>JAKTSD010000004.1:0-600000 GCA_030580055.1 Starmera stellimalicola | reverse complement strand
AGCTCCACCCTCAAACACCAGCAGCGCCTTCTCTTCATACGGGCCTAGCGCCTGCTGCGAAACCTGCTGCGAAACAGCCTCCACCGTCTCGTTCAGCTCGCGGAACGTCGGCGGTGGCGCAGCACCCTGTAGTGGCGCAGGTGGCGCAGGTGGCGCAGCAAATCCCGTGATGTTCGTTTTCGTCTCAATGTTGAAATTCCGGCTAACCAGCTGGAATGGCGCTCCTTCTGCCCCAGCGGGCTGTGCCTCGCGCCCCTGGGCCACCGTGGGCGTGCCCGAGGCAGCAGCTTTCCCCTGCAGGGCCTGCAGTCGCGCTTTACGGCTGCTGGATAAGTCCTCTAGCGACATTTGGCAATAACTAAGCAAACAATTTCACTACAATTTTTTTTATTACTTTATTGTATATTACAATTCTGTCGTATGCTAATAATGTTTGTGGGCCTCACTTCAAGCTCTTGATAAAAGTGTCAAGGTTGTACTCCTCCTCGTACTGTGACTCGTCCCACAGCTCGCCCAGTTCCCCGACAATTGCGCCTGCTTTGCCTGTTAGGCCAGACTCGGTGATATTGTCGTCCTCTTCTTTGTCCTTCTTATCCACGTCACCAGCACCCGCATTCATGCCGCTGCTGTCAACATCAAACAGGTCCAGCAGCTGGTTGGTATCCATAGACGCCAAACCCGCGTTCTGCTGGCTCACAATCGTCGACGCAATGTTCATCTTGAACTTCTGTAGACCCATAATCTTCTCTTCCAGCGTATCTTTGGTGATCAGTCTGTACACGTTCACCACCTTCTTCTGTCCCAGTCTGTGTGCTCTGTCCATCGCCTGCAGGTCGTTCATTGGGTTCCAGTCGTGCTCAACAAATATAACTGTGTCGGCACCAGTCAGATTGAGCCCCAATCCACCAACTTTAGTCGTCAGCAGCAGAACATCAATCGAAGGGTCCTCGTTGAACTTTCTCACAATCGACTGTCTTTGTCTTGGTTCCGTACTACCGTCCAGTCTCATGAACGTCACTGAAGGCAAATGCTTTCTAAGCAAGTCGTTCTCAACCATATCCAGCATGTCCTTCAGCTGACAAAAGATCAGTGCTCTATGCTGACTGATGACGTTGTTACCGCCACTAACTGAGTTCGAGTTCGAACCGTTCTTTTCAACGTCTGATACACCAATTCCACACTCCAATAGAAGCGTACGCAGTGCCAACAACTTTGGCGCATGCTTAATATCATGTAGCTGCATATGTGTACGCTTCAAGTATGCTTCGACATCCTTGTACTGAGGATGGTCGTTCGATAGAACCAATGCTGGATGGTTACATAGTTTTCTCATGTACTGTAGTGCTTGGAAAATATGCGTCTTTTTCTCTGCAACTTCAGCTGTTTGAATATCCTCCTTGACTATATTCTTCTGCTTATTAGCAAAGTCATTGTACAGTTGTTTCTGTAAATCACTTAATGTGCAGTAATAATCCTGGATGATCTTTGGTGGTAAATCTGATAAAACTTCCTCTTTCAAACGACGCAACATGAATGGAAGAACTTGTTTATGCAATGCTTCTAGAGCCAAGGCACCAGCTTCTTGTTCTTTCGACGAGGTCTTAGAGTTTCTTGACGCTGCTATTGGCTTAGCAAACCTTTCTTGAAATAGTTTCTCGGTACCTAAAAATCCTGGCATCAAAAAATCAAACAAGGACCAAAGTTCCAATACATTGTTCTGAATTGGCGTACCTGATAGTATTAATCTGTGATTGGCTCTAATCATCTTGACTGATTTAGTTAATTTCGAGCTAGAATTCTTGATGATGTGTCCCTCATCTAAAACACAGTAATTATAATCTTTCTTGGATAAAAATTCAATATCATTTCTAACAACATCATATGAAGTCACAATGATATCAACAGATTTCAATTGGTCTCTCAAACTGTTTCTAACGGATGGTCCTCCTGCGTAAACAACAACTTTCAAGAATGATGAATATTGATTGAACTCCTGTTCCCAATGTCCTGTTAAAGATGGCGGACAAATAATTATGGTTGGCAATGGTCTGGTTTCAATTGAATTGGTAACTTTGAAATCCTCGGATCTTAAATGGTGATCACTTGCAACAATACAAATGGTTTGTAGCGTCTTACCTAGCCCCATATCATCACATAATATACCATGTAAATGATATTTATTCAAGAATGCCAGCCAGTTAACACCTTCCTGTTGATATTTTCTTAACGTTGCATTAATCGCAACTGGTAATTCAAATGGTTTAGATTTAGATGGATCCATCATTTGTTGAATAAATTCACGCTCTTTTTCACGACCTTCCAATAATTCAACAGGAACATCTTTTGGATCTGGTATTCCCGCCTCTAATGGAACTAATTTAATAATTGATGCAAATGTAGTGGTTGCCAATACTCTAACATCATGATCAGAATCACTCATACGACCTAATACTGGCACAATTAAAAATATAACATAAGGTAAAATATCAAATTCCATTATATTGGATAAATGGAAAACTGCCTCAATACCACCTTGACGATCACTAACATCTCCTGCATTATTTAGCAATGGCAAAACTGATTTAACAATAAATGGAATGATCTTCGATGGTAATACTTTTGATAATGATGCTAATGTCTTTGCTGCTGAATAACGGAAAACTGAATATTTGGATCTTAATGCAACCAAAATATTTGGTAATAATGAAATTAGCTCCTCATGTAAATCTGAATCAAATGTTGGTATTAGTGCTTTTAATATTCCTAAAGAATCAACAATTTCTTGCCCAATGCTCTCCAAATCAAAATCTTTAACCATTAATTCTTCTAATGGTTTAAATATAATTGATTTGAACTGTGGAATTTTAATAAAAACTTCGGATTTGAATTCTTTCAAAACAAATTCGAGTGAAAGTTTAGCTCCTCTTCTTTTGATTCTCGCTTCATTCAATGATTTTTCATATGCTGCCAAATCTGTCAATCCCAATTCATCTTCTTTCTTCAATGTTAAAATTATATCAGTTAAGTTCTTGTTAGAAGTAAATTCAGGAACCTCAGTTGTGTCAATACATAAAAATCCACATAGGTTTTTAATAATTTTATCAGAGACATTTGTCTTTCCATTAGAGATTAATTTCAAAATTAAATCTGCAACAGAGATCGATGATCTTTTTTGTAAATCTTGTGATTCTTCTGATTTAACACTATCCATCAATGAACGAATAAATGGATTTAATTTCTTTGGCAAGTCACCCAACAAAATAGCGGCTGAGGCATAATTCGATAAAATTCCCGTAGTTCTCTTGAATTTAGCTTCTTTCGAACTATCTAATGACATTTGTAAACCAGTCTTTGCGTCGTTCAAGTATTTTTG
Source organism: Starmera stellimalicola (assembly GCA_030580055.1). Lineage (NCBI taxonomy): Eukaryota > Fungi > Ascomycota > Saccharomycetes > Phaffomycetales > Phaffomycetaceae > Starmera > Starmera stellimalicola. Next base: position 596,627 of record JAKTSD010000004.1, on the reverse strand, counting down.
TGCAGATAGTTTGGCTCCAGGTGATAAATAATTGAATAATTTTGGATAAATTTCATCAATAACTGACTGGGCTTTCTCTAAATTGAACGCACCTGGACCGGCATCAGGTTCACCTTGAACAATGACTGCAATCTCTGGAATTTTACTTTGTGATAATCTTCCTTGCTCAGTAAAAACTCTAAATAATGCATGGCATTGAGTTCTAACAGCTTTCAAATTTGGTACCAGCTCTCTATAATAAGGTAATGTGCTTGGATCACTTAAAACTTGTAAAAACTTATCATAGAAGGAATCATATGCCAATTTTGATGGTTTTTCATTTCTATTCAATAAACTTTTACAATATTCATTGATAACAATGGAAGTTAATAATCTTGGAGTTGAATGTGGTGTATCCAGATATTTTTTCAATAACTCAAATAATGAAGTTAATGAGTTGTCATTTAAGTATGACAAAACCTTCCCTAGTGCTTTTGATGAAGCCAATCTTGTTCTTATGAAAACGTCAACACCCAACAAAGTAACATCACCAGATATCATTGGTCCGTCTATATTAACACGATCATTATCAGGAATTGGAATTGCTGATAATTGAGATTTTGATGGATTTTTACGTTTTCTTCCACGTTTTGATTCAATATTAATATTATCTTTATCAAAATCATAAATTTCATCATTCTTTTCATTTTCAATCATCATAGAATCATATGTGGAGGTATCATCATTGGTGAATGAGTCAGTTGGTTTCATTAAAAATTTGGTATTCATATGGTAATTATATCTTGAAACACCAATTGGGGTCATTACCAAATTTATTATAGGATTCAAGTGGTTCATTAACATCTCATCCAAAGTTATGTCTGGTTGTTTAGAACCTTCAATAATCAATTTCTCAAACACTTGCTCAGATAGAGTCAAGATTTTTTCATTCTGTTCCAGCAACAAATTTTGAAATATCAGTCTAAAACATGTTCCATCAATCCAATTTTTGGATAAGTCATTATCAACGGATAAAAATGCCAATAATGTGTTTAAAACTGATTTTCTAACATTCGTGATGGAATGTCTTAAAAATGGGAATAGTTTGGGCACTAAATTTTTTAGTGAGTATTCTTTATTCTTGATGGATTCGTTGTTGATTATTTCCAAAACTTCGGGATGAATACATAGTTTTGATAGTAAATCCATAACAGAACCAATTGAAGCCGACAAATCATCTTTTAACCTCGTTAAACACATCCAAATAGTTGATAAAACAACATTGATGGTTTCTTTTCTTAATTTGACAAAGTCTTCGGTAATTGGTGTTAAAGTTGATGCAGCAACAGCTTGGACATCATCATCGGATTCCTTTAACCCATGTAAAACCATTTTAACAACATCATCTAAAAGTTCAGGTTTTGAATTCAAAATATCTGTTCTTATACTAACAAAATATCTTAAGCCTAACATTCCACCATGGCTTGCTTCCCAACAAGTTAACCGTGGTGCTTTTGTATCATCAAAGGGTTTTTGTTCATTATTTTCATTATCATTATCATTATCTTGTAAAATTAGTTGTTCTAGACATTTAAAGGCTTTTAAGACTAAATCATCATCTAAATGAATTAATAGAGCCGATAAAGCTTGAGCACCAGATTCTCTGACTGGAGCCACAACGGTATCATGAATATAATCACCAAATCTATCCAGGGCAAACAAAGTCAATAATCTGCAGCATAAATCTTCCAAAGCTTGACGATTTTTATCATCATTTTCCTTTCGTGATTTACCTTTAACTCTGCCAGCACCTTTACCGTGCTTTTTGATCAATTCTCTCAGGCCAAGTACAGCACCATGTCTTATTTCCCAGGTTTCTGAAAACAAATTCAAAATCAATAGTTCATACACACCTTGGAATGGCCATACCAGACCAGCAACTTTAGCATGCTCAGCTAAAATTGGAGGAATCTCAGGAGCCTTAGTTTCCATGACAAGTTTATTACCGCCGTCTTGTGACGTTATATTGAAATCATTGGCATTACCATTACAATTACCATTACCATTACTATTCTTATCTGCATTAGAATTATCATTTTCAACATCTTGTTTCACGAGCTGTCTCGAAACAGAACTTTGTGATAAATCAATTGGTTTTTTCTTTTGAGAAGAACCCTTAGCTTCCATTTTTGCTTTTCTCTTAGCCATTGCTTTCAATCTTGCGCTTGAAATACCTTTACCAGAAAGGGCAGCAACCGAATCAATATTTGGTAATGGAGAATTGGAGCCAGAATCTGAATTTGAATTTGAATGTATGTTTGAATTTATGGGTATTTCAGATTTGATTGGATCCTCTGGTTTGACTTCCTGGTCTGTCATTAGCTCATCCTCAAAATCCAGTTTCAGCCCCAACTTTTTATTTATGTTCAATTTCTGTCTTTTTAGACAATCGACAGAAGATAAGTTTTTTGAGCTATTAGCATTGTCTTCCACTGCGTGGGACAGTAAAACTTTCCCGCTGTTCAAAATCCCATATAAATCCCAATTATCAAATGAAATGAAAGTGTTGTCATCACCTATTAGGTTCAGTTCAGATTCTTCAATTTTGATCTGATCATCAGTTAGTTCTTCAATTTTGACTTTTTCCTCCTCTTTCTTAACTTCCTCCTCCTTAACATCGTCACTGTTTGGGTCCCACAAGTCGGCATGTGATACAATGCCACCAATAGCTCTGGCAGCAGTGACTCTTGTTTCCCATTTCTTGGAAGTCAAAAAAGGATAAACTCTTGACAGTAAATTGAGAGTTTCTTCAGGATGGGCCTTTGCTAGGTCACTTAACTGGTCAGCAGCTGTGTTCCTTATAAACTGCGTAGAGCCTGTGTCCAGCAGCACAACCAATCTCTCTAGTCTTGACATTTATGGATTGGTCACTATATGTGTTATTGTATTATTATTTTGTTAACTTATCAACTAACAATAGTCAATTGACTATGTTTGAAGGTTAGTAATCGGTAAAACAAGTGCCTTAAACACTATGCAACAGTTCTTTTCAAGCCGCCAGCTTTTAAAGCTGAAATTTAGTAAAAAAACACGAAGTTCTAAATTATTTATTTGTTTTGGTTTTGGTGGGAAAAATGTTGTTTTTATACAAATTTCAGATTTTTATTGACACGGTGAAAATTGGCAGATTGCTCAGCTAAAAACTTACTTTTTTTCAATATTTAAATTTTTTTTGATTATTTTCGTTCCTGCTTCTGCTGCTTACTGTACAATGCAATAATCGTGGTATTTTATTGGGAATTGTTGTCTTCTTTTATACTACAGGGAATTTAATATTACTGTGCATGAATAAAAATTGATCAATCATGTCACAGTTCCTAACTGTGGATGCTGCGCATGGTTAGGGCAGGTGCTTTCTCAATAGTGCCTGTGGTGCAGCCCCAACAGCATGCTTCTACAGGGTGCCATGTCCATACATCTATTTGACACAGTAGTTATTGTAAACGATAAATCCCATCAGCTTTTATTAGACCGATTGGGAAATTACTTACTATATCAGTTGATATTGGAGGAATAGGACATTTCTTCTTGTTACTACGCTTTTATTGTGCCTGTAGTGTCCTATGTGGCTGCTGGACACGGGAACCGTGTAGCTGGACACACAGACTTCACGACGTAGCGGTCTGTCGATCAATGTTGTTGTTGTGTGCCACGATGAGCAGACAACGTGACTGCGACATCCGGACACCACCCAAGCGTAATTTCCAGCACGGCCAGCACAATTTTCCAAACAAATAATTTTGATATTTGAAAAAAAGTGAAAAATTTAGAAGTAGATTTCTAGTAAAACAACAACAACAAGAAATAGTACAAAATGCCTCGTAAGTGAAGCCATTTTATGATGAGTGACTGAAGTGTGGTTGTGTAAAAGCAATTACACCAGTCGTTTAGCAGAGAGAAGTGGGAGAGGTGTCAGTTTATTGGGTTTAATATCACAAAATATTAATCAGTAATTGATGCCTTGTCACTTCTGTGCATAAAGGTTCGGGTCCTTTATTCTTTTATTCACCTTCAATGTGAAGGTTTATCAAATGAGCCAATTTTGTTCTGAACTCCCGACACTTCAGTTCAAGATTTTCATTATAATTGTTATTATTTATTCATTTATTTTATCTGACTGGGTGGTTTTCTAAAGGTTTAACCTTGAATGTAATGCTGCCCCAGTCGTATCCAATAAGGCAATAAATTAATATTATACTGAACTGCTCTTTGATGAAGAATAAAAGAATAAAATGCCCGAAGTCTTTTTATGTAGCTTTCCCACATCATTTCTGTTATTTTTTTTCAGAAAGAATCATATTCTAACAAAAAATGCAGGTGCTCCAAGAAACCACTCCAAAACATATGCTGTTCCAAAACGTCCATACGAATCCACTCGTTTAGATGCTGAATTAAAATTAGCTGGTGAATTCGGTTTAAAAAACAAACGTGAAATCTACAGAATTAACTTACAATTATCTAAAATTCGTCGTGCTGCTCGTGACTTATTAACCAGAGACGAAAAAGACCCAAAACGTTTATTCGAAGGTAACGCTTTAATCAGAAGATTGGTTCGTGTTGGTGTCTTATCAGAAGACAAAAAGAAATTAGATTATGTCTTAGCTTTAAGACCAGAAGACTTCTTGGAAAGACGTTTACAAACCCAAGTTTACAAATTAGGATTAGCTAGATCAATCCACCACGCTAGAGTTTTGATTTCCCAAAGACACATTGCTGTTGGTAAACAAATTGTCAACATTCCATCATTCTTAGTCAGATTAGACTCCCAAAAACACATTGAATTTGCTAAGACCTCATCATTGAACGGTGGTAAATTAGGACGTGTTAAGAAGAGATCTGCAGGTAAAACTGAAGAAGCTGCTGAAGAAGACGAAGAATAATTAATTAATTAGTTAGTATATACATTGAATTTGATTATTGAACCAAAGAGCAAACAAGCAGCGAGCCACCGAACCAAGTAGACACCTCGCAGTCTCACCCCCAGCACCACCTTTAACTGTGTAACGGCGCGTGCAGCACCAGCTCATCGCTTACATAAGCATCTCTCTAGAGCTGAAAATTTTTTATATTTTCGCTATTATGACAACTGCAGCAGCAAGTTGATAAGGTTGGTGTGTTAGTGTGCGATAATAGAGATAGAAGATGAAAAGAGAGGAATTAATGCAGCAGGTGCAGGAAGCCTCGCCGTACCTGGCCAGTGACGAGGATTCAGCATCTCTGAAGGATGCTAAGAACCCGTCAACTAAAGAACAGTTCAAGCCATGGGTCCATTTTGTTGCGGGAGGCATTGGTGGTATGGCAGGGGCAGTGTGTACCTCGCCGTTTGATGTTGTGAAGACCAGACTGCAAAGTGATGTGTTTGCGGCAAGTTACAAGACCAAACTCACCTCGTCTAACTATCTAATTCAAGCAGCATACCATTTCAAAGAGACGTTTGGCATCATAAATAATGTGTACAAAGTGGAGGGGTTCACCAGCTTGTTCAAGGGTCTGGGGCCTAATCTAATAGGTGTGATACCAGCGAGATCCATCAACTTTTTCACATACAATTTCTGCAAAGAGTTTTATTCCAGTAATTTGAATGGGGGCCAGGAAGCCACATGGATCCACCTGATCTCTGCTATAACCGCTGGGCTGGCAACGTCGACTGCCACGAACCCTATTTGGCTGGTGAAGACGAGACTGCAGCTCGACAAGTCCACTTCTAAGCTGTACAAGAACTCATTTGACTGTATAAAGAGCGTGCTGAAGAACGAAGGGTTCTTTGGGCTATATAAAGGGCTGACGGCCTCGTATCTAGGCGCTGCAGAGTCCACAATCCAGTGGGTGCTGTATGAACAGATGAAGAATGTGATATCCAAGAAGGAGAGGGAACGTCAGTCCCAACCTAACTATAAAAGAAACAATTTAGACTCGTTCCTGGACTGGGCAGCCAGATCCGGGTCTGCAGGGCTGGCCAAGATGATTGCCTCGCTGATAACGTATCCGCACGAGGTGATCAGAACCCGTTTGAGACAGGCACCGCTGAAGAACGGGCAGCTGAAATACACTGGTGTTGTACAGTCGTTCAAGCTGATTGTCAAGGAGGAAGGGCTGGCGTCGATGTACGGTGGTCTGACTCCGCATCTGCTGAGAACCGTGCCGAACAGCATCATCATGTTTGGCACCTGGGAGTTGGTGGCCAAGCTGCTGTCGTGAGCGCTGGGTGTGGCGAGGGTGTGGCGAGTGTGTGGCTGATGAATATGGCTGATGATGTGGCTGATGATGTGGCTGATGGATGTGGCGAGTGCGGGCGGAGGTAATTATTTGTAAATAGACGCATTGCGATGCTGTCCGTCCGTAGATTGTCTCGACTAGTAGCACGCGGTGTCCGGCGTTCAGTTCGCAGCCTTGGCTGTGCTGTCCTCGGGCAAAACACCCTGCGAGGTAAACTTGAGCACCTGGTCAACAGTCAGCGTGGGGTGCGAAGCCGTGCTGGCGTGCGAGGTCTTCACCACATCGTCAGCGTCGAGGTCAATCAGCTCGCGGAGCTTGTTACTGGTGGTTAGGCACCAGTCAATCAGCTTCTCGTCGTCCACCAGCAGCGTTTCGCTGTTGTTCAAGCTCTCTACACTCTTCTTCGAGCTTTCAATCCACTCTGCCACCTCCGGCATCTGCTTCTTCCTCAGCAGCGTCATCAGCAGAGTCTCCTGCTCCGTTGTAGGGAACTCTGGCAGCGGATAAACCACTGTTTTGGACAAAACTGTCGAATAGTTGGTCAAAACCTGCGACAGCGACGATAGCTGTGTCAGGATGATGTTCAGCTGCGTTTGCAGCGAGCTCCAGTGCAGGGGTGTGGCCTTGGCCATGTCGATTTGCAGCTTATTGAGCGAGTGCGTCAGCTGTAGAGATTGTTAGTTATGCTGAAATGGGCAGCTAGGAGCGCAATTTTCCCACTCACCTGCGTAAGTCTCAGTCTGAGTGCCTCCAGGGCCTCGACAGGGATCCCCGAACGGTCGATTTCAGTCGCTGTAGTGGCCATTTTGGACTTTGGGTGGGTACTTTTCTGCAAAAGATTTTTTTTCATTTATTTGGCCCAAGATGAATGAAATAAATCTAGAAAGTGAGTAAGCGAGCTTGGATTGCACGTGCCGAGCTAACATGGGACTCCTGAAGGACGCAAAAGCAAGCAGCGGGAGATAAAAAGGGCCAAAGAGGTGAAAAAGAAGGAGAATTTGAAGAAACTGAGTGGGAAATGGAAGTACATTAAGCAGCAGATCGACCAGTTGCTGCAGAAGAGGGAGGCGCAGAACGGCAAGCTGGCGAGCTACGAGCTCAAGAAGCTGGATGAGTTGCAGAGGGACTGGGAGCTGCTGAGGAGAAACAAGCTGGTGGGCGAGGAAGATGCGGAGGATGCAGAAGAGGCGTTTGGCGAGGAAAGCGTGTACTTTGACTACGAGTGGAACCCGCTGGGCAAGGCCCCTAAGGGAATGAAGAACTTCAGGCAGCGTCACATCAAGTCGAGGAGTCAATTGAGTGCTGGCGGGGACGATAAGCTCGCTGGTATCCCACTGCCCACTGAGGACGAGCCGAAATTCATCAGGAACCGCAGCCTGGTGCAGACAGTGTACTCAGGCGAGGCCAGCACCATCCCTGTGGCCACCAGCACATCCTCCAGGGGCATAAGCACCTCCACTCTGGTGCCGTCAGTGCTGTCGCGGAAGCGCAAACTTGCTGACATAAGCGCTGACGTAACACACGGGGAGAGCACGGAAAAACTAGCGAGCTAGGATTACGAGAGGGAAAAACAAGCGAGGGCGGACGACCTGGACGACCTGGACAACCAAGAGGACCTCCAGGCGGACCAGGCGGACGAGCACGACTTCACAGACGACGAGAGTGTGTAAAATGTATCTTAACATTCATTCATGATTCTATTGAATATTTCTTGTTTAATATTTCATATTTCTTTTCTGGTGTAGTGCCAAACCTCTATTTAGCAGCAGCAAAAACCTTTTCAATCTCAGCAACACTTTCTGCTAAGACTTTGTCTTGGAATTTAGGATTTGAGAGTTCTTTTTGGACGTTGGCAATGACTGTTGAAGCTAATTGTTCTTGTTCTAATTGACGAACTGAGGCTTCGTATCTGACCCAGGAGTCCAAAACAGATTTGGCTTCTGCAGCAATTTCAACTTTTTGCTTCAATTCAAAGGCTTCAGCTTCTAATTCAGCAGTTTCCTTGGAAACTTCAAATAAGATCTTGGTGGTGTTGACAACGTCTTTAAGCTCAGAAACAGAGTCGATTCTTTCCTTGACAGCATCAACATGCTTGACTCTGGATGAGTTCAAGATGTCACGGACCTCCTCAACACGTCCTTGGGCCCATTGGGTGTACAATGGAGCAACGTACTTGACAACTAACCCGGTGAATGCAGTAAATGTAACCAGCAAGATGGTTTCTTCATTGACAATGTATAATGAGTTTGCAATAGCGTAGATTGAACCAGCAACACCTGTAGCTAAGATACCGGTCTTGGAAACAACAGAGTTACCTGGTAACGCTTCCAAGATGGAGGTAGCTTTGGCCTTTGGGTCTTGTTGTTGGCTTGAAAGCATACGGATTCCCACTGCACTGGATGCAGCTGGTCTCATTCTTAAGCTAGAACGCAAAGCTGGACGGACAGCATTCATTGACAACTTGTAAAGACTCATTCTTCTGTATTAAATAGATACTTTTTACCTCCTTTACCAGATGTTTAAAATTTGTTGACTTTTTTTCACCCTTTAAAAAAAACAGAAAATTTGACTTTTCAGCGAATTAAAAAAAATCAAATAGAAAAAGCGTAGACTTCCTAATTAGGCAATAACCTCCACAGGCCTGCTCCGGGTCTCGTAGTATTACTATAAACACGGCTTGAACACATGGAGGGTGTTGTCGTTGGACACAGACGCCACCATCTGCGGGTCGTTGATGTTCCAGCAGCTCTCGTTCACCGGCAGCAGGTGTCCTCCGTGCACAAATCTCAGTTCTTCGCCAGCTGGTTGCGCCAGGTCCCATATTTTGACCTTGCTGTCGTTGCCGCTGCTTAGCAGCAGTTCGCTGTACTCCGGGTTGAATGCCACCGAGGTTATGGCGTCGTCATGGGCCCCCTGCACGTTTCTAAGAGGACTCTCCAGGTTTCGGTAGTCCCAGATATTGATCAGCCCGCTCGAGTCTCCCGTGGCAATGCAGAAATCGTTGTTGGCGTTGAAGCTGAGCGTGTTGATCCCACTGCTGTGATGGCTCCTGCTGCTATCGCTGGCCTTGACCACAGATTTGGTCCTCAAATCAATCATCTTGATAATATTCGATTCACCTACTGCTGTCACCACTGAATCGTGGTTGAGATTGAACTTCACGTCATTGACCCCACCCTCGTCAGCAGCCAGCTCCATACACTGGCTCAGCTCCCTGCTATCGCTCTTTTTATAGCTGTTCAAGTCGAATATCTTCACGTTCCCGTCCATCGAGCCTGTAGCCAGCAGCCCCTCTTTGTTGTTGTTCCAGCACAGCCCAAACCCTTCCTCCTTGTGTTTAGGCACCAGCTTCAGGTCGTACTTGAACCCCTGGCTATTCAGAAGCGTCGTGGAGTGCCTGGTCTTATCAAACACATATATCTCGCCTTTATTATTGATACTGCAGATTAGGTCCGGTTTATGAGGCGAAATCCGCGCTTTGTTGACTTCCCCGTTGTGCAGTACCTTCTGGTCAACCCTGAACTTGTTGTTGCCAGTACTGGACCTGGTAAACTCCCCTAGTTCCACATCGTAATTGCTCAACTTGGCCAGCTCAATATCTGAATCTTTGCTAAAACTCGATAACGTCAGGAACTCATCGCTCTGTCCCGAGGTAAAGCTCCCTGTGAGCAGCCTGAACTTCTGCTTCTCATTAGCACTTTCAATGTCGGGGAAGAACTCAACCGTTAGCGAAGGCCAAATCAAATTGACTGTGCTTAAGTAGTTGTAAAGATGAATTGAATTGTTCTTCCAGTTAATGTAGTCTAAAACGGTTAGCTTATGGTAACCAAAGTCCAGTAGCACTAAACTCACTGTCCTGGAGCTCATTGTCAAAGATCTCCTCACTCATTGCGCGCACGTCCCACACAGCACGAAATTAAATAGCCAAATAAAAATAATGGAAGACGCGACGCATCCAGCAGATTACTAAGCCATTTATAAGCAAAAGATATAGTCAAATGACTAAGCAATACATAAGCAAAAATTAATAAGCAATTTCATAAGCATTTGGTGTAGTATAAGAATCATAGAAGCAGCGCAAGCTGGGTTGATCGAGTCAACTGAGCAAGCAGAGCAGTGCCTCGGCCGCTGTTTACGCCCATTCTTTAAACTGGTTGATCAGTCCGTTAGTGGACTGGTCGTGTGAGGTGATTTTGTCGTCGTTGTCCAGTTCTTTTCCAATAACCTTTGCTAGAACTTTACCAAGCTCGACACCCCATTGGTCGAATGAGTTGATGTTCCAGACGGCACCTTCAGTGAAGGTCAAGTGTTCGTAGTAGGCAATCAGAGCACCAAGTGCAGCTGGGGTAAATTTTTGTACCAAAATAGAAGTGGTTGGTCTGTTACCACTGAAAACTTTGTGTGGGACTAAACCGCCAGTAGCACCTTCAGCCTTAACTTGTTCTTCGTTTTTACCCATGGCTAAAGCCTCGGATTGTGCAAAGAAGTTTGAAGCCAGCATTTTTTGGTGCAGGTTGTTTTCAATTGGGTTGTGAGATTGCGCTGCAATTATAAAGTCTGCAGGAATTAATTTTGTACCTTGATGAACCAGCTGGAAGAACGAATGCTGCGCATTTGTTGCAGGCTCACCAAACAAGATTGATCCAGTTGAGTAGTTTGTGAACTTGTTTTCTTTGGTGACTGATTTACCATTTGATTCCATGGACAATTGTTGTAAATAAGCTGGGAATCTGTGTAGGTATTGGTCAAATGGGGCAACCAAGTGAGTTTGTGCATCAAAGAAGTTGTTGTACCAAACACTCAATAACCCACCAATCATTGGAATGTTATCTTCAATTGCTTCGGTTTCAGTAAAGTGTTTGTCGAATGCCTCAGCACCTTTCAAAAAGTTTTCGAAATTGTCGTATCCAATATAAAGAGCGACTGAGGTACCAATAGCAGACCACACGGAGTAACGACCACCGACCCAGTTTTCGAATCCGAACATGTTTTTGGTGTCAATGCCGAATTTCTCAACTTCTTTGGCATTGGTTGATAAAGCGACAAAATGTTTAGCAATGTGAGCAGTATCTTTGGCCTTTGCTAAGAACCAAGATTTTGCACTGTTGGCGTTTGTGATTGTCTCAGCGGTTGTGAAGGTCTTTGAGGCGATCAAAAACAAGGTGGTTTCTGGGTCTAACGGTTTAAGAGTTTCTGCAATATGAGTTCCGTCGATATTTGACACAAAGTGAGCTCTGAGGTCAGGAGAAGCGTAGTGTTTGAGGGCCTCGGTGACCATAACAGGGCCGAGATCAGAGCCACCAATTCCGATGTTGACGACGTCTGTGATTTTCTTTCCCGTGTAACCTTTCCACTCACCTGAGCGGACTTCGTTGGAGAACTCTTTGATGTGCTGGAGGACGGCATCCACCTCTGGGGCGACATTGACCCCGTCCACGAACATAGGCTTGTTGGATCTGTTTCTGAGGGCAACATGGTACACTGCACGGTTCTCAGTGATGTTGATGTGCTCACCTTTGAACATCTCGTCTCTGAGCTTGGCCACGTTTGTTTCCTTGGCCAGCTGGACCAATTGGCCGAAGATCTCGTCGTTGATCAGGTTCTTGGAGAAGTCAAACAGGATCTCGGAACCATCAAAGTTGGTGAACTTTTTCGAGTACTTGGAGAATCTGTCGGTGTCGTTTTTGAACTCGCTGGATAAGTTGATGGACTTGCCAATTGGGTGCAATTCCTGTAGTTTTTTGTATGCTGGAAGCTCTGTGAAAGAAGGCATGGTGCGTGCTTTTGGTGGTTATTCTTTTAACTGGGAAAAAAAGTGAACTGGTGAAAAATTGTTCCTTAATAAACCATTTTTGCTAAGGAAGAAAGTTATCCGTCTGGTGGTGACAAATGAAGTCAGCGCTGAGTCAGCATACAGATGAGGTAAGGACTGAGTCATCACACAGATGAGGTAAGGGATGAGTCAGCTGGTCTGCGGTGGTGGGCCCGCGGGCTAGTGGAACACCTGCTTGGACGCAAAGTCGTCCACGCTCTTCATCAGGGTGTCGAGCTGGTCGAGCCTGTCCTTCACCACCGAGATGTTCTTGCTGAGCTCGCCCAGGTACTCCGAGTTGTACAGCCTCTCGCGCACCGACTCGAGGTCGTCGCAGTCCCACACCACGCGGTGGTCCACGTTGGCGTCCACCACCTTGTCGGAGGCCTCGATGGTCCTGAGCAGCTCGAGCTGCGCGTGGCGCAGCTGCCGCAGCGAGTTGTTGTGCTCCTCTGTGAAAAACGACCCGTCCTCCGCCACCTGCTCGCCCATCTTCTTCACGTCGTCCAGCACGTCGATCTGCGTCCACAGCTTGTCCTGGTAGTCCACGTTGGGCTTCACGCTCGGCACCTTGTCGCTCAGCTTGGGCTGCTGCATATCTCTCATTTGCTTGTTCTGCCTGCTGTCCGCGCCCACGTCGCCGCTGTTCGTCTCGTTCAGCCGCATGCTGCTCTCCAGGTCCGCAACAGACATCCTGCTCCAGTCTCAGCTCGCTCGCTCCCGCTAAAACTCCTCCGCCTGCGCCTATTACAAGCTTGCAACAAATATAAACAAGCAAGAAAACAAATCCTCACACAAAAATTTAAACTGACAAAATAGGCGAGCTCAGCCATGTGGAAGAAGCTGCTGTACATCAAGCAGAACTTCCCGGACAACTACACGGACAAGTCGTTTCTGTCGCAGCTTCGGCGCAATGCCACGGTCCAGAAGTACTCGTACTGGCGGCTGATCATCGACTTCTCGCTCTTCTCATTCCACTTTTCCTGCCTGGCAGTCGTCCACCTGGTCTTCTACGCCCTCTACACCAACCACTATGACCCCGTGATGCTGCTGGCCACCACCGGCTCCATCACTGCCGTGCTGTACCTGTTCTACCGGCGCCACAACACCCACAAAAGAAACACTTTCATCAAATCCTCCATACTGATAACCTGCTGCATCCTGACACTATCGCCGGTGCTCAAGTCCCTGAGCGAGTCCACGTCCTCAGACTCGGTCTGGTCCCTGTCCGTGTGGCTGTGCGTGCTCAACATCACCTCCACAGACTACCACTTTGACCTCAACAAGAAGTACAACCCAATCTTTGCTACAAACATCCTCATCGCGGACTCTATCGTGCTGGCGTCCCGGCTCAACTCCACCAATAAGGTGTTCACCTTCATCCTGTTCGCGTTTGCCATCTACGGCATCCTGCCAACCTTCGACACCTGGCTCAGAAAGAACTACATCAACCTGCACTGGGCTCTCATCGTTTTATTGCAGCTCATTGTAATCACCTCTGTCTACAGAATCAACACCCTGATACTCATCTCGTGGCTCGTGGTCAACTTTGCCATAGTGTTTGTCAACCCGCTGTACTTCCTGATGATGCAGAAGTACAAGGACGAGCTCCAGGGCCCGTGGGACATTGCTGAGCCCATAATCAAGTAGACTGTCACCACTGTCACCACTCTCAGCACCATTGACCCAGCAAGCCCTTCCGCAGTACCAGCTGGACCTATGATAAAGATCCCTGGTATGCCAGTGCCCGGCAAACCCTAAAATAAATATCCATGCCAGTACCCGGCAAACCCTCTAATAATAAACATCACTGGTATGTCAGTACCAGCAAGCCTACCCAGTACACAGCGAGTTCACCCTCCCCACTTGAACAGTAGAACCTAAGATCTCAGTTCGAAAAAGCTCCCCCAGCCAGCACTAAATTGCCCCTGGTGAAATGCACCTTGTAGACACTCGTTCTCTTTGTAAAGAAGGAGGCCAAGTGGTCACTCGAAGGCACAATCTCTTTACGGCGTTTCAATTCTTCGTCTTTACTGCCAGCCTTTCCACCGTTACTCAGTAAAGTTGAAGAGTCCTCCTGTGAGCCGGTGAACTTCTCTGGCAATGGCCCAGCATCGTTGGTTCCTCTTTTGATGTCCCACACTCTGACCGAGTTGTCTGCTCCACCACTAATCAAAATCGAGCCTTCTCTCGAGAATTCTAGTGAGTAGATGGATGTTCTACCATGTCCCTTCATGGTCTTGAGTCTTCTGCCTGAGCCAATATCCCAAATATTGATAACTGAATCTTCTCCTGCTGAAGCTAACCAACGGCCATCGGGGGAAACAGCCATTGTATTAATAGGCCCCGTGTGCCCATTGAATATTCTGACACAGTTTCCTTTACTGATATCCCACATTCTGCAAGTCTTGTCACTGGACCCAGTCAGAACATACGTCGAGTTAGGATGGAACTTGACAACATCAACATCGTTCAAGTGTCCTGCAAATATTCTCAATGGGTAAATATGATCACAGCTCCATAGTCGTGCAGTTTGATCATGTGAGGCAGTGGCAAAGTAGTGCCCCATTGGCGAGAACTCAACATCCCAAATTGGATGGTTATGTCCTTTATAGTTGACCAAAGGCGTGAACGTGTCCATTGACCAAAGTTTTGTGGTTTTGTCCTCTGAACACGATAACAGATATCTGTTATCTGGTGAGAACGAAAGCCCGTACACCGACCCACTGTGTCCAATCAGTTTCCGGTTGTTCATTATTTCATCGCCTTGTTGCTGGTTTTTCTCTTTAATAATAGACTTTAATGGCGACCCATCCAATGACCAAATCTTGATAAAACTGTCTTCAAAGCCTCCAGCCACCAATGTAGAATCCTCATTAAACTCCAACACATTCAGCTCATTGTTAGTGTTGTGGAAAGTGTACATACAGACAGAAGGAGAAGACGCTTGCAGATTGTCTAACTTTATCTTTTCTCTTGATTCTTTTACTGATAAGATCTCTCTTTTAAGGTCATAGATGGTCTTGTTTGGTAGAGGCAAGCTTTCTCTCATTGGAGAATCTTCGCTTTCTTTATGTAAAAGCTTGAACTCCTGGACCAATTCATCTTTGTTCTGTTCATCTTTGCTCAATTCAACCTCAACCTCTTTAGAAAATTCACTGTTGATTGGCAATGAGCCCAGCTTAACTGGCTGGTTATTGAACGTTTCAATTTGGTCATCCCCATTAACGTCTAGTTCCTTAATCCCGTCGTCTAATGATCCTTCAATTCCTTCCTCTTCATTGTTGATTCTTCCAGTGTTAATCTTTGGCTCAATGTATCTATTGATCAGATTCATCAGTAAAGAACCCCCAATTGACTCGTTCTCATGTAAAAAGTATAACAATAAGTTGAACGAAGTTCTTGAAATACTCAAAGAGTATCTATTTTTTTTGAATGCAACAGCCACCGAGTTCTCGTTCAGGTGGTCAACGTTGCCTATCCCTGATAGCTTGCTTAATTCAGTGCCGTGTAAAATCTCGTGGTCTTGCTTGAACTTGTTGAAAAACTCTCTGGCTGCTGCAATAGCTTCCTTACTGACTAAATCCAGGAAACAGTGAACAAATATTGGGTATAATATTCTGTACAATTCCGGTCTGTAAATGTCTAGTGAGCTCTCAACCCACATTCTCAGCATGGAGTACGCATGGCTGTACTGCTCAGGCTCAAATTTCTCAACTGAAGTGACTGAATTGGCGTTGTTACTTGCTGCTGCTTTGCTAGCACCGCTGTTGTTGAGCTGGGAATTCAATGGTGTTGGCGCATGCGAACTTTCAAGTCTTAGCGATGCCTCTGTCTTGTGGTAACCTTTCTTGTTCAGGTACTCTAAAACAATTCGGTTCAAGTCAGCTGGAGAGAATTGAGGTCCATTTCGTCTTTGTTGGTTCTGCTGGTTCTGCTGTGCCTGCTGAGCTGGTGGTGTACTGTTCTGTCTGTTTGGTGTGCTCATCGTGCGTTGTTTCAGTACAGGAATCCACTGCTTAGCCGCTGTAAGGTTAAACTAAAAAGTAGTAGCCTTGTTTATTTATTTATTTTAATTCGAGAATTCAGAAATAAAAAAAAAAAAAAAAAAAACCGAAAATCTGAAAAAATGGCAAAAAAAAACAGGTCGTACGCGGATTCGAACCGCGGTTATCCGGATCAAAACCGAAGGTGATAACCACTACACTATACAACCGGATTTTGCGACACGTAAAATTTTGTGAATCCTGGATTTTGAAGCTAAGAGTAGCTCACCACGAAGGACAATGAACTCCTTTGGCCTCTCCGAACTGGTTTCTGTGTTTCTATTGACGTGTGCAAGAAGCCAATTGCGGTGGGGTTATTGAGTTTTTGAAGCAAATAGAACGGATGGTTATCAAAGGCTAGAAGAAGAACAACTACAGATGATAACCAGTTCAACAACGAGAGAAAAGGCTCAAAAACAGGATGTCATGTAATATCAGTTTCTTCTAACTAACGGGAAAAATTAGAGAATCGTTTCAAAGCTCAGAAGTGAGCTCAGATTCTCAATTTTTGATGAGCTTGAAGCAAAGGAAACCAAAAAGATAGCCACTACATCATGTTACAGCTAGAGCTTTTCAGGTTGAGCGAATACTGGGAGACGTTAAGTTAATTTTTAGAACTAGGTTCTTAGCAGAAAAGAACTGATAAAGTAAAGCTTGGTTATTAATATTATTATCATTTCATTATACATTTTGATTATCTTGTTATCTTGTTCTTAGTTAGTTAATGTATTGCAAAATTTGCTGAGTAAGATTGTATAACTCCACTCTTGGATCATCAAACTGCTGGTCTTCCGTACCATTGTTATTGTTGTTGTTGCTATCATTTGAGGATGCTTGTGTTGAATCTAAATTATCGTTTGCCAGTTTTTTAATCAAATTTATCAAGTTATCATTTTGCTTGATTAGTAAATTGATTTCATTGTTGTTACTTTCTAGCAACTGTACAATTGTCCAAAGTGCAATGTGCTCAAAAGTTGGGTTGCCAGAGTTTAGGAATCTGATTAAGAATCCTAGAATACCATCTTTTGGTGACTCCCAATTTTTGATAATTTCACTATAGTTGTTGATTCTTGAGCATAAATTGGCAAGTGCAGCAGCAGCATTACCACACACTTCACCATTGCTTGAGAATGTTAATGGGATTAGAACTTCAATTATACCCAATTCTAGCAATTTCAATTTCAGGTCATCAGCTAAGGCTAGAATTGCAAAACATGCGCTAATCTCACTTTGAACATTGATCGATGTGTTCAATACCAACTCTTTACATTTCAAAACTGCATTGGCATCAAGTAATGCCAGTCTATTTCTTTCACTGCTTGCAGCCAAGTTTCTTAGTGTAGAAACTGCATGACACTGGATTTCTTCTGAATCATTGTAGTCCAACAGATTAACTAGCGGTGTCAAAAATCCTGCATCAATGATCAGTCCCTCATTCAATGGGTGAATTGAAATGTTTCTGATACACGCAACAGCTGCAATTATTAGAGGCTGGTGAGAACTTTGTAGTAGCTTGACCAAATGAGGTAATCCCCCGGCTCTTACAATCTCCAGTTGATATGAGGCATCAGAGGCTAGGTTTCTCAGTGCCAGAGTTGCCTGACATTGTACTCTTGGAGATGGGGAGTCCATCAATTTGACTAATTGAGTAACTAGTCTTGGTTCAGTCTGAGATAACTTTTTTCTGTTAACCTCATCAACTGCAATGTTTGACAACGCAGTGGTACAGTAGTACTGAACGTCTGGATCGCTTGAGGACAAAAGTGAGACTAGAACTGGAACTGCTCCAGCATTAACTAACTCCTGTCTGTTTTCATTGGAATGTGTCATATTTAATAAAGCACCAGTTGCGTTTCTCTGGACTCTCAGGTCTTTAGACTTGGCTAGCTGGGTTAGAGGAACCAAAGCACCAGATCTGGCAATCTTGGCCTTATTGTCGTCCTGAGTAGCCAAATTGGTTATGCAGCCCACTGCATTACACTGAACTTCAATATTTGAGCTCATCATTTGACGAATGAGAGGTTCCAACCCACCCATATCAACAATCAGTATCTTATTCTCATTATTGACAGCCAAGTTCCCCAAAGCGGCACAGGCTGCTCGTTGGACTTCAGAGTCGGAGCTCTGTAACAGAATTAATATTGGCTCTAAAACTTCTCTATCAACAGGTCTGACATCTTTCTCTGTAATCTCTGCAAAAGCCAGCGCTGCACTTCTCTGCAAATCGATATTGTCAGAGTAAACCAAAGTACTCAATGCCCTTAAAGGCCCATGGCTGAAAAAGTCCACTTCTGTTCTCTGGTGACTGTTAGTAATGTGATTACTTATTGAAAATTCCCAGCATAACGCAAACACTTACATTCTCGAGATACTGCAGCAGTGCAGCAATGGACTCCCTTTCATTCTCCGATAACAACGGCTGGTAAGCGTCTGTATTTTCACGCTCTGCAAAATCGTTAGTAATTTATTCCCAGTGGAAACCCCCCCTTTAAGATGATTTTCTCAAGCAGAAAGAAGGCATCCCAGCCCAGATTCCGCGCTTTTTACACTCAAAGGGTGTCACACAGTACAAGGCAAACTCACTTGAAAAGCAACTGCAGCAAATTCCCATTATAAAGCTGTGTTTCTATCTCTTTGTCCCTGGCTTTTTTTGTATTTTCTCAGTTACAATCTAATAAACAAAGGCAACAAAGCGTCTTTTTTGCCCCCCTGAAACTCGATAAGGCCGAAATCCACACACGCAACAATTACTCTGTAGCTGTGTCAACTGCCTAATGTGCTACTTCCCTCACTAAGAGCTATCAACGCTTGTGTTCTGAGTTTTATCTCCAGACAACGAACAATCCAGGCGAATTGTAAAAAGAACCGCGTTAAAACTGCCGCAAAATGTTAGTTCTGGTGCAATTTTCCGCCACACACAGCCTGCTGAGCCAAATCCACGCAGTCCACACATACCTAAACACAACAAAATGACACTCCTGCGCCACTTTTCACTTGCTCGTGGAAGAAGAAAGTCCAACCAAACAAAATTTGTTTTCTTTTTTTATCTCACTAATTATGCTTACTAATCAATTACTAAATATACACAGCGGACTAGTTGCCAGAGACCTCGAGCTTGAGGCACCACTGGCCGCAGAACCACTTTCTGTCGAACTTGCGCAGGGAGCCCTTCTTGAACAGCTTGGACATAGGGAGCCCGATGTCCACGAGGTAGTGGTCCCAGTCGCCCTTTGCCACGACGCCGTTGGAGTACGCATGTAGGATTCCGTTGACTGGCAGTCCCAGGCTCACCACGTACTTGGCCTCAACAATCTCCAGCTCGCCTATGAGGCCCGAGCCCGCGTCCACGCCGCTTGGGATGTCGAACGACAGGATTCCGAACTGCTGGCTGTTGCACCACGGAATGATCTTCTTGACGTTTTCCAGTTCGACGCCCCACGACTCGTTCAGGTTGGTGTCGAATCCCTGCAGTGCATCCACACACAGCTCGATTGGGCTCTCGTAGTTCGTTATCAGCCCGTTCAGCTCGCTCAGGCTGCTGGTGAACTTGCCCCCGTGCAGTTTGAACAGCTCGAACTGCTGCTTGAAGTTCTCGTCCAGGAACTCGTCTGAGTTGACGCTGTTGCTCTTCAGGTCTATCAACGTAAACACCAGCACCCTGCAGCCCTGGTTGATCAGCTGTCTCCCCGTGGCCAGGGCCCTGGCACCTGTTCTGTTGTTTCCTGCCAGGATTAACACTAGCGGTGGCAGGTTGTGGTTAGCGGACGACACCCGGGATTTGCCTCCCAGTATCTTGATGATCAGCCCGGAGATGGATCTGCTGGCGTTCTCCATGATGATCTGTGGCGTTATCTTGAACTGCTCGGTCGAGATTCTCAGTATCTCCAGTAGCTGAATTGGCGAGCACAACGGCAGGCTGTCCGCGGTTTCTGTCTCCAGCAGCTGGAACCCACGCACGTCCAGGGAAGGCGATCTTCTGGCCAGGCCTGGAGACTCGGCTCTGGCAGTATTGGCCAGCACGGGCGACGGCGACACTGCACCACCAACCTTCAGTATTTGCTTCAATGCCAGCGAGCCCGACACGTTCTCGTTGTTCCACGAGTCCAGCTTCTTCTCAATCACGTTCTCGTCGTGGTCAAACTTGGTCTTCGCAGCCTTCTTGTTGTGCCCGGCAAGCCTTTGCGACGGATCCACATTGTCGCTAACTTCAAACTCCTCGAGCGCCACGCCCTTATCGAATTTCGCAGTGGAGCCCTCAAAGTCAAAGTCCTTGGACTTCTTGATCTGCTCGATGTCGTTCCCCCACTGGATATCTCTGCTGCCGCTGCTGTCGTTATTATGGTTGTTGCTGCTGTAAACCAGCTTGCTCTTGGGTGTGGCCTTGCTGCCTGCCCCGTTCTTGGAAGGCGTGCCTGAGGACCCGTCCTCGTAGAACAGGATGGCGTCGTCCTGCAGCGCAGGCTGCTTGGGGGTGTCCACCTGCTGCTGCTTGCTTTTGTTCTTCTTCTTAGACGAGCGCAGCTTCAACTCCCGAGGAATGTCCGTCACTTTCAGCTCTGCAATGTCGTTTCCTGCCACACTGAGCTGCTCGGCCTTCTCAGAGCCTCCAATGGACACTACAGGCACCGGTTAGTACTGGGACCACGACGTAAACAGCACCTAAAACACCACTAAAAACTCACCATTTCCCAGCTGCAGCACCTTGTTTTCAACATTGACAACAACCCCTCGTACTTTCTGCTGGGTCTTGAGCGTCAGGTCCACCTGGTAGCCCACAATATCGCTCATTTCGTCGTTGTTTCTTGTTATTTGCAGGAAAAATATGGCTGAAAATCTGAAAAGTTCAACATCAAAATCTCTAAAAAATATTTTTTTGTGTTAAAAAACCCAAACAAACACAAAATGTCTTCTGACGCCGACTATGAGGTCGATTTTGCGCAATTGAGGACGCCATCGAGGCCCACGACTGCTAGCGCGCAGCCAGCAGAAAACGCAGAGTTTCTTGAGCAGAATTTGGACTGGAAACTGGCCCGAGAACGGGTCAATGAGAACTTGAATGACATTTCGTGCTGGGATGCGCTCATCACACTCACCGAAGGCCTGCTGGTGAAGTACCCGCAGATGGACGACTCTATCAAGCTGATAATCACCAGCACGTTTGAGGAGCTGCTGGGGAGCTTCCCGCTGCTGTTTGGGTACTGGAAGAAGTACACCTCTGTGCAGTACCAAATTAACGGCATTGACGAGTCTGTCAGCGTGCTGTCCCGGGCGCTTGACGTGTTCCCGACCTCTGTCGATCTGTGGGTGGACTACCTGAACATCCTGGTGTCCAACTTTGGCGCAGAAAAGGACAAAATAAGGCTCAACATGGAGATCGCCTCCAGCTACATTGGCAATCAGTTTCTGAGTCACGTGTTCTGGGACAAGTTCATCGAGTTTGAGAAGAGCGAGAACAGCGACCTGGGCTCCGTGGTCCTGCTGAGGATCTACCTGAAGATCATTCGCATCCCGCTGCACCAGTACGCGCGGTACTACCAGGAGTTTCTGGCGTTGCTTCCTGGGTTCCGTGTTGACGATATTCTGCACAACGAGGAGCTGGAGATCGCCCTGGACCCAAATGACTCCGAAGAGAACAAGAGAATCGCCATCCAGCAGCACTTCAACGCCGTCTTTGCCCAGACACAGCAGTATGTCACAGAGATATGGGAGTACGAGTCCAAAATACAGGTTTCCTACTTCAATCTGGTCAATTTGCCTAAAGAAGAGATTGTGAACTGGGACAACTACTTGAACTACCAGATAGACAAGTTTTCAAAGTCACCAGACAGCAAGCTGCTCAAGCAGCAGACAATATCAGTGTTTGAAAGATGCCTGATACCGACTGCTTTGCTAACCAAATTCTGGTTCAAGTACCTCAACTGGTATTTAGACAGTTTCCCAACAAGTTTCAATGAAATCAACGCAGTCTACAAGAAAGCAGTCAATTTGTTTGTACCTGTAAACTATATCGGTATAAGGTTGAACTACGTTCTGTTTTTGGAAAAGCACAAAAGAGAGTTTGACGAGGTTTCAAATGTATACCTTTCGATCATCCAATTCTTGCCCCATGAATTGAAGCCCGTCTCCAGGTTTGTCAAGTACCTAGCCAGATACTTTAGCGATATTGACAAGCTACTAGAGACACTGAACGGGTTACTAGCAAAGTACCTGGATAACACAGCCGATGACATCACTGATGACACTATGAGAAGATTCTTATCCTTATTAAACGATAAAACAGTTTCAGTAATAGTGGTTGAAATCATCAAAATCAACTGGTACCTCAAGAAAGATGTCAAGAAAGTATACGAGTTATTAAACTCATATTCGAAGCAGTCAATCCTGAACGATTCAATTGGGTTCTGGTCATTGAGCTATAAATTCTTCAAATCTGTGAAAGACTTTGACAAGCTCGCGAAATGCATTGACTTTATCAAACTCAACTCAGCGCTTCCTCCTGCTATCCTCAACACAATCTTGATGGACTATGCGGATTTCCTGCAGACAAACATCAGTACAAACATATATGAAACTGATAACTTCAACCAGGTATTGAACTTGGAATGCAATGTCAACAATATTATGGATTACAGGATCCACAAAGATGCGCCTCTCTTGAAATCAATGAGAAAACAAAGTGGTCATCCTGGTATATTTGTTACGAAACCAACGATAACCAATTCAATTGTTTATGTTCGTACCAATAGATCTGCCAATTGTGCACAGAACTTGCCAACTTTCAGAAATGTTGAGAAAGCTGCGCTACCAGTTGAGTATCCAGAAGAAGAAGGCAATGAATGAGGCAGAGATCAGTTGCACTGGAAGAGAAAATAAGAGTTTCGAGTTTCTACTAACAAAAATTTCAATTTCATAAAAAGTGAAATTTTCATTTTCAGATAAATTTTTTTACTTAAAAAAAAAAAAAATAATTTCAAGCTCATCACAGAAACTTTTCAGATTAAGGTCCCCAAATGTCTTCAGAAGTGGAAGAGAAGAAAGTTGAGCAAGCTCAGGACTTAAACCTGAAAAGAGAATTATCTTCTCCAGAGCCAACTGGGCCACCAGCAGCTAAAAAACAACAGAAACAGCAGAAACAACAGAAAAAGAAGAAAAGAAAATATAAAAACAAGTTCACTGATGAAACCACTCCGTTTGGTGTGCTCCAATTCGAGATAGAAGAGTTGTTAGAGGAACAAGGTCTGAAACCAGAACAAATCATTAATAACGTTGAAGCCATCCTTAATGAAGAAGTTGATGAGACTGTTTACCATAGAATAGTTAACAATGTGAAGATTTTGAGATTGAGCTCTAATGGTGATGGAATAGCACTAATTGACCATCCTGAGATTCCAGATCACAAACAGGTTTGTGTGGTGCCATTTGGCTTACCAAATGACATTGTCAATATCAAAGTATTCAAGACACATCCAAAATTTGTTGAAACTGATTTACTAGAAATAGTGGAGTCCAACAGTGGAAGAAAAGAAGAAGATATTAAATGTAAATATTTTGGTAAATGTTCTGGATGTCAATATCAGGGACTGTCATATGAAACCCAGCTGGAATTTAAAAAACAGACTGTTTCCAACGCATATAAATACTTTGCTAAGGAACTAGTAAAGCAGGGGAAAATTCCTGAAATTGGCTCAACTGTCCCATCTCCAAAACAGTTTGGTTATAGAACTAAACTTACTCCACATTTTGATATTCCTAGAAAAAGAGCTTTAGAAAAAGTCCCACCAATGGGATTTGGTAGTAAGGGAAAGCCTCACTGGAGAAATACAGCAGGAGGAGACGCAAGTGTTGTGGACATTGAGGAGTGTGTGATTGGAACTGAAATGATTAATATAGGAATGAAGAATGAAAGAAGCCAATTGGTGAAGAACTGGTCAACATACAAGAAGTCTGCCACCATTTTACTCAGAGAGCACACCAGAGTTCTTCCAAAGGATGTCAAAGACTTAAATGAGTTTATAAATTCAGAGGCTGGGTCAAAAGATGAGCAAGGCGTTGTATCACACATTATAGAGCATGCTCAAGACAACAGTAGTGATAATAACGATAATAAATTAGTTAAAACTTGTGTTACACAATCAAGACAAATTGTTACAGAATATATTAATGGATTCACATTTGAGTTCAGTGCAGGAGAGTTTTTCCAAAATAACAACTCAATCTTACCAAAAGTTACCGAATATGTCTGTTCAAACCTACAAATACCAAAGAATAAAGAAAAGAATTTACCATTATACTTAGTTGATGCGTACTGTGGATCAGGATTGTTCAGTATCACTGCATCTAAAGGTGTTGACACTGTCGTTGGTGTTGATGTGAGTGCTGACAGTATCTCATTTGCCAGAAAAAATGCAGAAAGAAATGGTGTAGTTAATGCAAAGTTTATCGATGGTAAGGCTGAGAAAATATTTGCAGAAATTACAACACCAAATGATCAAACAAGTGTGATTATTGATCCATCAAGAAAAGGGTGTGATGACGTTTTTTTGAATCAATTGAGTGATTATATGCCAGCAAAAATTGTCTATATAAGTTGTAATGTTCACTCACAAGCAAGAGATGTTGAATTCTTTTTGAACAAAACAGAAAATGGTGGAAACTACAAGATCGAAAGCATTAGAGGGTTTGATTTCTTCCCACAAACTCACCATGTTGAGAGTGTTGCTGTCATTTCAAGAATTTGAATTTATTATTCATTGTGTTGATTTATTTCAGCATGTTTGAGCTTATTTATTATAATTTATTATTTATCCATAGAGACTATAGCTGTAGACCAAAGCAATGGTGGCTCTTGTGAAGGGTGGTATACCAATCATCTAGCGTGGTTCAATTTGTTGACGTGCTTTATAATCTGTTTAGGGCTCAGAGCCCACTGATTATGTATGTAAAAGACATGTGACTGCGATTAGGGTTTTGTACATCCTAACATTCTATGTCACATTCCGAGGAGACGCAAACCCGGAAATTGATTTTTTGGAATTTTATGAAATTTGAAAAATCAAAATCTAAATTGAAAAGTTTTAATTGAAATAATAAAGCCAAAGACAACTCAAAATGGAAAACGAAAAAGGTCAACTTGTAAGTGGCTAGCGAGTTAACGTACTGCTAAGGTTGTGTTGTTGTGTTTTGTGTGCCTGTTGTGGTAAAAATGAGGAACTAGACGTTATGGGATTTGTCAATAAAGGAAATGTTAAAGTTTAATCAAGTCAGGTCAAGAATGCCATACCAGGCTGAAGAGGGCAATAGAATGATAATACAGGGTGAACAGTTTGTAACACGAGTGGACATCTAGCTTTAACAGGCACGGCTAAGCGCAAAACAACACCAACCTTTCTACATGGCAGCAAAACAAGAATAAAGTGCAATTTACTAACTAAACCCAGGTTGAATTATACGTTCCACGTAAATGTTCTGCTACCAACAGAATTATCAAAGCTAAAGATCACGCTTCAGTTCAAATCAACATTGTCAACGTTGACGAAGAAGGTCGTGCTATTCCAAACTCATTCACCACTTACGCTTTAAGTGGTTACGTCAGAGCTGCAGGTGAATCCGACGATTCATTAAACAGATTAGCTCAACGTGATGGTTTATTAAAGAACGTCTGGTCTTACTCCCGTTAAATGGTTTTTAACATGAATTAATATACATTGTGTACATTTTAGTTGTTATTGTAGGGTGTGTGCCGGTGCCAGTGATTGCTTCGCTTGTTTAGTGCGGTGCGGTGCGGTAGTACGTGCCACCAGCTAGCCTGTGCGCTGCCAGCTGTGGTGTCCAACCTGCCTGCCCATTATTTATGTTACCCTTCTCTATGTATATATATGCACTGTGCGGCATTGTTATGCACTATTGCGCTGATTCAGCTTCCCCTTTGGATTACTAATCACTCGAAGGTTGAAAAAAAAGTTTTCATCTCAAAAAATTTTAACAAACTAACTTAAATTCTATCGAAAAATGTCTGACGGAATCACTGAAATTGATGCTAATTTGATCGAAACAAACTACGACAATGTTGTCTACAGTTTTGACGACTTGAAATTGAAACAAGAAATCTTAAGAGGTGAGTGAATCATTGTTTTTTAGGGGGGTCTTTGTTCTTTTTTTGCCTCTTTTTTTCCACTTTTTTTTTTTTTTTTTGCCCATTTTTCAGGCTATAAACGAATTTTACTAAGAAAGCACCAAAAGAGAGATGAAACTGAACGTGATCTGAGACATTTTGAGAAATAATTACTAACAAATTTACCAGGTATCTTTGCTTACGGTTACGAAACCCCATCAAGTATCCAACAACGTGCTATCTTGCCAATCACTGAAGGTCATGATGTCTTAGCTCAAGCTCAATCTGGTACTGGTAAAACCGCCACTTTCACCATCTCAGCTTTGCAAAGAATCGATGAAAACTTGAAAGCTACCCAAGCTTTGATGTTGGCCCCAACCAGAGAATTGGCTTTACAAATCCAAAAAGTTGTCTTAGCTATTGGATCCCACTTGAAAGTCACTGTCCATGCTTCTATTGGTGGTACCTCCATCAAGGACGATATTGACGCTTTGAAATCAGGTGTCCAAATCATCGTTGGTACCCCAGGTCGTGTCTACGACATGATTGACCGTGGATTCATGAGAACCGACAAAATCAAGATGTTCATCTTAGATGAAGCAGATGAAATGTTGAGTTCCGGATTCAAAGAACAAATCTACAATATCTTCAAATTGTTACCTTCCACCACTCAAGTTGTCTTGTTATCTGCTACCATGCCACAAGACGTTTTGGAAGTCACCACCAAATTCATGAGAAACCCAGTTAGAATCTTGGTCAAGAAAGACGAGCTGACCTTAGAAGGTATCAAGCAATTCTTCGTCAACGTTGAACAAGAAGCATACAAATTTGACTGTTTATGTGACTTGTACGACTCCATTTC
Organism: Starmera stellimalicola; assembly: GCA_030580055.1. Lineage (NCBI taxonomy): Eukaryota > Fungi > Ascomycota > Saccharomycetes > Phaffomycetales > Phaffomycetaceae > Starmera > Starmera stellimalicola. The sequence continues at coordinate 569,541 of JAKTSD010000004.1, read as the reverse complement.
TGTCACACAAGCTGTTATTTTCTGTAACACCAGAAGAAAGGTTGAAGAATTGACTGAAAAATTAATTGAAAACAAATTCACCGTCTCTGCCATCCACTCCGACTTGTCCCAACAAGAGAGAGATGTTATCATGAAAGAATTCAGAACCGGTTCATCCAGAATTTTGATCTCTACTGATTTATTAGCTAGAGGTATCGATGTCCAACAAGTTTCCTTAGTTATCAACTACGACTTGCCAAAGAACAAAGAGAACTACATCCACAGAATTGGTAGAGGTGGTCGTTTCGGTAGAAAAGGTGTTGCCATCAACTTTGTCACTGACGAAGATGTTGGTGCTATGAGAGAAATCGAAAAGTTCTACTCTACCCAAATCGAAGAATTGCCAGAAAACGTCAGTGAAATGTTTGCTTAAGCGTAACAGGCTTAGCAACTTCTCACAACCGAACCTTCTATTATTTTCAGTTTAATCATTTCAATAAATTAAATTAAATCAAGATTATGTAAGCTATGTATCGCGGCTTAGCTAATGTATTACTCATCCTCCAGTTTGGCCAGTTTGCCCTGGTTTTTGCTCTCGCCATCGATCCCAACTATCACCAGCTTGTTCAGCACGGTGTGTGCGTCCTCGTCGTCTCCCTGGATCAGCAGATCTAAGCTCGACACCTTCTGGAACCGAACATACTTGAATTTGATCTCGCAGATATTGTTGTTCCAGCTATCTTCCTTCAGTTCTTCGTTATGGAGCGGTGTGGTTATCTCTGCATCTTCAAAAGACATGATCCTGTTCTTGTTGATCCATGCCTTGACAAGATTCGGTTTCTGCTCTTCCTCGGCTGCCTGCTCGTTCAGTTTGCTCTCAATTAGTATCGAGTACACTTTGGTCAGGTTGGTGAATGGGATATGAACCAGAATCTGGTTGTCAGTGTCGCTCATCACACAAGCGTCATTTTGCAGCCTGATAAAGCTGGTGAGCTCCTCGCCTTTCTGCTTGATCAGATTCAACGATTCAAACTCTCCATAAAAAATACATTTGTTCAATATCGTGTACCCCTTTGGGATAAACGGTTTAAACTCGTCAATCGAGCCTAAGCTGCTGCTGCCACTTCCGGACGAGGAAGTGCTGGATCTCACCCATGTAGGATTCAGCTTCAGCAAATTATCAATTGCTTTTCTGATTCCATTCACATCTGCGCCTTGAACTCTTTCAATCTCCTGTTTCTTGCTAAAAAACAAAAACGATGGAACAGCACTTATCTTGTACTTGGCTGCAATCTGCTTCTGTGAGTCTAAATCAACCTTGATGATCTCTAAACTACTGCTAAACTCCAAATACAACTGGTTCATTAGCGGCGCAATTGCCTTGCATGGACCACACCACGAGGCTGTAAAGTACACAATTAGATTCTCATTGTTATCCAAGTAGCTCTGCAGCTCGGTAGGGGATGAGACAAACTGAATTTCCATGCTTTAAGGGCTGTTTCGATACCTTTTAATTACTAAATTGTAAAAGAAATTTCTACAGCAGGAAAAGTCAAGTAAACTTTATAAGTACTTACATAATCCAAGTTGATTAGGTAATGGAACGATGGACCCAGAAGGTGCCAAATAGTTCGGCTTAAGCAGTACAGCTTGAGCTGTAAGAGGCAACCTTCTTTTTGTCCAGGTAGCTGAAGAAGTCGTCAGCTTTGGTGAAGGTCAATTCTCTACCGGCATACATAACTCTTAGGTAGAAATCACCGCCATCTAATTTCTCATATAGCTCAAAAACGTACTCAGAGCCCATTCCTGGCCATTGCAGAGTTGTGATGTCCAAAAAGTCCTTTAAAACTGCAGTCAGAGTACCAATTGAACCATCATGGCCAATATTGTGCTTGTAAATCATTGGGGATGAGCCATCAATGGCTGCTTTTAAATGATCGGCCAATTCCATGGTCCAGTTACCAAAGATGTATGAACCGTATTCCTGTGCTAATGGGGCACCTCTGTAAGTGTAGTCCCATTCCCAATGACCCATTTTAAGCACTTGCTCCAGTTGGGCCTTGGTAACATTGACTGCACTACCTTCACAGGTCTTTGAGCTTAAATTGTCAAAGAAATGGTCGATTGATCCCCAGAAACCTGAATAGTTAGCTGGGGTAATTCCAAACTTGTCAGCTAGCTCATTGTAAATGGTCATATTAGTCTCTTTGTACCACTCATCTGATGATCTGATGGTTTCCTTTAAAGCATCACCATTTGAGCATGGTAAATTTGGCTCTAAGTTGTCTAATTTTCTTAATTCTGGGGTAATGTTATAAGCTGGGTACATTCCCTTAATCAGTGAGTTGAAAACCTCAGTTGTGATGTTGTTGTTGGTAACTCTATAACCAATTTTTGAAGGATCATACTCTGTTGGTAAAAAGCCTAAAAAGTCATGGTAAACAGTCCATAAATCAACACCATGATAATAAGAGTCTAATTGGCCTCCATTGGTGATTTCTGGATAAGAGTAATAGCTCTCCAAAATATCAGTTGGTAGTAAGTTGGACTCATAAGGAGTTCTCTTATGATGACGATGAACTAACTCAACATATTTCAGTTTGTATTGTTCTGGGTTAACTTGCTCATAAGTAATATTGTTTGTTCTAGGCATATTACAGTAGTTGTAAGTTTCATCAACACCATCTGGTGAGATTGAGCCAAAGTGATAACCATTAAGAGGTTTTTCCAGATACTGATCAATACCAACTGGTGATAAATGGTTTGATGGAATAATTAAAGCTGTTGCTAATTGGGTCAAGGCCGCAATTGATAAAATTGAGTGTAGATTAAACATTTGAAGTGCTAGAAATAAACTTGTTGATAATATTATGAGGTTTAACTTCTTGTATTGTCAAAGAGGAAAATCTGCTGGTATTTATATTCTTCTTCTAACGTTTCAATTTGTACTACTGGATGGTCACAGTCCATCTCATCCAGTGAGTTTACCGTTAATTCAATTAATTGATCTCGAGAAACTTCTCAAATAGGCTAAAGCTGTCAACAATCAACGTGCGCAGATCTTTCAATGGGGGTGATTCTCACCAGTCGTGTTTTTGCTACTAACTACGGTATAATAACTAGTCGAGTAATTAAATAAACAAATCAATGCATTAATCAAAAACGTCTTTTTTGCATTATACATGCATAAAACCATTTTAAATAGAAAAACGTGTTCTGTCAAGTTTTTAGTGTCAAACTTTGCATTCAAAAACGTTGTTTTAAAGGGGAAACCACCTACTATTTTCTGCACTTTACTGGGAATCCAACCATTTCAAGTTAAATTATTGACTTTTTATATGTTTTTGTCATTTTGGAAATCTTGAAAATCATGAAACTTTGTTTGATGCAAGAATTCAGCTCAATTGGGTATAGCACGTGTGCCTCTGTACTTGTTGCCTCTAACCAACGTAAACTGGATCTTTATAACCAGGTGAATTCAGTGTCAATATCTCAGCATGTGAAATTCTTAACCAAGAAAAAAAAAATGAAAGCACAAAAAGGTTAAAAATATGACTTTGAAGTAAGTTGTAGGTCGAGCAGAACAGCTTAATTGCTCTAACCAAAAACCTTTTCTGTCAAAACATCTCTTAAATTTCCACTTTAAAACGGCTCTGCTTAATAACTCTGTGCTGATGCAGATATTATGTAATCTTTGAAATGAATTTTTGAACTTTTTGAATTTCTGTTTTTGTAAACAAGCAAATAGTTAAACAAATAAAAGTTGACATAAAAGAGCAATATGAGCTTAAAGATTGAGAAGCTTGAAAGTATTTTGGGCTCACATGATTTTCAGTTTAAGGAGGTGTCGAAACCTGACTCAATTGACGATAGTTTCTATGAAAATAGATATATTGAAAGTTTAAATAACAATTCTATCAATTATGAATTATCGGATTTACAACAGTTTCAGGCAACTATCCAGCACTTTAAGGACTTGACGGAGCCAATCTCCCAGTTTTTAACCAACTTTAATCAAGAACTAATCAAATTATCAACAGAATTAAATAATTTAAAGTCAAAATCGTTAAATTTAACTAGTGATTTATCTAAAAGACAAGAAATTGAAAACATTTATACGCCAATTATAAATGATTTGATAATTTCACCAGATTTAATTAGAAATATCTTTAATGGAGAGATAAATGAAAATTGGTGTGATGATTTATTGTTTTTAAATGATAAACAAGAGATTTATAACAAATATTTCAATGATGAGAAATTCAAAGGAATGAAATCATTGCCTAATTTTCAGAAGCTATTAAACTATTTGAACTTGAAATGTGTTGATAGAATTAAGAACTATATGATAAAGAAAATCAAATCATTAAGAACTATAGGTACATCATCACAGATAGTACAAAATGACTTGTTAAAAAACAAGTATATTTTCAAGTATTTAATGGAAAAAGAACCAAAATTAGCTCAGGAATTACAAGATGCCTACATTTTAACAATGTCATGGTATTATAAATCACATTTCAAGAGATATTTACGCTCATTAGAAAAAATGAAGATTTATCCAAGTGATAAAACCTTTTTAATTGGTGCAACTTCAAGCGAAAGTTATTTTAGAAAGCAGCAACAACCAATTATCAAAGACTACAATATCGGTAAACGATACGAAATTATCAATGCTCAAGACCCAACAGTTATCCTAGGTCATATTGCAGAAAGTAATAACGTTCAATTCCATATGGAAATTGGGTTTAGAAGTTTCAATTTAGCACTAGTTGATAATGGATCAGTTGAATACCTGTTTTTGATTGAATTCTTCAATTTAAAGAATGAAAATGCAATTGTGAAATTTAATGAAATATTTAAGCAAAGTTATGAATTAGGAAACGAATACACCAAACGGTTAATTAGTGAAACTTTTGATATATTTGGTGTGTTGATCCTTATCAGACTTTCACAGGCTCTGATCTTTGAATTACAAAAAAGAAGAATCCCAACATTGGAAAACTATTTTAATCTTACAATGATTATCCTCTGGCCAAAGTTTCAACATCTGATAGATTTGAACTGTGAAAGCATGAAAAGATCAAGTTCTAAAGTTTCGGTCTTTAGTTCAATTGATACCAATCCTAATGGCAGTAATAAACCACACTTTTTAACTGTGAGATTTGTCAATTTAATCGTTGGGTTCTTGAAACTGAACTTTAAGCACCAGGAGACAATTCAACAGCATACAACCCAGGAACCTTTATATAACAGTTGTGTGAGACTTAGAATGGAGTTTGAAAGCATAATGACCAAAATCAATTCAAAAATCAACTATTCCAAAAAAAATGATTTCTCGTTTTTGTTGAATAATTATTCATATATTTATTCTCAGTTATTACAGTTTGAGAATGAAGGCGACGCTGATGCTGATACAACAACTTATGATGATTTAGTCAAGGATGAGTTAGAGCACTTCAAACTGTTAGTCGATGCATATAAAGTCTGAATTTAAGATTGAGTGGGTTTCTTCTTGGTCTTGGTTATTATCGGCTGTGTGGTTTCAATGAACTTGATGTTTGGCTTTTTGAATTGTATGTTAGATGACAGCCATGGGACATCCACAGGAGCAACTGAATCCAGTAATGTTAGAAACTGTGAGGGCATTGAGCTGTTCTTACGCAAGCCGATTATGGTTGTCTTTGAGTTTAATTTTGCCTCGAGTTCCTGGGCTGTACCTCTTGGGAGCTGAACCAGCTTTACTGGATGCTGTTTGGATGCCATGAAGCACAAGGTTGGGAAGTGCTGGATTATGAGCTGTGGTTGGATATCAGGTTTACAAACGAAGACGTAATCAAGTGGTTGGTGTGTTTTATCATTGGATGATGGATCAGCTTGGTTTTCCAGCACTTTCACCACAGAATTGAAGCCTAAAACAAATGGGGTATCTTTTCCATCGCTGTTTAGCGAAGATGTTGGTGCTGATGGAGGTTCAATTAAATGAATCAAAAACTGTTTGATTTCCTGCTGAGCTTGTGAAGCGATCATGGGGAAATTTACTTCAGTGAAATTATTGTTTAAGATTGGTTTGAAGATTGTCTTCTTCTTGTTCTCAACTTGTTTTAGACTCATTTTGTTCCTGTTTTTACTGGTTTATTATGAAGGGAAAAAAAATATAAAATAGAAAATAAAATAAAAAATCAAAAACACGAAAAATTAAGTAAACAAAAATTGAAACTCAATTAAACTTAAACTGGGAATAAAACAACAGTGAAATGAGTGAGAACTTTGCTTTGAAGCTTGATTTGCCATGGTGAGTAAACTTGGGTGAACGTGAGAGAGAAGTGAATGAAAAACTAATGATAAGGGTGGAAAAATACAGACCCAAACTGCTGAACGAAATTGTTGGGAACAAAGAAACCATTGAAAGGCTGAAATTGATAGCAGAGGATGGTAACATGCCGCACCTGATTATTAGTGGGCTTCCTGGGATTGGGAAAACCACGTCGATTCATTGTTTGGCGCACGAGCTGCTGGGAGATAAATACCACGATGCTGTTCTTGAGCTGAATGCCTCAGACGACCGTGGTATTGAAGTTGTGAGAAACAAGATCAAACAGTTTGCACAGAAGAAAGTACAGCTGCCACCAGGGAGACACAAAATCATCATTTTAGACGAAGCGGATTCTATGACTCCTGGAGCCCAGCAGGCGTTGAGAAGAACAATGGAGATTTACTCTAACACCACAAGATTTGCGTTTGCGTGTAACCAGTCGAATAAAATCATTGAGCCGTTGCAGTCTCGTTGTGCGATCCTGAGATACGTGAAGCTGCAGGATGAGGAAGTACTAAAGAGATTGCTTGAAATCATTGGTTACGAGAAAGTTGAGTATTCCAATGACGGATTAGAGGCGCTGATTTTCACAGCAGAAGGCGATATGAGACAGGCAATTAACAACTTGCAAAGTACCGTTGCTGGGTTTGGGTTTGTCAATTCAGAGAATGTTTTCAAGATAGTTGATAGCCCACACCCAATAATTATCAAGAAAATGCTACTGAGCGTGATTAATGGGGACATCGATGGCAGCTTGGAGCTGCTGCAAGGGCTGTGGGACAAGGGATACTCTGCGATTGATATTGCGTCGACCAGTTTCAAGGTTGTGAAAGGGCTGGGGGAAGTTGGCGAGAGCGACAGGCTGGAGATTATGAAACAGATCGGTATAACCCATATGAGGGTGCTGGAAGGTGTTGGTTCGTACCTGCAGCTGAGCGCGATGATTGCTCGGATCAACTCGCAACGAGCTGCCTAAGGATGTGTAGTGCAATTGAATGTTAGCCATGTGCTGCGTGTAGCTGTGGGTTTATGCACAATCCGCATAAGCACGCTGTATATTGCGTCATCTCTATAATTTTTTTAGTGAAAATAAATTTTCATCTTTTTGGCTCAAAGGTGGGTAAAGATGTCTGACAAGTCCACAGAAGAGCGCGCGCACGAGTTCGTTTCCCAGATTGATACCAAGCTAGTGAGAAAGTCACTGAAATCGCTGATTTCGCACGAAATTTCGTCCACACTGTCCAAGCATCCTGAGCTTTCCCAAGATGAGGTGTCAGTGCACAAGAATATCCAGCTGATAATCAACACAGACCTGCCAATAAACCGCACCAACAAGAAGACCTTTATACAGCGGATTGTCCCTGTGCCAAACGCACTTGGAGACTACAGGGAGAAGGCTATGCTGCTGATTATCTCCAACGACAATGCAGCAGCTTTCCAGAAAAGCCTAAGCTCCAACAAAATCACAGAAAACCTGTTCAAGAAAGTGTACTCGGTGAGTAAACTCAGAAGCCACCTGAGCAAGAACCCAAAGAACCTGACGAGGCTGTACAACGAGTACGAATACGTGTTTGCGGAGGAGAAAATCGCACAGCTGCTGCCTAAAGTCCTAGGTGAGACCTTCTACAGAAACCACAAGAAACTACCGTATTTGGTGCAGCTAAGCACGGAAAAAGAGTTCAGCGAGATCAACCACCAGTACCTGAAGGCGCAGGTGAAGTCGATTGTGAAGAACACAAGCTTCATACCTAGCAAGGACACCAACATTGCGGTGAAGATCGGCTTCACAGACGACAAGATAAAGCCGCTGACAGAAAACGTGCTGGCCGTGCTGGACTTCCTGACAAACCCGCAGTTCAAGCCGAGCGGGGGCGTCATCAGGAAGCAGAACCGCATCAACAAGCTGTACGTGAAGACGGCCGACAGCGCCAGTCTGCCTGTGTACGAGGCGCACTGAGTGGGCCAGGCAGGCTGGTTATGTAATTGCTGATTAACGTGCTGACAGCTAACGGTGTAGGTGTTTGTTACGTAATCTCTGAGGTAATACACCAACGTTCTTTCTTATATAATTTCTTACGTAATAACAAGTGACAGCTAACGGTGTGGTTCATTACGTCAGCGCTTATATCAGCGGGTACTGGCGCGCAGAACTGACTGCGCAGCAGCTGGCCCGCTGCGCACACCCAGCAAGATGAAGCTGTACCAGAAGGCGTGGGTGGTGGCGATCTGCGTGGCAGGGATGCTGCTGCAGTCGACCGGGTTCATCAGGGGCAAGCTGGACGCCGCAACGTACCAGCAGAAGCTGTTCAGGACGTACCTGGACGGCATCAGCTATAAATATAGCACCCAGAACCGGGCGTACGACCCTGAGCGAGTGTTCAGGGCCAAGCTGGCGACGAACTCGTACTCGCAGAAGATCCTGGTGGACTCTGCGCAGTACGACGAGACCCCCGGGCGGGAGAATGCGACGATTCTGATGCTGGTGAGGAACTGGGAGCTGGACGAGGCGCTGAGATCAATGCGGTCGCTCGAGGACCGGTTCAACTCCAAGTACCACTACGTGTGGACGTTTCTGAACGATGTGCCTTTTGACGACGAGTTCATCGAGGCCACAAGCCTCATGGCGAGCGGCGAGACCCAGTACGGGCTCATTCCTCCACAGGACTGGAATGTGCCCTCTTTTATCAACCAGACCTTGTACGAGCAGGCCATAAAGGACTCCATTGACAACCACGTGATCTACGGGCACTCCAAGTCGTACCGCAACATGTGTCGCTTCAACTCCGGGTTCTTCTACAGGCAGGAGCTCGTCAGCAAGTACGACTACTACTTTCGAGTCGAGCCGGGCGTCGAGTACTACTGTGACTTCCAGTACGACCCGTTCAGGCTTATGCGCGAGAACAACAAGAAGTACGGCTTCATTATCTCGATCCACGAGTACGAGGAGACCATTCCTACGCTGTACGATACCGTGATGGATTTTTTTGAAGAGAATGAGGACTATCTCAGCGAGGAGAACAGCTGGGAGTTCATCAAGGACCAGCAGGCTCTACCGTCGTCCGGGCTGCGCCTGGATGTCCCTAACGAGTACAATCTGTGCCATTTCTGGAGCAATTTCGAGATTGCAGACCTCAACTTTTTCAGATCCAAAGAGTACCAAGCGTACTTTGACTACCTGGATTCTAAGGGTGGTTTCTACTACGAGAGATGGGGCGATGCCCCGGTGCATACGCTGGCAGCCACACTGCTGCTGAAACCTAGCGAGCTCCACTATTTCGAGGATATTGGGTACTTCCATGCGCCATTTGCCAGTTGCCCGAGCTCCAAGGCCCTGAGACTGAAGAAAAGGTGCCAGTGCGACCCCAAGCACGATTCCGTGATAGATGTGGACCCGCATAGCTGCATTCCACGCTGGTGGAAGGTGGGTGGAAAGACGTTCCTGAAAGAGAAAGGTGTGCTGTAGTCCACCAGTGATGTTTGTATTAGTAACGAGATGTATAGCTGATGTTAGAATTAGCGAGGTTTTGTAGTTTTCCCTATGCCACTATGGAAGCTTCTCCAATAGATTTTGAGATCACCGTTATAGCTTTCAAGTAATTACTTTTGCTGTGATATATTAGCAATGTTGGTGTTGCCACAATTTAGTAGCGTCTATATCACAACTAATGTGAAAAGGCTGTTTGTTTAGACTGAGAATCATTTGTACTGCGTCTTTATGATCCTCTTGTAGAGCTTTATCAGTTTATAGTGGGCTAAGTATCTGTTAGTGCTATGGAGGTGTTGAATAGTATGATGGTACTGTTATGGAGGGATTGATTAAGTACGGAGCGTACTTATGCAGTAGCAGACGTCCTGTAATTGAATACAATGGTAATGCATTTGTATATCATTTTAATGTAAAAGTGGCTTTCAATAAGCTTGGTTATGTCCACTGCTGGTAGTGTAGAAAGCTCTAGGCAACAATGAAATGCTATCGAGGTGGATGTCAGTTTGTCGGTGGTGGGATTTTAGGGTTGAACCTTGGCTTTTAGTATCAGTCTGATTATGTATACAACTGATACAGCTAGGCAGTAGATATGGCAGCCTGGGGCATTATATAGTAACAATAACAGTTTATAAGACCCTGGTAGTCTAGTTGTGGGTCTTGTATGGTGGGAAGAGTAATGGCTCTTAATTCAGCTTAGTTATGTTTACGCAGATACTGCCAGAGAGCAAGAGGTGATTAATAGGGTAACTGGCTGTATTAGTGGTGATTTTAGTGTAGACAAGTGGCTTTTAACATTAGTTTGGTTATATCACTGAGTGTTTATTCAACATTAATTGAAGACGTTTTGTGATACTACTGGAATAAGTTGGTTAGTATTTAATGTGAAAGGATATATCACGCTTATGTCTGATAGTAGGCATAGTACCTTGGTGCTGAAGTTTGGTGGTGGGATTTTAATGTAAAACAGTGGCTTTTAAGAACAGTCTATTGCTACTGGCAGTATGTAAAGTTTTTATATAGTAAGATCAGGAAGACATTTAATGTATTGCGTGAATAAGCTTGTATTTTAGAGGAATGGTTGTTAGTTCGGTATAGCTAGTAGTGTCAGTGGTATCAGTAAGAGTTATTAGTGTCAGTGGTATCAGTAAGAGTTATTAGTGTCAGTGGTATCAGTAAGAGTTAGTGTCAGTGGTAACATTAAGAGTTATTAGTGTCAGTGGTATCAGTAAGAGTTAGTGTCAGTAGTATCAATAAAAATAGCTAGTAGTATCAGTAGTATCAATTAAAATAGCTATTAGCGTCAGCCTGATTTTTGCTGATAGCAGCATGAGAATTGTTTATGCGTGGGCATCAATACCTTTGAGGTACGGTACTAAGTTTGGTGAAACTTTAATGTAGAATGGTTATGCTTAGGGTGCTGAGTGTTTATAGAGTAGGCATCAAACTTTAATTTAGATTACTACGTGAAATAGCTTGTATTGTAGAAAAGTATCAGCCTGGTTTTGCATACACTGGCAGGGAAGTGTTTATGCAGTAGACACCAGAGAGACTTTTGTGATAAATTACGGCATAGCTTTAATGTCAGTCAGGTATGTCTATGCTGCTGCTGGCAGTATTATAAGGGTTTATGCACTATTGAGGTACAGCAAGGACTGGTAGGATTTTAATGTAGAAAAGTGGCTTTTAGCAGCGGTCTGGTTTACTGCTGCTGCTGAGGTATGAAGTCAGAAAGACCTTTGATGTGGTTTACTGCGTTAATAGGTGTAAGGTGGAAGTATTAGTGTCATAGCTACTGTCAGGAGCTGTTAGTGTTAGCTGTTAGTGTAGTACCTACTGTCAGTAGCTGTTATAGCTGTTAGTATCATAGTTATTAGTGTCATAGTTATTAGTGTCAGCATTAATGTCAGCTATTAGTGTCAGCTATTGGTGTCACCATTAGTGTCAGCTGTTGGTGTCAGCTATTAATGTCAGCTATTGGTGTCACCATTAGTGTCAGTATAGCTGTATAGCCACTAGTGTCAGTCTGGCTTAGTCTCAGCCTGGTTTCTGCTTATGAGAGTGCTTATAGGAGCTGTGGGTGTTGTGTTGGGGGTGGAGGACTGGCAGTAACTACAATAATAACGTTTATAGATTACATTTGTGGCCTGTAAAAGCTGTGGGCAGGCTGGAGCCCCCCAGAGCCCCCCAGGGGGGCCTCGGGTGGCCTAGGGGGGCCCTAGGCGGGCGCTCCGGCTCAGTACGGCGTCTCGAGCCTGGACAGCTGGTTCAGAATCGTCTGAATCTCCGCGTCCGACATCTTGGACGCCAGGCTGGGAATCAGCGTCTTGGCCTCGTCCGCATCGTCGCACGCCAGCGAGCCCAGCTGGGCCCGCTCAAACGGGTGCAGCATCTGCGTGTCCGGGTTCTTGAGAATCTGCTCCACGGCAGAACACGTTTCCGCGTCCCGGAACCGCGCAAAGATCGACAGATGGTCCAGGGTCTTCTTGAGCACCTCGTTGGCGCCCGCAGCAATGGCTGCCTTGGCGATCTCGTCGTTGTCGTCGTCGTCGTCGTCGTCAGCGTGCGCCTGGTCCTCGTTGTCGCCCTCCAGCTGGTAGTCGTCCTCGTCCTCCGCAGGCACGCCCTCCCCGGACAACACGCCCTTGCGGAACTGCCCGTTCGGCTTCATGATCCTCTTACGCTCCTTGAGCGCGCTGCGGATCAGGATCCTGGCCTCAGACTGGTTCAGCGCAATCAGCTCCTCCTCCTCGCCCCGGCTGTTGAACTGCACCAGCCCAAACTCCGGTCCCAGCTTCAGCTCCGCAGCGTTCTCCTCGTCCTCGGGCGCAGGCTTCCCGGCCCGTCTTCTGACTGCTGGCGCACTGCTATTATTCATCGTTGGGCTAATTATCAACAATTGGAAAATCACAAAATTAAATAAACAGCAAAACGCTGAAAAGGCAACGAGTTGTTAGTGCACTGCCCGAGACGACTTCTGCTGCCCGACGCCTGCCTGTTCTGCTGCCACACCACGCCAGCAGCTGCTATACCACGCCAGCAGCTCCCACAGGCCCACATCCAGCGCGCGCCACCCTTAGTTGCTGTTACCAGTTGCCCAAAGCTGCCTACCAGCTGCCTACCGGCTTTCCAGGGACCCCCAAGACACTTACAAGCTCTCTAGGCGCTCACAGTTGCCTACCAGTTGCTACCAGCTGCCTAAAGCTTCCCCAAAGCTTTCCAGTTGCTCACCAGGCTTTCAGGGACCTACCAGGCACTACTAGGCTCCAGGCACCTACCAGGCACTACTAGGCTCTCCAGGCACCTACCAGGACACTTACAAGCTCTCTAGGCGCGCACAGTTGCCTACCAGTTGCTACCACCTGCCTACCACCTGCCTAAAGCTTCCCCAAAGCTTCAGTTGCTCACCAGGCTTTCCAGACTCACCAGGCTTTCAGGGACCTACCAGGCACCTACCAGGCTCCAGGCACCTACCAGGCACTACTAGGCTCTCCAGGCACTACTAGGCTCTCCAGGCACCGCCTAACAGCACGACACAAGGCTTTACATGTACTCCTCGCAGCAGCCCGTCCTGGACGACCGCGAGCCCCAGGCGGCCGCCACGTCCCCCTACAGCACTGGAGCCACTGCCAGCACCACCCCGGGACACGCCAGCACCCCAGGCAAGCCCTGGGCCTCGCCCCACACGCCGTCCACGTTCAAAAACCCGTGGTACCAGGACAGCAAGCTGCTGAGCGCGCCCGGCAGCGCTGCCAGCGCCGCCAGCACAGGCCCAGCACAGCTCCCGGGCTCCACCACCAACACCCCGACCCGCTACAACCACCAGCTGCCCACCACGTACGAGCACGATGACATGAGTCCCAACGTGTCCAGGCACAACTCCATTGTGCACCCACCACCACGCTCGCACGCCCCACCGCCCATCTACTTCGCAGACCCCACCGTCCAGCTCAACATCGAGCCCCAGCGGCGCCAGTCCGTGGCCACCGTCCAGTCCAACGCCTCCTCGGGCGCACACCACAATATGGCGCCCCAGCACCTGCTCCAGCACGCCCACCAGCCCCAGATGCTCCACAGAAGAGCGTACCAGCCGCAGCTCAAGCAGCTGCCGCCCCCTCGCGCCAAAAGAGTCCTCCACCGCTCAGAGCTCAAGCCCACGATAAATGCCAACCCCAGATATCGACGGGTCTCGATGGGCTCGAACTACCTGTCGCCGCTCATCTCGCTCACCACAGACCTCACCACCACCTACACCCTGTGCAACCCGGCGTTCAACTACGAGGTGTCCAAGAACCCCAAGCGGGTCCTGACGTACCCGTGCGAGGGCAAGTTCAACAACGGCTACGACAACGAGGCCAACGACTACATCCTGTACGTGAACGACGTGCTGGGCGTCGAGGAGAACAAGCGGTACCTGGTGCTGGATATCCTGGGCCACGGGACTTTTGCCCAGGTGGTGAAGTGCCAGAACCTCAAAACCAAGGAGCTCGTGGCTGTAAAAGTCATCAAGGCCATACCCAACCACCTCAACCAGTCCCTCACTGAGATCTCCATCCTCGACTACATCAACAACAAGATCGACCCGCTCGACAAGCACCACTTCCTGCGCATCAAGGACAAGTTCACCCACAAAAACCACCTGTGCCTCGTCATCGAGCTGCTCTCGTCCAACCTGTTCGAGCTCGTCAAGCAGAACCAGTACAAGGGCCTCACCACAAAGCTCGTGCGCAACCTGGCGAAGCAGCTCCTCGACTCCCTGTGTGTGCTGCGCGACGCCAAAATCATCCACTGCGATCTCAAGCCAGAAAACATTCTGCTCATCTCCCCGGACAAACCAGACATCAAGATAGTCGACTTTGGCGCCGCGTGCCAGGAGCGCAACACCCTCTACACGTACATCCAGTCCCGGTTCTACAGGGCCCCGGAGGTGGTGCTGGGGCTCTCGTACAGCTCTTCCATCGATATCTGGTCCCTGGGCTGTATCATTGCCGAGCTGTTTGTCGGGCTCCCGCTGTTCCCAGGCACTTCAGAGTACGACCTGCTCAACAAGATATCCAACTTCTTTGGCACTCCGCCTATCTGGATGATTGAGATGGGCAAGAACTCGAAGAATTTCTTCACAAAGGACAATACCACCGGCACCTACAAACTGAAAGAGTATGACGACTACATCAAGGAGAAGCCCTCTCTGGAAAAGCCCGGAGAAAACTATTTCAAAACCAACGATCTGAAAAAGCTCATCACGGGCTACTCCATGAACAGAAAGAACATGACCACCTCGATGATTGAAAAAGAGCTCAACGACCGAGAATCGCTGGTGCATCTGCTGCAGGGTCTGCTGAACATCAACCCGCTGGAAAGATGGACGCCGCAGCAGGCCATACTGCACCCGTTCATCACCGAAACAAAGTTCAGCGGGTCGTGGAGTCCGCCGGGCGCAAATTTACAGTTTGATAAGCTACAGGACAGTGTGAAAAGCAGCTGGTTTAGCTGATGTCCCCAGTGAAGGCCTGGCACTGTGCTCAGGACAGTACACCCTAACACTAAGATAACTGGGAATTGATTCTCCGCCTACAGGAGTTATCTCCTGCAGGAGTATAGTTATCAAATATCCCTACAGCAGTGTACGGACAACAATATCTACACAGGCTGTACAGACAACAAATAGTTATATCATTAAGCAGTATTTACACAAAAGGCGGGTGGTCATTAATAAGACGGTCTAAGCAGGCAATGGAGGTGCGACAGGTTTGTTTTGCCATGCCATGTAACGCTGGAACATGAGCCCAACACCCTCGAAGATACCTAATAAACAAGCACAAGTGATGGCGGAGTTTCTTGTATGTCTCCAGCCTCCTCTGATGGCTAGAGCACCACCAACGAAAAACCCTGCAATAATCGCATTCAGTGGGTCCTCTCTCTTTCTCACAGCCTTGACCGCACAGTCAAACGTGGAAAACAAACCACCCCACACACCGAAGTTACCTCCAACCACTGGGGCTCTGGCCTTGATGGCGGAGATGGCACCTGCTCTACGCTCGCCGTATGGAGAGTTTCTGAACCCTTTGATTCCATGCCAAACGACACCACCGATTGCTCCCATCGCAAAAGCACCCCCGAAATCGTTCAGTATGACTATTGGACATGGGTCACGAGTATGATCGGCTGACATCTTGTTCTGTTACTTCTTAAGCTGGTTGGTGGCTGTTGGTGAAAAGTGGAAAAAGAGAAAATTTCGCAAAACGCTGCTGAGTCAGCGCTGGTGTCATCAGTGCTGACTCAGTGCTGACTAAGTTCTGGTGTCGGTTATGTAATGTATTAGTCAGTACTGACTAAGTTCTGGTGTCGGTTATGTAATGTATTATTCAGCACTGACTAAGTTCTGGTGTCGGTTATGTAATGTATTAGTCAGCACTGACTAAGTTCTGGTATCGGTGATGTAATGTATTAGTCAGCGCAATGGCACAGCAACGTTGCCATACGTGGTCCTGGTGCTGGCTGGGCGCCGTGGGTTGTGGGGTTAGGAGCAGTGGGCCTGGGCGTGCGTTATGCGAGGGAAGCAGACAGATCAGCCGGTTGGGTTTTTTTTTGTTTCGTGCCAGGCGGGCTAAGCTGGGCTGAGCTGGGCTGAGCTGGGCTGAGCTGGGCTAAACTGGGCTAGGCTGTGCCCGGCGCCCAGCACCTGTAATATACACACACTACCAGTTTTACAAAGGAATTTTCGCCCTACTAAGCCACCTCAGGTTAAATAAAATAAAATAAATTCGCTTTTATATTTTTAGAAAACTAATAAACTAGTGAAACGCGCAAAAATGATCAAAATAATGGTCAAACCAGTCAGAAAGCTGGTGGTAACCTCCATCATATGTGCATTCTGCCTGGTGAACCTGCTGGTGCTGTTCGCCAGGTTTGCCAATGACGACTCGATCAAAACTGACCTGGAAAAGAGTCTAAAGACTGATGATCCGAGCTCTTACTACAAGAGTGAGAGCTTATCTGTTAACAAGGTGAAGCCTGGCGCTGCTGCCGCCGATAGTTTGCAAGACAGCCCGGCTGGGGATGCCAGCGCCGCAGACCAGCTCAAGCAGAGCTACCAGCACCAAATAGCCGACTTTAATGACGAGTACTACAACGAGTTTGATTCGTACTCGGACATCGAGCCGAAGCTCCAGAGAAACACCGACTACAAGACGTTCATCAACGAGGTGCTGCTGCAGGCGGTGTTTGACTGCAAACCGTCCTTTGGCAGCATAAACAACAAGAACCACTATAACCAGAACAACAAGTTCCCCAGTGAAGCGTACAAGATCCCCACGCTATCGGGAAACCTCAAGCAGGGCAGTAGGGACGAGGAGGTGAGATCCAAAAACTACCTGAACTCGTTCCTGCAGCTCACGGGCGAAGAGATGGCACAGCTGAAAAACTCGCACAAGGTGTACCTGGAGAAGATGCCCCAGGCGTTCCCTGACAACATAGCGGGCGACTTCAAGGGCAACGGGATCCTGTACGCGGGCGGGGGCCAGTACAACTGGCTTGTTTTGATCTCCATCAAGATGCTGAGGGACCTGGGCTCCAAATTGCCTATTGAGGTTTTCATCCCCAACGAGAACGAGTACTCGGTGGATCTGTGCAACAACGTGTTCCCCGTGTTTGGCGCAAAGTGCATTCTGATGAGCGACTACATCGACACGAGAAGAATCAGATTCAAGGGGTACCAGTTGAAATCAATGGCTCTGCTGCTGACGAGTTTTGAGAATGTTCTGCTGCTGGACTCTGACAACATTCCACTGAAAAACCCAGACCTGCTGTTTATCAACGAGCCATTCACATCAACTGGCCTTGTGGTGTGGCCCGACTTTTGGAGACGTTCCACCTCGCCTAAATTCTACGAAATCGCCAATATAACAGTGCATGAGGATGACCACATCCGATTCTCGTACAACGACGACAGAGACACCCCAGAAATCAACTCCCAGGAGGACATTGACAGCAAAATAAGCTACCACGATCTCAATGGCACAATTCCCGAGGCTTCGAGTGAGACTGGACAGTTGTTGATCAATAAGAAAGTCCATGCAAAGACCCTGTTTTTGTCGCTGTACTACAACTTCTATGGTCCTGGCTACTACTACCCGCTGCTGTCGCAGGGCCAGGCTGGCGAAGGTGACAAGGAAACCATTTTGCCGGCAGCACACCAGTTCAATCTGCCATACTACCAGGTCAAAGAATTCATCAGGGAGTTTGGCGAACTCAACGACGACAAATCTGGCATCTCGCAGATCTTTGCAATGGGCCAGTACGATCCTATCCTGGATCATCTGCAGAGCAACGATCCAACAACCTTTGCTGCTAAAAAAATAAGCTCCAACAACTATCTGAGTCACAAGTTCAAGAACTCGGAACTGATGTTCATCCACTGCAACCAGCCAAAACTATACCCATGGAAAATTGATGGAAAGGGTTTCAGACAGCTACATACATCAGACGGTGAGAGAAGAAGACTCTACTCCAAATACTTGGTGAAGGAGGTGGATTACGACGTTGAGCTGAAAATATGGGAAACCATGCAGTGGATCCTGTGTAAGCACGGCGACTTTAACATTAAGGGCCTGCTCAACTCGCAGAAGTGGTGTACGCGGGTCGAAGAGCACATCAACTTTCTCAAAAATGACATATGAAGAGCCGGCTATTGTGCTTACTAAGCCGGCTACGGATCGCTTAGCCCGCTGTATGCGTGCTAATGCGGTGTGCTGCATGCGCGTTGATAACCGTTTAAAACTGAAAAGAACAATTTACATACTAAATGAGTCTATGATTTATGCAAAGAAGTGGATGCTTATGAACATCCCACTACATGATGTTAAGTAGTATATACTTATAAACAAACTACTAAATGTCATGATGTATGTTAAGTAGTATATACCTATAAATAAAACAATCTACTAAACGAGTATGATGTTTATAAAGGATATAAAGTAAATCTGTATGATTTATGTAAAGCAGTACACCTAAATGTCTATGATGTAAGTCTATGATGTATGGCAGTACACCTAACTGTCTATGAAGTAAGTCTATGAAGTAAATCTATGATGTATGTAGAACAGTACACCTAACTGTCTATGAAGTAAGTCTATGATGTAGATAAAGTTGTCTATCATGTACACCTACTAAATGTCTATGATGTATGTAAAGCAGTATATTTAAATAAAAATGTATGATAGAATATGAAATGAAATATGAACTAGCCAAACACAAACTCGTGATAGATTAATCTTCTCTTGAAGAGTTTCTACCAAAGACACTGCACTTTAGCCAGTCTAAAGTGACCAAACATCTGTTTCTGAAACTTAAGCACATTCCAACATATGCAGATTTCCAGAACAAGAAGGTTAGAGAACCTGCTAAAGACAAGTTAGTCCAGTTACCCCAAGATAATTCTGCAACGGCTTTTTCTCCACCAACATAGGCTAAAGTTCCAAAATGGGTGTATTGGAAAGGCTCGATTTTGTTGGTCTTGTCAATTTGGGCAAGATATTTGGCCTTTTCGTTAACGTTGGTAGATTTCATCAGGTTGTACTTCTGTAAATCAATTGAGTTTAATGTCTTGAAAACATGAGCTAAGTAAATACCTTCTTGGTACGCAACCTGAGCAGTTGGAGCATATTTTCTAGACAGGGTACAGTCACCAATTGCAAAGATGTCCTTAGAACCTAAAACATTCAGGTTGTCGTCGATTAGCAGTCCTCTGTTGGCAAAAGTCTGTTCTGGGAACTGTTTGGCCAAATTGTTTGTAACTTCTCTACAGCCGTTACCGGTTGCCCAGATCAGCATTCCGTATGGGAACTGCTCAATGGATGAAGAACCGTCTGGGTTCTTAACCTGGGCAGTAATGGTCTTGTCGTCAACTTTCTTAACCATTGTTTGCAGTTTCAAGTTGATTTTTTCCTCTTTAATCACTTTCTGGGTGTAGTTGACTAGCTTCTCACTCAGCATGTTCAGCACGTTTGGCAGGGCCTCAATCAAGTTGACCTGGATGTCATCCACAACTTCAGGGTACCATTTAGACAGATCTTGGTGGACGAAATCTTGCAATTCAGCAGCAAATTCAACACCAGTTGGACCACCACCCACAACAACAAAGTTCAGCAGTCTCTTACGCTCAGGGTCGTCCTTTGGCAGTGCTGAGGCAGACTCGATGTTGCCCAGGATCTTCTTTCTGATCTCCTGAGCGTCGTTCAGCTCTTTCAAAAATGACGCATTTTCATAGACACCAGGAATACCAAAAGTGTTTGGTTTGGCACCAACCGCCATCACCAGGTAGTCGTAGCTCAGGTCTTGCACCACCTCCTTGTTGTTGGAGTCCTTGCCCTTAATCTTGACGGTTTTGGCCTTTGCATCCACCTCGGTGGCCTCAGCCTCGTAGTACAGAACCTCACCAGAAAGTCTTCTGGCAATGGATCTGATTGGCTCAATGATGGATCTGAGCTCGACAACCCCGGTAGGAGCAGAAGGCAGCAGTGGAGTGAACAGGAAGTAGTTTCTTGGGGACACAACGGACACATTGTACTCAGTCGAGTCAATGTTCTTGAGCAGTGACACCGCACCCCAGCCAGAGCCCAAGATGACAATACGTTTCTTTGGCGCACCGTTAGGGTGAGTGGCAGTCTGTGGCTTCTGTGGGCCCGGGTTGGTCTCCTCGTAGATGGAGTAGGTGATGTAGGCAGTAGAGGCCAATGCCGCAATGGCGGTGGTTTTCCATGCTATTTGGAACGATCTCTTAAGCAGTGAAGGTTTGTGGGCCTTCACCTCTTGGTACAGAGGTCTGGCAGTGTGGAACAGCCTTCTAGAGCAGTTTCTGAACATCTTTAGAGCCGTGCTGTTTTCTCTCACTCACCAAATAAAGCAAAGTGTACTGAAAATAAAATAAAAAATTTATTTGCAGTCATCGTTACTGGAGCTGTGTTTCCTCTGTGTTTTTTTTTAGTCGTGGTGTGGTGCACTTAGATTATCTCAGCAGCCATAGCAAATTAGATAAATTGCCCAATTTGAGGACAAATTTTTCTCACTTTTCGGAAAAACTTTTTTTTTCTTTTCTTTTTTGATTTTATTGGCGGATTTCTGGCGGGGTTTTTTATCCGCAAGCGCGCGAGGTGGAGTTGCCGTATTCGGTAATTGCGCTCGGTGTGCTGCCAGTGGTTCCGGATGCGGTAATTGGCGTGCGCCAGGTGTGCCTAATGCGGTAACAGGTGCAGAACAGCTGGCAACCCGCACACAAGACCCGTCAGGCCGTTCACCACGCTCCGCTGAGTGCACCGGTTCATCTCCCGTGCAGAAACCGCAACTCCTTGCGCCTACTAGCTCTGTTTTGGCCAGCGCCATTTCAAAATTCTGTGAAATTCTATTAAAAAAAAAAAAAAAAAAAAAAAAAAACCAGCACAGCACGCACTTTACCCAGTTAACGCCCTCCACAAGCCAGCAAGTGCACTAATTAGCTATGAGCGACGTCCCAGAACCAAGCATCCGCTCCATCATCACACACGACACCCTCAAATGGATATTTGTCGGGGGTAAAGGTGGTGTTGGTAAGACTACATCTTCATGTTCCATCTCGATTCAGCTGGCACTCAACAACCCACACAAGCAGTACCTGCTGATCTCTACTGACCCTGCGCACAACTTGTCGGACGCGTTTGGCGAGAAGTTCAACAAGGACGCCAGAAAAGTCACTGGAATGAACAACCTGAGCTGTATGGAGATTGATCCACAGGCAAGTCTGCAGGACCTGACCTCATCAATGGACTCCGGCGACCCTTCGGCCAACGACCCGCTAAAGGGCATGATGGGCGAGATCACATCCTCTATCCCCGGTATTGATGAGGCTCTGTCCTTCATGGAGATTATAAAACAGATCAAGAACCAGTCAAACGACGATTCCATCAAATTTGACACGATTATCTTCGACACAGCACCAACAGGACACACTTTGAGGTTCCTGCAGCTGCCACAGACCTTGAGCAAGCTGCTTGCCAAGTTCGACGAGATCTCAGGCAAGTTTGGTGGTCTGTTGAACAATTTAACAGGTACAAACTCCAACGACCTGATGTCGAAAATGACTGAATTGAAAGAGCTCACCAACCTGATCAACGAGCAGTTCACAAACCCGGACATGACCACTTTTGTTGTGGTTTGTATCGCCGAGTTCTTGTCGCTATACGAAAGTGAACGTTTGATTCAGGAACTCAACACCTACGAAATTGATGTCTCAACAATCATTGTCAACCAGTTGCTGTTTGCACAAGAAAACGACCCTTGTAAGCGTTGTCAGACAAGATCCAAGATGCAAAACAAATACCTGGACGAAATGAATGAGCTTTACGAAGACTTCCACCTGGTCAAGGTGCCATTAGTCAACTCTGAGGTCAGAGGTTTAGAGAAACTAACAAAATTCTCAAACTTCTTGCTACATCCTTACAAACCAGGCGACTCAATCGACATCTTTGAAGATAAATAGTTAACATAGCTTTTATGGAGCCCAATTGGATAAAAGTAACACAATAAACTGTAGAGCTGGCCTAATATTGGGGGGCATAGGAGATATAAGAATAATTAAGCTATAGATATTGGATATGGTGGTTAACCAAGTTTCTGGATCAGACGACTCATTTGAAGATGAATAGCTGATATAAACCGGCTCTAATTGTCTTTAGTACAATGATATTCTTCACGCAACCCAATTGATATAATCAACAGATATTCTCAATCTTTTCAGTTTTGTCAGAAACCTCACCTAAATCAGTTTTTAATCTTCTGTCAAACAGTTCAAATAAAAACCCAAAACATGATGAAGTAATGGCACTGTCGTATCTTCCCTTGCTGCTTTCGTCTCTAACAAACGCGTGCTGTGCCCCATTCAGCTCTAAAAATGTTAAATTAACGTCACTCTCTCTTAATGTTTTACGAATCAAATCCCGGCCTTCTAACGGCACGTGGTTATCCAGTGTCCCAAAGATCAACACCACTTCCAGGTCTTTTCTCTTCATTTCTTTGGCAGCTCTGGCTAGCGTGTCATCACCATTCAAACCCAACTTGGCGTCATGAATGTCAGTTGGGAAAAATCCTACAACTGCACTAATTCTTGGATCCAGTGCTCCTCTGAAGGCCAAATGTCCACCCAGGCACATCCCAGATGTTCCAACTTTGCCGTTATAGGTCTCTAAGCTCTCCAGGTAATCAATACAAAGCTTGTTGTCTTCGTCATAGCTCTCAACAGGTTTCTTGATCTTGAACAGGTTGCCATCGTCAGTGCCCTTTACATCGTATGCCAGTGGCTCAGGCCCAACAAAGTTGTGGTACACTGCTGGCGCAACCACAATGTACCCTTCGCTACAGATCTTCTTCGCAAAACGTGAAACTGGCCCGGTAACTTGGTAAATTTCACTGTAAACAATAACACCTGGGAATTTTGCTAGTGGATAACCAGGAATTTTAGGATGGTAGACGTTCATTCTCATTGTGGTCCCAAAAGATGTCTGCACATCGTGAACCGATTCCGTAATTAGCATTTTTGGTAATACACTTCTGGATTATTGGTGTAAGATGAAGAGATGAATGAAAATATCCACCACTGTTTTTGGTGAAGATGCCCGCTATTGCTGCGCAACTACACAAACCGTGAAATTTTACTTCGCGTAATCTGGAGGGTTGGCCGAGTGGTCTAAGGCGGTAGACTTAAGATCTACTGGACGTTTGTCCGCGTGAGTTCGAACCTCGCATCCTTCATTATTTTTTTTTACTGCCTTAAACAATTTTTTGTTTTTGTGTTTTGTTTCAACGCCATGGCGGCTGGCTCATGAGTGTTTTATTCCTTACTGGGTTGGAACGGTTTTTGTGTAACGGTCACAAAGTTTGGTCAGTCCCTTTTAAAAGTGCATTTTTGAAGTATTTCATCAATCAAATCAGAAAACTTTTGGCATCGTTAAAAAGATCCAGCTTCAACCTTCAAAACCACACCTTTGGTTCATAAACCGGCCAATTTTGCCAGTGTTGTGGGTAGCTTTAGCTCATATTCCAGTTCTCATTGGCTGTGAAATGTGACACAAAAACGTTATTTCAGTTTTGTGTCAAATTTTTTTGAAAAAATATAAATAGGGCCCAATTCCCACTTTCGTTTGTTTCTTCTACCAACCAGTTTTGTTTATTACTATTTGATGTTTTAGTTTGGATTGGTGATTTCTGAGTGTATTGAGTGCCGGCTTTGCATGACGATTGATGACCCATGATGGACAAGATTATTTACATTATTTGCTAAGCTATTTGCTTTTTTACGATAGAGGAACTGAAGAAAAGAAAAGACAACGAGAACGAACTTAGGGAAAAGAACAACTATACAAGAAAAAAAAAGAGCCAAAGAACATTAGAGTAGGACAAAATGAGATGGAGGAATACAGTTAGAGAAATGAAAGAAAGAAACACCCAAGAGGCAAGACGTGAAAGAACAGGAAGTAGAATCAAAGAGCCATTCAACATAGGGGAGTATTACTGAATTATAGAGGTTGGAGTGAGGGCACGAGCAATGAAGGAAAGTACGAAAGGACAGTTTGGTGGCAACTATGCTGTAAACTATAAAATCAAAACCCAGCCATCACTCAAGAATCTCGTGTCAATCCTGAGCTATTCATTACAAGTTCTGGATCTGTTTGGTTTGTTAGAGATTGATTTATTTATTAGAGGTTAAGGTATTACACAAAAGTTACTTACACAAAGGTTAGTTACACAAAGTTTAGTTACACAAAGGAGATTTTACCTACACAAAAGTTTATTGTTCCTGCACAAAAGAGATTCAGTTTATAAGACGTTAAGGAAATTCTGTTTTAAAGAGAGGGGCACCTATAGATTAGAGATTCAGTTACTATTTATTTTATTAGATATTAAAGGTTAACACATTATCATTATCAACATTAGAAGTACTCATTAGTATCAAGTTATTACAAGTTTTTCATCAGAGTTAAGGTATCAATCAACATGACCAGCCAATTAAAGGTACGGAATGATGAAGGAAAGTATACAAGAGGAAAGTATGGTGGTAACTATGCTGTAAACTATAAACTAAAAAAACCCAACCATCATTCATGAATCTTGTGTCGATCCTGAGTTCCTCATTACAAGTGCCGGATCTATTTAGAAAGTTGGTTTATTTTATGAAAGACGTGCTCAAGTTATTAGAGTTGATTTATTAGACAGAGATTTAATTCATTTATTGGACATTCACCTTCACACAGAAAAGGTGTGCACAAAGAGGTAGTTATTTTATGAAAGGTTAAACTATTATTATGACATGTGAAGTTATTATTGTTACCAAAGGAATTTTTATATTTTGGAAAACTAGGTATCATCAACAAGAGGACCAATCAAGTGAAGGTACTGGAACTATGAAGGAAATTATACCAAAGGACGGAACGGCGGCAACTATGCTGTAAACTACAAAACTAAAAAATCCCAGCCATCGTTCAACATTTTGGTGTCATCCTGAGTTTCAAACCCGATCTATTTAGTCAATTGGTTTATTATTTAATACATAAGAAGACATTATTACATCAAACATCAAAGTTAAGGTATTCATTTGGTTAAAGATTAAGTTAAAATAAAAAAAAAAAAAAAAAAAAAAAAAAAAAAAAAAAAGAGTATTGATAAGAGGTTCAAGTATGTTAAAAACTCATCATCCATGGTCAAAGTATTGTTATTCATTAGAGACAAAGATATTGTTATTGATCAAAGATTAGAAATCCATAATTCTATAAAGAGGTGTTACTCCTCTGATTATTAAATGGCGAGTCGAGAGAAGGTATCAGAACTATGAAGGAAAGTACATGAGAGGAAAGTTTGGTGGCAACTATGCTGTAAACTATAAAATAAAACCCCCAGCCATCATTCAAGAATCTTGTGTCAATCCTGAGTTCTCCATTTCAAATGCCGTATCTTTATGTCATCAATCAAGAGTTATTGGATCGCTAAGTGTTTTCTCTGGTATTGAGTTTATTGTTGGATTGTTATTATATTACTGGGTTTATTATAAAAGAGGAAGGTTGGACTTTGTTCAAAATTATTTCATATAAGTTTGGTTATCAATTATTACATTATCATCATTACATTATCATCATTACATTATTATTTATTATTTATTTATTCATTTATTGGATAGGAAGTTCTTTGTTTTTCCAGCATTTATGTTGTTTTTCAACTAGTGGTTTATTTTCCCCAAAATTGATGTCGATCTGGTTTACCAGGTCATTTTCCAGGCAGGCATTATTATTATCATTATCATTATCATTATCATTATCATTATCATTATCATCTATTTCCAGGCAGGTTTACAGTTATCAAGAGGCAGGTACATTATTAAAATACGAAGAGAACTTCCGAGTCATTGCACAATGCTGCTTTGATGCTATTCATCTAACTCAAGCTACAAGAGTTGTTGAATTTAAAAGACTTCAAACCACGGGTCTTAAAGGTTTTTTGATCATTCATCTATAGAGATGGATGTATTTTTTTCCTATAGTGTTCAACTTTTTGATTGCAGTCAGGACATCAGCTAATTTCAAAAGTACACTATATCCTATTGCATTTTTCATGGACAAATGGTGGAAAATCAACTGGATGAAGAAATATTCATTTTGTTCAGCTGAATCAAATGGATATTTCTGAAGGAACCCAAATAATAGTAAATATATTTTACTATTATCAATATTACGGTGATAACAAGACCGGAAATCGGTTATAATAGTGAAATCCGGTCATTTATTAAGAGGGTGTAGAGTCTCTTTTGGGAAATTAATATAAGCATTTAACTTCTATACCCGGGCTTAACTCCGGGACATCGTTGTTGTTTCTGAATATGTTGACTTGTAAACCCGGTGATTAACGCCGCTAATACAGTGGATTTACCGTTACTGAACCCGTTACTGAACAGTAGATAACTATTACTAAACCGTTAAAACGGTTGGATCAACCGTTGAGATCTCAGATTTTGTGGCATTTCCAGATCTCAGATTTTGTACCTTCGGATCTCAGATTTTGTACCTTCAGATCTCAGATTTTGTACCTCAGATCTCAGATTTTGTGCTCAGATCTGTGCTGTGCCACACATAAAATCACTAGCCACACCGGGCAATTCATCCAAACACCACCAACATTTTTCAGTCTCCCAATATTTTCTTGGTACGCGCAGCATTTGTGGCAAATTTGTGGCGTAGTAGAACAAAATTTCACTATGCAAGTATTTTATTGGTAGGAGCAGCATTTAGCACATGATAGGTTTTATCCATTATACGAGATATCATAAGCGTTAAGAGAGCAGTTCAGCACGAAATGTTTCAGGCAGCAAACGAATTATGTTTCTAGCCATAACCATTAAGTTTCAGGCAGCTAATTAACAATTTAGCAAAACGATTAGCTCGACATAGCTAATTAGTTATTATTGATTTTATACAAAATCCAACCTATACAGCTCAGTAGACTTTAACACCCCTTGCTCTTTTTTGAATTACAGGGTACCTTGTTCTCACTATATACCTTCCTTTGATTGCAATGAATTTTGCAATTTCCTCCTCCTCTTTATTTTCCTCATGTAGAAACTTTCTGGCACAGAAACATTTGTATGACGCCTTAGTGATATGGGACCTAATCACATACTCCACAGATGATCTATAGTTAGCATTAGCCACCACTACTCGCATTCTGTAATTGCAAAGCCTCACTTCAAGTGCATCTAGTGCCATTTTGTTTTTTCTTTCTAAGGTGTTCCTGGTTAAAGCCATTCTGTGAGCTGCCTGGTCCCTTTGTTTAGCCTTGTTGACTTTGACTGACTTTAAACAACCGGCTATCCTTTCCTCTGCCAATCTTATTTCTTCCGACAGCTTACTCTCGACATGACGTATATCATCAGCTGTACTCTTCTCTGCCTTTAAAATATTCTCCCAGCAAGTGTTGTTAAACTTTAGTATTGTGTAGCTGTTTTCTTCTATTGCCTCGTCTATAATCTTCTTTAGTTGAGCTTCATTTGCTTCAACCATCTGTGCTTTTTTCTCTTTATACTTATTCAAGTGACGCTGGTAAATCAATTTGACATTCTCCTCGTGTATCACCTCTCTTGACCTTGCCTCTAAGATACTTGCAAGCTGCCTTGAGTATATGTTTGCAACCTGCTCGATATCGGCAAGAACCTCTTTAGCATCTGTCTCAATATCCTCTGCGTTCTTGTCTTGGAACTCTTTATTCTTATTTTCTATCCAGGCATCCAATTCATCTGCTGCTGCCCCATCCGTTAGTTTAATTCTACTCCAAAAGGCTTTTTGCTTAGCTCTAAGGCTGCTGAACGCTTCTTCATGCACTTTTCTAAGCAGCTGGGTCTTTCTTTCATGATCTTCAGAGAACTTTCTGAAGTCCTCTTTATACGTTTGGTACCTGGCATATGCGAACCAGGTGTTTTTTAGAAAGACAGCAGCTTCCTTTATTGTCACCTTTATATCTTGTTTTGAGGGCCATGTGGTCTGTTTCTTTTCATATACCTTTTCTTTAGCTTGGTATTATTCTTAGGTAAAACTCCTTCTTTCATAAATAAATTCTTCTGTTTAGTGGTTGTTTTACCTGCTTGTCCTTTTATATCTGTTTTGAGCATCGTTGATTGATTAAGAAGAACAAACAGACTTTTGTCAATGGGCTAAATTAATCATCTCAGTTGCAATTGTTAAACAGAAAATAGCTGATTATATAAAGTGTTACAGCTATGTTGTGCACGTAGTGCACCCTACTACAATATTGCAGTGCACCCTACACCAATACTGCAGTGCCGTAATCTTTGTGGAGACTTATGTTTAGATGTGGATGACAATACGTTAAATTTGTGACTACAGCTCATCGCTTCTTTTAAACCCTGTTAAGCTTGTCACCAACACCTAACAATTAGCAGTGACTGGGCTGGGTTGTATTAAGCTGTAATGTGCTACGTTGTAATATAACAGAGCCGGGAATGGGTGGTATTTTTTTTATCATTCTCTAGCTCTTCATTGTGAAAATAACATTCAAACGCCTTTTTGAAACCCTTCAAGACTCTGAGCCGTTTTATCTACTTGTATGTGCTGGTACTACTATCACCTAGCCTTCAGTATTGTGCTTATTGCCGTTTTTTTACGTGGCGGAGTGGAAAAATATTAACAGCCTTGTGGTAATCTGATAATCATCGTATATTGCAATCTTGTTTAATATTTGGAGCCTAACAGCTGCTTGAGGCTGTCATTAGATGCTGCCACTATGACGGTATTCTTATTTAAACAACCAAATTTATTTCAGTCAAGTAAACGTAAAAATAATATTGTTGTAGTTAAGCAATTTACATACATTATTTATGACTTCTAAAGGTCAATAGGAGGTACATACAACGCTTTATCTTAGACCCTATATAACACAATTATACTATTCAAACCACCCAACCACAAAGCTAAGCCTAATTGTACTAAACTGTTATAATTTTTTACACACCAAAAGAAACAAAAGATTTTTAGCTTGTGGTTGCGGCCATACCTGGCAGAGAACAGTACTTCCCGTCCGCTTAGTACAACTTAAGCTCCCAAGGGTCCAAGTGAGTACTACAGTGGGAGACCATGTGGGAAATTTGGATGCTGCAATCTTTTTTTTTTGAATTCTTTCATCTTGTTGGTTTTGCCTTTTTGTGGGCTGACCCGTAGACCAGGTGGCTGTAGAGCCAGCAAGAAAGTCTCCACTTCTTAGTGAGTGCCTTTTCAGTACCAACGGGAGTTGTTAGGGCCGTTGTACACGCATGAAACCACAGCAACCAGCATATAGACGCATATTGATAGAGGCACTACAGGATCAGTTATCCATCCTTTTATAGTCTTTAGGAGCTACCCCCATACAAACTTCTTAAAGCGGTGTTCCAAGATTTGCACCACATTATTTTTAACGTCCTGTTCTGTGCAGATATCGATTTGACACAGATGGCTTGAAAAACAGGTTTTCGATATAAGCTCGATTATGAACTTGACTCTTGAGTAATCCATTTCTAGTGGGAACTTGATTGTCAAAAAGTCATCATTTTCTAGAATAAATTTGATACCAATGTTCTTCTGTGCATTGACTGATAGGTTTGAGTGGGTTGATAAGATGTAAGTTCCATATTGAATTTCTTTAATCTCAGTGATGTTTAGTTTCAATTGTTTAGATTCATCCTTCACTAGATAAATGAACTTGTTTGAAATGATGCATTTAATGTCATTAACTAATAATTCTGAGTAATTCAAAGTATTGATTTTTAGCTTATTGAACTGAAATGGAGACGAAACATAAAATGAATCAACTACAATCTCCCCAGGAGTTAGATCCAGCTGATCACAGCAAATCTTCAACTCGATATCCTTAAGATTCTTCTTAAAGTTAATATCGTTTGGATCAAAATTGTTCAAACTGGAATTGAACTCATCAAACACCTCAATACCCTTCTCGCCTATTATGAAATCAATAAAGCACTGCTTGTAATAGTCCTTAACGTATCCAGAATAGTATCTGGACATTGTTAACAACGCATCGTTAATCAAACCTTTGTAATTTCTCTTATTGTTTCTTGTAAAGTCTCCTTTCAAAGCATTAGTGGAAGCGTACTGTCTTGATATCGCATCACCGTTATCTGCCCACATGTGGTTGAACTTCAAACTAAACTCTGCCTCGTACTTGAGCTCCATCGATGATAATATCTGAGTCAGTATAAACTCTGACAAGAACTTTGAGACCAAGTTTGTACGATCCAAGCAGTCGATGCAGTTAATCCTGAAAACACCCTTTTGTTCAGTATTTGACACCGAGTCATACCACCCATAGTGCAACAGCTGGCTGAGTACTGAAATATCGCCTGGGGTTATGTTATTGTGCAAAATCTCATCCACCCTGCTGAATTTCATCTTCTTACAAATATCGTGGAAATCAAACCACGAGAAGTTTATGTTGTTTTTATGAGCCAAATCTTCAAATGCTTTGCCCACGTCAACCTCCTTGGGCGATCTTTCAACCAATGAAATGCAAGTGACATCCTTGAAAGTTGCCTTTAAGTTGTCAAAGTGCTTTAGGAACGGCTGCTGACAGTGCTCCAAATCTCTGGTTAGTGTTGGGATTGGCTTCAAGTCTGCAGGGTTCTGCTTGAAAAACAGCGGGATCGAGCCTCTTATTATGTCAAATCTTGTGATGGTGTTGTTGATTATGAGATACTGCGAAGTCTCCACAAAGTTAGCCACCTGTCCCAGGTCGTTTATCCCCCGCCTTAGATACCGCGAGCCCGAGCGCTTGTAGCTTCTTTTAGAGACCAATAGCATCTTGCCTGCAGTTTCGTTGCCTTTGGCGCTTTTCAAGGGCAAATCAATCAAGTCAATAAACCCCTGGATTAGCTTGATTCTCAGCACGGGACTGAAGTCCTTTGAAATAAACTTGTTATAGAAGAAGGAGTCGCCCTTGCCGTGTTGCTGGAGCTCGCTGCTGTCGTTATCATTATCATCATTGTCGTTTTCGTCGTTATCCCCCATAAACAAGTTTCCCGTTAAATCTGCATCGGGAGAGTAGTAGAAGTCCTTGCTTTCAAAGAAGTCCTTGAGCTGTTTCAAAAACTTGTCGTTATCGTAGTCGATTGACTTTGATTCTCTGGTTTTCTTCTTCTTGATGGTTATGGACCTGTTGAGCTTGATAGAGTCGCTCTCGTTGTCGTTGTCGCTCTCACTGGTGCCTGACTCGCTCTTCAGGTCAGAGTCACTCTTGAAGATGAGCTTTTTGGCAAGCGACAGTGACGGATTGGACTTGAAATCCTGCACGTAGACGCCCAGTTTACTGAAAAACACGTCTGCTTGCTTCCCAGGATCTCCGTCACATTCAGGCATAGAAGCAGCAGCAGGAGCAGCAGCAGCAGCACCACCACCACCACAAGGCACAGCACCATCACCGGAATCACCATCACCAGCATCACCACCACTGCTTCCACCGCAGTAGCTGAAAGACTGCTTTGCCAGCTCGAATTTGAGCGGAATCGTCCTGATTTTGGCCACACGGAACACCTGCACGCCACGCACATCCGCCACCAGCTGGCCCTGCTCCACCAGGACCACGTAGCCCGGCCCAAAGTCCACCTTGCCTATAATTCCCAGGCACCTAGAGCTGCCCAAAACAGGCCCAAACCCGCCGCTCCCGCCCACCTGGAGGTCGGCAAACCTCACCAGCTGGTGCACGTTGCCCACACTGACGCCAATGCCCCTGGCCTGGAGCGTAATCTCAACCATTTCAGCGGGTTTCGCTCCTTTCTAGTTGTTTTTGTGCTTATTGTTTGTTTTCATTTGAATTTGTTTACATTTGTTTGATCTGGCTTGATCTGGCTTGATTGAGGACTACAGCGGCCACAGGAGCATGGCGCAGTGCTTGGGGACCACCCAGAGACACACACAGTGCAGGAACACGGCGCTGGAGGGGGCTGGGTACTGCCATGTGCACCAGTACCAGGCGAAGGGTGCCGGTAGGCGGGACAGGAAGCCAGGTGGCCCCACGAGGCAGGCTGCGGAGCTGAAACCGCGCGCGGGACCTGCCAGCGGGCCCTGGGGGCTGCCCCGGGTGCCCAGGGTGCCCCAGAGGGCGCCTGGTCCCAGCAGCGGGCCCAGCAGAGGCGCTGGAAGTGAAATCAGCAGCGAACCCAGCAGCGGGTACATCTACATCTACACGTTTGAGCACCTGCTGGCGCCCAAGAAGCAGCAGAAGGACTGGCTGCAGATCAAGAAGCTCGGCGGGCAGGACTGGGAGCTGTTTGATGGGTCCAGGGACATTTTCATCAAGGTTGGGTTCACCACGAGGAGAGTGGAGACGAGAATCAGCGAGTGGGAGCTCAAGTGCGGGCACAAGTTCTGTGCAGTGGGGCCCGGCAGCTTCAAGGTGAGCGGGCTGGGCAACAAGGTGAGGCACCTGGTGTCCAGGCCCAAGTTCCAGAACTTTAGCGAGGCAGCTGGCGGGTTTGTGGTGGCGCAGAACGTGTTCCAGGCGGAGCAGCAGATCCACCAGCTGCTGCGGCAGCGGTACGGGCGGGGCGACATGCTGTGCGCGGGCTGCCGGGGAGGTCCCAGCGGTCCAGGATTTCCAGGCGGAGGCCTAGGCAGAGCTCCAGGCGGAGGGACAGGATTTCTAGGCGGGTTTCTAGGCGGGAGCCCAGGCAGAGCCCCAGGCGGAGGCCCAGCAGCCCCAAGAGGCCCCTACGGAACCAACACCGTCCACAGCGAGTGGTTCAAGGTGCGCAGAGCCGACATGTTCGCCGTGTTCAGGCTCATCGACAACCTCATCGCGGCGCAGCAAGGCTTCCCAGCGCAGGGCACCTGCTGAAACTGAAAAAAATTATTTATAAAAATTTTTCATCAGCCAAACAGCACAGAAAGAGCGAAACATCAGGCGCAATGAGACCATTTTTGCTTAAGGGGCACGAGCGTTCGCTGACGCAGGTGAAGTACAACCGCGAGGGAGACCTGATCTTCTCGGCAGCTAAGGATAAGGAGGCATCGGTGTGGTTCTCATTCAACGGAGAGAGACTGGGAACTTTTATTGGGCACGAAGGTACCATCTGGTCGCTGGACGTGAGCAGCAACAGCGAGCTGCTGATCACCGGGTCGGCAGACATGAGCGTGAAGCTGTGGGAGGTGAGCAACGGCAAGAACGTGTTCACGTGGAGCTTTGACTCGCCAGTGAGACGGGTGGAGTTCAACAGCGCCAACAACAAGTTTCTGGCGGTGACAGACGCGGTGATGGGGTCAGTCGGGTCGATCGAGGTGTTCGAGGTGAACACGGACCTGGCCAGCATCGGACAGCAGGCTGCAGAGCCTGTGCTGTCGATCCCAAACCAGGACGGGTCAGCAAGCAAAGTCACAGTTGCCGGGTTCTCGTACTGTGGGAAATACATCATCTCGGGCCACGCCAACGGCAGTATCAACAAGTACGATGGCGAGACCGGCGAGCTGCTGGAGTCGCAGCAGGTGCACGACGGGCTGGTGACAGACCTGCAGTTCTCCGAGGACAGAACATACTTCATCACAGCATCTAAGGACAAAGTGTCGCACATTCTGGATGTGGACTCGTTCAAGGTGATCAAGACGTACGAGACGGACGCGCCACTGAACACGGCATCCATCACGCCGGTGAAGAACTTTGTGATCCTGGGAGGTGGGCAGGAAGCCAGGGACGTGACGACAACCTCGTCCAAGGAGGGTAAGTTTGAGGCGAGATTCTTCCACAAGATATTCCAGGACGAGATTGGCAGAGTTAAGGGCCACTTCGGGCCTCTGAACTGCATTGCGGTGCACCCTAAGGGCACCGGGTATGCGTCCGGGGGTGAGGACGGTTACGTGCGTGTGCACAACTTTGACAAGAGCTATTTCGAGTTCAAGTACGACGTGGAGATCACTGCCGAGGCCTCCAGCTCCAACATCGAGCTGGAGCAGAACTGAGGGCCACAACCCATGGGTTTCCAGGGGTTTCCAGGGGTCTCCAGGGGTCTCCAGGGGTCTCCAGGGGTCTCTAGTGGCTCCAGGTTGCCTAGTGGTTTCGAGCCCCCAGTAGGGTTAGAGGAGAGTTAGAGGAGAGTTAGGAGAGTCAGAGAGCCGGGAGGAGCCCGAGCGAGGTTGCAAGTGGATATTAGCTATATTAACTGGTAATTTATACACTTTTGTCCGGATTTGCTCTATTTCGTCTAATGTCGTCTAATGTCGTCCACTCGTAGGCTGGGAGCCGTCGTCTAATGTCGTCCACTCGTAGGCTGGGAGCCGTCGCGCGCGGGCTACTTGGCGCCCGCAGCAGCCGCAGCAGCCTTCTTAGCGTCAGCTGGATGGTTAGTCTAGTAGAAAGTAGTGTCAAGTTGCGGCAAACAGCTAAATAACTCACCTTCTGCCTGCTTCTTTCTCATGATTTCAGCATGTGCCTCCATTCTCTTCTTTGGGTCGCCCTCCTGCTTCGCCTTCTCAGCAGCCTTCTTCTTCGCGTTCTTCTCTCTCGCCTTCTCTCTCTGGTTTCCTCTGGCCATTTGGTGTTGTGCTGTTTCTGGTTCTCCCAGCTGAAAAATTATCGACGATAAAAAGTTGTTGTGTTAATTTTTCTGCGTGAAATAGCGAATACCAGCTGCGAATATGAGTGACACAGCGGACGGAGGTTTAACGGAAGAGCAATTGAAGGAGCAGAAGCTGGAAGCGGCAAAGAAGAAGGTGAGTTGTGGGCTGGAGCTTGGTGTGCTGGGAGCTCGGTGCTGAGCGTGCTGAGGAGTACCGAGCGTGCTGAGGAGTGCTGGGTGTCTGGCGGGCTGAGCGTGCTGAGGAGTACCGAGCGTGCTGAGATGTGCTGGACTGGTACTAACAGGGGCAGTTTGAGGAGCTCAAGAAGAAGAAGAAGAAGAAGAAGAAGGGCAAGAAGAGCGAGGTGGTTCAGCAGGAGGTTCAGGCTGGGGCAGAGACAGTTGAGAAAGGTGACGAGGAAGTTGCTGGGGCAGAGGCAGTTGAGAAAGGTAACGAGGAAGTTGCTGGGGCAGAGCAGGAAGTTGCTGGTGATAAACAGGAAGTTGCTGGTGATGAAGAGAAACTTCCTGTTGATGAAGAGAAAGTTGCTGGTGATAAAGAGGAAGTTACTGTTGATAAAGAGGAAGTTACTGGTGATAAAGAGATAGTTGACGGAGTTAAAGGCGAAGAAAAGCCTGTGGACGAGGCTGCAGGAGAAGACAAAGCTGACGAAGCTGAGGAAGCAGACAAAGCTTCGGCAGAGGAAGCAGACAAAACTTCGGCAGAGGAAGCAGACAAAGCACAGGAAGCAGCCCCAGCAGAAGGCGCAGAGGCAGCACAGGAAGCAGAGAAGGCAGAAGCAGCCCCAGCAGAAGGCACAGAGGCACAAGAATCAGAAAAAACAGACCCGGTGAGCGAGCTGTTCCCAGACAGCACCGAGCTGAAGCTGCAGCCGTCGGAAACCGAGCAGATTGCGGAGCTGCAGGCACAGCTCAGCACGCTCAAGCAGGCCAACACCAAGCTTAAAGCGGAAAACTCGCAGCTCAAGCTGCTCAAGCTCGAGCACCTCGACAAGATCGAGACGCTGGAGCTGGCCAACCAGGACCTGACGCAGAAACTGGCCAAGCTGCAGGTGGACGCACACCAGCAACACGGCTACGACGACAACTCGCCTCTGCTGTCGCCGTCGCCTGAGCCGTTCGAGGCACACCAGGCCCAGCAGCCGCCATTCACCTCGTTCAAGCCACTGCTGAAGAACGAGAGCTCGCTGAGCCTCAACGAGATCAAGATCAAGCTCAGCAAGTGGAAGAACTGGAACGTGGACATGACCCACTGGCGCAGCATAGGCACCGGTCCTGTCGTGGAGTTGTAGGGCATTACCTGATCTACATACTAGTCCCTAATCTCGTGAATGTATGAAGCTGTAGCTGCCACCACCAGCAGTTCTTAAT
This sequence comes from Starmera stellimalicola, assembly GCA_030580055.1. Taxonomy (NCBI): domain Eukaryota; kingdom Fungi; phylum Ascomycota; class Saccharomycetes; order Phaffomycetales; family Phaffomycetaceae; genus Starmera; species Starmera stellimalicola. The sequence continues at coordinate 533,250 of JAKTSD010000004.1, read as the reverse complement.
TGACGACCTTAGCTACCCTTAGGATAAACTTGTTGATATCCCCAGCGTGACTGTGTCTGCTGTCTGCGATAGCATGTACTCAACGTCCGACTGGTTCACCACCTGATAGACGTCTCTGAAGTCTATTGTAGATAAGGCGCTTGAGCGTTGGATATACAGATATTTTGTTCACAGCTGTTAGGTGGTTGTGTTACGGTGGTGTTATTGTTACTGATGATAATAATATGTTTTACTACTGATGAGTGATAGTTACAGGAGGTCATTGTTACCCTTAGTGATAGTTGTTACTTATGGAGATGATAATATGAGTTACTCATAGTGGTTGTTAATAGTGGTAGTTGTTACTACTGGTAGTTGTTAATAGTGGTGGTTGTTACTACTGGTAGTTGTTACTAGTGGTAGTTGTTACTAGTGGTAGTTGTTACTAGTGGTAGTTGTTACTACTGGTAGTTGTTACTACTGTTGTTACTACTGGTAGTTGTTTCTAGTTGTTTCTAGTTGTTTCTAGTTGTTACTAGTTGTTTCTCTAGTTGTTACTAGTTGTTTCTAGTTGTTACTAGTGGTACTGGCACTGATACTTGTGGTAACTCGTGATAATGATTGTTATTCATGGTAACTGTTACTCGTAGTGGTAATTGGTGGTGATAATTGTTACTCGTGGTAAACATGCGCTATTGTGGTAATTATTGATAATTGTTACTGGTGATGATTGTTACTTGTGGCCAATTGCTGTCCAATTAACTCTACTTACTCTACCCATGATAAACTGTCCAAATACATAGTATAATATCTCTATGACAGTACAATCTGCAAGTGGTAGTTGAATGGTTTACGGTATATGGTGTCAGACAGGAAGTAGCCACCCGCGGAGGTTGTATTTGTAACACCACCTATTTATTCTTCCACAGCGAGAGCCCAAATGCTATGATAGGCGTGATAGTACATTCATGTCATAGTGCACAGTCACTACATTTAGAGCTTATGGTTTGTACGATTAACAGTTTTGTTATGCCTATCCTGAAAAGTGCTACAGATTAAGACAGAGGTACACATGCTTATCAGCTACATGCAGAGCTTATTTGGTGGCACAATGCTTATCAGCTACATTCAGAGCTTATTTGGTGGCACAGTAGATGCACGTCTATCAGCCATTCAGAGCTTATTTGGTGGCACAGTAGATGCACGTCTATCAGCCATTCAGAGTTTATAAGTCTGATAGTGCTATAGTGAGCATGGTACCCGTTTATGGCTATCAGCTGTATTGGTGCCGGCACGTTTAGCTTTCTCGGTATAAGATTAAGAATTAAGCGGCATAGCTGTTGCTTGCTAGATAGGCGTGGTAGATGTCAGCTACTCAGATGTCAGCGGTATATGCTGGTAAACAGCTTCATGATCTGCACAGCCAGGCAGACGCCTAGTAGGTGGTTTGGGTGAATACTACCAGACAGACGCCTAGTAGGTAGTTCAGTAGGTGGTTCGGGTGAATACTACCAGACAGACGTTTAAGGCATGCTGGTTCGGGTAGATCTACAGCCAGGCAGATGTAGCAGTATTCGGTCCAGGTTCGTAACTGAATGTATTGTTCTATATACAGCGCAGGCCAGTCACGTGCTTGTGCACGTGATGTGGGTGCTCACTTCACTCTGCAGAGCAGCTCGCCCGACAGCCGTCTCTGGGCGGCCTCGACAAGCTCCACCACCTCGCCAGTCTTGTCGGCCTTGACCAGGATGAGCTCGTCCGCCTGCAGCGGCTTGACGTAGCGGACAACCTGGCCCTTGGTGAGCTCTTTCAGCTGCTCGTTGCTGAACACCAGCCGTCTGCTAGGCTTCGAAATCAGGTGGAACTGCGACAGCACAGACTTGTTGTCCCGGTACTTCAGGCCCAGCCATATCCTGCGGGTCGAGATGTTGTCCGGGGTAATGTCCACAGGCTCGGTGTCAGGCCCGTTGTAGTTGCCGTTTTCCAGCGAGGACAGAAAGCCCTGTCTGTACAGCTGGTGGCACACGTTCAGGTTCAGCCTGGAGAATGGAATCGACGTCTTGGACATGTGCATTCTGGTAGCGTTCTGCAGGTGCGCGCCAACCTGCGCCAGGCGTGTTAGGGACATCTTTTGGTGCTTCTTTCAGGTTTACTGGAAATTTTTTCCACCAAATTTTATTTTTCAGCCAATTTTGAGCTCTACAGAAACCCATAAAATACGGGAAATGAATTTATTACTGACGACAAGAGCCGCTAGACGAGGTGTGGCGGCCTGTGCAGGCGGGAGACGTGCCATGGGGCTGGTGCCAGGCTGCCTGGGGCTTGCCCGGGCGTACGCGGGGCGTGCAGACGGTCCAGGCTCAGGCCCAGGCCCAGCCCAGGACCCGCAGGCTGCCTCTAACAGGGGCCCTGGGCTCAAGAACCTGATTGCGATCGGGATCCTGGGCACAATCGTGCTGGTCAAGGTGGTGGACACCATCAACGAGCAGAACCCACGGCCTAGAAGCCTGACAGAGAGCGAGTACCGCAAGCAGCAGCAGCGTCTAAAGAGACTGAAATGCATGTTCCGTCCGGACGAGAAGCCCGTGTACCTGCTGAGGGCCAGGGGCGGCACGGTGAGCAAGAGCGAGGTGCAGCAGCTCAAGCAGTTCAGCCAGTTTGAGATTGTGGACCCGGACGAGCTCGTGAACAGGGAGAAATCAGACCCCAACTCGCAGTATTTCAGCCTGTTGAACGACCCTTCGATCAAAAAGCTGCCTTTCGGGCTTAAGAGTGCTTTGATTGGGGCCTACCTCAAGCAGCACGACCAGCCTGGCACCAACTTTCTGGTGATAAACTTCCCAGAGAACATCAAGGAGTCGGTCAAGTTCGAGGAGAATATCGTCACCATCAAGAAACTGCTTGACGTGAACGAGACGGGCTCTTCCGCGTACAACGAGCTTGTCAGCTACTACAAGACTGTCGACAAGGTTGTCAGTGCCAGCAGCCTGGACCAGCTGGCAGTTTAGCTACGTGCCCACCACAGGACTGGTATATCTCGCATGTAAATAGAGTGTAATTAGTGATTATTTATTAGGTGTAGGCGCGCACCAGGCACTTTGTGGCGAAGCCACTGGTGTCGCGAGACATGAAGACTGTGTCTAAAGTCACGTGGCTGCAATCGGGTCACGCGACCGATCACGTGGTTGACACAACGGGCGGATGATAAACAGGGCCCTCACTGTCTGGTTGTTTGCAGGGGGCATTACCTTCTGTTGTTTAGGGCAATGTGATGTGGTGCTGCGGTGCACAGCTTTTGGCCAGAAATCTGAGTGTCCAACTACTTCTTTGTACTGCCGAAGCCCGTGATTCCCACAACCTGCGACAGCTCTGTAGCACTGTCATTACCCCTAGGGGCCGTGAAGTCTCCGCCAGAAGCCTGGGAGTCTCCCCCAGCAGCCTGGGAGTCAGCCTGGGAGTCAGCCTGGGAGTCAGCCTGGGCAGCCCGCAAATCCAGCTTCCGCTTCTTGTGGTCCACCGAACCCCCTTCACGCATAATCGCCCGCCCGTGCTTGTCGTACCTCTCGCACATCTCACTGAACGTCTGCTTGATCATATCCAGCGTAACTGGGCCTCTCTTGCTAAGCTTGTCTATTTCACCACTTTTAATCAAATGTGGTTTGCTGTTCAGGTGGTCCAGGTACTTCAAGTTGTCCTTAAATGTTAGGTCACACACAGAGCAGTAGAACCCAAACAGCTTGCCCCTGGTACCCGTCACAGTCGTGGTGATTATCTGCCTTTTGTTTAGGTCTTTCTTAAAGTCGAGGGCTTCCCTGCGCACTTCTGGCCCCTTAGGCGCCCGCACATCCTGCCTGCTTTTATTGTACCGCTCCCTGGCCTGCCTGGCGTACTCCTCGCGGTCCCAGGTCCTTCTGCCAAAGTCACCGGCGCTCATTGCTGCTGTTTGGCTGAGATAAAGAAAATTCGCCTCGCCACTTACATAATCCAAAATTGATCAGGCCACTACAAAACTTACATAATCCAGCATATCGGTCGGGCCACTACCCGAATATCACTGAAGCGCGCCTGGTGCCCTTGCAGGCGTGCTGGAGCACACAGAGCTGCACAGAGGATGAAACAGAGCTCGCTGTTCAGAGTGGGAAAGCCACAGGGTGCTAGGGGCGCGGCGCAGGACCACAAGAGCCTGCTGAAGCGAGGCAATGGGCTGCCAGCACCGGACGCTGGGTTCAAGAGTCATACAATCGAGATAGTGGACGAGTACCTGATCAAGGTGGTGCCCAGGGACCCCACAGTGGAGCATGGGGACAAGGTGGTGATTGCCGGGTTTGATCTGGACGGGACACTGATCAAAACCAAGTCTGGTTTCAAGTTCTCCAACAGCCCAAACGACTGGAAATGGCTGAACGAGCAGGTCACGACAAAGCTCAGGGACGTGCTGGGCAGTGCAGACAACGTTGTGGTTGTGATCTTTACGAACCAGGGCAGCCTGATAGCACAAAAGACGGCTAAATCGTTTAACAACTTCAGGCAGAAGCTGGGACTGATTTTGGACGAGCTGAGCAACGAGAAAGTGGACCCTGGCCGGGTGTACCTCTTCTCCAGCACGAAGAAGCCGTCCAAGTACAAAGGGAGCCACGAGCAGCGGTTCGCAGAGATGAGGAAGCCCAGCACGGGGATGTTTGAGGAGCTGAAGAAGCAGCTGGCAAGCGAGGCCAAAGAGACGCAGATCAGCATCGACTGGGACAAAAGCTACTTTGTGGGAGATGCAGCGGGGCGTGCCAGCGACTTTAGCGACTCGGACCGGGTGTTTGCAGACTCAGCAGGGCTCACATTCTACACGCCTGAGCAGTTTTTTGTATGAGTTAACCTTTTCAGAGACATAGATACCATCCTAGAAGTTACAGTTTTTTGTATGAGTTTTTGACTACCTTTTCAGAGACATAGATACCATCCAAGAAATTACAGTTCTTTGTATGAGTTTTTAATTACCTTTATTCATTTATAAAACAAAAAAGCTTATTCGTCTTGGACAATAGTACCTTTTTCAGAGACATAGATACCATCCAAGAACTTACGGATATCCTTGTTTCTGACTCTACAGATTTGTTGGATATCTGCAGCATTTTGTGAAACGTTTTCGACAGAGTTACCGCTCAAGACAATTTCATCCTTTTGGTTCTTGGAGAACTCGACAGTGACACCTTCGTGGACTTTGACCATACGGACTTGTTTGTCACCAAGGAAGTTTCTGATTTCAATGTATTGTTCACCATCTTTGTCAGCTAAGTTAACGTTAATTGGGAAATGCGCGTAAACATATCTTAATTTGTATTGGTAACCTTTGGTGACACCGGTGATCAAGTTGGAGACTAAAGATTTGACGGTTCTTAATGCTGCAACGTGCTTTCTGTCACCATTGTGGACAGAGATTTTGATTTGCTTATTGCTGATTTTTTCAAAAGTAACATCGATATGTTTCAAGTCTTTGGTCAATGAACCTCTTGGACCAGTGACGGACACAACTCTGGCTTTGATGCTGACACTGACTCCTTCTGGGATGTCTAAGGTTTGATCGGTTCTAATGTATTTCATCTTTACTTGGTTACTTAGTTGAGGTTGATGAGTGAAAAGTTTGGTTTTTCTGTAAAAGTGAAAAATTTCAAATTTCCGAAAAAACAATTTGTGACTGTGAAAAATTTACACCAGGACACCACATACCGCGGGCCCAGCTGGGGCCTACTGTCCCCAGCTGGTGCTGTTGTGCCCCAGCTGTCCAGGCTCCCCAGTAGGTGCCTGTCCCGCTCAGCCTACTCTTGCAGCATCTGCTCCAGCTGGTGGAAGATCCTGTCTCTGTGCTGAGCGAGCGGGTCGTCAAGGTCGGTGGGAAAGAACTGGTGCCGCGGGTACTCCTGCGAGCTGATTCGGGCAAGCAGGTCGGGCCCAGCAGCCTCGTCGTCGTCCGAGTCCCCGTAGAACTCGTCGTACAGCCCGTCAAACTCGTCGAAATCCTGCTGCTGCGGGAGCATCAGGTGCTCGCTGCGCTGCTCGTCCTCCTCGCCCTCCGGGTCCTCCTCCGGGTCCTCCTCGCTCTCGCTGGACTCCCGCTCGGCGTCCTCGTCCTCAGGGTAGTCGTTGCGGTAGAAATCCTCGGCATTCGAGTCCTCGTCGTCAGACACTCCGTGCACAGAGTCCTCCTCGTCCTCGTTCACCAGCACATCGCTCTCCTCAAACCTGATGTACCCGATCTTGTCCCGGTCCCAGCTCTCCTGCACAGCCTTGTCCCGGTAGTACACGTCGTACACGTACTCGAGCTCCACACTCTGCGCCGCCTGTACGTTGAACAGCCGCTTCTTGCGCTTGAGCTTGGCCCCGGCCCGGTGCCCGGCACCCTCGCTGTCTTCACCGAGCCTCAGCACAGAGTCCAGCATCTCGTTCAGCTCCTGCGGCAGCTCGTCCTTCGCTTCATGTATCTTTGGTATGATGAATGTCTTTCCCCTGTCCTGCGCACCGTTAGTACCGTGCCACTGGCCCACTCGCGCGCGCACAACTCACCTCAGCTGCAGAGGTTTCCTGCAGCACCGGCAGAACACTTGCACCTGCGCCACCATCACTGCTGCTGCCACTATTGCTGTATTCATCGTCTGTCCTTTCTAGCCTGAAAACTGCTCGCTGTTAGCCCCCAGTACCCAATGCACACACCGCACCACCGCCCAAACTCACCGTACGTCCCGCTCTTGTGCTTCTTGCTCTGCGAACCGGTCTCTAGAACTGGAATCAATGTTAGTACTGGTAATTAACGCAGTCAAAAAAGTGCCACTAAACCCACTCAAAGCCTGCAACGAGTCCTGGTTCCGCTTCCTCTTGATCCTCAGCACGTCTGGCAATGCCCGTCTCATGCTGGTGCGTCTTCTCCGGGTCCCACAGGCCGCTTTTCTCTGTTTGTAAACTACACAGAATTATAAAGTTACAAAAAGATTATTTATATACAGGTGGGTTATGCTATTTAGGAACACACTACGGAAAGACGCCATGCACACATCTGTGATCGCCAGGTCGTACGTCAGGTTCTTTTGCAAGAAAATAGAGGAGGTGTTGGGCACAGCCAGCGGGCGTATTATTGGGACGGTGCTTGAGCCGTACCGAGACGTTGTTGTTGTGACTGGGGGCTGTGGGGGCTTGGGCCACGAGTTGGTGCGGCAGTTGGTGGCACAGGGGGTCCAGCACGTTGTGGTGCTCGACCTAGCGGTTCCTGAACGGGCCAAACAGGTGCCAGACGTTCACTATCTCAGCTGTGATATCAGCGATAAAGACGCTGTTCTCGGGGCCAAGCACCAGATCGAGGCCTGGGACATTGGCCACGTCTCAGTCGTCATCAACAATGCCGGGATCACCAGCGGCAAGTCGCTCTTGGACCTCTCATTCAGTGAAATCGACAGCACAATTCGAGTCAATTTGATCTCACACTTTTATACCAACAAGATATTCCTCCCGGAGATGGTGGAGCACCGCAGAGGGTACATTGTGACTGTTGCATCGGTGTTGGGGTTCATGTCACCGCGGAACCTCAGTGCGTACGGTGCGTCCAAGTCGGGGCTAATTGCGCTTCACGAGTCTTTGAGTGCAGAATTGAGCTCTACTGGGGTTAAGACGTTGCTTGTGTGCCCCGGGCAGATCAAGACACCGCTCTTCAGCGGTGTGAAAACACCTTCGTCCATATTGGCGCCGGAATTGGACCCTGAAGTGCTCGCTTATAAGATTGTGAAGGCAGTTTTGCACGGCCAGCGAGGGTCGCTCATCACGCCGTTGTATGGCAATTTGTTGCCCGTGTTCAGGGCGCAGCCGTGGCCCGTGGCATGGGCAGCCAGGCTGCTGAGCGGGATGGACGAGGCCATCCAGGGCCGGGCCCATTAGCGGCAGTTCTTTAATACAAATGATTTAGTCTTCAACGCGATTTGGCTTTGACTTCGCCAGGTTCTCACATTGTAGTGCAGTCAGCTATGCTCTATCCCGAACCCAGCCGAGGTTGCCAGGCCATCCAGGTTGCCAGGCCATCCAGGTTGCCAGGCCATCCAGGTTGCCAGGCCATCCAGGTTGCCAGGCCATCCAGGTTGCCAGGAGCATTCAGTTCCCTGATGGGGAGTCTCAGGGCTCAAACCAGGCCCGTGTGAGGTCCCACCCCAGGTGTGAATCCCTGGGTAAAGCCCAGACCAGTCGGAAAGCCTAATACAGTGTATCAGGGCCTGGATTAGGGCCCAGGTTAAGCCCATGGAGTGTATCAGGGCCTGGATTAGGGCCCAGGTTAAGCCTATAGAGTATCAGGTCTGGTGAAGCCCAATAGACTGGGTAGAGCCATAGAGTGTATCAGGTGTATCAGGCCCTGGTAAAGCCCATAGAGTATCAGGTCTGGTGAAGCCTAATAGACTGGGTAAAGCCATAGAGTGTATCAGGCCCTGGTGAAGCCCATAGAGTATCAGGCCCTGGTAAAGCCCATAGAGTGTATCAGGTCTGGTGAAGCCCATAGAGTGTATCAGGTCTGATGAAGCCCAATAGACTGGGTAGAGCCATAGAGTATCAGGCCCTGGTGAAGCCCAATAGACTGGGTAGAGCCATAGAGTATCAGGACCTGGTGAAGCCCAATAGACTGGGTAGAAGTGTATCAGGCCCTGTCCCAGACCTGCGGCCTGGATCAGGGCATGGATCAGGCCTGGATCAGGCCCTGGACTCGCCGACATAGTTATTTTCCAGCAGCCTAAACCCCCAGAAGTCGCCCTTGGCTCCTCCCATAAACGGCTCGTTAAAGTCATTTGCAGCCACAATCTTGCCCTTTATAAGCCCCAGGGGCATGCAATTATACGTGCGCGAGTCCAGCGAGTGCGCCAGGTTGTCGCCCGTAACCCAGCAGTGGCCCTCAGGCACCCTTATGAACTGGTTAAAGCTCTCGCCATCGTCCTCTCCGCTCGCATCGCTGATATTGCTGGGATCCACCAGAATCAGGTCCCCCGGCATCCCCGTGACCCGCTTGCACACCCTCTGGTCCGGGTCGGTGGGCTTGAGCGCCACCACACAGTCGCCTATCTCGATGCCTCGCCCCAGGCGGTACTTCTTCAGGCAGTGCACAAAGTCCCCGTACGCCGCCAGTGTCGGCAGCATCGACTCCCCACGGGTCTCAGTAAACTCGTAGAACCCGGCCTGCACCACGTGCACGGCACAGGCGCCGCGCACCACGTAGCTGGCGACTCTCAGCCCAAATCTCAGCTTCTCGCTCATTGGTATTTAGCGACAGGTGAAAAATATTTTCCCGCTAAACTAAGCAAGACACAAAGAGGCATGGCAGCGTACGAACAGCGGCAGCTGCTGGAACAGCTGATGGGGCGGGACAGCCTGGTCATCAACGGCGGGCGCAAGGTGCACAGGGCGCGGGACCTGGGGCTGCACGACCCCAAGATATGCAAGGCGTTTCTGCTGAACGTGTGCCCCTATGAGCTGTTTGCGGGCTCCAAGCAGGACATGGGCCGGTGCAACAAGCAGCACCTGCAGAAGCACAAGATCCAGTACGACAAGGAGGTGGCGCAGGGCAAGCGGTTTCCCGAGTTCGAGAAGGAGGTGGTGGGGATCCTCAACCGGTTCATTGTGGACTGCAACCGCAAGATCGAGCACGCGCTCAAGCGGCTCGAGCACACTGACGAGGAGAAGGCCCGCATCCGCGAGGCTGCGAAGGACGTCGAGGACGTGGACTCCAAGCTCAACATCATGCTGCAGGAGATCAGCAAGCTGATTGAGAGGAACGAGGTGGCCAAGGCTGCCGACCAGGGGGCCAAGCTGGAGGAGCTGCTGGTCAAGAAGGAGTACTACGTGAAGAAGCTGCGGGACGTGGCGGAGAATGCTGGCCAGAGTGCGCAGCAGAAGCTGCAGGTCTGCGAGATCTGTGGCGCGTACCTGTCCCGCCTGGACAGCGACCGCAGGCTCAGCGACCACTTCCTGGGAAAGGTTCACTTGGGCTACGTGCAGATGCGCCAGGCCCTGCGCGAGCTTCAGCAGAACACCCAGCGCTAGCTGGTGGCATCACGTGATTGACACATCACGTGACAGAAATTACCACAAAGCAATGGGCAGCCCCAGGCAGCGCCAGCCCTGCAGGCAACAACACGTACAGCTCAGCACCGCCACTACCAGCTAAAGCTGGTGGGTGTTACAGGAATACTCGTACCGACTAGATGGCTCATATTTCAGTCGTTCAAGTAGTCAGCTGTACGTCAGTCTAGTATCTTTTCCCACAAATTTATACAACTTTATTATAGGCTCCTTTACTAATAAGTTCAAGTCACATAAGTTAATGTACAGAGTAGCACCAAACTCGACTCTACATAACACTAATAATAATCATGCAGTGTTAAGTTTACCAATGAATGGAAATGAACTACGGCAGAGTCACATTAGTAGAATCACATTGGCAGTGTCCAGTATCAATTGATGGAAATAGAATTTTAGTCTACTAGTAAACAAATGGAAATGGACAATCCTAAAGCCACATTAGTATTATCAAATACATCAGTAATGGACATAGAAGTATAGTAGCAGAGTCAAATTAGTGAGTTACATTAGTGGTATTTAGTGCATCAATCAACGGAAGTTTAATTACATTACTAGAGATAACAACTACATCAATTAGTGGAGAAACTACGAAAGTGATTGAGTCATCGTTCAATATTATAGTGAGAGTAGTCAATTTGGTAAGACATCGGAAGGTGACATATACTAGTAGCTGATTGACTAGTATCACTTTGTATTGACCTGCCCTCATAGTTCACTTAGTATGAGTAGTAGCACCTCACAGCTCGTAAGCAGTGACATTATCATTTGCAATTTTACACGCACGGAGTAACACTCTGATCATTATTAACCAACGGATATCCATCAGTGATTTACTCAGTTAGAGCTATTTTATTAGAATAAGCAAACACATCAACATTTATTAATGGCCTTTTGAAATGAGCTCACCATTAATATGCACCATTAGCAGGGATTACAGCTTAGTGCTGGAATTAGCAACAATTCAAAGTTATGTATTAACTATTTTAATATGTAGTATGTGTCTCAAGTGTGTACTTACACTAGAGAAACTGTGTAGTTAGTATACCTTGATTGGATTAAGAATTCTACTGTTGATAATAATGCAAATTCATACACTGCTATGTTTGGAAAGTATGGAATCGTAATACTCGAGCGTACATGAACATATCTATCAATAAAGAAGCAAAGACTTATTCACATTAAAATGTAACTACAAAGCGTGTTTTAGTACATTAGCTACATTAGTCACATTGAGTTACCAAATTTAACATGTTATGATTGTAGTGCTGGTGTCTTGAGACATCGTTTATGTCCCTCCACTCACTACGTCACGGCTAGTATAGTAATCTTTATATTCATATACTCTATCCCCATTTCTGTCAGTTGGGTACCAGAAGTCCTTTTCTCTAGACATTATAAGTTGTACTTCCTATCTGTACTAGTACGGTCAAACCTACCATACACTATCAAGAAGATATAATCTTTAAGCGTCTACAATGTAAGTATACACTACTATAAAATCGTTGCGGTTCTCTTAGTTAAGATACTCGGTTCACGGATCCAATATCATATCACTTTCAGTCAGACTCAATGTGGCTGGGTAGTTGGCTTAACTACAACAACTAACAGGTAATAAATCAGTAAATTTACAGCAGCCAGTAGCCGGCAATATAACGCTCAGTAGCCCACGATACGGCGGAGGAACGAACGCTTCTCGTGTGTTGCAGGCTCGCTATAGCTGGTTGGGGACACTATCTGGAACGTTCCGTTGGCCAGCAGAGAGCTTGGGACAATCGACGTTGTCGTGTAGGTGGTGGTGTAGGTCGAGTCCAGCGGACCACTGCTGTAGCTAGTGGTGGTTGGGGTTGCTGGGGTCGTGGTAATGGTCTGGTACACGATCTGTGTGGTGGTTTGGTCAATGTCGGTAGACGTGGTTATGGTGTACAGGTTACCATTCTTGTCAGAGACGGTCAGAACAGCTTTCAGTGGGAATTGGGTCGTGAATGTCGTCAGAGACGAAGAGATCTCGTTCACACACTGGCTGTCTGTAACTGTGACTGTGACTGTAGCTGGCGAGGCCGAGGTGGATCCTACAGATGCAGCAGATGTCTTTCCGTTGACGAGCGCATCGTTCTGCATGCCGTTAATAGTCAGCGACTCTGCTGATGAAGCTGAGGCACCTGAAGCAGCAGCAGACGCTGAGTCGTCAGCAGTGGTGGCATCAGCAGCAGCAGCGGTAGTAGCAGAAGCAGCAGCAGCAGCACTGGTCTGTGCAGCAGCACTGACATCGTCTTGCTGGACAACAGCCTCGGTGGTGGCAACAACAGCCTCGCTGGTTGACCCGCCAATAACGTAGTCCAGTGTGACTGTGGTTATGATGTAGCTGGTGATGGTCTGGTCCTGGGTGGCAGAGGACGCATCAGCAGCAGTAACATCAGTGCCGTTGTCTCTCTTCATCAATTGCTCGTCATAACGGACGGCCAGCGTCGCCATCACGCTGAGGGCGTTGAATAGAATCATCATTAAATTGAAGTGTCTCATTGTGCTACTAGTTATATGTTGTGGGATATGTTGGTGGTTCTAAAGGAGTGTAGAAGTTGGATCTAAAAGAGTGTAAAAGAGTGTAAATGAGTGTAAAGCGTTTGAGAGGGATTCAGATTTTAGCTTTTGGAGTTTGTGCCATCCAACTGCTTTATATACAGACTTTTTTCGCTCCTCCTACAAGCCGTTTGAAGGTACAATTTTCGATACACTGTTTCATGCATAATGTAATGTACCTTTAGAAATTTTGTAAGGGGAGTTTTTTTGTAAGAAAACCCCAGAAAAGGGCGCCGCCACTAGCACACAGACCTGGGTGCAGTGACGAGCATCACTGGTCGTGCTAGTAACTCGGATTTGCCACTCAAAAACGCCCAATTCACTCGAAAAATCATAACCACCAACAAAGCAAAACACGGTTACTAAGAAAAACGCGATAAATTTTGTGATACGCCCCGGTGAATCAGAAAAACCTGTGTGTCATGATAAAATGAGGTTGAGCGATCTTGCGTGATTGCAAAATGTCACATCAATGCGCCTCCTTCTAAATTGCATCGCTCACCCGCTCGCGAATTACTTAATCTTCTATCTTGTGCTGTTGATGCAATTTATTCAGTTCACCATTTCCCGATCTGAAGCTGCAAAACCGTTTTCTGTCTTGTGACACATTTTGAGAATTAGTCAGCGCAGCGGTTCGGGTTAGTAAGCCGACGGTTAATCGATAAGTCCAGCAGGACCTTTTGTAGGGGTGTGCGGACGACCCCAGGTGGGACTGGTGGCAGCAAGGGGCCTGGAGAGCTCAAAAGTGAGCATCCTCCAGCCTGGACCAAAGCCTCCTGCTGATCGTTTAGATAACTCTTATCACCTTGATCAGTGGGTCAGACACCACAGAGCTCATACTACAGCTGCTGAGCCCAACAGAGCTAGCAGTCCGCCACCACAGAGTCCCAATCGGGTGACTGGACGTGCATTTCGGGAATTTTTAGTAGTGCGAAATCACCTTTCATGTACACCCTTTTTTATTTCTTTTCCAGTATTGGCAAAATATCCAATGAATCCGGTGGGTTTTAGTTTATTTTAGCTGTTGTTTAGTGGTTGGACGTACTGGTGTAGTCATAGTGTGGTATAAGCGTGCTACTCAATGTAGTTGCTGCAAACTGATAGAAAAAAAGCCAGCAGCTTAAACAGTAAAAGGAATATCTTATCACCGTGACCAAACGTCAAGTGTTGCGGGTTGCAGTGGTCAACATGTTCAAATTACTTGGTAAAAAGCATCGCATTCACGTGGACCACAAGTATAAATAGGGGAAAGACAACCTTTTCAGCGTAGTTAGCAAACTCAATCAATCACAAATGTCGTTCACTCGTTTATTAGTTGTCAGTTCAATTATCGCCAAAGCCATTGCTTCAGCCGAAGCAGAGCCATTCCCGCTAGCAGTAGCACTTGCAGAAGCAGCAGAGGGCGACTGTATTGACTATTCATGCCACGCTGCTTGCGGTAGATTAATTCAAGCTTCATATGCATGTAAGAATGGCACCGAATACGACACCACCTGTTTATGTTCCAGTGACTCGAGCTTCATCTCTTCTGGTTTACTGGAGCAGTGTTTGGAGTGTGGGTGGAGCTTATGGAGCGACTACCAGCCATATTTGCAGCCAGCTTTAGCTGCCTGTGGTGACTTGCCAACTGAGCCAACTGGTCCTGTGAGTGTTGAGACCTGTGCTGCTACTTCTGTCACCTCTGCGTCTTCTACAGCCGAGTCTTCTACAGCTGAGTCTTCTACAGCCGAGTCTTCTACAGCCGAGTCTTCTGCAGCCGAGTCTTCTACAGCTGAGTCTACTGGTTCTGTGGAGTCATCCTCAGCTGTCACATACTCGTCAACTGCAGCTTCTAGTGACGCATCTGCAGCTTCTAGTGACTCAATTACAGCTTCTAGTGACCTAATTACGGCTTCTACTGACGCAAGTACAGTTTCCAGCGACCCAACTACATCCTCTAGCAACCCAACTACATCCTCTAGCAACCCAACCTCTTCGGTCATTCCAACCTCTTCGGTCACACCCTCTCTGGAGTCCACACCAGGCTACACCAACCAGACCTCGCTGGTCACAGAAACCAAACAGTCAACCACTCTGGTCACCATTACATCCTGCTCAGAGGACAAGTGCACCGAGATCCCAGTCACAACTGGCCTGACTGTTATCACTACAACTGTGTCCGGCACAGAAACTGTCTACACAACGTACTGTCCTATCACCGAAACCTCTAGCCAGCCAGCAAAACCAACTGACGAGCTCACAAGCCACTCAGCTGGTGAGCCAAGCACCCACTCAGCTGCTAAACCAACTGAGACAAGCTCTACGCAGCCAACTGCTAAACCAACTGACAAGTTCACTACATCCTCGCTAATCTCCAACCTGACAACCGCCTCAATCACCACTTTCAAGGACTCTGCCAATTCGAAATTCGCCTCAGTGGGCCTGATCAGCTTGATTTGCCTGATTTTTGTTTAGTCGTCTAACCGTCTCGTATCATTCAGCCTGTAGCTTTTTCTCATAGTGAAAATCAAATATTTTCAGCTAGTAAATAAATCACTACGAAAGGAACAAAAGATGGTTTCAGCAGAGCAGGTGGACGCCTGGAAGCGCACCAAGACGATAGGGATCATCGGGCTGGGTGATATGGGCCTGCTGTACGCCAGGAGCTTTGCGCAGGCAGGCTGGAAGGTGATTGGGTGCGATCGTGAAGAGATGTACGACGAGATTGTTGATAAGTACAAAGACGAGCAGTTTGGGCTCGTCAAGAATGGGCACTTGCTTTCCAGGGTGTGCGACTATATCATTTACTCTGTTGAGGCAGAGAACATCAAGAAAATCGTCAAGATGTACGCGCCTTCGACCAAGGTGGGTGCAATTGTGGGCGGGCAGACGAGCTGTAAGGCGCCTGAGATTGAGGCTTTTGAGGAGTTTCTGCCGCAAGATGTCGACATAATATCGCTGCACTCGCTGCACGGGCCCAAGGTGAACACCAGGGGCCAGCCTCTGGTGCTCATCAACCACAAGTGCTCGAATGAGACGAACTACAAGTTCGTTAAAGAGCTGATTTCGTGCTTCAAGTCCAAAGTTGTCGAGCTGTCGGCGAACGAGCACGACAAGATCACCGCAGACACCCAGGCAGTGACCCACGCTGCGTTCCTGAGCATGGGGGTTGCGTGGCACAAGTCCAAACTGTACCCGTGGCAGACATCCAAGTGGATTGGCGGGATAGAGAACGCCAAAATCAACATCTCGCTGCGAATCTTCTCCAACAAGTGGCACGTGTACGCTGGGCTAGCAATCACCAACCCCTCCGCACACAAGCAGATAATGCAGTACGCCCAGAGTGTCACCGACCTCTTCTCACTGATGCTGGAGTCTAAGCTGGACGAGCTGAGGGAGAGGATATTCAAGGCCAAGGAGTTTGTGTTTGGCCACCTGCCGCAGGAGCACGACCTGCTGCTGGACGACTCGCTGCTGCAGCAGTTCTCGCTGAGCAGAACACCTCCGGGAGAATCTCCGCCAAACTCACACCTCTCCCTGCTGGCAATCGTCGACAGCTGGTACCAGCTGGGAATAGTGCCATACGACCACATCATCTGCTCCACTCCGCTGTTCAGAATCTTCCTGGGTGTCTCAGAGTACCTCTTTTGCTCGCCAGGGCTGCTGGAGAAGGCACTAAACGACTCGATTGACGAGAATTCCTTCAGGAACGACGACCTGGAATTCACCATTGCCGCCAGATCATGGAGCAACATTGTCTCCTTCGGCAGCTTCGAGCTGTACAAGCGCGAGTTCGAGGCCACACAGCGCTTCTTCAGCCCAATGCTGCCTGAAGCCAACGCCCTGGGAAACGAAATGATCAAGACCATTTTCAACAAGGTGGTGGAGAAAGAGGCCAAGCAGCACCCGGCCTGAGCCCCCTGCACCCGGCCTGAGCCCCCTGCACCACACGGCCTGCTATATACACATAATACATGGAAACTGCGCTATAAGGGCACTTAGCGGTGCACCGTGGCCGTACCGGACGGTTCTTTGATTTGAAAATAACAAATTTCACTTTCCTTCCCAGTAATTAATAATTCCAGTTGTTGTTGCCCTTGCAGTGCTGTCCGTTTGAGTTTCAGTTTACGTTTGGCGAGCAGAGCAATTGCGTGTGCTGGAGGTGCTATTTTGACGAGTTTTGGGGCTTTTTGGAAGATCTTTAAATACACAATGGGGAATATTTTCAGTGGGATATTTGGCAAGCTCTGGAGCACCAACAAGGAGATTAGAATTCTGATCCTTGGGCTGGACGGTGCAGGAAAGACCACCATTCTATACAAGCTTCAGGTGAGTGCCTGTGCGGGCCGTAGAGGGGCCATTTTAGGGAGCAAATACTAACAGCAGCTGTAGATTGGCGAAGTTGTCAACACCAAGCCAAGTGAGTAATGCCGTGTTGCACAGCCGGAGACGAACACCAACTAACACACCGAACAGCGATTGGATTCAATGTCGAGACACTAAGCTATAAGAACCTAAAGCTCAATGTGTGGGATCTGGGTGGACAAACGTCTATCAGACCGTACTGGAGATGCTACTACGCCAACACAGCAGCAGTCATCTTTGTTGTGGACTCCACAGATAAGGAGCGTATAGACACGGCGTCCAAGGAGCTCCATCTAATGCTTTCGGAGGAGGAACTGTCTGATTCCGCACTGCTAGTATTTGCTAATAAACAGGACCAGCCGGGCGCCCTGAGTGCTGCCGAGGTGTCCAAGGCCCTGAACCTGGTGGATCTGAAGGATAGAAGCTGGAGCATTGTTGCCAGTAGCGCGATCAAGGGCGAAGGACTGACTGAGGGTCTTGATTGGTGAGTATTTTTTGTTTACTGTTCAGAAGGGGGTTTGACTAACGTTTACAGGCTAATTGATGTCATAAAGGACGAGCAGCTCTAAGCAGTAGAAGTCTGAGGCTGTTTGTTCGAACTATATAAATAAATAATAAATAAATACAAATTACAACCTGCAGAAGGCAAATTGCAAGCTACAAAACATGATGTAGGCATATATATGGAGAGACTCTGGCTTCCAGCTGCAACCCAGCACAGCCAGTGCCACTATATGTGCCTCACAGTAGAACTATTTTCATCTTAATATAATTTTTTTTCTTTTTTAATTTTATTCATTTAGCAATTTAAACAAACCCAAACAAATAGCCAAAAATCGGTTTAGAGTGCAATGTTCAGACTGCTAAAGCCAGTAAGACTGGCCAGGTTTGCCAATACCAGCAGGCCACTCTACCAAGTCAGAAGCCTGAACCATCTCGCGGCTATAAGAGCCGCAAACAGGGCCAAAAAAATTACGATTTTATCCACAGCAGGTGTTTTGATTGCTACCACCTTTATTTACAACGATAGGGAGCTAATTAGAAACGATTTCAAGCAATTGAAGCCTGACCTGAATGCTGACACGTACGAAAACGGGCTGTTCATTGAGTCCCAGAAGGAAACGGAAGATGAGCTGAATTTATATAGAGAGAAGCGCATTAATTATAGAGTCATTGGGTATTTCTACAAGATTGGCTTCATGATTAACGACTTTGTGATTGAGCCCATAATTACGATAGGGAGGTTCTGTCAGCTGACTTTGATCTTTTTGCCAATTGTGCTGACAATTCCCATCAGCTGGCTGGGCAGAAGAAACCACAATATCCACAATGAAACCTCAGGCACGATTCTCTGGTACAAAATCATCAGATACTCGCTGGAGTCTGCTGGAGCTTCGTTCATCAAGCTGGGCCAATGGGCAGCCTCCAGAACGGATATTTTCCCGCAACAGCTGTGTGACGAGCTGGGGAACTTGCACTCCAATGCCAAACAGCACTCGCTTAAATACACAAAACGGGTTCTAAGCGAGTCCTTTGGTGGCCTGCCATTTGAGCAGATTTTTGAAGAGTTTAATGAGAACCCGGTGGGGGTTGGGGCCATTGCCCAAGTTTATATTGGTGTGATTTCCAGTAAAATCATTGAGAACATTGATGAGTTTCTACCAGAGCACCGCAAAAAGACCAAGGGGTTCTTCCACAGAACCATTCTAAGCAATGATGCCAGCTCCAAGCAGTCACAGCTGCAGCTCAACCAAAAAGTGGCTATCAAAGTGATGCATCCTAACGTTGAAAAAACCATTAAAAGAGATTTGAAGATTATGAGGTTTTTTGCCAACTTGTTGAACATGATACCAACAGCAGAATGGCTATCGTTGCCGGATGAGGTGAACAATTTTGATGTGCTGATGAACCTGCAGCTGGACCTGAGAATCGAAGGGTTGAATTTAAAGAAGTTCCAGAAGAACTTTGAAAACCACTTATTCATCAACTTTCCAAAGTCGTACATGAAGTTCTCCAACAAGCATGTGCTGTTTGAAGAGTACATTGACGGTTTGTCGATGTCCAAAGTGCTGGAACTGAAGAATTCAAAGAAACTGAATAACAAAATGTCCAAACTAATCAGTGACGAGACTATTAATTCGTTCCTACAGATGCTGATCTTGAACAACTTTATCCATTCAGATCTGCATGCTGGTAACATCTTTATTAGATTTGTCAAAACGAACGAACTGGAAACAGAGATCGTTTCAAGCCCTGCAGAAAGAGATGCAAAAAGTGAATATTTGAAGCAGAATGTGTCAGATTTAGATGTGTTGTCCACCAAGCTGAACGAGCTTTCTGAGGAGGGCTACAAACCGGAAATTTGCTTTATTGATGCAGGACTGGTGACGGAGCTGAACATCAAAAACCGTAGGAATTTTATAGCGCTGTTCAGTGCGTTGGCCGAGTTCGATGGGTACAAAGCCGGAGAACTGATGATAGAGCGGTCCAAGACGCCAGAGACTGCGATTGACAAGGAACTGTTTGCTCTGAAAGTGGAGAAACTGGTGGACAAGATCAAGCAGAGAACGTTCACACTGGGAACCGTCAGTATAGGAGACTTACTGGAGAAGATGATGACGATGGTGAGATCGCATCATGTGAGAATGGAGGGAGATTTTGTCAGTGTGATTGTTGCTATACTGCTACTGGAGGGTCTGGGCAGACAGCTGGACCCAAACATGGACTTATTTGCAAGGTTTGTATATTTTGCGATTGTTGAGGGGGTTCCAGAGGCACCTGCGCTGGCACCTACGCTTGCAACGGGCGTGCCTGTTGCGGCTGCTGCGGCAGCATCTGCGCCTGCACTCCTTCAGCAGTAGAGCCAGTTTTTTCAACGGGATTTCGTGCATATTAACACTTTTCTACCTTTAGCTCACTACCAATTCTGAGACAGCTGGGATTAGAGGACCGTGGACTCATAGCGGACAGCGGAGACACCGTGGCCATGTTCAAAGTGTGGCTGACGCTGGAAGTGCGTCAATTCATCAATCTGAGTGTCCAAGATGTGAGTGATGTTTATTTTTGCAGCCTGTGGAGCACAACTAACCTTTAAATAGATGTACAAACTGGTGAAATCAGATGGGCTGTGCCCTAACTACTGAGGCGTTTGCAGAGTAATTGGGGCCCAGACGAAAGTGTATACAGTGTGTTTTTTAGAGGGAGGTGCAGTACTTCTGGAGGGAGATGCAGTATACAGTGTGTGTTTTAGAGGGTGGTGCAGTACTTCTGGAGGCAGATGCAGCATACAGTGTGTTTTTCTAGAGGAAGATGCAGTATATAGTGGTCTACAGAGATTCAGAGGATATGGTGGGTTCACCGGGATATTTCAGAGGGAAGACCGGGCATTGTTGGTCACAGAGGGAACGCTGGACTGTAGAAGTGCCCTACAGAGAGAATTGTGGGCTTCCAAGCCCTAAGTTCAGCCCCACAGACGTTTAACTGGCGGTGAAATTTCCCCGGGATTTTTGCGCATGTGATTTTTAATTTTAATAAAAACGTTTTCTGTTGTTTTGTTGTTGTTTTCTCCCTTCTGTTGCCTCCCAGCACTGAAAGAAACCGGCGCTTCGCTATAGCTACTGAATTGGGAGATGAAGTTTGGTAAAACCATCACAAGCCACCAGGTTCCGGAGTGGAGCCAGCACTACACGAACTACAAAGAGCTCAAGAAGCAAATAAAAGAGATTACCAAAACCCAGAACAGGTTGGTCAATGAGGAGCACATCTCGCTGAAGGACTCGCTCAACAACAACCAGGTGCTGAACTCGCTGTCGAACTTCTTCTTCATCCTGGACAGAAACATTGAGAAGGTGGACGACTTCTACAATAAGCAGTACTCGGAATACGATAGACGGCTGAAGAAAATCTCCTCGATTATCAACTCGTTCAACGGGTTCATCAAGGAGCTGAATGTCGAGGAGGTGGAGGAGATCATTGGCGTGCTGATTGAGCTGAGATCCAACTTCCGGAACCTGAAATGGTTTGGCGAGCTGAACAAGAGGGCCTTCATCAAGATCTTGAAAAAGCTTGATAAGAAGATCGGCACCAACCAGCAGATTGTCTACCTGAACTCGCGGGTGTTCCCGCTGTCGTTTGCGAACGAGGTTGAGATCGTCAAGAACCTGTCGGTGATCAACGAGTACCTGAACAAGCTGTCTCCCCATATCAACCAGAACAAGCTTACCAACAGCCACAACGGGTCCAGCTCGGGCAATTCGTCCTCTTCTGGCTTCAAGAACGGCAGCTCTGTCAACTCGGATAAGTTCATCAGGTTCATCGAGAAAGACGACGACGAGGGCTTGTTCAACCAGCTGATTGCTGAGTACTCCTCGACTGTCCTGATTCCTAACAAATTGCTGATCTCCATCCTGAACAAATCTGCTCTGATGAAGTCAACAAAGTCGATCACCAAGCTGCTGACCATTCTCCCAAGTCTCAGCGACCCTTCTGACATCAGTGGCAGAAACTTCTTCCACCACCATGTCATTTCACTGGGTAAAAGAATCGAAGGCGACATCAACTATACAAATTTATCGTTCTTGAACCAGGACAACAGGTTCAACCTGACCCCTGCCACACCGCCAGAGTCCAAAACTAGACTGATTGGTGCGTTTGGCTCAGACGGGATCAACTCACATGACTCCCCTTTCTCGTTGTTGTTTATTCTACAGAACTTGCCTCCACACTTGAGATCTGCCTTATTACAGAAAGACAACTACAAAAGAACCCCGTTGCACTACGCAGCACAGTATGGGCTAAGGGAGATCACCATCATCATCATTGACTTTTTGAAAACCTGGGGAGAATGGGACTCAACAATCTCAATTGACGATTTAAGTCACTGGAGCGACGGAGAGTTGTTGTCCCCACTGCACTTGGCTATCTTAGGAGCCCATCCAAAGACAGTGGAGGTGCTGGTCAACAGCTGTGATAAGTCACTGAAATGCTCCAACTTGATATTGTTGGCAACAAGATTGAACTCTCCAGAAATCCTACATCAGCTGCTTGAATGCAAAGGTATTGACGTTAATTTCAAGGATCCAGACACCAATGAAACCGCTTTGTATTTATCCTGCAAACTGAACTACATTGAGACTGCCAAGTTCCTACTGAATAACAAATCAGACACTGAGATTGAAGAAAACTCGTTTGGTTGGACTCCGATATTCATTGCTTCAGTTGAAGGGTTGAAAGACATAGTTCTGCTGCTCAAGGAGTTTGGCGCCAACTACGACAAAGTTGACGAGAGTGGATGGACACCATGTGAACATGCATGCCTGAGAGGGTTTCTAGAGATTGCTGACTTATTGAAACCAAATAACACTGATTTATTGAATTTCAAAGTTGAGTCAACCAACTCGTTTGAAAATGAAAGAAAAAGTGTCAAGCCTAAAGAAGAGATTCTCAAGTCTATAAAGAGATCTCCATCTCCGGGACCAACTCCTCCTAAACAAGGAATCAAATCGTTTGGTCACAAGTTTTTGATTAATGAATCATTGATTTTAATCACTTTAGGGTCCAATGACACAAGAAGAGATTCCATTCCAGCAATTGAGTTGAACAGAGTCCCAATCTCTAGATTTCATACAACTGAGCTGGATACCGCACTGTCATTAGTTATTTCCAAAAAACATTCCAACAAGTTCATTCATCATGGAAACAGTCCAATAGTTGAAACTGACGAAGTTGAAGAAGAGCCGATTGTGATTGACCTACCGATTGATGAGGTTGAGCCAATTTCAATTGAAAGTAAGAATCCGTACGAAGAGATTATATTCTTTGATATAATTCCAACTTATGGCTCATTTGAGAATAAAAAGATTCTGGGAAGAGGTGTTGCGCTATTGAACAACATTTACACCCAAGTAGGAGATAAAAGAAGCTCTTTGAACAAGAATATTAAGATTCCGATCATTGAGAATGAAAGTTTGGAATTTTTAGGGAACTTGAATATTGAGATATTGATAGTCAATCCTTTCAGTCACTCCAATATTAACTTAAATAGAAGAGAAACTTACTGGAAATCACTGGTTTCTACTAGAGTGATTGGGCACAGAGGGCTTGGAAAGAATAACAAATCAAGAAACTCGTTGCAATTGGGAGAAAACACAGTTGAGAGTTTCATTGCAGCAGCATCATTGGGAGCTTCATATGTGGAGTTTGATGTTCAGTTAACTAAAGATCATGTTCCAGTGGTGTACCATGATTTCTCAGTTGCAGAGACTGGAATTGATATTGCTATGCATGAATTAACCAGTGAACAGTTTTTGAGTTTGAACATGAAGGAGGAAAAGAAAGAAAAAGAAGAGCAGGAAGAGAAGAAAGTCAGACCAAGATCTGCTTCCTACCACGAACTCAATGATTTCAGAATGAGTGAAATGAATGATAGTTTAGAAAAGATGAAATTGACAAAGACATACAAGTCACATGGGTTTAAGGGAAATTCCAGAGGTAACTCTATTGCATCAAGTTTTGTCACTTTAAAAGAGCTGTTCAAAAAAATTCCAGAGAACGTTGGGTTCAACATTGAGTGCAAATATCCTTTGCTATATGAATCACAAGTTGAAGACTTGGGTGAGATCTCAGTTGATTTGAACTTTTGGGTTGATACTGTTTTGAAGATTGTGTTTGATGAGGGAAAGCAGAGAGATATCATCTTTTCATCGTTTCATCCAGAGGTTTGTCTGATGCTGTCACTAAAGCAGCCTTCCATACCTATCTTATTCTTGACCGAAAGTGGGACAAATTACATGCCTGATGTTCGTACCAATTCGCTGAAAAGTGCCATCAAGTTTGCAAAGAAATGGAATCTGTTAGGATTGGTGTCGGCATGTGAACCGCTAATCAAGTGTCCAAGACTGATTCAGGTTATTAAAGCCAGTGGGCTGGTTTGTTTCTCGTATGGGGTACTGAACAACGATCCAAAGAATGTCAAACTACAGATGAGTGCTGGAGTCGATGCCGTTATTGTTGATAACGTGCTGGCGGTTGGAAAAGGTCTGAGAGGTTTGGAGTGAATCTAGTGGATATCGGCGGTGAAAAGTGATAAAACGACAAAACGTCTGAATGAATATCTATTTACTTAATTATACAAGAGCTCCACTATAGCAGGGTCTCACCTAGGGCACATCTTGCAATGGCACAACCGGTAGTGATAGTATCAACAACATGGGCGTCAGCAGTGGCCAGCAGAGGATTACACTCGACAACGTCCAAAGCAATCAAGTTTTTGGTTTCAGCGATTCTTTCAGCAATGAACAGGCCTTCTCTGAGAGTCAAACCGCCTCTAACCGGAGTTCCAGTGGCTGGGACGAACAGAGGGTCGATGGCATCAACGTCATAGGACAGGTGGATTGGAGTGTTTGGGTCGTTTTCGGACACAGCTTCAATGGCCATCTCAATCACCTTGTTGATACCATACTTGTCGACATGGTACATGGAGAAAGCGGTGATGTTGTTGTCTTTCAAGATCTTCTTTTCACCGCTGTCAACGTCTCTCAGACCAATATAGGCGATTTTGCTAGGTTTGAGGACAGGTTGTTCCGGCAGCCAGCCGAACTGTGGTGGGAAGGACTGTTTTTCCAGGCCCATTAAGAAGGCGACTGGGCAGCCATGCAAGTTACCGGACTCAGTGGTTAGCGGAGTGTTGATGTCGGCGTGGGCATCGATCCAGATCAAACCGGCGTTCGGGAACTTGGAGAAGGACCCGGTGACGGTTCCAATAGCAATGGAGTGGTCTCCGCCTAAAGTGACAGGGATGGTGTTGTTGTCCACGGCCTGCTTGACGGACTTGTAAATTTTTTCAGTTGCTTCAGCGACAATAGCAGGTCTTTTACAGATGCCAAAGACGTCTTTCTGGTCGTCCTTGCGCTGCTCATAGTCTGTGGCCTGCAGTGGGTCCGCGACGACAGTCTCATAGCCGAGTTCTTCAATCTGCTTTTGGATTCCCTGCTCGATGAGGTGCTTTGGGCCCAGCTCGACACCGCTCTTGCCCTGTCCACCTGAAAATGGGGCTAAGATGATGGTTGATTTGTCTGGCAAGTGATTTAGAAGCATTTTTATAATGTAGTTGTTGAACAAGAGCAAACGGAAAGGTGAAAAGCAGGGGGAAGTGCCATTTTATAGACAAATTGAGTGGATTCGCTTTTTTTATCACTTAACTATTTAGAAAGTTAAGTGATAAAAAAAGCGAATTATCGCCAGATTAGGTAAGCTTTGGCAAAGCGTATTAACTAAGCAGACTTACCTAATGTGTTACATAAGACAAATGCTTACAAAGGTGTTACGTAATATTTTGTGATTACAAATGTGTTATGTAACTGGGCAGCTCACTGGACCAGGGCGTAGTGCTTGTCGATGAAGGCCTCGCAGGTCTTTCTGGCGGCGCAGTCTCTGAAGTTGACGACGAAGTCGCCTGGGGCGTAGGTGATGTCGTCAGCGGAGGCGGCGGGGTCTGTGTAGGAGGAGGCGATGGAGCGTGGAGGTATTATGGCGGTGTGGGCCAGGAAGGTTGGGTGCCACTGCAAGATGTGCTGGAGGGCGCTCTCCTCGTGGTTGGGGAAGTTGTGGTAGCTTCTGAAGAGCGGGTTGGACCAGAACTCGATGAGAATCTTGGAGTTGAGGGAGTTTTTGATGATGAAGGAGTCGAGGTTGAGGTGGGAGTCGAACTGGGTGAGCATGAGGTTGATGTTCTCGGCCTTTGTGTTCTTGAAGGTGTGGATGATGCCGTTTGGCGGGATGATAGGGTGGTCGCGCATCATGATGGCGTCCAGATTGGACGGATTGAGCAGGTACTTGAAGAGCTCAATGTCGTATCTCATGATGAGCGAGTTCTCCTCGAGGAACCAGAAGTACTTTGCGTTGGGGAAGGCGTACATGGCGTTTCTGAGCAGGAACAGCTTGGCCCAGTCCCTGTTGTTCTGGAAGTCCTTGATGAGCGGGACGTACTGCTGGAGCCACTGCATGAACACGCCGTAGCCGTGGCTGCGGGCGTAGTTGAGCCTGTTCTCCAGGATCTTGGTGAGGTACGCCTGGTCGTACTTCTCGTAGTCCAGCGCGGTCACCAGCACAATCTCCGGCGACACCAGCTTGGGATTGAACACAAACTTGCCGTGGTTGAAAAAATTGGTCTTGACCGTGGTGATCTGCTTGAGCTCCTCGTCGATCGAGTTGAGCGAGTCCAGCGACTTGTGCTCGAACTCGTAGTAGAACTTGTCCCCCGTCACAGAGTCCGTCTTGACGTCAAAGATCCCATCGATCGTCAGCTCCTTGAGGAACGCCGTGTCCTCAATGTTCGGGTAGATGAACTCGTTGGGCGCAATCAGGTCCTTCTTCCAGAACCCGTGGTACTTGATCAGCGGGTGCTTGCCCGCGTTGAAGTACTTGGACGTGGATGTCCAGCTCAGGTTGGCCACCAGGAACACCACCGCCACCACTGCGCCCAGCGCCACCACCGTGGTCCGGGTCGACGCGTTCGCAACCGCGCGCCTCATGTTGAACAGGGCCTTGCCCTTCGGCTTGAACTTGTTGTTGTAGCTCAGCTGCATTGGTTTGCTGGAAGGAATGAGAGTGGAAACTTTGTAAACAAAGTTTTTTCTGCAAATCTTCTTAAACGGGAAGCAACTTGCAGTGAGGCGTGCTGAACCTGTGATATGACCTGGGGCTATAGGGTGTGTAGTATGGTGTACTAAGGCTGTGCAGCGGTCGTACAGCCTGGTATATAAGGCCATGCACCAGTCTATAGGCCGTAGAACCTGGTATATCCAGTCTATAGGCCGTAGAACCTGGTATATCCAGTCTATAGGCCGTACAGCCTGGTTTATGCAACCAGTCTATATGGCCATAGTGCGTAGTTATTAAAAACAACCTCAATCTATATAGCCGTACAATGCGTAGTTATAAAGATCATACAGTGAGTAGTTGGTAGAACACCATACAACCTTGGTCCACTTAGATCATACAGCGTTAGTAAACACCATACAACCTGGTATATTAAAGCCATACAACTGGTCTATAAGGCCATACAGTCTATTAAGGCTATGCGGCAGTCGTACAACTTGAGTATATAAAGACCATACAACCTGGTATATTAAATAAACAACTTAGTCCACTTAGATCATACAGCGTTAGTAAACACCATACAACCTGGTATATTAAATAAGCAACTTAGTCCACTTAGATCACACAACCTTAGTGTATTAAAGACTATACAACCTGGACAACCTACAGACCGTGCAACCAATAGCCCTCTATAAGGTAACCTCAGTATATTAAAAACCATACAGCCTGGTATATTAGCTGTGTAACTCGAGTACGTAGCCCGTACAACCTGGTATATTAAACCTTAGTCCACTTAGATCATACAGCGTTAGTGTATTAAAGACTATACAAGCTGGTACAACCTAAAGACCGCGCAACAGTTTGTAAGCCGTGCAACAGTCTGTAAGCCGTGCAACCAGTCTATAGGCCGTACAACCCTAGTCTATCAAGAGCATATAGTCCTAGTCTACTAGGACCTGCAACCTTAGTATATAAGGCCATAGTGCGTAGTTATTAAGAAACCATAGTGCGTAGCATAAAGAACGTACAGTGAGTAAATGGTGGAACTCCAAACCTTAGTCCACTAAAACCATACAGCATTAGTAAAGACCATACAACCTGGTCTCTGGCCGTACAGCTCGAGTATAGGCCATAGTGGGTGTTAGCGAGCATGCAGTAGTACCATACTGATCTGAGTATACTAAGACCATACAACCTAGCCTATTCGCCGTACAGCTCGAGTATAGGTCATAGTGCGTAGTCTGAAAACCATACAACCTTCTCTAAACCCCATACAGTACGTCAACTATTAAACTGCATACAGTGCGTGGTGTAAGCCACCTATACTTGTCGTCTTAGCATTGTCGTTTCAGCACTTATCACCTAACATTACGCTACACAACACGAATATTGGCTCTCCCCTTAATGCTGGCACTACCCTAACACGAACTAACGAGACACCCTAACTGGGATTTACAATAGGCTGAGTTGGTCTAGCGCCACCTTAGTCTACTAAGACCATACAGCCTGAGTCTATTAAACCATACAGCGTAGTAATAAAGACCAGTCTGTTAAGGCACTACAGCAAGTCTATAAGGCCATAATCCGGTGGTCATACAACCTTAATCAAGTGCCAGAACATACGGTAAACGACCACACAATCTTAATGCCAGGCCGTTCACTAAACGACCACACATCAAGTGCCAGGCCATATAGACTTTTGATTCTCAGGTAGGTACCATAGACAGAGTGGAGGTAGAACATAGTTAACCATTAGGTAAGTACCCATGGCATAGTTAGTTCAGTTACTAAAGATCGTACTAGTGTAGTAAGTTTAAAAAGTGGTACCGTAGATGTGTGGTGGAGTGTATCGCATCAGGTAAAAGGCATACAGACCTTAAGTCTGTGAGGTATGGATAGGCAGTAAAGAACCGTACAAAGCATGTTAACCATCAGTACAGAGCAGTTTATTAGTAAGTACAGTATATAAATAGCTACATCCATCAAGAGACAAATCATAAAGACAGTCCAAGTGACAGACCATACAGACCTCAAGTCTACCAAGTAGTACCGCAAGAGAGAAATTTACTAAGTGAAGGACCGCGTAGAGCACAAGTCAGCACCTATAGCACAAGTCCATCAAATGAAGGTTATAGTATCGTAGTGTGTTTATTAAAGATACATAGTCAAGTCTGCTTTAAGATGGTACCTACGGTATATCTCTAAATCCAAATAACCTGAGTTTAGTTTAAAGCATAGTCTATCAAGTAAACCGTCAAGCAAGCTGACCACAACCTATATACCATGGTTAAGTCAAATAAATCCTAGGTCCATCTGTGTTGTAAATCGAGTGGTTAAGTCTAAGGTTGTAAAATGTACTCAAGTCATCACGTATGTGAGAACTATAGTTAAACCAGTAAGTACCGCACCGCAATCTTTCATTTTAGCTATGCTGTATGGTACCATATGGTCTTTATAAACTAGCTGCGGTACCACAGTTTCTTAATACCTCACTATACAGTAGCACTAGGTAAAATAGTCAAATAAAAGAACCGTGGGGTCTAGTAAATAACAAAGTCCATGTTAAAAATGTGGCTTATCTTTGTGAGGTCGACAGCCACGTTGGTGTAAGCTTTCAACTGGCTTTGAAGATCAGTCTCAAGAGTAATGTTGATATTAGTGCTAAATAGAAGGTAAAAGACTAGCAGGTAAAAATCAGGTGGTGCGGTCTGGGTGACGCAGCCATGGCCAAATGGTCAGGTAGAGGCTGCAAAATGGTATGTTCGCTCAGGACTGATATGCATGGTGCTGGTTGCCCTAGTTGGCAGTCCCAACAACTACAGCTTCATGGTGGAATTTGAAGGTGTGGTTACTCTATTTTGCACCTGCATTTAGAGTGTGTATTGTATCTACAATGGTACGTATAGCAGGTGAGACCCAGTGTACTTATCGTTCATAGTCCATATGTCAATGGGTTAGCATTTGCACAGACCTACTCGGTGTGGTTTACGCTGTACTGTCAACTAACGCTCAAACTTCGCGCTCATTCAGTTTATGTGGTAACCTCCGGTAGTCCCCAGCTTGTAAGTGCAGGTGGCAGAGACTACTGGTCAAGCCAATCCAGCTGAGGTGCCTGAGCTGTATGATTATATCAGCATGCAACCACCCTCAAATTTGTTTTCTCCGCCCAGTTGCCACCAGGCCGTTGCCAGCACATCACCAGCTGGCTCCCGTCTCGCCCAGCCTGAGTGCACCTCAGAACACACGTCCTGGAGACAGCAAGGCTACAGTCTGCTTACATAATCCTTATATTACTTATTACTAATCCACCTCTTGTGTCCTGGCTGTGTGGTGCTGGCTGTGTCCTTTCTCTGTGGTGGACCTGGCTGTGTGGTGCTGGCTGTGTCCTCGCTGGGGGGCCCTGGCTGTGTCCTCACTGGGGGGCCCTGGCTGTGTCCTTTCTCTGTGGTGTCCCTGGCTGTGCGGCCTCGCTATGTGGTGGCCCCGCAAAGCTCGCACTGTGCTGCTTACATAACCCCCTCGCCCACCATTACTAAGCATCCTCGTCGTCGCCGTCCAGCAGCTTGCGCTCGTTGGCCTCGTCGAGCTGCTGCTTGCCCCCGCTGCCCGCGCGTGCCATCTGCGCAGTCAGAAACGTGTTGATCTCGTCCTGCAGGAACGTCAGCTGACCTCGCAGCTGGGTCAGCTCGCTGTCAGGCTTACCCACCGACGGCACGTCTTTGTCCACAAAGTCCGTGCTGTCTATGATGTCTGAAACCACCTGGCTGGGCCCACCAGTCTTGCTGATGGTCGAGTACCGCTTGCTGCGGTCCACTTTGATCACTTTGGTCTCGCCCAAGAACTTATAAACCGCCTCCATTATCCAGCTGTGGGCTTCACCAAAAAAAAATTAGGCCAAAAAAAATTTTCAGCGTTTCTCTCAGCCCAAATAACCACTACGAACCGCCCAAATGCCATCATTCTTAGTCGTGGACGGCACGCTGGCTGCCGCAGTCGAGGAGTATGCTGCCGTGGTACAGTTTTACAACAAAAGCAGCAACGTGAAGGAGGAAATTGCAGGCCTATTCAAGGAAGAGGACACCCAGGTGAGCAACGAGCTGGCTCAGGTGGTGATCAAGACGGCCCAGGACAAGTACGAGTCTGTGCCAGAAAAAGAGTTTGAGTCGCTGGCCAACCTGGCGGTGTACCTTCTGACCTTTTCCCGGGCCGTGGAGGAGAATCTGCTGGGGTTCATCCGCAGTTTGGTCCCACAGCAGGTTTTGAGCGAGCAGGACGAGCCACAAGCCGCCAGAAACAAGAAGCAGTTCCTGCGCCTGAACTCTGTGATGTCGATTCTGTCCAACATCTTCAACCTGGGCTCGGTCTCGGTGGAGTTCAAGAAGCAGATTGTGCTGGTTCTGATCCAGATAATCAAGTACCTGAAGCTCGAGCAGGAGTCGCTGAACCTGCTGAGACCCGTCATAGAGAGCGAGCAGGGCTTTGTGCAGGACGAGGAGGTGTTCTTCAAGTTCAACGAGGCGTACTTTCCAGCGTTCCCAGCCGAGTCCATTGCCATGCTGAACAAGTTTGCGGCAGGCCGTGCGTCGGCCAAGGTTGACCAGTTTGCCGTCCAGGCCATCAACAGCGAGCAGATCGTGGACCTGTCGGTGCTGCTGGGGCTGCAGCTGGACGCCCAGCTGGCGCAGTTCATCAGCAACTTTCTGCTCAAGGAGGACATTGTGGCCGACATCTCCCAGCTGCCAGCACAGTTCCGCCTGGACACAAACGCCGTCCTGGCGAAACACCAGTACTACAAGTTCCTCAAGCTGGCTGCCAGCAGCAGCGAGCTGTCGTACGCGGACATTGCGGGAGCCCTGAGCCTGGCCGACGCTGCAGACGTCGAG
The DNA here is from genome assembly GCA_030580055.1 of Starmera stellimalicola. Lineage (NCBI taxonomy): Eukaryota > Fungi > Ascomycota > Saccharomycetes > Phaffomycetales > Phaffomycetaceae > Starmera > Starmera stellimalicola. The sequence goes on along the minus strand of JAKTSD010000004.1, from coordinate 501,778 downwards.
CCGTTCCTCATCAACGTCATCAAGACAGACCTGATTGTCGGCAAGATCGACCAGGTCCACCAGGTGTTCAAAGTGGTGAAGCTGAACCTGCTGCTGCCTTCTACGGGAGCCAGTGCGGGCCTGGGCGAGCTCAAGGACAACCTGGCCACCTGGAAGGCCAACCTGCACAAGGTCCGTGCCCTCATAGAGAAGAAGGAGGCCATGCTGAAGTGAGCAGTGCCCGTTGGCGCCTGCCCAGCGGCCCCAGCCCAGCCCACCGCCTGCCCAATACACACATTGCAGAAATTTCCTATTTGGGCGACTAATTGTAGATTTCGTACGCGTCTGAAAAATTTCAGCCAACTTCCTCACCCAGCACTACCCAGCACTACCCAGCACTACCCAGCACTACCCAGCACTACCCACTACCCAGCACATAATGAACTACTTGCACCAGCTGCACGAGCTGGCAGGGCTGCTGGGCACATCCGGCAACCTCCAGCTCATAAACTCCATCAACAATCTGATCCTGCACCACCAGCTGGGCACCCAGGACCTGGACATCCAGTACTACCGGGACTACTACCGCAGCCTGACGTTCCAGGCAGACCGGGACGAGCCCAACTACATTTTCCAGCTGAAAAAGGCGCCCCTGCTGTACCTGATGCAGCTGAACTCGCCTGCACCCGAGGTGAACGAGCTCATCGACCTGCTGGTGCTCAAGTTCCAGCACCACTACAGGCTCAATTTCAAGAACGTGGTGGAGCTCAGCGCCGCCATGGAGCCCACGTTCGACAAGTTCCTGGCCAGCAACATAGCACACCGGTTCAACAGGTTCCTCCTGGACTTTAACCACGGCCAGCTCCAGCTGGACAACGTCGAGCTGCTGCTTCTCTCCAGCAACAAGCTGGCCATCTGCCTGGTGGACGACGACAACGACGAGCTGGTGCTGGTGTTCCCACTGGTCAAGCCGGGCCTGCTCCAGGACGCCCGGGCACAGGCAAACTCCATTATTCTGACAGTGAACTCTGTGCAGCTCGTGCTCACGTGTGGCGCCCCAGAAACCGCTGCGCAGGTGCTCCAGCTGCTGGGCGACGAGCACCTGGTCCAGCTCGACGAGTCCCGGTTCACCAGCTCCTTCAACAAGCTCAACCAGTTGCGCAAAAGCTCCGTGGGCCTCGACCTCAGAGTCAAGAACCTCAGAAGATCCAACAACCTGCTTGCAAAGCACGACTCGCTCAACACCCTGAGCTCTGTGGCTGCCGGTGCCGGTCCTGATGCTCACTCGCTCAACACCCTGAGCTCTGTGGCTGCCGGTGCCGGTCCTGATGCTCACACAGAGCCGTACCTGGACTTTAGCAACTACTTGAACGACGAGAAATACCTGAACAAGATCAACCTGGAGACCAACATCCACCTGAACTACGACCCTGCGTTGCCCACTTTCAAGCTGAAGTCTGTTGACCAGCTCAGCCAGAAGGAGTGCGCGTCTGTGCACAGCGAGGTGCACTACGAGACCATACATGAGGTTGAGCCTGAGGTGCCCGAGGGGCGCGACCAAGATACCCAGAAGGACGAGGCCCCAATCAGACACATCAACCTGTCGGACACGAGACCTACGTACCTCAAGAAGCAGAGATCGCTGTTTGATATTTTCAAAAAGAGCAAAAAGCAGCAGCAGGAGTTTGAAATTGTCAAGAAGTCGTCCTCGCAGAAATCCATAGCCACGTTGAGCAGCGTGGGCAGTGGCAGCAGCGACCTGGCGACCCGCAAAGACCAGATCATCTCGAATTCCAACTCGATCGACAGTTTTTCGTCGGTGGACGAGGCTGCAACGGAACAAGACTGCGACTACAAGACGGTGCAGAACGTCAAGGTGCTCAAGTGGGACATCAACAGGTGGAACGAGCTCCAGCTGAACGACACGATCAAGATCAAGGACAACTTGATCATGCTGGGCGACGACCGCGTGCTGGTGTCCAAGAGCACCAAGTTCAAGAAGAACGGCCTGGACCTGCAGATCAACAGGGCGTTCCTGCTGCGGTTCAAGTCCCAGAACGACTTCAAGCAGTTCTACCAGGTGCTGTTTGGCCTGCACTGACACATTACATAATACGCTAATACATACATCACATCAGCGCTGAGTAAGCATGCGGCTGGACGCGCCGTGGCACCACGGGACCCTCAATTACGTCAGCGCTTATTGCGCACGGCGCATCGTGACGTAAGCATTCCATTATGCTGAGTCAGCGAAACGGAAAAATTAATTTATTTCAATTTAGTTAGTTTTAATTCCATGCGGTCATCGTTTGTTTGCTAGGATACCGGTTGCCAGGTTGTTTAGGGGAGGAATACACAGAGAGAGCACTACCGGAGGATAACGCGCGGCCAGCAACGACAGAGAGAGCAGCTGCGAGAAACAAAGCTGAGACAAAGTGAACCACAATAATGACTATTAAGCTGGGAACGGTGATCTATTCAGCGGTCAAGCCCATATTCAAGATCTACTTCATCATTGGGTGTGGGTTCTACATGGGTAAGAGAAACGTCCTGACCGTCGAAACCGCGAGAAACGTGAGTGATATTGTCATTTCGCTGATTTACCCATGCCTAATCTTTGATAAAATTGTTTCCAATATCAACAATTCAGACATCAAACAGATCGGTATAATTGCATTTCTGGCGGTCATTTTCTACCTTATGGGGGCCCTCGGTGCCATGATTGTCTTCTACACGACCAAAGCGCCAATTTTCTGGCGAGGTGGATGTTTTTGTGTGGGGTTATTACCTAATATCAGTGATTTGCCCATTGCGTACATTCAGACGCTGGCTGGTGGTCTGGTTTTCAATGTGAGCCAGGGAAACAAGGGTATCGCGTACATCTGTATCTACACCGCGGTGCAGGCTTGCTTCCAGTTCAATCTGGGGGCATTTAAGCTGATTGGAAACGACTTTGAGGTTGAGAGAAAGCTGAAAAAGAGTGATGAGGAAAAAAACATGGGTAGTGGTGCCGGCAACGGTGCCAGTACCCCCGTGGGCGGTCCTGGAAGCAGCAGCATAAGCCAGCACTCACTGCCTATGATTGAAGAGACTCTGGAAAACGGCAGTGCACCAGACTCGGTCGTGGATGAGGACGAAGACCCAGAATCTGATACAGACGATTCTGAGTCCATTGACTCAGAAAGCCGTTCCATCGATCAGAGTTTGCAGCCCAAGCTGCTGTCTCCAAGGAAGTCTATAACGTCGCAGTACTCCCAGTACTCCCAGCACTCGCAAAACATGTCCAACATGCAACTGAGAAAAGTTCAATCTCAGAATATGGAAAATATTATCCAAGAGTACTCCAGGGCTGACGAACTGCAGTCCAAGAACACTGTTGTGGGGCCTGGTAACTTCACCGACCTGACCACTATTCCCTCAAACACCAACGCTGCTAAGAAATCTCATAATAAGCTAATGGAGGCTGTGATCTTTTTCTTGAGTAACTTGACAAGACCAATGTCAATCTCACTGATTATCAGTATAACAGTGGCGATGATTCCATGGGTCCAGGCACTATTTGTGGTGTCTACACAGACCTCGCTGCCCTCAGCACCAGACGGACAGCCTCCATTATCGTTTATAATGGACTTTGCGGGCTATTTAAGTAATGCCTGTGTGCCTTTAGGACTGTTGCTGCTAGGTGCGACACTGTCCAGACTGCAAATCAACGAGATGCCTGCTGGGTTTTGGCACACTCCACTGGCGCTTTCATTCCTCAGGTTGATTATCCTGCCCATTATTGGTGTGGCAATCGTGACAAGACTCAAGGTTTATAACTGGTTTGAGAACGACAACATTCTATTTTTCATCTGTGCGTTGGTTTGGGGACTGCCTAATGCCACGTCGTTGATTTATTTAACTGCATTTTACACCCCACTGGACAACCAGCACCATCCACAGATGGACTATTTGGCTTTGAGTTATATCATTGAGTACGTGATATTGGTGGTGAGCTTGCCTTTCCTGACAACGTACATAATTAAGGTGTCGCTTGGTTTATGATTGATATTAGTTCGCATTAATGCTATGGTGCAGTGGCTTAAAAGGTAATGGGATGCTATATGGTTTGCAATGGGCATACTGTATGGTATATAATAGAAAATAATAGGAGTGCTATTCAGGAAGTGCACTGTGTTTATAATCGGTAATGGCGTGTGGTTTGACAGATGCTATATGGTATATGATAAACAATAGATAATAGTTTTGTTGTAGTAGGAATGCTTTAGCAGATAAAAATGTTGAGGTAAATAATTCGCAAGTATGATATCTTATATATGCGGATATATATGGTACTATACAGCATAGATAGGGTAGGTAGCATCAAACTAGGTTACAAATAGAAGATATCACTGCAATATGTTACAACAATGATATTTATGCAGTAATACATGTATAGTGTATAAACATAGTTCAGAACTACATGTATGAATACACTATTGCTGATGCTATATGTATGGTGGTTATATAGCTAGGGAGCCGATAGGGTCTTATAGAGATGTATTCAATAGTTATATAACACATGGACTCAACTGGGAAAGACATGATTGATAGACTGGAAAATACGCCAGAAGGTTCACCTAAAAACCATTCGCTGATGAGAAGTTACTGGTTGCAAGATCAAAGAAGCAGAAGAGTTAACGGGAGCCAAAGAGATATATATCGAAAGCTGCTGGGGTTTTGTATTTTGCACTAAGTGTGTCAAAGCTGGTAATGGCTGGAGGTTATTAAAAAAAATGGAAAGGTGTGAGGAACACCAGAAGAAAACAGAGTTTGTTAAGACGCCAAGCCAGCAGCATGAACACCAAAGTCTGAAGGAACTGTGAAACCAAACGAAGAATTGGAATGAAGAATTTTCCGTTTCTGAAGCGACGCAGTATGAAGACCAGTTTAGAGGCCTTCTGAAGTTATAAAACTGGTCAATATTGTCTCTCACGCCTATTACAGGTTACTAATTCTTTAGGTTTATAAGAAGTTTAGAAGACAACAGACAATATATCATGTGCTAACAGACAACAGCATTTAATAGGACATGTGGGTATGTAAAATGCTATACAGTTAATATGGTTGAATTTATTACATATGGCTCAATATATGGTTCAATATGGTTGAGTAAGTATACGGTTCAATAAGGTTAAGTATGTGGTCAAGTATACGTCACATACAGTCACATACAGTCAAGTATATGCTTAAATATATGGTTCAATATGGTCGTACGTGGTTAGGGTGTAAAACAGAAATGCTACACCGCACACCATACATGACCACGCAGAGATACAACAGCAACAAGCCCTACAGGAGCACACGCACAGTATACAAGAGAATATATCAAGAACGCAGTTACCAAAACACACACATTTTTAGCGTGAAACAGTATGAGATCGTTTTTGAGGTTTTTCTCGTCTTCTTTTCCCCTCTGCAGGTCGATGGTTGCTTGCTCGCCACACTCCCAGAGGAATGGGCGGAAACAACGACCGCACAGTGAATAGAAGACTGAAGTTTTTCGTATCACTTTCTATAAAAAGTTGAGTTTTCAGCTGGGCGAAAAAATTTTATAGCTGGGGAGGCAAAGTCACGTGATATATGCAGGCACGTGACTAAGGTCACGTGCGGTTCACGTGACCGTGTCCTGATTTTGAGAGAAAAAATTAGGTTTAGCATGTTTTGCTAGGAGAGCATTTAGCAGTGAGCTTGTTAGGGTACTGGTAGTGCTAGAGAGTGGTACGGGTGCGCTTGCTAGGCAGAGATAATACGGGTGCGTTTGCTAGCGGGAATAGCAGACTGCAAGCAGATAGTTGCAATTACAGTATAAGCAATGGGGTTAAGCATTGAGAGGATTAAAGAAGGCAAGATATTCAAGCTGAAGAAGGTTCGGATTGTGGACTCGATAGGCGAGCAGGGCAGCCGGGCCACGCAGCTGCGGCGGTCGAACCATATCAGGCGGAGAAGGCGGTTTGACGGTGGCAGCAGCATTAATAGCAGCACCACGGGCACCAGCAGCACCGCGAGCAGAAGAAGAGGCGGTAGCAGTGGTGCCGGGGACGAGAGCATTGTGTCGAGCCTGAACCAGAGCTCGATACGGTCGCTGCTGAACGACATTGAGGGCGAGGACGGCAGTCTGGTGGGCTCGCGGGGCCACGGGCGGGTCCCAGCAGAGCCCAGGAGCCGCGGGGCGGGCAGAGCTTCGGGCAGAGTGTCCAGGGCGCCGTCGCTGAGCGAGCTGGAGCTGCGGGCCACGTACCTGCGGCGGATGCTTGCGGACCGGTACGACTTCCGGTTCCACGCTGGGAGCGATGGGTCGAGCGAGGCGCTGGTGGGAGCTGGGGGGCCAGCTGGGGCTGCTAGCACTGCAGAGGACGACCTGGAGCAGCGGATGCGCGAGTACAGGCAGCGGCGCGACGAGGTGCACGACCGGCTGCGCAGGGTGTCGTCACGGCAGCTGAGCTGGTCGGCCAGCACGTCCGCCGGGAGCTCGCCGGCCACGACGCCCAACGAGTACAGCAGCAACAGCCTGATGTACGAGCTGAGGCGCAGGGACCGTCTGAGGCGCAGCAGGGCGCCCAGCAGTGCCGGGAGCGCAGGCAGCAGCTGGCGCCACCTGGCGAGCTCCAACGGCAACACCTGGACCAGCGAGCCCCCGGAGTTGGACGACTCGAGCTCCGACGACGACCTCCCGCCAGCACAGCGTCTCCACCAGTACTACGACTGATGCCAGGATGACTGGCCTTTTCAGAACAGCAGAGCTGTCGAGCTCGGAGCACCTGGCAGCCCAGCACTAAGGGCAGCCGCAGTTAGTATGGCAGCTCCGCATCGGACGGGCTAAAACACCCATTTTTGGTGGGTTTTTTCCCACTATATAAGCAGGTGGTCCGCCTGGGTGCACTGCTACAGCCTGCAATGGCTGAGATTGTGCTGAACGAGCTCGACTTTGAGTACGAGTCGCTGCCCACGAGCAGCTTTGCGCTGCAGGCTCTTGCGGGCGGGTTCGCGGGCGTGCTGGAGCACACGGTGATGTACCCGGTGGACTCGCTCAAGACACGGGTGCAGTGTGCCGGGGCTGGCAGCAGCGCGAGCCGGTCGGTGCTGCGGTCTGTGGCGAGCATCTCGCGGCAGGAGGGCCCGCTGGCGCTGTGGCGGGGCGTGTCGTCGGTCGTGCTGGGCGCAGGCCCGTCGCACGTGATCTACTTCGGCCTGTACGAGTACCTCAAGCAGGCGATGCAGGCAGGGCAGCAGGACGGCACGCACCGGCCGGTGGGTGTTGGCGCAGCAGCCACGGTGGCCACGCTGGTGTCCGAGGCGGTGATGAACCCGTTCGACGTGGTGAAGCAGCGGATGCAGCTGGCACTCCCGGCCACCGCACCCCAGGGCCTCCCCGGGGGTCCCCCAGCGGGCATGGTCGCCACGGGCCTCTCCCAGGGCCCCTCCGGGGGTCCCCCAGCGGGCATGGTCGCCACGGGCTGGCGCATATACACCACCGAGGGCCTGGGAGCCTTCTTCAGCAGCTACCCCACGACCGTGTCGATGGCCATCCCGTTCACCGTGGTGAACTTTGTGTCCTACGAGAGCCTGGTGACGCTGGTGAACCCCAGCGGGGCGTACGACCCGGCCACGCACTGTGTGTGCGGCGGGCTTGCCGGGGGACTCGCTGCAGCCGTCACCACGCCGCTGGACTGCGTCAAGACGCTGCTCCAGGTGCACCAGATCAACGGCAGCAGCGTGGAGGTGGCGTCGTTTGGCAGGGCCATCCGCATCATCCACCTCCACGACGGGCTCGCAGGCTTCTGGAGAGGCCTCAGACCCCGCGTCGTGTACAACATCCCGTCCACAGCCCTGTGCTGGACCGCCTACGAGATGGCCAAGTACTACCTGTTATAGGTGCCCTGCTGATCCGACGAGCTTAGGCAGTTGATGGCTAAGGAGCTGTGTATAACTGGTGAAGTAAATTAATAAATAACTGAATAATGAGGTGGCAGTAGCAACTCACAAAGTAACCGACGAAGGTAAACCAGCTGACAGTACTGAGCTTCAGAACGAGCTTGACGGCCGCATTAGACCCAATGGTGTCCTAAGCTGTTTAATAAGCAGCATCATCTGTTGCAGTAAGCGAAGCGTCTGAGCTTCAAGGCTTCTGGCTAACTGGATCGATGCGCCGAGGATTGACGTTGCCTCTGACCTCTTGGGCCTGCAATGGGCCTGCAATGGGCCTGCAATGGGCCTTTGACTCAGTTTGTGGGCCTGCAATGAGCCTTTTGTATACTTTGTGAGCCCGCAATGACCCTTTAACTGACTTTGTGAACCCGCAATGACCCTTTAACTGACTCTGTGAGCCCACAATGACCCTTTAACTGACTTTGTGAACCCGCAATGACCCTGTAACTGGCTTTGTGAGCCCGCAATGACCCTGTAACTGGCTTTGTGAGCCCGCAATGACCCTGTAACTGGCTTTGTGAGCCCAATAAGCTCAATTAACGCTACTGATACATTGGATAGCCTACGGTTGACCAGGCACCACAGCCTTGGGGCACTGGCACACGTACGCGCAGCCCGTGCAGATCTGGGCGTCGGTGCTGTGCTGCAGCGACTCGTCCGGCCGCAGCTGGTTGTTCCACAGCCGCATGTTGTGCGCGTAGTTGCTGTGCACGGCTGCCTGGTCGTCCTCGAACTCCACCGTGGCAAAGTTCTCGCCCCGGTGGTAGTACTTGATGTTGGTGCTGCAGCTGGGCACCAGGCTCGCCAGGCTGGTTAGCAGCTCGATGTACCTGTCCAGAAAGTACCGCACCGTGAGAGGCGAGGCCCACGGCCTGTTGAGCTGGTCGAACTCGGACTGCGCAGCTATCCCGCCCCACGAGTAGCTGCTGACGCCACCGCTTCCACCACCAGTACACAGCCTCTCAAACTCTTTAGTGTAGTACGGAAACTTCCGCAGAAGGTTGACGGCAAACTCTGGCGAAACCACCCCGTCCAGGTCAACACGCTTCCGCCGGAAGTACTCGTAGTGCGACCGGGCGCACACGCTCGGGCTGCTGGTGATGGTTCTCACCAGATCTTTGTACGTCAGGACCTGGATCTTGCTGTACTCGATGGTGTTTCCCAGGCTGGGCAGCGTGCTGGCGCCCCTGGTCTTCACGTCGCTGATCACCATCGCCAGGCTGCTGCTGGAGGCTCGGATTCGGCTCCTGGCTGCCGCTATCAGCTCTGACAGGCCGGCCTGGTGGCCGTCTTCTGGTAGAAGCACAGCACGTGATATCTCAATGTGGTCAACCACCCCAGTCACCAGCACGTGCTGGTTGTCGCCAAACCCGTCCAGCACGGGCTGCCCGTCCAGACCCAGAAACCCGTGGATGTACACCTCCCTGGCGTGGCACTTGTACAGCAAGTCAATCAGCTTGCTGATTCTTTCCGCAATGATCTCCGCCTCGGTGTCGGCCCTGCTCATGTGGAACCCGGGGAACACGATCTTGTCGTACTGGACCTCCGGGTGCGTGTGCTTCTCCAGCTTGTAGTGGGACTTGGTGCCTCTTTTCATCCGGAAAGTGGGCCTGAACCTCTTGCCTGAGTAAATCTGGTAAACGTACTGCAGCTGGCACCACTGTCTGGACAGCAGTCTTGTCACAGACAGCCGTGGGAACTCCTTGGAGCTCGAGGTGTCGTCCCCCTGGGTCAGCGCCTGGAATAGCGTGGGCTCGGCCGGCAGTTTGGCTGGTAGAGTGCCTAAACTGCTGAGCGACTCGTCAAATCTGAACCTAATGCCGTCCTGCGAGCTGTTTTTCCCCGGGTTTTCTTCGCCAGCCGCACGCACGGGCTTCGCGGGTCTCGCGCACTGCCCAAGAACCGCGCTGGAGCACCAACTCCTCCTGGAAACCAGCAACTTAGACATTCAGGCTGAAAATTTCCCTTTTTGGAAATTAATTTTGGTTTTTTGGTTTTTTTCAGAAATTGTTGAAATTTGTTTATTTTGTTTGTTTTGATATTTGCATTGTGCTAAATTGTTAGTTAGTGGGGGATCCTGGCACTTTAAGAGGATTACATCTCGAGCAGCAGGACAGACATTGTACTGTGAGGAATTTTGGTGGACAAATTGGCGAAATTGAGACAAATTGAGACAGTTTGGTGCCCCTTACAATGAGCGAAGAGTTGGATAGAAAAGATGTTTCTATGGAAGAAGCGCAGCCGGGCGTGCCATCGGGCGAGCTGTCGGTCGAGCCGTCAGCTGAGCCTGTGGTAGAAGCGCCGGGGTCTGTGCCGGCTGGAGACCAGCAGGACAAAATTGAGCAGGACGAGCAGGACAAGCAGGACAAGCAGGACAAGCAGGACAAGCAGGACAAGCAGGACAACGACATGGACAACGACATGGACATGGACAATGACATGGACAACGACAACGACAAGGACATGGACAACCACAAGGACAAAGACAACGACAAAGACAAAGACAAAGACAAAAACAAAGACAAAGACAAAGACAAAGACAAAGACAAAGACAAAGACAAAGACAAAGACAAAGACAACGACAAAGACAAAGACAACGACTACCAGGCGTCGTCGCCAGCCGGGTCGGACGAAGACGCGGACATCCAGATCCCGTCCGACGAGGAGAACGACCTGGCCAACGAGGACGCGGACGACCACGACGTGGAAGAGGAGGACGAAGAGCAGGAGCGCAAAATACGAACAAAGTCGTCAACCTCCACCCCGAAAATCAAAAAGGAAACCATCAGCAAGCCTGTGAAGGAGGAAGAAGTCGAGAGCAAGCTGGAGCAGCAGCAGAAGGACATCACCAAGGAGCTGGAATCCCTGCAGCAGGAAGAAGTGTACTTCCCGCAGACCCACACAATTGTGATTCCATCGTACGCGTCGTGGTTTGACTTCAAGACCATCAATCCGATTGAAAAGGAGTCCTTGCCCGAATTCTTCACCAACAAGAACCCATCCAAGACCCCCCAGATCTATGTGAGATACAGAAACTTTCTGATAAACTCGTACCGGCTGAACCCCAACGACTACCTGAGTGTGACCGCTGCCAGAAGAAATCTTGTTGGTGACGTTGGCACCATACTGAGACTGCACCGGTTCTTGTCGCGGTGGGGGCTGATCAACTACCAGGTGGATGCCGAGCTGAAGCCGAAGCCCATTGAGCCTCCGTTCACCGGGGAGTACTCGGTCACACTGGATGCGCCAAAGGGACTGTTCCCGTTCGAGAGCCTGAAACCCAGCCTGAACCAGCCCAACTTTGACAAGTTCAAGGAGTTTGTGCAGGAGACAAAGGGCGAGACGCAGGCCAAGGACGGGACAAAGGACCAGGACGGAGACATTGAAGTGAAGGAGGAGCCCAACGACGCTGAGGAACAACGAGCTGCTAAAAAGCCGCGCATTTCGTACGATCTCAACGCTGGCTGGAGCAAAGAGGAGCTCAAGAGGCTGCTGCAGGGCCTGGTGAAGCACAAGAACGACTGGGAGGCTATTGCCAGCGAGGTTGGCAACAACAAAACCGCCAAAGAGTGCATCCTGAGGTTTCTCAAGCTGCCTATTGAGGATAAGTACCTGGACAATAAAGACGTGAACCTGGGCCCGCTCAAGTTTGCACCGTACCTGCCGTTCTCCAAGAACGAGAACCCTGTGCTGTCTACCGTGGCGTTCCTGGTGTCGCTGGTGGATGTGGATGTGGTGAGAGCTGCCACGCAGTCGGCGATAAAGATCATGGACGAGAAGGAGCTGGAGACGGTGCTGGAGCAGGAGGCTAAGTACGGCGAGGAGGCGGGCGAGGCCAGGGAGCAGGGCCAGGCCGAGCAGGCTGAGAAACAGGCCGAGCAGGCTGAGAAACAGGCCGAGCAGGCTGAGAAACAGGCCGAGCAGGCTGAGAAACAGGCCGAGACAGAGCACAACCTGCTGAAGAAGAGCAGCGAGATAGCACTGGCTGCGGTCGGGGCCAGAAGCCATGTTTTCAAGACCAGCGAGGAAATCGAGATGAACAAGCTGACCAACCTGATTGTCAACAACCAGCTGAACAAGGTGGAGCTGAAGCTGAAGAAGATTGACCAGATCGAGAAGGAGCTGGAGCTGGAGAAGAAGAACGTGGAGAGACAGCGGGAGCAGCTGTTCCTGGAGAAGCTGAACTTTGCGAAATCGCGAAACGCGCTGCTGGAGAAGCTGGAGCTGTGCGATGTGTCGGACGCCAGCAAGGTGGGCGAGCTGGTGAGCTCGCTGAAGGAGCTGGTGCTGAACCCGCCTAACCAGATAATATCGAAGTTCGATCTTTCTGCGGGCTCCAACAGCAGCAGCAGCAACGGCAGTGGCAGTGCGGACAGCGCAGTGGAGAGCGGTGCGACCGAAGATGCCAGCGTGCCTGCGCAGGACGAGCTCAAGCCGATCTCGATCCAGACTCCGCAGACGTACCGGTACTGGTCGGGCTAGGTGGGCTAGGTGTGTATTTTAATAAGAGTAATAGCGAGTACGTAGACGGGACAAACGTTATGATGGTCTTCTACGGCTGTACCATTACAGTGGTAAATCTCCATACCAATACAGCATAACCAGCACAGCTCAGCCTTACAGTTGGGAACGTTAGACATTTGATATATTGCAGTGGTCTCTTATCAGGCCTGGAGATCACTGAGTACCACAGTGTGACGACCAGTGGAGATGTCTCCTAGAGAGTAAGGCGTTTTGGAAACTAAATTCTAAGTAGCAAGCTAGATGAGTTTAGGCAGTGAGGCATTGGGTGGTACCTGTATCGTTCAGTTTGCTTTAGTGACTTTGTTCATTTGGCAGCCTCTAGATTGATGTCTTACCCATTGGTTATAATACAGATAGTAATCACATGCTAGGTGCGTACTTTTATTACTAGTTACTAAAGTTTGAGTCTTCCTTGATGATGGTTGATAGATAATGGTAATAGTTAGTAGTTAATAGAATTGATGGTTAGTAGCTATTGGCTATGGAATATTCATTGGCTATTTGCTATTGGTTAATACTTAATAGTTAATGATTGGTTAACAGGTGATAGATAGTTAATAGTAAATAGTAAATAGTAAATAGTAAATAGTAAATAGTAAATAGTAAATAGTTAATAGCTAATAGTTAATAGTTGATAGTTAATAGTTGATAGTTAATAGTTAACAGTTAATAGTAATAGCTAATAGTTCATAGTTAATAGCTAATAGTTCATAGTTCATAGTTCATAGTCAATAGTAATAGCTAATAGTTAATTATTGGTTAGCAGTTAATAGATGGTCAATAGCTAATAGATGGTCAATAGCTTAACACCCTAACACAACACCCTAACACCCTAACACAACACCCAGTTGTTAGTAGACAATGCTGATATTTAATAGCTAGTAGTTAATGTATAGTAGTAATAGTTAATAGCTAGTAGTTAATAGTTAGTAGTTAATAGTTAATGGAATTAATGTCAAGGGCCAGTGGCTGACAGCTATTGTTTATTAAAAGAAAGCTATTGGCTAATGGTTAATGGTTAATGGTTAATAGATAGTTGAAAATACATAGCTAATAGTTATCGAGTGCTAATCGTTAATAGTCGATAAATAGTAAGCACATAGTAATAGTGACATTTAACTTCCATTAAACTCTATCTAAGTCGTCTGGCTCAGGTCCAAGCAAGTAGTACGATTTATGAGAAGCACTCTACAGACATAGTGTACTACTCATGGTACGTAAGGTGTACTCCACACAGAAATAGTAAATAGGGTGATATTGAGCCAACTGTATTGGGATACCTTCCACGGTTATTAGGTATCAGGTTGGTGTGAACTGAGTGTAAACATAAAGTACTATATGTACAGCTAGGTGCTAAAAGTAGACAAATAGTATGAACCGATTGATAGACATACAGACAGCTGACAGACAATTCAGACAAAAAGTCAGTTCAGACAAAATGTCAGTTCAGACAAACTGTACGACAAACCGACAGACAGTCCAGACAAACTGTACAACCTGACAGACAACCTGACAGACAAACTGTACAACAAACTGTACATCAAGGAAAAGTAAACAGACAAATAGGTAAGCAGACAAATAAAATGTAAGCAGACAAAAATAACAAGCAGACAAATTCGAGACAAACAAGACACAGACAATGTCGAAGCCGATTGGGACGTTTGAGAAGGCGCTGCAGGCGTGGACGCTGGTGGACCTGAGCAGCCTGCAGAGGCAATTGGACGAGGACGCGGTGAAGGTGAAGGAGAACCAGGAGAGCTCGCTGAGCTCGCGCAAAGAGCTGGCTAGCAAGACCAAGGAATTCAAAAAGTACGGGGACGAGGCGAAGCTGAAGGAGCTCAAGACGCTGCTGAAGCAGTACCAGAAAGAGATTGACCGGCTGACGGAGCGGGCCAAGTTTGCGGAGGGCCAGTTTTTCCAGGTGTACTCGAGCCTGAGCGAGGTGCCGGACCCCAAGCCGCTGCTGGAGGTGTCGCTGGACTCTGTGCTGGTGGCCGAAGAGTACGAGGGCGTGAAGCAGCGCAACCAGGAGCTGGAGGAGCAGCTGGTGCGGTTCAGCGACTACGAGCAGCTGAAGGAGCGGGTGCTGCGTAACGAGCAGAAGAACTCGGAGGTGCTGCAGCTCAAGCTGGCGCGGCAGAAGGACGAGCTGGAGCGGGTGTTTGCCGAGAAGGAGTCGCAGTGGGGCGTGAAGCAGGAGAACTACGAGAAGAACATTGCGGAGCTGGACAAGCAGGTGTTTGAGCTCAAGACGCAGCAGGAGGTGGACCTGCTCAAGCTGCAGAACCAGCGGGCTGCGCTGGACCCGGACGAGCAGGACGGGCTCGTGGAGACGGTGAACCGGTCGCTGGACCAGGCCAAGCTGGGCAAGCAGCTGCAGGACCTGGAGCTGGAGAACATGAGCCTGCAGCAGCGCAACGAGCAGCTGGCGAGGGAGCTTGCAGCGTCGCAGAGCGAGCTCACCAAGCAGGAGCAGCTGCAGCAGACCGAGCAGAGGCTCGCGGAGCTCGAGAGCAAGAACATGCTGCTGGTGTCCAACTTCCAGCGGGAGCGCGACAGCTTCAGCAGCTCCCAGAAGAGCTTTGACATCCTCTCCAACAACAACCGGCTGGAGATTGAGAGCCTGAAGCGGGACCTGGCGGCCACCAAGAAGAAGATGGAGGCGCAGCGGGACTACGACGAGCTGAAGAGCGAGGTTGCTGCGCTCAAGGCGATTGCGTTCGGGGACGACGTGGACGAGGACAAGGACTCGGACACGGACAAGGACAAGGACAAATACTCGGACGACGAGGACGACGAGCAGGACAACGTCAAAGTGTCCGGACAAACACAGCTGGACGAGATCCTCGTGGAGCGCAACCGCAAGCTGAGCTCGGAGCTGTCTGAGCTGCGGGTCAAGCACGCTGCGCTCGCAGACAGGCTGGCCGGGCTCGAGAAGGACCTCCAGCAGAAGGACGCCGAGATTGGCAAGCTGCAGCAGCTCAACAACGAGCTGGAGCAGGACCTGAGCGACCTGAACAACGGCGGTGCAGGCGGCCGCTTCGACACTGTCAGCATGATCTCCGGGGTCAGCAAGTTCACCAACAACAACTACGGCAGCAGCTCGAGGTCCCACGGCAGAAAGCTGTCGCCGGCATCGTCCATTGCCGGGCCTGCCAGCGTGGCCGGGTCCACCATCCTAGAGGAAACAGAGTCCTCGGTGCTGCCCATCATCACCTCGCAGCGGGACAGATTCCGGTCCAGGAACATCGAGCTTGAGCTGCAGATCAAGAGCCTGAACAACAACATCCGCGAGCTCAAGAACGAGATCGGCAAGCTCAAGAAGCACAACACCGAGCTGTACGAGAGAATCAGGTACCTCTCGACGTACAACAACGAGCACGTCAAGTTCGACAAGTCGGACCCTGAACGGCTGTACGAGGTGTCGTACGAGGAGTCCATCAACCCGCTCACCAAGTTCAGGCAGCAGGAGATACAGAGAATGAACTCCAGGCTATCTCCTCTGGAGAAGATCTTCCTGAGCTTTGCAAAGGCCATTCTGGCCAACAAAACCAGCAGAATGTTCTTCCTGTTCTACTGCGTGGGGCTGCATGTCTTGGTGATGGCCATGAGCTTCTACGTGATGAACGTGTACGCTGCTGTGGCCCCGGACGTGGGCAACAACAACAATGTATAACACCCGTACTACGCGGATAGACGTCTAACACAGCAACAGTGAGCCCAACGTGGTGGTGTACCGATCGTAGTAGTTGGACCACAACAACAATGTATAACACCCGTACTACGCAGATAGATGTCTAACACAGCAACAGTGAGCCCAACGTGGTGGTGTACCGATCGTAGTAGTTGGACCACAACAACAATGTATAACACCCGTACTACGCAGATAGATGTCTAACACAGCAACAGTGAGCCCAACGTGGTGGTGTACCGATCGTAGTAGTTGGACCACAACAACAATGTATAACACCCGTACTACGCAGATAGATGTCTAACACAGCAACAGTGAGCCCAACGTGGTGGTGTACCGATCGTAGTAAACCGAATTGACAGACGAATACTGAGGTGTGGCATTACAACTTTCAAGTTTACACTCATGGGAGCCTCTATAACAACAGTATTCTAGACGCTGTAGAGCTGGCACACTTTTGCTTAAATGGACATGTCTCGTATTTACTGATTGTACCATACCACCAAACATACAGCATGCAGAGATAAGTGGCTCATGATGAAGCATACACCATGCACAGATAAGTGGCTCATGATGAAGCATACACCATGTAGATACAAAGACAATGTTTAATATGGTGCTTAAAGACACCCAGAAAACCCACTACAGCTAACTAAGATTTTTCAAAGATTATGTATTTTTATCACAACATGTTACCAAACTAATTAAGCAGCAATACGTTTTTGAGCAGCTAATCTACCTCTTTGTCTTGAGTTTAATCTAACAACTGATTTTTCTTGGTTTTTCTCAACAATTTCTTCCTTTTCAGTTAAAATTAATTCAATGTGGGATGGAGATGATTGGTATGCATTGATTCTACCGTGTGCTCTGTAAGTACGACGACGTTGTTTTGGTGCTTGGTTGACTTGGATGTGGGAAATGTATAATTTTGAAGTATCAAGACCTTTAGCATCAGCGTTTGAAGCAGCGTTTGTTAATAAATCTTGGATAAATTTAACAGATTTTGCTGGCCATCTTGCCTTGGTGACACCGAATTCTTTACCTTGAGCGGTTCTACCGATGGAAGAGTTGAAACGACGGAATGGGATAGCTCTTTCGTGTTTTTCAACTTGGGTCAAGTATTTTTGAGCCTTCTCTAATGACCAACCACTGATAGCTTGAGCAGCTTCTCTGGTGTTCTTGTAGGAAACACGTAAATAGGAACCACGAGCTGATGCTGATTTAGCTGGGTTTGTTGAAGTTGCAGCGTAACGAACCATTATTTATCCTTAATTGTTGAACTGTTAATTATGAAAAATTCAACTCTTTTTGAAATTTGTGTTATTTTGAAAAATTTCACCAAAAATGTTTGGAGGTGTGCGGGTGTGCTGTTCTCCATAATTTGTTGTTTCCCAAAACGGACAGCTGTGACTGGCACCCGGACACCCTGGAGTAGCACCCGCACACCACGTGTTGACTGCCGCATTCGGCAACCAGAACGGCGGGCGGCGCGCCTGGCGCCTGGCCCTGGCAAAAATAACCAGAATAGCCAATTTTAGTTACAAAGGTTGATAAACCGGTTTAAAGCAGCAAAAATGAGATTGTGGGCGCTTGTGGTGGTGCCGCTGTTTGTGCAAACGGTGCTGGCGCTGAACTGCGAGGACGAAACGCTGAAAAAGTACCAGTTTAGCGACCTGAAGGAGTCGAGCATTGTGTTTTCCAGGCTGAGGGACACGCCGCCGTCCAAGACGAACGAGACGCTTGTGCTGAGCCTGTGCGACGCGCAGCCACGGCCAATTGAGCCGTGCCCGAAGGACTCGCAGGTGTGTGGGCTGAAGGAGGTGCTGGTGCTGGGGCAGAGTCCTATTGTGTCTGAGGTTATTGGGATCAGCAAGGACGCCAAATACACCGCGACGGAGCTGGCAGACCGCGTGCAGATCAAGTACGAGGACGTGAACTGGGGCACCAACCGGCTGGCGGTCACGCTGGACCTGTTGTGCGTCAGCGGGAGCGACCAGGACAGCTACCGGGTCAACCTGAACGAGACCGAGTTCAGCGTGAGCTGGTACTCGAGCAGCGCGTGCCTCAAGTCCGGCAGCGCCCCGGGGACGCCGGCAGCGCCTCCAGGGGCCGCTCCGCCAGCCAAGGACGACTCGTGGGGCTGGTTCACCTGGCTGTTCATCCTGCTGGTGCTGGGCCTGGGCTTTTACGTAATCGTCGGCGCGTGGATTACGTTATCCAATAAACCGGCAGACCTCCAGGACGCCATCCACGACTTCAAGGACGTGCTCAGGAACCTGGCCAGCAGTGCGCCTGGGTTTGTGAGCGAGATTGCGGGCAAGATCTTTGGCGGCTCGCAGAACAGGGGCGGCTACAGTGCTGTGTAGGTGCTCGCCAGCTTCTAGTGGCCTACACTGTGATTACGCCTCAGGCTGCACCTGTGGTGCTAACGTATTCCAGCTGCATTACGCCTCAGGCTGCACCTGTGGTGCTAACGTATTCCAGCTGCATTACGCCTCAGGCTGCACCTGTGGTGCTAACGTGAATGATACACCGTGATAACGAATCCATGCGGTGTGCTGAATCGTTGCCTCACCCACCTAGTGGCCCGGACTGCAGTTAGGGTGGTGTGGCAGTGTTATGCGGTGCTACACTGTGTAGTGATAACGTAACAAGTACATCCTGTAGGGTAACGTGGATTCTGATTGTCTACCGGTTAGGAGGTGTTCCTGGTGCTGACCTACCTGTGCAGTATGCGTGAACAACCTGTAGGGTAACGTGGATTCTGATTGTCTACCCGCTTCCTACACTACGGTTAGGAGGTGTTCCGGTAGCTGCATGGTGCTGACCCACCTGTGTAGTGATTAACACCCATCACTGTGTGGCACCCTCCTTCTGGATCAGCGTGTTCAGGCTGTCCACAGTCTTCTCGATGGACGTCACCAGGTAGTTCTCCTTGATCTTGAGCGCCTTGGTCTGGTCCACAAGCGTCTCCTCGTCCTTGTCCAGGCGCTTGAGGTACTCGTCGATGGGCTGCGCAATAAAGATCTTGCCGCAGCCCTCCCACACGGTGTCGTTGTGGCTGCCGGCCTGCAGCTCCTGCTTTGTGGCGGCGATGATGCGCGACGTGGTCTGCTTGCTGGACAGCTGCGCGTTCACCACCGACAGCTCGGACTGGTTCTTCTGGATCTGCTGGTTCATCTCGATGAGCAGCTGGGGTGTTAGTGGGGGTCTCAGGGGGGCCCAGGGGGGGGGCCCAGGGGGGCCCAGGGGACAACTCACCGACTGCATGGCTTCCTGGCTCATGTTGGCTGTTTCGTGCTGTTTGAAATTTTTCACGAGTGAAATTTCCAGCTAAAGAGCGCAATACCCAGCAAGATGAGCAAGATGATGCGCACGCTTATGAGGGGCCTGGCGACGACCAGCCTGGAGAACAACGTCAAGACGGAGACGAACCGGCTGGAGAAGACGCTGACCAAGTTCTGGAAGCACGTGGAGGTGAACCGCAGCAGGGACGGGCGCCAGCTGACGATCGAGCTGGACGGCAAGCCCGTGCGGACGCCCCTGGGCCACAGGCTGGAGGTGCCTGCGGACAAGCAGCAGCTGGCGCACCTGGTGGGGTTCGAGTGGGCGAACCTGACGTCGACCCAGATCAAACCGCACCATGTGCCGCTGACGTCGCTGGTGTCGCGGGTGGTGGACCTGGAGCGGGCCAACAGCAGCACCAGTGGGGACGCGGAGCTGGTGGCCAAGGTGGGCCGCAAGTCGGACATTGTGGAGGTGCTGCTGCGGTACCTGGACACGGACACGCTGCTGGTGTTCTCGCCCCGGGCTGAGTACGAGGGCCGGCTCAGACAGGACCAGGAGAAGCGGTACCGGCCGATCATTGCGGACGTGGAGCGGTTCCTGGGCAGGTACAGGGAGGACGGTGCCGGGCCTGTGCAGCTGACGTACCTGGACTCGGACACGGACGGGCTGCGAGGCAACAAGCAGCCGGAGGCCACCAAGAGGGCTGCGCAGCGGTTCCTGGAGTCGCTGGACTACTGGCAGCTGGTGGCGTTCGAGAAGGTGGTGCTGCACTGCAAGTCGTTCATCTGTGGGCTGCTGGTGCTGAACGCCAAAGCCCATGTTGGGGCCGCGGACATTCACCCGGTGTCCCTTGAGGACATTGCGCAGGCTGCGTCCCTCGAGATTATCCACCAGACAGACAAGTGGGGCGAGGTCGAGGACACC
This sequence comes from Starmera stellimalicola, assembly GCA_030580055.1. Taxonomy (NCBI): domain Eukaryota; kingdom Fungi; phylum Ascomycota; class Saccharomycetes; order Phaffomycetales; family Phaffomycetaceae; genus Starmera; species Starmera stellimalicola. The sequence continues at coordinate 481,404 of JAKTSD010000004.1, read as the reverse complement.
CACGACGTGGACTATCAGGACATTAGACGCAACATCAACAGTGCGGCCCTGATCGTTTTCCAGAAGAGGAAGTAGCGGCCATAATATGATTTGTATATAAATACCATAACGAAGCGAGCACTTAGCGAGCGTAGCGAGCGAAGTCATAGCCGTAGGCCAGCCAGCAAAGTCATAGCCGTAGGCCAGCCAGCGAAGCAGCCTAGTGGTGCCCACCAGAGGACTCACAGAAACACAGTCCAGCGACAGACAAACGTCAGGACACAAACAGACGGACAGGTGCAGGGGACATTAACGGTCAGACACAGACAGACACAGACAGACACAGACACAGACACCTGCCGGACAAAAGCAGTTAGACACACAAAGCTGTCAGACAAACAAACACAGACAGACAAACAAACACAGGCAGACAAACAGACAAACAATGCTCGCCAGACAACGCGTGCTGGGCGCGCAGGGCGCGCGGCGGTTCGGGCAGCTCAGCAGGACAGACACGTCCAGGCCGCTCAGGCAGGCGTTCGACCGCCTGCCGCTGTACAACTCGTTCGACCTGGCGCAGCTGGCAGCGCCATGCCCGCCCAACATCAAGATGCTCACCAGAGACTTCATCCACGACTCGCTGTACAACAAGCACTACGGCTACTTCAGCCACAGCACGCCGCTGCGCCTGCACACCAACATCATCACCAGGGAGTTCGGGTACGCCATGGCCCGGTACCTGCTGCTCACGTACAAGCTGAACTTCTACCCGTACCACGACCTGGTGGTGTACGACATTGGCAGCGAGCTCCAGGAGGACTTGCGCCGGTACATCATGGAGTACCTGCAGCGGTACCAGCCGGACGTGCACTCCAAGACCCGGTACTACTGCCTGCGCCCGCACATTGCGAGCCAGCGGCGCACCCAGGCTGGCCAAAGCTCTGCCCACAGCGGTGGGAGCCCTGCCCGAGATACCGCGGGTTCCGCCTACAGCGCTCCAAGCTCTGCCCAGGCTGGGGCTCGTCTAGGCGGAAGCTCTGCCCACAGCGGTGGGAACCCTGCCCAGGCTAGAGGGAGTTCTGGGAGCCCTGCCCAGGCTGGGTTTTCCGCCCACAGCGGTGGAATGGGTTCTAGCTACTCCATCTTCGACTGGGACAAGTTCATCCCCGAGCCGTGCTTCGTCCTCGGGTTCGGCGTGCTCAACAACCTCACGCACGACTGCGTCAAGTACGACATCCACACCGACCAGCCGCTCCAGTCGTACATGGTGGTGAACGAGCGCCGCGAGCTCGTCGAGGTGTTCCACAGCGAGCTGGACGAGCTCACCAAAGTCATCCTGGGCATGAAGCACGCCCGCGTGAGCGAGCGCAGCCTGCGCAACAGGCTCAGGAACATGCTGAACCCGGGGCTCAACAACCTGAGCCAAAACTACGAGTTCCTGCCCATCGAGTCGCTCAAGCTGTTCTCCATCCTCAGCAGGTACTTCCCCAAGCACCAGCTGGTGCTGGGCGACTTTAACAAGTTTGCCGTGTCCCTGCCGGGGTACCAGACACCGCTAATCGTAGACAGCCAGCACGAGCCCGTCCGGAACAGGTTCGACCTCCAGCCGGGCGAGATCAACTTCAAGTTCCCTACCAACTTCCACGACTTGAACCTGAACTACATGCAGGTATGCAACAAGCTGAACAAGTCTGTGCAGCTCGCCGACTTTATGAGGGACTGGACCGACGACACAGACGACTTGCCCCAGCTGGATGCAAACTACGAGCTCTTGCTGTCGTAGTGCGGTGCGCACCAGGTAGAAAGCACTGCATAGTACTTGAAGCATGGAGTGATGCATGCTGAAACGTAAATGATATAGCCCAAAGCAAAATTACATCAAAGCAAAAATATATGGTGATAACAGTAACTAGCAGAGTTGTCTGTAACACTGGTTAAATGCCCATTGGATTTGTAGCACCAGCTGCTGACGCTCATGACTTCAGTATGCCATCATTAGGAATTAAAATTTATGCATGTCAAGTAGACTAAACCAAGTATCTGCATTAATTCAAAGAGTACTCCAAATTGAAGTGGTATCATTACCAGCATTCTTTGATTAAATAGACAGTAATATTCTATTATACCGGCATAAAACTTGACCCGTCAATGGTGATTAAATTATAAGATTGCAAATATTCAGGTTGAGTTCAATTCTGCCAGTAATCTGTAATCTAGTGGTATTAGAATATTTAGATGCTCTCCATTAGAGGCTCAACTCCTAATTAGTTTAATTGGGAGAGCAACAGTTTTACACACCGTAGGTTTATGGTTCAAAATTTTTGAGATATTATTTATATTGAGGAAATCATCATGTGTGCTCAGATTATGCATTATCCAAAGACACAATACATGCTAGTAATTATATTATATTAAATATTTACGCCACCTTGAGCAAGCAAGTAGTACATAATACTCTTAGGAATATAGGCTACATTTAGTGTAGGTATTAGGTCAACATAACCTAACCCAAGATCAATAATTAATAACTGTAGTTATAATAGTCACGTCTATTGAATACGTAGATCTATAAGCTCCAGCTGTGGGGAATCTTGAGCAATGATTAAAAAATAATCTGATTCAATTATCTGTATCGAGACTATTGTTGGTCTAATAACATTTTATGAAATGATTCAAATGATGATAGTCATTAGAATAGTCCTAACTGATTATTGAGGAAAGTCTATCACTCGAGTAATAACCATTGACGTCTATCGCTAATAAGTAGAGAACAATGTTATGTGACACTTGAGATAATACAACACATAACATTGAATATCTTTGTGTCGTTACAGTATGAACTTAGCACAGCACTTTGGCACAAGTAAGCGGAATATCATGTAGCACATAGCACGAGTAAGTGAGGCATGCGAAAGTGTAACACATGGCGAGATCTGTGACACCATAAAGCAATATACGATGAAGCACGGGTGGAGGCTTAGAGCATAAGATATCAGCAAATAAACCAAAATGTGTTGTGGCACTTAACGCATAAATAATAGAAGAGTATTGGCACAGATCACTAAAAGACTGTAGGCAGATCACTAAAAGTACATAACACATTGAGCACAAATAGCTGGAGCAGAATGTCTGTAGCATATAAGAACAGATAAGTGTAGCAGTCTTCTGTAGAAGCACAGATAACTAGCAGTCGTCTTGAACAGATAACTACCAGTTGTCTTGTACCTGGAATACTAAGAGTGAAATGTCTGTTAGCACCTGCGGCACAAGACAAAGTGAGTGCCCAAAGCACCAGACACCTGAGTCACGCTTGAAGCTTATCTCTAAACCCTTTGAAGAGTATAGCAATCAGAGAAATGGAGAAAGCAGAAAGTCTGCTTTGGGAACAGAGAGAAACACACATAAATAAGTAGAATAGCACAAAGAATATCAGTTAAAATCGTAAATAAATAGGCAGCTAGAAGGAGCTCTGGAACCAGTCTGTGAGCACGCTGTCGTCGTCTTTCCTGGCAGCTGCAGAGTCTGCGGGGTCGTTGTGGGCCCGGGCCCGCAGCTGCTTGAAAGTGGGCACTTTCTCGCCGGCGAGAAACAGTTTCCACTGGTTGTAGCAGTTGAAGCACACCTTGACCATCTGGCCGTTGGTGGAGCTGAACTCGCAATTCACGTCCAGGCCACTCTTGAAGTTGGCGCACTGATAGCAGAAGATCTCGCCGCACTTGCGGCAGTGGTGTCGTCTGTTGATGAGCGAGAACAGCCTGTCGCAGCTGAAACACGCCTCGCGCGAGCTGTTGGCCTTCCAGTGGGCCCTGCTCATGTGCTGCACGGTGGCCTGCGGCGGGTGCTGCTTGGTGGGGGACGACTCGGGCGTGTTGGTGGATTCTGCAGTGGACTCGGTCGAGTTGAGCTCTGGGATCTCAGCCAGCGGTGGGAACGGCGCGCCAGGCACCGCCGTGGTGGGCCTCAGCACGCACGGGATGTAGTTGGGCTGCTTGGGCTCGCTGATGGTGCGCAGCGGCTTGCTGGAGGTGCCGGGGTTCTCCGCAGAGCTCTCGCCCGCCGAGCAGTTCAGCAGGTACTGCTCGATCGGGTACAGGTTGTTTATGAGCAGGCTGGAGGACGTGGCAGACTCCACGGGCAGGCTGGACGACTGGTTCAGTGAGATATCCACCTTGGCAGGCTGGTACTTTCTCTTCTCGGTTTGGATGGCTTCAGGCCGCACCAGCGCATTGCTGCTGGTCTTGGAGCTGCCGCCGCTGCCGCTGCTGCTCCCACACCCGCTCCTGCTGGCGTCGTGGGGCCCGCACCCGGCCAGCTTGAACTTGGGCGCCCTTATCTGCTCGTCGTAGTCCAAATCGTCCACATCGGCCGAGCCCTGCACATCGTGCGCGCCCCCGCCGCCCGCAGAAATAAGCTCGGACGCTTCAGAAAAGGTCCGGTTCTGCTTCAGCTTGGCCAGCGTGTAGTTGCTGTCGCTATCCTGGTCGTTATCATTATCGTTTCCTGAGCTCAGGCACTCTGAGATCACCGAGTGTCTTTTGGTCACAAAGATCGGCTTCTTGCTAAACGACAGCGACTCTGGCGTGTAGTTGAACATGTTGCGTGTCACTCAGGCTGCTAAAACCAGCTGCTCAGCTCCCTAATCAGTGCAGTCAGGTCAACTAATCTGCCTGAAATGATAAGTTGCACTTTAATTTGTTTTTTTTCTTTTTTTATTTGATAATGATAAGGACCGGAATGTCCCGAAGCGGTAATTTTTGACACGAGCGGGCTGAGTTCCGGGGGTGTAACTCTGAGCACCGCGAGGGTCGGTCTGCTGCGGCGTGCGGTGCTGCTGCGGGCGTGCGAGTGGGCCCAGTGGGCCCAGTGGGTCTTGCAGCGCACGTTGTGCCATTCTGGAGGCCCCAGCAGCACTAACGACCACGCCAGGTGCAACTTTGTTTCCGGCCCCAGCGTAATCCTCAGCACTAACTAATGCGAGCACTGAAAAAAAAAAAAGCCCATCAGCACTACCACCTACTAACCCACTAAAAGCCAGCTTTTCGACCGCAGGATGCTGAGAACGAGCCTGAGAACGAGCCTGAGAAGGCTGCAGTCGACCGCAAGCTTCCAGGGAGCGTACCAAGTGCCGGCAATCGAGCACATTGACGAGTTCAGAGCCAGCGGGATCCCAGGCCTGCTGTCGTCCAAGGGACTGGACAACTCGTGGTACTCGCGGGCCAAAGTGTACACCGACAACCTGAACCGGCTGGTGGAGGCGAAGCAGCTGGAAATCAACCAGGACATGTCGCAGCTCGTGGAGCAGTACTCCAAGTCGTCGGTGGATTCTGAGATATTCAACAATGCGTCGCTGCTGTTCAACACCAAGTTCGCCATAAGCTCGCTGAACAGTGTGAGAACCCGCGACGGCAGCGAGCCGGCACCCCCACAGCACGCCGACAGTGCTGCGCTGCTGCAGACCCCGGACATCCACGAGGAAATAACCAATCTGCCAGCCAGCCCGGAACTCGCCAGCTGGATCGAGTACTCGTTCGGGTCCATGCTGGAGTTCAAGACGCTGCTGCTGAACTCGGCCAACGCCATCAACGGCGACGGGTTCACCTGGGTCGTTGCTAAGAAGCCTCAGCAGATCTACTCGCTCACTGCGAGCGGCCACTCCAACGACGAGTACGACAAGCTGTTTGTCGTCAACACGTACAACGCGGGCACGCCAAACAACTCGCTCAGATTCGGCCAGCTGCGCGCCTTCTCCGACAAGATCAGGGCCCTGGAGCAGCAGGTGGGCGAGGAGCTCGAAACGTCCTCGATCCTGTCCCTGCTCGACGCAAGAAACATCGCCATGTTCTCCGACATGGAGCTGTACCCTGTGCTGGCGCTCGACGCCTCGCCAAAGGTCTGGCTCCACGACTACGGCGTCCACGGCAAGGCTGCCTACCTCAGCAGAGCCTGGGAGGCCATCGACTGGGAAGTTGTTGCTAAGCGCTTACCTAAGCGCAGCAGACCGGAACGCGTTTAGCACCCTCGGAATTGACCTCTGACCCACCGCCTAGCACCTGAGCCACTGTACATAGAAGAATACACAGCAAGAGTAACTACAGTCCACTGTGAGAGAGTAGTTAGCACGTCTACCCAGTAGAGATTTAATTTTGCAGGCTCACCTTGCGACAACTCGCCCACTGGTACTATACTTAGCAGGTTTCTGGTATTCGTAAACACCTAACTGTTCGATCACTATGTATTAGCTAAACCTACCTAACTGTTCGATCACTATCTATTAACTAAACCTATGTGAGCGACACCGGATTATGAGGCTGGATACATTTGCAGACTTTATCCCATTGGCATTTTACTAGCTCCAACTGAGACTGAGATCGGTTTTGTTGCTGGATTTATCATGATAATATGTTATGAACAGGTGATCTTTCAAGTAGAGCCAAAAACACCTCATCTGTTGAGATTTCGGCAAATAATGGTTTGGATAGCTTTAACTTTGATCTTGAGGTAAGGATTAACAAATCTGTTATCACTTTATTGAGATTTGGCAAAGAATGATGTGAATGGCTTATTTCCTTTTGCCGTACTATGTTCTCGTACACACTGGATCACAACTATCACATTACCAGATTTGATAGATCAATCCCTGCTGTAACGTTTGAACCCAATCAACTGTCTACAAAATTTGATTTAACTGAATGTATCTGAACTAATACCAGTTCGAGTTGCAAAAGGTGAATTTTACTTACATGAAAGCTTAGAATGGCAGTGAAATCAATATACTCGAGCATATAAAAGAATTTGGTTGATTTCAAGCATTCCTGCACTGTTTGATTTGGCCCTTCAAAAAGGAGTTGTACTGACATCTATGAACTGAATAGGTTGGCTGGTCCAATATTGTAACTCCAATTTTTGAGTTTGGGCTCTTAGAGACTGCTGAGACACCTAGTACGCGTCCCAGTTCCATCAGCATTCTTCTCAGTTCTCTGATATGTGATTATTAAACTGTTAGCTGATGAAAGCTGCACACTGATTACCCAGGATTATACTCAATGAATACTCCTTTTATGGTACCCTTGCAAACAAAAAGACTAATCTTGAATATTTGATTGACCATAGATAATGTGCAAATAACAGTGATACACTCAATGTGATTAGTGAGATGGAAATCTCTTCGAACAAGTAGGCTGCGTTTTAATAAATACAATGTTTGCAAACTGGTTTTCTCCCAAGAGCATACAGCTACTGTTCTTACTGATCAAAGCAGAAGCAATCAAGAAAAGATAAATCAATAACAATATGACCAATGTAAACATTGTGACAATGGTGGCGCAACGCAAAGATGCCAAATACAATAGTAGGCATGGGTGAGCTTCGGAAAGCAAGTGAGTGTGGTATGAGCTGAACACCAACTTGGTCTATAAAGTAAATTCTCATTTGAAACCTGTCTCATGCCCAACTAGACCAAACTGCAACCAGACTATGTACTGGGCCAATGGATGTGTGAATTGTTGATTTACTTATTGGCTGCATTAGAGCGCTTAAATAGATTAGCTGGACCGAATTGCATCAGAGTACGCATCAAATGGTTGCTGAAACAGACTCGAAAACTGGCGTGTTAATGATGATTCAATACATAGCTTCTAATAAACCAACCAACTGCCACAACCAAATACTTCCAAGAAACTAACTGCCACAACTAAATACTTCCAAGAAACCAACTGCCACTACTAAATATAACTTCTAAGGAACGAATCAACTTAGAAGTAACCACTCTAATGGCAGAGCACGCAGACATCAAGAAAAGCAATAACCACAACTAACTTATCAAAGAAACAAAATTAAACTTGAAATTAAATCATCTTTTGTACATAGAAAAAATAAAGGAACATCAAACGAACATATAACAAACCAAAACCAAGCAAACAATATAAAGGAAAGTAAAAAAAAAAAGAGTCTTTTATAACTAAAACAATGAACATTGCTGGCAGCTGTAGTTCAGGAAGGATCAGCTCCTTCTGCCGACCTTCAAGCTCTTAACTCTCTTGAGCAGGGAGTTGGTGGACTCCTCCTCGGTCTTCTTGGTATAGCTATCAGGCTGCTCGCCGGTAAGCCTCTGTCTGATGGACTTTTTTCTGTTGAGCCCGCCAATGTTGGCACGGTGGACCGCCTCCTCGTCCATGGCCTTTCTGGCAGCAGGGGCGCCGTCCAGAAACGTGGACGCACCCAGGCCCAGAGTGGTCTGGCCGTACACCGGGGTGGAAGGCTTATTGGCGTCGATATGTGTGATATTCGGATCAGGCTTGATGGCTGATATGGTGGAGTTGGACTGTGTCTGGCTGTTGTGGTACAGGTCGTCTGTGGCCCCGGCCGAGCCGGCATCAAAGTCGTTGTTGTGTCTGCCCATCACGTAGTTGATGGTCTCCTCCTTGGTGTTGTTGCCCATGCCTCTGATGGAGTTGTTAGGCCCGTCCACGGGGAACGCCAGCACCGGCGCAGCCTTGTTGTTCTTGTTGCGGTGCGGAGTGCATGCGTCAAAGGGTCCGTCGTGGTGGAACGCGCCGCCAAACAGCCCGCTCACATCCAGCTTGTCGATGGTATCCACGTTCTTCGGTGGGGTAACCTCCTTCTTGGACTTGGACTTGTCTCTGCTGCTGCTGCTCTTGGACTTGTCCTTCTTTCTGTGGTCTCTGTCTCTGTCGCGGTGCTCGCGGTGCTCGCGGTGCTCCCTGTCACGGTGCTCCCGGTGCTCGCGGTGCGACGAGCGGTGTCTCTCGACGCCGTCGCTGTGCGAACGGTGTCTGGCAACCGCATTGGTGCCTGCAGCCGCACTCTTCTCCTTCGGGTACCCGCCTCTCGCAGTCTTAGGCCCCGCAGCCTCCTCGTACGAAGGCGGCAAATCCCTTCTGGCAGCCTGGTCCCTCGACTTCTCGGTCGAGTTGTAGTACTTGTTGGTGTTGGCGTCGTTCTTGTACCCAGGCAGGGCCTCGCTGGCTGGGGCCCCCGTGGATTCAGGAGTCAGCGCCTCTGAGAACGGGTTGTTGCTGTTTGCAGTGCTTCTGCGCTGAACTGGCATTCTAAATAGGTCTGGTTAGTAACTGTGCTTGCTGTGGTGGTGGCTGCTTCGCTGGCTGGCTGCTGCTGCTTCTCTCACCTTCATATACGAAATGCAAATTTATATTTAGAATTTACACCTTTTGCATAATCTGAAATCTAGATCTTTTTAGCTTGTGAGAATAACAGCAACAGCAGCATGCCTGGCCTTAGCTGTAGGCGTAAATACTCACGGTCTGGTATTGAAGCTCGAGTTTGAGCTGTTGGAGTGGTGTCTGTTGCCATTACTGGAAACGGAATGTGCGTTTTTAGGCACTTTGAATTCCTCTTCTTGGTCATCGTCGCTGCTGAAGCTCATCTGGCTCTGGTTGCGCGCCACCCAGTCGCGAAACTGCTGGTTGCTTCCATTGGCACCCGCGTTGCCGCCCCCAGCGCCAAACGACTCCTGCGAAACGTTTCTGAACGGGTTGTTGGTGGAGAAGGGTCTATTTGTCATCTTGTGCTTTCTTCAGTGGGTCTTGTGGTTCGCCCTGTCGGTCAAAGTGCTGCTTCTTGGTGCTGTGTGCGCTCTTCTCGGTCCCGGCAATAACAAGCTGCAACCTGGGATACTAAACGCGCGTCGTGACTGCTCTTTCTGCCTTCTTTGCACTGTTTATCAACTAATAACAAATTTGTTGTTTGGAAGAAAAAAAAACAACAAAAAGGGGGTCACGTGAAAGGTCACCTGCTTTATCACGTGAAGCGGCTTGCGTCACATGCTGTGTCACGTGTATGAGCGCGCGCGCTGGCGGTGCAAAAACCGCCTGGCGCTGCGTTTTCACCTTAACAGCACGCAAAATGTTCCTGCTGCTCGTGTTCTGGGCCCACAGCGCGTGGTGGTGCTGGCTCAGCTACACAGTGATCTGGGCACAGTTCTCCGCGCTCCTCGAGAAGTACTCGATCGGCAGCTCCTCGCTGGCTGAGTCCAATAAGTACCTGAACAAGTCGTTTTCACAGCTGCTGAGTGACAACGAGTACTTGGACTCAGAAGAGCTCATGCAGTGGATCAAGCTCATAGCGCGCATCGTGTTCAGCGCCACCATCACTAGCTCCATCAACACAGTGCTGTTCATTTCGCTCCAGCTGCTCTACTCCAACACCAGCAGCAGCTCAGGCTACCTGGTTTACTGCTGGGACATCAACATCACCATGCTGGTGCTGAGCCTGGTGTTTGTGCAGCCCGCCTTGACCGTCTACCTGCTCATCAACAAGCTGTTCAAGTACTCGGAGGGCCTGAACAAGCCGGGAATCAAGCTGGGCTCCAGTCTAATGGCGACAATTACCTGGCTGTTGTTTATCACCAATTTCCACAAGCTGACCGACTTTGACCTGTTCGACGAGGGTTTCGGGCTCAACCTCATCCAGTTCTTCACCATCAGAATCTCCATTCTGGGCATCACCCTCATAGCCATTCTGAACGGAATTGGGTCTGTGTCCAATGTTTACTACAACCTGGTTGAGCCGTACTACACCAGCCCGCGCAAATGGTCTCGAGGTGGGGTGTCCGGGTCCATTGCCAGGCTCAAGAAAAACTGCTCGGACGTGCACGCAATGGCTGCACTGAAGCAGAACGAGCTGCGAAACGCTGCGTCCCCAGCAGCCAAGGCTGTGGTTGAGCGAGAAATCGGCTCGCTCAAGCTCATCGAGGAGGACATCTCCATACGGCTGAGCCAATTGGAGAAGCCTGCAGGCAGCTATAGCAGCGTGGTGGTGTCGGCAGCCAAGTACAGTGTGACGGCTTACTCCATGTTCAAGATCATCCAGTCCATCTTTATCCAGCTATTTAAAGTGGTTTCCGGCATGTGGTGGCTCGGTGGGGCAGAAGCAGAGGACGAGCTCAGCCACAACGAGTCGGACCCAATTGTGGTGACGATATCGCACCTGATCCAGCGGTTCTACATCGTGGAAAACGAGCAGGTGCTGGTGAATCAGCTGAGTTTCCTGATTTCAGTTATGCTGTTTATTGCGTCGCTGAACGGGGTTATCCTGACCCTCAGACACTTCTACCGGCTCCTGAGCCTGCCGGTGGCTGCACCATCGGCCCCAGCAACCACACCTACCCTCGCCAACAACAAATCCGTCTCCATCATCAAAAACCTGATTATCTCAGAGATTACAGGTATCTACATCCTGGCCACCATCCTGATCCTCAAGTCGAACCTGTCGATCAACCTGATGAAGCTGCTGAACTTCAACACCGACAACAACATCTCAATCGTGACCATCGACAACTGGTACGACAAGATCTTCTTCGTTGTGACCGTGCTAACGTCCATTGCAATCAAAGCCGGCAATCTCTACTCCACAAACTACGACGCGGATGATTTAGCTGTTAGTAATATCGTCGATAGCAAGATTGTGTGAACAGCCTCGCATTTAAGGCAGCCAGGCAAAAATAGCAATTTTGGGCTGCTCACAGCAACTTAGAAGCGAAAAAACATGTTAGGCGAATTTTTCACACCTTACAGTTTAGCACTTAGCTGATAGACCTAAGCTAATAGACCTACCTACACCCAGATAGACCTAATAGCATAGAACAAGATGAATTGCCAACCGCACGAGCCAGTGACCGACCCACACTTGGAAGGGTACAATGTGGTGAGAGCCATGTGGCTCAAGTACTGGAACCCGGAGAAGAAGTGCTTCATCTCGCCCAACCCAAGGTGCTCAGGTACCTGGGGAGACGAGGGCAAGTTCAATGTGTGGAGTGTTGCCGTTGCTGCGCAGGCGATTGTGGACGGGGCGAGAATCTACCCGAAGGAGCTGGGCCCACTGATCGAGCCGGTGATTCAGTCCATGTACAAGTACCGGTCAGGGGAGCTCAAGGGCTACTGCGCCGTGGAGAACTTCAACGGGAACAAGGATATCTACTACGACGACGACGCGCAGGTTGCCAGCGTGCTTATCACCGCATACGAGGTGACCGGCAACAAGCAGTACCTGGACGCGGGCAGAGAGCTTGTCCGGTACCTGATGGGGGGCTGGAACAACGATTCCGGGGCCAACTTCAAAGGTGGTGTCCTGTGGCACAGAGACAAGTCGTACGTGAGCGCCATCTCCACCTCGGAGTGCGCGGTGGCTGCGCTGAGACTGGCCAAGTTCATCCCCAACGAGCAGAAGCACTACGTCAAGTTTGCGGCCGCGTGCTTCGACTGGCTGTTTGACAAGCTGCTCGACAAGTCCGACTACCTGGTGCAGGACGGGATCGACAAGTTCAGCGACAAGCCGAACGGCATGAAGTGGAGCTACAACTCGGGCGTGGCCCTCACGGGCGTGTGCCTGCTCTACCAGCTCACCGGGGAGCAGAAATGGTTGGAGCACGCTCTGAAGCTGGCCGCAGCAGTCACCGACCGCAACCGGTCCATCTTCTGCAGAGACTATGGCGAGCAGGACAGACGGTACTGGAGGGACCCTTCGTACTTCATCCAGCTGCTGTACGAGGGTTTGGCCGACTTTCTGCTGATGGTGGAGCGCGACAAGATCCCCGACTCCACTGTCAATGCCATCAACCTCGAGTTCAAGCGCCACTTTGAGTTCTTCAGAAAGTACCTGTACGACCCACAGGATGGGCTGTACTTCCAGATGTTTGAAGCGTTCAAGATCTCCAAGGACATCCACAAGCGGTACTGCGAGCAGTTCGGGGACTCCAAGCGCTTTGAGCCAAACAGCGAGGAGAGAGCCGTCATGGACGGCGACATCAACGACAAGCCCGTCGTCAAGACTCTGATTGGCTCCGGTGCTGCTGCCAGAATCTGGTTCCAAGGTGCAAGGGTCGTTCCTACTTTGTAATAATAGTTATAGTTAATAATAGTACACTAAACAATGATTTTATGTAGTTTGAATGCAGGCGGTTGGTCCAGGGACGTTTGTGGTCTCTCGACTATGACCAGGTTGTTGTTTTCCATGATGTTTGCAAACAGAATTGGTTTGTATTTTGTTGTGATGAAGAATTCATCATTGAACATGTTTTCTTCTTCCTCTTCTTCCTCCTCTTCTTCTTCGCCATTCTCTGCTCCAGCTTCCCCACCAACTTCGCTGAACTTTCTCTTTCTATTGCCAGCCTTCTTCTTGAAATCTTTGGCCAGGTCAAAATAACACAAATAGTTGGCACTATACAACCACAGCTTATTTGGATTCAAATTGTCAAAAAAGGCATTGATAGGAACGTCCCTCGATTTCAAAAATCTGTTTGGCAGCATTTCACTGTTGGCCTTGGACCAGCTTGATAATTTCCCGCTGTCAATGTCCATCTCAAATATCTTATTCTCAGCTGTTATAACCACAATTTTATTTAGTGGTGAGATTTTCAGTATTTTAACAAAGCTTGATAGTTTGGTTAGCTGTTTGGACTCATTAGTCTTCAAATCATACGATTCTAAAGACCCATTGGCCCTGGAAATCACTAATTTGGAGCTGCCATTGCTCAAAACTGCATTGTTAATAGTGGAGTTGGTGTCGATCAAGCTGATTTCTTCCTCATCTTCTTCTTCCTCCTCCTGTTCTAACCCGAGTTTAACAACCTCAGTTGGGGAGACTAGAATCAGTGTCTGGTCATTCTCAAATATCAGTTTCTTACAGTTTCTATCACTAAACGTTTTAACCTTGTGGACTTTTAGTTTATTATTCTCGCTGTTCTCAGTGAGTTGGAACACCTTGACAGATCTGGTAGTGCCAACAGCGAGCAGCTCGCCATTTGGTGACAGTGCCGCATGTGAAATGTTATTTTCATCGTTCAAATTGATCTTGGAAACCAATTCATAGCTTTTATCATCATTTAATCTCCAGATCTTCACTTGCTGATCCTGCCACATTACAATCAAATTGTCCTCTGAGTGGAACGTTAGATGTTCATCTTGTGGAATAAATGAAACCTTGTGGAACTCAGAGTTCAAAAACGACTTGATAGAGCAGTAAACAATGTTTTTTTCAACCCCACCAGAAACCAAGTAGTTCAAGTTCTTACTTTCAAAACTGGTTATAGCTCTAATGTCATTGGAGTGGAATAGCCTGTTGGACAAGACAGTCCATTTCTTGCCACTGCCACCATTAATCAGCTTGTGGAAGTTGTAGATCTTTCTATCAACACCTGCTGAGAACACATTCTCATTATTGAAATCGCTGGTTAATGTTAGCACATCAGCTTGGTGGACTTTGAAAGTTTGCGACAGTGTGAAATGCTTGAAATCCCAGAATTTTACACACCCTGTGGAGTCTCCAGAAACAATCTCGTTGGTGTGTGGCAAGTAAATAACCGACCAAACTAGAGTTGATTCGGTCTTGGACTTGTCAACCCTCATTGTCGAGAGCAGATTAAAGCTTGTGGTGGTATCCCAGACTCTGATTCTGCCATCTGCACATCCACCAATGATGGAATCGTCTTTGTTCCATGCCAAACTCAAGACTCGAGCGTCTTGTCTCTGCAAGAAATTGAAATGTTCCAATGAACCTGCTCCCCCGGAAATGTCTATTATGACCACAGTTCCGTCGTCACACCCAACAGCCAGCTTGTCTTGTGATTCGTTGATGCTTATACACCAGATATCTGCTGAATTACAGTCGTACTCTTTCAATGGGACGCCATTTTGCAAGTCCCACTCGGTGATTAAGGTCGAGTTGCCAATAGAAAACAGTCTTGGGGCCTCCCCGTCAACACAGCTCCATACCAGGCCTTCAACTATCCTCTGCTTGCTGCCGTAAATGGTCATCTCGTTAACAAACTTGTTGAGCGGGTTCCAGATTTCAATATCACCATTGTTTCTAGCCACTGCAAGTCTAAGCCCGGCTGGCGCAAACTGCTTGGAATTGCTGGACTTGTGGCTGAACGCCATTGACGTCACGGTGTGCGGGTTGTAGTCCACAAAGCGGCAGCGGTGGACGTCTAAAGTCATCTTCAATGCGCTTTTAATGCTGGTTTTATAAATTTGAAAATAAAAATAAAATAAAAAAATTTATTCCATCGCTCAGGTCAGCGCTTAGTCATTGTTGTGCTTATGTAATTTGTTGCCCGGCTTTGTGTCGTTTTGATAATAAAAAATAAATTTGGTTTGTTTTGTTTTGATTTGTTTGTTTACATTTGTGAGCTTGTTGCGGTTTGCTTAGTTGAGACGGTTTAGGGGCGCAGCGGCAGGATGGGAAACAGTGCAATGGAAAGCTCTGTGTGTGCACAAGTTGCCAAGGTGTTCCAGGAGTCTCAGGGGTCTGTGGCGGGACACCGTAAACAGATCATTCTATTGAAAAGAATTCAGCAGCGCGCATTTGAAGCTGGAAACGAGGATGAGTTCAATGAGGTTTTCTGCAAACTGGTGAACAAGGTGCTCGTGGTGAAGAGAACAGAAAACGTGGGTGATAGAATAGTGAAATTAGTGGCGAGTTTCATTTTGAGCCTACAAGAAGACTACAAGAAGAAAGATAGTGAAGATGAAGACGAAGAAATGAACGATGAGGACGAGGAGAACATGCTGAGCAGGTTCGTGAACCACTTCATCAGACATTTACTCAAGGGAATCGAGTCCAAGGACAAGAATGTGAGGTACAGAGTGGTGCAGTTTCTTGATTTCACTATGAGCGGTCTAGGTGAAATCGACGATGGATTGTACGAGGAGTTGATGTTTCACTTGGATAAACGGCTTCACGATAAGGAAGCCAGTATCAGAATCAAGGCTTTGCATTGTATTTCGAGATTTCAGGAGGAGGATGAAAATAATCAGGATGAGGAAAATAACGAAGTTGATGAATCAACCGGGAAATTACTGGTTGCTATTCAAAATGATCCAAGTGCAGAAGTGCGCCGTGCAGCATTATTAAACCTAGTGAAAACAAAAGTTACAAAGCATTATCTTTTAGAAAGAGCCAGAGATACCAATGCGATCAACAGAAGATTGGTTTACTCAAGAATAATCAAAGAATTTGGCGACTTTAGAACGATTGAGTTCCGTACTCGTGAGAAGTTATTAAGCTGGGGTTTAAAAGATCGTGAAGAATCTGTTAAAAAGTCATGTATTCAGATGTTTTCGATTAATTGGCTAAATACGATTGATGGAGATTTAATTGAACTACTTGAAAGACTACATGTTACAAAAAGTGAAATTTGTGAATTGGCTATGGATCATTTCTTTGAAAACAGACGTGACTTGATTAATAAAATTAGTTTCCCAGAGAGTATTTGGCTAAAACTAACTCCAGAAATCTCATTTTTAGCAAAAAAATTTTATTATTACTGTTATAAAAATTCATTGAATGATTTGATAGATTTAAATTTTCCAGAAGCTGCTGAACTAGCAAATTTATTGTCAAAATATTTAGAGATATTGAAATCAATCAACAGAAATGAAGAATCTGAAGAATCTGAAGAAATTGAGGAAATTGAATTCATAATTGAACAAATATTGGTGATTGCAATAAATTATGATTTTAGTGATGAGATTGGTAGAAGAGCAATGTTGCAGATAATTAGAAATTCTATCACTTTAGACAATTTGAATGAGAAACTTATTGAAAATTCATTAAAAGTTTTAAGAAAACTATCAATTAATGAACGTGATTTTTGTTCAATGATTAATGAAATTATAAATGATATATATGATGAAAACCAAGATGAAGATGAAACTAATATTCAGTGTTTAATTATTGTTAAGCATATGTTGGAATTAGTTAATGAAGGGTTGAACATTTCAATCAATTCACTTATTGAAAGCTTAATTAATCCTGCTGTTCGTAATACAAAAAACATCATTAGGGAATTAGGAACTTATTGTTTAGGATTATGTTGTTTGTTGGATTTAGAACTATCAATCAATCAATTATATTTGTTTGGATTATGTCTTTCAAAAGGTCATGAAGAACTTCGTGTTATATCGATAAAAATTTTATTTGATATTTTATCAATATTTGGTACAAAAGTTTTAGATGTTGAAGATGGTGTTGATTCGTTATCACTTCACAAGTTGTTCTATAGAACTTTGAAAAGTAATGATTTACCCGTTATTCAATCTATTGCAGCAGAAGGTTTGTGTAAATTATACCTCTGTGATATTTTAAGTGATGATGAATTATTTGAAACACTAATTTTGAGTTACTACAATCCAATCAATAGTGGTAATGAAAACATGATTCAAGCATTTACATTTTGTTTGCCAGTTTATTGTTTCAGTCATATAATGCATCAAGAAAGAATGAGCCGAGTTGCTGCAGACGCTTTTAAAAGATTATTCATTGCACATGTTGAAGAAATAAACGAAGATGGAGAAAAACTGATTTCACCAGGCTTAATACTACAACAGTTGATTTATTGGACTGATATTAACAATGTTGTTAACATTCATAGAGATGATATTGAGAAAAACGAGCATCATGTTAATTTTATCATTAAATTAATTGAAACATTTGATGAGGTTGATAATAAAAAATACAGAAAGACTGTTTTGACCAATTTGATGAAATTCTCAATACCGAAGGGAGTTCCGCAGGAGAAGATGGATGAACTAAGACTAGTTATTGATAGTATTGAAACTGATGATAATGTTTGCAAGAATGTTATTAATAAGTTTAAGTCTTCTATTAATATTTGAGAATGGGCTTCTAGTTTGCTGAGACTGAAGCAATAATAAAAAAAGGCTAACCAAACCAAACCAACAACAACAAATATTATAACATAGAATTAAAGAATTTTATATAAAGTACAAAACAAAACAAAACGATAATGTGATTGTGTGATTGCGATTAAGATTATGCTGATTTGTTCAATGGCTTTCTGACAACGAATAATTGCATTGGGGTGAATAATTTTTGTTCACCACCTGCAACTAAACCGACGGCAGCTTCTTCTAAGGCCAAAGCAACCTTTTTGGAACCCTTTGCAGCTAAACCGAAGAATTCCAATAAACCAACAAAGTTGGTGGTGATCTGTCTACCCAAATAACTTGTTCTTAAGAAGGTTGTCAAATCGTATAGAGATTGGACATATTTCCATTCACCGGTTAATGGGTAGTACCATGGGATTTCATCGCCCATGTCAGCTAAGTCTTTTTCCACTTCAATTTCAAAACCGACATTTTTCAATGCTTGTCTTGCAACATCAATTGTGTACATTTTTGGGATACCATCACCAATTTCAATTTCATAGGCGATTTTTCTATGCTCAGGGTTGTTTTCATCATAGTTTTTGGTCATGACCCATTCATAGACACCAAAGACACCACCTGGCTTGAGAACTTTATAAATTTCAGAGTAAACGCCTTCCAAAACTGGTGCATGGACAGTTGCCTCGATGGCGTAAACAGCATCAAAGGATTCTGGTTCAAACTCCATGTTCATGAAGTCACCTTTGACGAACTTGAGCTGGTCTTGCAGGTTGAATCTCTTTGCATTATAGTTTGCTCTTTCAATCTGGTAGTCGTTGTTGTTCAAACCAGTGATGTTTGCACCGGTGAATCTTGCAATTTCTCTTGCAGGGCCACCAACACCACAGCCAACGTCCAGCACGTTCCAGCCTTCCTTGATGCCGATCTGGCTGGCAAGGTAGTGCTCGTGTCTGGCACAGGCCTGGCCGAATGGCTCACCTTTATAGTAACGGGAAAAGTGAAACGAAGTTCCCCATCCGTACTCGTAGAAGTCAGTGGCCACGTTGTAGTAGGAATGGGTGCTTTGGTTGTAGTCCTCCAGTCTTCTCTTCTCTGCTTCTGCGTCGGTTTTACCGTCCCAGTGCTTCAAGTAGTCGTCAACGGCTGTTGTTTGTGCGGATTTGTTCTTGGACATTAGGGCAAACAATCCTGATTTGGACGACGCGTCTTCTCCGTGCAGCACCTTGCTGAAGTCTTTTTGCTGTTCCTTGACTGACATTGCTTTCTCTTGTTCGTGTTTACGGCTGTGTGGCGGTGGGCAGCAGCAATTGTCTCGTGTTTATTACTTGTAAATAAATAAATAAAAAATGAACGACGTTTGAATTTTTACGCGAATTTTTTGGGTGCTAAACGAGCTTAGTCAGCGCTGACGCGTGGGGTTTATACGAGCCGGAACTCGCCAGTTCCGAGGTGTAGTGGTACGGGCACGGCATGGTGCCTAGGTCGAACAGCTGGCTGGCAGCTCGTTTATTATGTACATCGGTGTGTTATTATACAGGTGGGAGTGCTGTGGGGCGGTGGGGCGGTGGCCAGTGGTGGTTGCAGCAGCCGTGGGCTGCCGTGGGCTGCCGTGGGCTGCCGTGGGCTGCCGTGGGCTGCCGTGGGCACAGCACAGGTCGTAGGCCGGCCGCTCACTTGAATCTCTGGTACAGTCTGTTGGCGTGGTAGTTCACACTGCTCTTCTTGGCACCGGCCTTCTTGTTGGTTTCCAGGCACATCTTCAGGCTCTCCTCGACTTCCTTGCACGCTGGGGAGCTTTCTCCGTTGGAAGACCAGCAGTTGAGCATTGTGGACAGCAGAACCACGCACGGGTTCGCTTGCTCGGCCACTTTGGCTCTCTTCATTCTCAGCTGTTTGAGTGGTGGGAGTTTGATCTGCTTGCTGCTCATTTTGGGTTGGTAGGGGGCTGTTTGGAGGTCCTATAAGCTGTGATTTCAACCTTAGCGATTTTTCATGTTTTTGTCGTTTTTTGCCGGAAATTTTTTTTCAGCTTGTTTTTCGGTAGGGGCCGCAGCCGTGCCTCAGCGCAATGGCACATCCTGTGGGTGATAAGCTGTAGGATGTGTATGTGACCATGGGGTAGTACTTTAGTCGGTGTGAATCACTGTGTACTTGAAGAGCGTTATCACAGTTAGTGACAATTAATTAGTGACAATTAATTAGTGACAGTTAAAAAGTGACAATTAATAAATTAAGCACAATCACTGTGCTGCTCATCCCTCCAGTACTAGCTTCTGTTAACTATTTCTGTACCAGCTATCTCTGCTTCACCGTAGCTTGCACTCTGTACGGAATAAAACATGCGCTACGATTTTTTGTTAGTACTGTGGGTGTACTGCACCATTTGCTTGTTGATGCTTAACGCCCATCAAGTCTTTTACATTTACATGTATCTTCATAGCTACCTCGCTTTAAGCAATCACTGTTGCTAGCTATGATAAATCTTTACTAGCCCAAATTTAAGCCTTTTTAGGTGCCAACTATTGAGCTTTTCACTAAAATGGTTAGAGAACCTTCAGACAAATGCACAGGATGCTCCTCGCCAGTGAAATAATACCGCCTTAGAACTTGGTTAACAATATCCAGAGATCTGAATAGCTTGAAAGTCATTATGCGAAGACAAGATATTCCAAAGTGAGCTCATGTAGAAAAAGGTTAACTCAAAGGGACATAAACCAACTGAATTTACATCTACTTATATCAGCCTCTGCCAGGTTATGGTGTGTATGACACTCGTGTATTGTCGTCATTTGAGCTTGTTCATGCTCTTACTGCTCCTACTCCTAACCTTCTACTGCTCTTTCTAAAATCCAACCAGTCTTTACTGCTCTCTGTAAACTAAACTATACTGTCATCCTTCTGCTTTTCTCTTGTTGTCACTTTTTCTATCCTACTGACTTCTTTGCACATTCCTACATTGTTTACCTCTGTTATCCTTGTACTTTATAGCCTACTATTGCTTTTTTAAACCGCACAACTCACTCTTACTAGACTTCTCATACCACCACTTTCTTATCCCTTCACCGTTTTTTCTGCCCATTTACTTACTACTCTTCTACTGGTTCTCCCTCTCTCATACTACACTACACCCTACAGTTGTACTGCTTTTCTAAGAAAAACTCTCGATGGACTCTTCATGCTACATACGTCTTATTGAACCTTTTAGTATACTGCTTTCTCCTCCTCTTTCTCCTTACTACTGTCATCGTCTGCTTTGACTCTTCAGGCACATGTTACACGCTCTATTATTCTTACTGTCGTCATCTGCTTTGGCTCTTCAGACATATGTTACACGCTCTTTTATCCTTTTCTTACCACTCCTATGCCTTCAACTAACTTATGCCGTTTACTACTCCTATGTCTTCTTACGACTTCTATGACTCTTCCACTTTTCATTGTTCTTTATACTAAATATGCCTTGCTTTTTCCTACTTTCTGCTCTTACTGCTTTTATTCTTTCGAATACTCTTATCCTTATCATACTACATATGTATTAATACTTTTTCTTTCCTACAAAGCTATGTTTACTTTCCCCGGGACTTTTATATACCCTTCGTACTGTACGCACTTCTTCACAACTTCTCCTACCTTTTGCATGCATTACCACTCTTTTGCCTTCTTGCCTCCTTAGCACTCCTATGGCTTCTTATGTACTCTTATCATGACTTATTATACCTCTTTCCACCTCAATACGTCTATACGTTATCCTCTTCATGTCGTGCTATTCTCATCTCATATTTCACCACCTCTATGAATTCCTGTGCTTTTCTTACTACAGGTGGTTTACTCTGGACACTCTTCTGACAGTTTACACTCTGATGCCTACGTGTTACTTTTTACTCCTCCTTCTTCTTTAATTTGATTGGCAGCACCCGTTTTTACTACTGCTTTCTCATCCTTTTCCTGGATCTTCTTACTAGATACTGTACACCTGCTCTCACTTTCCGAGACTTGTACTTTTCACACCAAACTTGTCCACTCTTGCTTCCACTCTCATATACCACTTCTATGCATTCTTGTGCAGTTGATCTACTCTACTACATATTATACCACTCTTACTGCTGTTTTTACTACTTCTCCTTTATACACTTATACTTTCATTCTCCTGCTAGATATACCTAACTACATTCTCCTACTACCTGTCTACTCCTTTTGTGTCTTCACTTCTATCATCCTCATATTACCACTTTTATGCATTCGTGTGCTGTTCATATATTATACCACTCTTACTGCTGTTTTTACTACTTCTCCTTTATACACTTATACTTTCATTCTCCTGATAGATATACCTAACTACATTCTCCTACTACCTGTCTACTCCTCTGTCTTCATTATCATTTTCATACTGTTCATACTGCATATATATTATACCACCTTTCTACTCTCACCAGTTTTCCTTCACTCCTCCTATGTCTTACTGCATTCTGCACATACCCTCTTGTACACTGCGCTGCGCTTACTACTGCAGCCATGCTTACTCCATTTCGGTTTCCTCTCATACACCTCTTTATTACTGTACGCTTCGCTGCTCCAGGCGGTCCAGGCGGACATTCCAGGCGGCTTCTGCCTGGCTCGGAGTTCCAGCGGAAGGCGCGCGCGGAAACGCTGCTGGTCCGCCCGCATTTTTGGGCTGGGGGTGTAATGAGGGCGCTCGGGTCACGGGGGTCGAGTGAAGGGGCTGGGGCTGCGCTGGCTCCTATAGGCTGCGCTGGCTCCTGTAGGCTACGCTGGCTACGCTGGCTACGCTGTGGGCGGCGCTACGCTGTTGGGCACGGTCTCCCACCGTTGCAGCGCTCGGTGGTAATTTTTTCACTACCATTTTTTCCACTACCGCCCAGCTGGTAGGTGGTAGTAACCAGGAGGTGAGGCAGGCACAGAAGGCAAAGCTGTGCACCAAGAGATGAAATACACCAAGCAAGAGTGCCTGGCGGCGCGGCGGTACCTGCGCACGCACGGGCGGGAGCTGTTTCTGCAGCAGTACCTGCCGTCGCACCCCAAGGGCGTGGACATCCTCAACACGATCTACATTCTGGGGTTCACGTCGCTCAACTGCGACACCACGCTGGACTCGGAGCAGTCGCTCATCACCATCATCCGGGTGCTCAACAGGGCCATGGACAAGATCCTGTCGTCGGTGAAGCAGAGCAAGATCGAGAGCATCGACGAGCTGGTGAAGCTGATCCAGAAGAGCAAGAAGGTGCTGGTGCTCACGGGCGCAGGCATCTCCACGTCTCTGGGCATCCCGGACTTCAGATCCTCCGCGGGCATCTACTCCAAGGTGCAGGACCTGGGCCTGAACGACCCGCAGGAGGTGTTTGATCTGGCCGTGTTCCGCGAGAACCCGGACATCTTCTACTCCGTCGCACACCTCATCCTGCCCCCAGAGAACAGCTACACCTACCTCCACTCCTTCATCAAGCGCCTCAACGACGAGGGCAAGCTGCTCAGAAACTACACCCAGAACATTGACAACCTCGAGTCCAACGTGGACTTACCCGCCTCCAAGGTCATCCAGTGCCACGGCTCCTTTGCCTTTGCCACATGCCAGTCCTGCGGCTGGAAGTGCGAGGGCTCCCGCATCTTCAAGTACATCAAGGAGAAGGTGCTGCCCGTGTGCCCCAACTGCCTGAAGGAGCGCAAAAGGCTTTTCACCAAAAACGAGTACTACCAGCCAGCCTCCTTCGGCCTCATGAAGCCGGACATCACCTTCTTCGGCGAGCAGCTGCCAGAGGCGTTCCACTCGCACATCCTCAGCGACGTGGCACAGTGCGACCTGCTGCTCTGCATCGGTACCAGTCTGAAAGTGTCTCCGGTCAGCAGCATCGTCAACCTGGTCCCGGAGAACGTGCCCCAGATCCTCATCAACAAGGACCTCATAGGCCACTGCGGGTTTGATATGTCGCTGCTCGGGTACTGTGACGATGCTGCGCTGCTGCTGGCTGAGAAGCTGGGCTGGGAGATTCAGTCCTGTGGCACGGTTACAGACCGCTCCAAGAAGCCTATCTCGGCCACCGTCATCGACAGCGAGCTCAGTATCTACGAGGTGAAGGCTGGTGAGGCTGCTGAGTGAGCCTGGCTTGCCAGGCGAGCAAAGAAGCTTGTATAATAGTAATGTAAGAATGGCAGTCAGCCGATGACAGAAGCTTGTATAATAGCAATGTAAGAATGGCAGTCAGCCGAAGACAGAAGCTTGTATAAGAGCAATGTAAAAACTACAAAGGAGTTTACTGGGTGAGGTGATTCTCTGAACCTGCTGGGTGACCACAACAGCTTGTGATAGTAATGCGACAACAACACTGCAAAGCTGCAAGGCAACCAATTAGAGGCTTGTGATAGTCTGGTGAGAATAACCACTACAAGAGAGCCCACCATCGCCTAACATAACTAATCGCGGTGGAAGTAAATGTTATTAACTGATTTATGATCATTTGGCAACTCTTTATACTTTAACTCATTTGCTTCAATGCTATCTCATTATCCATTGGACTAATTGGAATTTCTCTGCAGTCTAAACTTTTGCCCAATTGTTATATGGATTGGTACCACTTCTAAAGTTATATCCTCTTGAAGAGTTCTGACGTGTACCAAACCTATCACTTCGTCTATAAGCAAGCACATCAGCTTGTATGTAAACAATTGCACAGCCAGGCGAGGCCCAAAACGCTTGGGGTGAGCAAATAGAAGCAGGCAGTTCTGTCCAGTGGGAAGTAACACATTACGCCTGCAGTCTTAGGCACCCAGGTAAACCCCAGCCACAGCTAAATCCAAACCACAGCTAAACCACTATGTAAACCATTTCAATATATATCATCCAGGATTACACTTTTGCTTGGATCAGCAGATACACCACCACATTGACCAAAGACTGCAGTTTGAGATATCTGTGCATTGGAAGCTACTCTGTACTTCTAATAGTAAACAGCTTATCCGGGTGAGCAGTTTTGACTTGCACACAGTCTGGGAACAGCTGGCAATACGAGGTTGAATAGTCTAGCAGCGGTAAAGATTGTTGCTGTAAACTTCACCTGGAGGTGAACTTGTTTTAAGTTGGTGTTTACAAGATAATCTGGGTGTGAAGTGCCAACTGAATATACTTTCTGAGTTTAAACCACCCTCAACTCATGAACAAGTGGCTCTATGTGAATAATCAGACTCACTAACAGATTGGATTCGAAGACCTGAGTG
Organism: Starmera stellimalicola; assembly: GCA_030580055.1. Lineage (NCBI taxonomy): Eukaryota > Fungi > Ascomycota > Saccharomycetes > Phaffomycetales > Phaffomycetaceae > Starmera > Starmera stellimalicola. Next base: position 456,538 of record JAKTSD010000004.1, on the reverse strand, counting down.
TCGTTTGCAATAACAGTAATAGACAACTGCATCTGGAACCAGGCAAGCTAACAGAAAACAACCCTCAGGGCTGGCTTTTGAACAACGGGCAGCAGCTGGTCTCAGGGCATTATTTTACAGCTCTAAAAACACCACCTAACAGGATAACTAATGCTGGCACACAGGTGACCAGGTGAGCTAGCTTCAACAGCACCGTACCAAGCATGGAGTACTGAGCAAACCTGCTGCTTGTCTTCTATATAAAAACATAAACATACACGCTCCCTCCTCCTATTTATGCGCCTTTCAGGTGATTTTGATCAGTTAGATTTCAATCTTACCAGCTAATTAGCATCATCTACGATTCTGTTAATTAGTGCATGGTTTCACACCATTGAAACATAAAATCATACTTGACTAAATCAATACTTTGCCCCAGCACAACACCTCAAAACCCTTCTTCATATGCTTGTTTCTGACATTTCTCTATCATCTGCAGACGTCAATATACTTGTGAGATCAAGTATATTGACAGTCTCTTCAAGTCAACACTAGAGAGCTCATTTGTCTGTCCTAGCATTGACCTAGCACCATCTGCTGTTTGTTTGTGAGTGGGTTTTGATCAATGATAGGTTCATATAGGAACAAATAGCTGCCTGCTTAACACTTATCTACCTGCTCATGCAGACTCTACGTACTTGCAGAGAGAATAATCTCTTTCTAGTTGTCTCAAGATTTGTTCAGCTATGCTAACAGCCAAATATCCATATCTACGTTGTATAAAGGTGATGTATGCACTATAGTGATGATCTATAGGAACGGGCTAAATACCTACAAAAAGACACCTAATTGTTTAAAGAGGTGATGCTATGCACCTAAGCTGAATTACTAGCAACATATCTATTAAAAGGGGATGTGGTGTATCATGGTGCTATATTTGCTCGCGGGTCAAAATACCTATAAAAGGTTCTGCTATATATCTTGTATGTACTAGCAAACTGGATATATTTACAAAAAGGTGACTATAAAGCTGTAAGAAAGGTGTTATATCTATGTGATGTATGTACTGATACTGTGTTGTATAAAAAGGTTCTGTTATAAAGCTGCAAAAGAGGTGGTATATGTGCTATGTGATGTATGTGCTATGTGATGCTAACTACGCTAACAGCCAGATACTATGTTGTATAGAAATGTTCTTCTATAAGCTGTAAAGTGATGTACTAGCAGACTACCATATCCATAAAGGGTGTTAAGCTGTAAAGTGATGTACTAGCAGACTACCATATCCATAAAGGGTGTTAAGCTGTAAAGTGATGTACTAGCAGACTACCATATCCATAAAGGTGTTAAGCTGTAAAGTGATGTACTAGCAGACTACCATATCCATAAGGGTGTTAAGCTGTAAAGTGATGTACTAGCAGACTACCATATCCATAAGGGTGTTAAGCTGTAAAGTGATGTACTAGCAGGCCAAACGTAGCTGTGATCGGTCATAACGCCAAACTACTTATCCTACAACGCCTATCTTAACTCACATTGAAACATCTGATCTTGTTTGGTAGCCCAACTACCAACAATGTGTCTACTTCTTATTATATAAAGCCTTTGGTCGGTTGTTTCAAGGCTGTTAAGACCTTATTACCTTTTAGAGTAAACAGCAGCAAGCTACCTCTGAGCGAACAGTAAAGCTACGACCACCTGGATAAGCAACCAGGTGGATAGTACACGATCTACGCTGAGCAGTAAGCACATTTGTATACAGTACAAATACTAAGCCAGTGTTTGTAGGCTAGCAGCTAGCCGGCCGCGCCCTCAAAACCCGTCCAGGGCGTCGATGGCTGCGCGGATGCGTCTGAGGGTCTCAGGCTTGCGCTTGGAGTCGATGAGCATGTCGGAGGTGAGCTTGCTGATGGAATCGACGAGCCGCTCGATCAGCAGTTTCTCCTCGTCGTGCAGGCCGATGGAGTTGAACTCTGAGCCTATGACGGTGCCCTGGGTAAGGTCGACGAGCTTGTCGAACTTGTCTGCGGCGGAGAGCCGCTTGGTCTTGCGTGGGGAGGCGTGTTGGGGCGACTGGGGGTGGCCCTGGTACTGGCTCTGGTGGGCCTGTGGGGGGCCCTGTGGGTGCTGGGGGTGCTGGGGGTGGGCCTGGTGGGCCCCAGGGGCTACTGGCTCCGCCCCAGGGGCTACTGGCACCGCGGTGGGCGCCTGCAGGTTCACAATGTCCGCGTCGTGGATGCTCGCAGAGTACTCGGTGTTCTCAACAGACTGGTAGAAGGAGCTCTCAGACATGTTGTGCGGTGCTGTGCTGTGTGCTGTGCTGTGCTGTGCTGGTGCTGAGCTGTGCTGTGCTGTGCTACGCTGTGCTGGTGGTGTGGTGCGCAGTGGTATTTATTTCAAAAACCAAAACAAACAAAGGTAAACAAGCCAAACAACATGCAAAAGGGCAGTAAGGACGATTCCGTGGTGCAGCTAGTGCTGATACGGCACGGGGAGAGCGAGCTGAACAGCAGCAATGTGTTCTGCGGGTGGCTGGACGCGAAGCTGACAGGCAGGGGCCGGGAGCAGGCGGCGGGGGCGGGGCGGCAGCTGGTGGAGCTGGGGCTCAAGCCCAGCAAGCTGTACACGTCGCGGCTGGTGCGCAATGTGCAGACGGGGGACATCATCATGCTGGCGATGCGGCGGGACTGGTGCGACGTGCGCAGGAGCTGGCGGCTGAACGAGCGGCACTACGGGCTGCTGCAGGGCTGCAACAAGGACGAGGTGCGGGCGCGGTTTGGGCAGGCGCGGTACGACGAGTGGCGGCGCGGGTTCGACGGGCGCCCGCCCAGCGCGGGGCAGCTGCCGCCGGCGGATGTCGGTTTCCTACGGGAGCTCAAGACTCACTGTGCATTGCGGGAGGACTATGAACGGTATGGGTTTGCGGTGCCGGACGGCGAGTCGCTGCACATGGTGGTGGACCGGGTCGCGCCGCTGGTGGCGGAGCTCAAGCACGACCTGCTGGAGCACCGGTGCGTGCTGCTGGTGGGCCACGGGTCCACGATCCGCGCGCTGCTGCGCATCTTTCTGGACGCGCCCATCGTCGAGATCCCCAACTGCGAGCCCATCCTGCTCGAGTTTGACCGAGCCACCTTTGCGTGCACGCGCCGGGCCCTCTAGGGCTCTGTGGGCCCTCTGCGGCTCTCTGCGGAGGTAGGGGACGACTCACACATACTCAACGTGCTCCTTGGCGTACTGGATCGCCCGCGACGCCTCCTCGCCCGTCAGCCCGTGCTTGAGCTTGATGTGCCGCGACAGCGCGTCGCCCCTGCTGAAGCTCTTGGACGACACTCCGCCCTCCAGCTCGTTGCACACCATGCACCGGAAGATCTTCTTCTGCGGTGCGTGGATCGTGCTCTGGTGTCTTATCAGGTCGTACGGCCGCGAGAACTGCTTGAGGCACGGGCTGTTGGTGGCCGGGTTGATCAGGTTGCACGTGTGGCTGTCCACCTGCGGCTGCGGTGTTTGCACTGGCTCCTCTGCTTCCTTCACCGGCACCTGGTCCTGGTCCTGGTCCTGGTGCGGGTGCTGGTGCGGGTGCAGGTGCTTATACTGGTGCTCCTCCTGCTCTTCCTGAGCCTCACCCTCTTCCTCACCCTCAACTTCCACATCCTCGCTGGAACAGCTGTCGATGGGCTCGAAATAGTCGTCCTCGTCAAACTCCTCGTCACTAAACTCCTCAATCTCATCCACCGGTATCAGAATAGGCGAGTTGTTGAAGTTGTCGAACGCAAATTCATCCTGCTGCTTCTCCTTTATGGGCAAAATCGAGTTGAAAATGTCTGGGTCTGCAAACTCATTGAATATATTATTATCGTCAGAGTCCATTATCGTAGGATTCGTCAGCGTAGCGTCCTCCATCGAGTGCATCGAGTCCATGTCCATGTCAAAGTCGTGGCTGAACTCGGGAATCGTCAGCATCTCCTCAGAGTTTGGGGCTGTGGTGCTGTTATTGCTGTAAAATTGCGACGGAACATGGTACAGTTCGTCCTCCATGGCGTCTGTCAGTGTGCGCAGTAGTGGGGGGAATGTCGTCATCGATGCTATGGTTCCTTCTTCTGCTGTATCAAAGGGTTCTATTATTGCTGAATTCACTTGTTGGGAAATTGTTGGCTTTTCCCTTTTTCTTTGGTTTGTAATTAATAATTGAAATGTAAAAATAACAAAAAGCACTGAAAATAAGAATTTTGTAGAATTTTTGAGAAAAAACGCGTCACATGACTCTGCACGTGATGATCTGCATGACGGCACGCTGTGTGCGTGCCACTGCATTGCGGTGCTTTAGGCGGCACCCGCATGCATCAGCGTGCACCCGCGTAACATTTGCAAAATTTATAAACTAAATAAGTTTGGTTAGTTTATTTATTTTGGTGTTGTAGTTGAGGTTGAATATTGTATTATCATCTACAGCACTGAGTAGTTACTGCATTATTATATTAGTAGGCTGTTACTAGCACCTCAGATGCCATGTTTGCAGCACTGAGTAGTTGTTATCTGATCAAGTAGTGTTGTTATTGTTATGCGCGTTAGTATGTTACTGGCACCTCAGATGCTGCGTCGCTATGAGCATTGGTGGTTGTTACTACGTTGTTATTAAACTGAGTTGTTACTACGTTGTTATTAAACTGAGTTGTTACTACATTGTTATTTGAGTAGGTTGTTATATTGTTATTTGAGTAGGTTGTTATATTGTTATTTGAGTAGGTTGTTACATTGTTATTTGAGTAGGTTGTTACATTGTTATTTGAGTAGGTTGTTACATTGTTATTTGAGTAGGTTGTTACATTGTTATTTGAGTAGGTTGTTACATTGTTATTTGAGTAGGTTGTTACATTGTTATTTGAGTAGGTTGTTACATTGTTATTTGAGTAGGTTGTTACATTGTTATTTGAGTAGGTTGTTACATTGTTATTAAACTGGGTTACTACACTGCTATTTGAGCAGGTTGTCACTACTTTGTTATCAAACTGATCAGCATGTGGTAAGTTGTCACTGCACCCAAAGTAACTACAACCATCTACAAAACTTCAATCCATCCCTATATTCCAAATTAATTACCAAAACCATACAATGTTCTTCCTTGTCTCTTTAGAGCGTAAACAACATCTAATGAAGTAACAGTCTTTCTCTTTGCGTGTTCGGTATATGTAACAGCATCTCTGATGACGTTTTCCAAGAATGATTTCAACACTCCACGGACTTCTTCGTAGATCAAAGCTGAAATACGTTTAACACCACCTCTTCTGGCTAATCTTCTGATAGCTGGCTTTGTGATACCTTGAATGTTATCTCTAAGAATCTTTCTGTGTCTTTTTGCACCACCTTTTCCAAGTCCTTTTCCACCTTTACCTCTACCTGACATTTTGTATATTTATTATCGTTATTAGTTACTTGTTATTAAACACTCAAAGTGCGATTTCACTCGATTTATATAAAAATGAAATCGAGACGGACCGAATTTTACACAGACAAGAGTAATTCTGTGCCCGGACGGCAGACGTTTTTTTCGCAATGCGGGAAAACATTGCCCAGACCGAATTTTACACAGTGTGTAATTCGGAGTCTGCTGATTTATATAAATAACAGCAAAAATCCTGCCTGGAATGTTTTTGCCACTCTGCTAAATAGGACAACCAAAATGGCTAGAACTAAACAAACAGCAAGAAAATCCACTGGTGGTAAAGCACCAAGAAAACAGTTAGCTTCCAAAGCTGCAAGAAAATCAGCTCCATCTACTGGAGGTGTCAAGAAACCACACAGATATAAACCAGGTACCGTTGCATTAAGAGAAATCAGAAGATTCCAAAAATCTACTGAATTACTGATCAGAAAGCTTCCATTCCAAAGATTAGTCCGTGAAATTGCTCAAGATTTCAAAACTGACTTAAGATTCCAATCTTCTGCCATCGGTGCTTTACAAGAATCCGTCGAAGCTTACTTGGTCTCCTTGTTTGAAGACACTAACTTGGCTGCTATCCACGCTAAGAGAGTCACCATTCAAAAGAAAGATATCCAATTAGCAAGAAGATTAAGAGGAGAAAGATCATAAGTAGACTGATTAGTGTTATACTCATTTAGTTAGTTGGTTGGTTTAATGTACATTATAGGGAAAGGTTACAACTTGTAGTGATGTCTCGTAGTGTTGTTGTTGTTGTTGTTGTTGTTGTTGTTGGTGGTGGTTGTTGTGGTGGTGGTGGTGGTACATCACTGCAGCAACCGTTATATAAGCAGCCCAACGGTCCGATGACTCAGATATTATGTATTACTCTATGTAGGTGATTGTGCGTGGAGATCAGGCTGGGGGCAGGTAGCACGCGAACAGCACCGTTTGAAGCAGGTTCCAGGTGATGACCCACAGCAGCCAGTACTTGCCTCTCTTTTGCAGGATGAGTATTGCCAGGTACCAGTAAACGATAGGCAAGAAGGATGAGATCCGGTTGAGGATCTGGATGTTTATGAACAGGCAGCTTCCCACGGTGAAAACGAGCCCCGTCAGGCTCAGGCTTCTGAGCTGCTGGAACCTCCAGAGGAACAAGGACGACTTGAGCAAGAGCACTATGATTGGGATGGTGATGACGAAGTTGAACAGATTGTTCGGTGTGTAGTACTTGAGGAAGCCGTTGTCCCAGTACCTACTCTGTGCGTAAACCACGAGGGACGGGAACGTGCTTGCGCACCACTCTCTGTCGGGGCTGGGGCAGTAGATGAAGTAGGGCACGAGGTTGAGGGCCAGAAAGCTGGCGAACAGCACTGTGCCGCACAGCAGGGCTCTGAGGTTCCTGCACACGAGCAGGTCGTAGAGGTAGATGACGCCGAGGACCAGGGCGTTGCTGCGGGTGCAGAAGGAGAGCGCAAAGAAGACGCAGCTCAGCAAGTAGTGCCTGTGCAGGCAGTACAAGCCCGTGAAGGCGAGCAGATTTGACAAGTTCTCGCTGTACGGGACGGACAGGAAGATGCCGCTCGGGGAGGCAGCAAACAGCACTGCAGACAGGCGTGCGATCTCCCTCTGCTGGGAGAACCCGCGGAAGTAGAGCAGCGAGATGCGGTACATCATGAGGCACGACAGGTAGTGGAACAGGTTTGAGAGGGCAAAGCCCACCACGGTGGAGTCAATGCCCGTGTAAATGCTGGTGTAGTGGACGAGCCTCCACCACAGGGGCGAGAAGACCCACTCGTGGTCGTACTGGACGCCGTGGTCGAACAGCTTGCCGAAGTAGACGTTGTCCCAGACCATGAGCCTGCGCAGGGCGCCGGTGGCTCCCGCGTTGGACTGGTCGAACTGGGCGCCGCGCGCCAGCACAAACTGCAGCGCCTTGACCAGCACAAACACCAAATTGAGCTCCTTCATCCAGTTTGGGCACAGCTTCAGCTCGCTTTAGCTCGCTTTTTGGCTCAGTTTTGAATTTCTGCTCACTTTAGTCACCCAGTGAGACAAAAATAGACAGCATGGAACTGGCAAAGAGAGACTACTGCTACGGGTACTGCGGGTGGACGTGGGGCCGGTGGGTGCTGCTGGCGTTCGTGGTGCTGGTGATTGTGTTTGTGCTGCTGGGAGCTCTGCGCAAGAACAAGCAGCGGGGCCAGCAAGGCAACCAACCGATTATTGGGACAGCCTGGTTCACGCCACCGAGCTACTATGCGTCGAACGCGCAGCAGGGACGGACCCAGCAGCCGATGTACGAGCCTCCGCAGCAGCCGTACGTGCCGCCATACACGCCTGAGGCCGGGGAGCAGGACGCTGGGTACTACGACCAGCAGGGCGTCTACCACCCCAAGCGGCCCCTTGTGCCCGACAACACGTCGGCGAGCTTCCCGCCAGGCGCCAGCACCACTGCCAGCTATGCGGGTGCCAGCTACGCGGGCGCCACTACCGCCTACGGGGTGCACAGTGGCTCCACAAGTGGCGGAAGTGCCACTAACGATTATTACAGAGACGTTCAGCCTGCGCATTTGCGAAGATAGCGCGCGGGTTTGCCTAAAACGTCCTGTGGGATTATTTCCTATTTAATGGGCAACAATTCCCAGCAAGAGAAATCCGCTTCTGCAACGCACTGAGCTACACACAAGATGACCGTCCCAGTATTGAAGAACCCAGCACTGCTGAGAACAGGAGCCCTGATCAACGGGCAGTGGATCAAGGCGGGCCCGCTGTTTTCAGTCACAGACCCGGCCACCGGGGCTGAGATTGCCAAACTGCCAGACCAGCCTGTCGAGGTTGTGGAGCTGGCCATTGACGCTGCGTACAGCACGTTCAAGCAGTACAAGGCCACCACTCCGCGCCAGAGATCAAAATGGCTCAGAAACCTGTACAACCTGATCATGGACAACGTGGACGACCTGGCCAAGATCTGCACCTGGGAGAACGGTAAGGCCCTTGCTGAGTCCGTGGGCGAGATCAAGTACGGCGCCACCTACTTCGAGTGGTACGCCGAGGAGGCCCCAAGAATGTACGGCCACACCATCCAGCCGGCAAACTCCACCAACAGGGTGTTCACCCTGAGACAGCCGGTCGGCGTGTGCGGTATCATTACCCCATGGAACTTCCCAAGCGCCATGATCACCAGAAAGGCTGCAGCTGCGCTGGCTGCAGGATGCACCGTCGTGATCAAGCCAGACTCGCAGACCCCACTGAGTGCCCTGGCTCTGGGCTACCTGGCCGAGCAGGCTGGTTTCCCACCGGGCGCAGTCAACATCATCTTATCGCACACCAAGACCCCGGAATTCGGCCTCGTTCTGTGCGAGTCGCCAAAGGTGAAGAAGATCTCCTTCACTGGGTCCACCAACGTCGGCAAGATCCTCATGAAGCAGAGTGCCTCCACTCTGAAGAAGCTGTCGTTCGAGCTCGGTGGTAATGCCCCAATCATCGTGTTCAAAGACGCAGACCTCGACAACGCTGTCGACCAGGTCCTGGCGTCCAAGTTCAGAGGCCTGGGCCAGACCTGTGTCTGCGCCAACAGAATCTACGTGCACAAGGACATCCAGGACGCCTTTGCCAGCAAGTTTGCTGCCAAGGTTGAGCAGTTCAAGATCGGCCACGGGCTGGACGCCAACACCACGCACGGTTCGCTCATCAACGAGCGTGCCATCGCCAAAGTCGAGGACCACTTCAACGACGCAGTCGCCAAAGGGGCCACTGTCGTGCTCAAGGGAGGTCGCCGCACAGACCTGGGCCCAAACTTCTACTCCCCAAGCGTGCTGACCAACGTGGACCAGTCGATGAAGGTTGCCAAAGAAGAGACCTTCGGCCCACTGGCTGCCATCTTCCCATTCGAGTCCACCGAGCAGGTGGTCCAGTGGGCAAACGACTCCTCTGTCGGCCTGGCTTCCTACGTGTTCTCCTCAGACATCAACACCATTTACTCGGTCTCAGAGGCCCTGGAGACCGGAATGGTCAGCTGCAACACCGGAATCTTCACCGACTGCGCCATCCCATTCGGCGGTGTCAAGGAGAGTGGCTTCGGCCGCGAGGGAAGTCTCTACGGTATCGAGGACTACACCGTCATCAAGACGGTCAACATCGGCAACATCAACACCATCCCAATGGCCTAATCACGTGAGATACATTACTCACGAATTATGTAACGCCCTTAGTCACACATCACGTAATATTTTTTGGTACAGAAATTTGTAGATTTTGCGCAGGCAGCTAAACAAGTAAACACATGGATCTTTATGAGCAGTTTCCGCGCTCGCGGCTGAACCTGGACCCCGAGTTTGAGCAGCTGCTTGAGCGGTGCAGGGAGCGGCACGTGTGCTGCTTGGATTTGATTTACGGGGACGCTGGGGAGCTCACCAGCAGGCTGGAGCTGCCCATCTTGGTTATAAAGAAGTTTGTTAAGCTGATTGATCTGGAGCCGCTGGGGGCCCAGGTGACGCGCACGCAGCAAATGTTTAGCACTGGGGACCCTGCAGTGGACAGAATGCTTGGTGGAGGGATCCTAACTGGCGCTATTACGGAGTTATTTGGCGAATCAGCTACGGGCAAGTCTCAGTTCTGCATGCAGCTGTGCGAGTCGGTTCAGGGCTCCAGGCAGCACGGAGGCCTAGAGGGCTCTGCAGTGTATATCTCCACCGAGTCTATAGTGGAGACCAAGCGGATGCGAGAGATATCGTCACATCTAGACAATATATTTGTCATCAACTGCAACGATATCGAGACGCAGGAACAAATTCTGTCGGTTCAGCTACCCATCCTTGTGAAACAGCACAATGTCAAGCTGGTGGTGGTGGACTCGGTATCGCATCATCTGAGACTCGAAAACAACCAAAATAAGAATAAAATAGTCAACCGAATGCTGAGCCACCTGCTTGACCTGGCAATAGAATCCAACCTATCCGTGGTGCTAACCAACCAAATCAGCGACTTGCCCAACAGAGAAGTGGTCAGCAGGCTGTCCAACTACTACCAAATCGGCTGGCTGAACGGATGGGCGAATTCTGACATTAAAAAGTACCAGCAGAATATCAGCTGTAGAAGCAAAGTCAACGCGTTGGGGCTGGAGTTTAACAACTTTATTGATACAAAAATCATGCTGGGAAAGTACTACTTGTTCCAAGAGGACGAAACTTGGGAATTACATAGATTTCTGAAGGTTATTTATTCGCCAATCTCTAATTATTCAGAAATTGAGTTTTCTATGGAGAAGAATGGTATTAAAACTCACCAGGAGCTTAGTGAAAAAGAGTAATCAAGATAACTCTATTTTACCAAACACTTCCCCATCAGCATCTTCTTCAATGGCATCTTCATCATACATCTTCATGTCATTATCAGAATACGTCAGATCGTATTCTTCATTATCCAAATCATTATCAATTGTCAGCCTTCTCTTAGGCTCTCTTGGATGAAGTTTTGGCGAGTTTATTCTATATCCATCCAAATACAAGAATGCAACTCTTTTCCGTTTTTTATTGAAGATGAACCATTTCATCGTCCACAAATGACCCGGCTCGTCATCAAGCAGGGAGTTTGTCTCGTCAATGATCAATTCATAGAAAATGCAGTCAATAAGGTCCATGTGGATATTTATAATGTCCCATATCCACTCATTATTTCCAGATCTTCCCAATGAAATTAGTGTATTATCGAATTTGGATTTGAGTACATTAAGATTTATTCTTTTGAAATCAGTTGGTTCAAATGACGAAAAGTCATTATCTGGATATGTTGCATTGAGAATTCCAATTAGATATGAGAATGTTTTTCTGCTTGCAGTGTCATTTAGAGGTCCAAAAGGGGTATCTTCATAACTGTTTGGCAGCGAGTTCTTCTCAATAGTATTACAGCTGCTCATTTCATCCTCCTCATCATTATTACTGTTGTGATTACTGTTGTTACTTGAGCTGAATCTTCTCTTTTGTTTCAGGAAATTAGGATTTGGCGCAACGTCAATGTGGTTATGGCTTTCAATCAGCTCGTCAAAGTGCTTATCAATGGTCTTATAAAGCTTTCTATCCGAGCCCACTGGTTTGGTAGTGAAAAGGTCGCAGCTGCCACTGACGTGACAATCATTAATGTCAAACGTTAGGAACTGGTTTATCTGTTCGATGTCTGTTTCATCTATGAACTTTTAGTTTGACTCAGTTAGTGGGAGTTTTTCTTTTTTCCTTGGGTCACTTCACCACCATTTCACATTTCCACTCACTTTCATTGTTTACCTCGTCAGCTATGACTATTTATTCAGTGTTTATTTGTTTGTTTACCGCTAGTTAATCAGTCAATGATTAATTAATTTATTAATTTATTATTAAATTAACAAATTGGTGGACTGGTTGATTAGATAATGCAGTTAACCGGGCGACGCAGGGTAAACCCGGAGTGGGAATTTGCGCCAAATTTTCAAGATGGAATTTATTCAGTTTGGCGTGGAGTTAACATTTGTATGTGTTTCAGGTGGTCCGTGGTGTGGAACTGGGGGCTGTGTGTTGATAGGATACTACGAGGAGTGGCATACAGGCTGGCTACACCAGGAATAAAGCTTCAAGTTGCCAAAATGAAATAAAAAAAATGAAAAAAAAAATGTGACAAAATTGACATACATTTTTTGAAAAAGGTACCAAAATACGAAAAATTACAGGTAAAAGTGGATTACTGGTTCAGTATGAGGCTGAAATGAAAGGTGGCAGTACCCAGTCACAGCGTATATGCTACGTACAGCAACTAAAACAGAGTTTTATCAGCAACAATTGCTACAAAATTCCTAAAATAGAAAATTTTTTATCCACTAAACAGCAACTTTAAGACGAGGCTGAAGAAAATTTTTTCTATTGTTGTTGTTGTTTTTTAGACTTTTTAAACAACAGAAAGAAGAAGGAAAATTCAGATTTGAAGGACATTAGCACCAAGAAGAAGAACCAAAAATGGCAAATTCATCACAGGAAAGTTCTTCAACATCTGCGTTTGTCAGTTCGCTGATCATCAATGGGATTATTTTCCTTATTTTTATGTCAATTTTCGTCTACCTGAGACCAAAACAAAGAAATGTTTACGAGCCAAAAACAATGGATCTGAAAACCCTCAAGCCAATTGACCAACCACCACAGGTTCCACAGGGTGCGTTTGCATGGTTGCCTTTTATTCTCACCAAGCCAAGGGAGTTTTTGGTTCAGTATTGTGGGGTGGATGCGTACTTCTTTTTACGTTATTTGCTTATTTTCACCAGCATATCATTTATGGGCTGTATAATCCTGTTCCCAATCCTACTACCAGTCAATGCCACAAATGGTCATAACTTGAAGGGATTCGAGCTGTTGTCCTTCTCCAATGTTTCTAACAAATGGAGATTTTTTGCTCACGTGTTTTTATCATGGATTTACTTTGGGTTCATTTTGTTTATCATCTACAAGGAGTTAATCTTTTACACCACTTTCAGACACTCTTTGCAAACCACTCCTTTCTACAACAACTTGTTATCGTCCAGAACCATTCTGTTAACTGACATTGCAGACGAGTTCAACAATGAAACAGAACTGAAAAACCAGTTTCCAAACTTGGTTAAAACTTGGTATGCCAAAGATTACAAAGAGTTGGAGGAACTAGTGAAAGAAAGAACTAAACTGGCTGCTAAGTATGAAGGAGCTTTAAACAAAGTGATTTCTAAAGGTGTCAAGCTACAAAGAAAACTCATCAAAAAGAACAAGCCATTACCAGAGCAGCCACAGGACTATATCAAGAAGCAGCCAACTCATAGATTGGGAAAAATCCCATTTATTGGTGAGAAGGTTGAAACAATTGACTATGCAATCAATAAATTGAGTGAATTGGATGAAAAGATTGAGAAACTACAGGCTAATTATAAAGAAAACGACAACATTGGATCAGTTTTCATTGAATTCGCTAATCAGTTGGAAGCACAAAAAGCTTACCAATCAATCAAATTTAACTCAAACTTCAAATCGTCGAAATACTATATTGGAATTCCACCTGATGACATTGTCTGGGAAAACTTGGACATTAGCAAAAAATCCAGAGTTTCAAAGAGAATTTTAGCAAACACTTTCTTAACTTTAATGATCATCTTTTGGGCAATTCCAGTTGCAGTTGTTGGTGCCATTTCAAACATTAATTTCTTAACTGATAAAGTTCATTTTTTGAGATTTATCAACAACTGTCCTGATGTTATTTTAGGTTTAATCACCGGTATGTTGCCATCAATTTTATTAGCTGTTTTAATGTCATTGGTTCCTGTGGTTATTAAAAAGGCTGCTAAAATATCTGGTGCTATCACCAAGCAAGAAATTGAATTATACTGTCAAAGTTGGTACTATGGATTCCAAGTGATTCAAGTGTTTTTAGTTATGACATTAGCATCAGCTGCAACTTCAACAGTTACTGCCATTATTAATGATCCAAGTTCTGCTTGGAGTTTACTGTCTGAAAACATTCCAAAGGCGTCGAACTTTTACATTGTTTATTTTATTTTATTGGGTTTGTCATTCACTGGTGGAACATTCTTGAGACTTGTTCCTTTATTATTGTCAAAGATTCTTGCCTTTTTAAAGAACACACCAAGAAAGAAATGGGATTTCCAAAACAAGTTATCAACAACAAGTTGGGGAGTTATCTACCCAGTTTACCAGTTGTTAATCTGTATTTTCATCATTTACTCAATTATTTCACCAATTTTACTGGTTTTCTCAACTGTTGGTTTGGTGTTGATTTACATTGCTTTCTTATATTTCATGATCTATATCAATGGATTCGATTATGACTTGAAAGGAAGAAACTATCCAAAGGCTTTGATGCACACATTTGTTGGATTGTACTTGGCTGAAGTGTGCCTATTTGCATTATTTATTATGGCTAAGACTTGGGGTCCTTTAGTTTTGGAAATTGTTATGATTGTTGTCACAGTTGGTTGTCATTTATACTTCCAAAGAATTTTCTTCCCATTGTACGATGCAGTTCCAATTAGTGCATTAAACCAAGGAGTTCCAATCAACGGATTTGAAGATTCAGTCTACCCAATGAAGGATCAAGGTCTAAAGGAAATCAAAGAAGTTGGAGAAAACTATCCAAACAATGTGAATGTGGATCAAGTCAATGATTCAGATGCTAACCAGCACCTAAGAAAAGAATCCGAAGTTACACAGAATTTGGGTAAAGATGATGACACACTGAACCATGCGTCTACCGCTTCTAATTACAATACTAATACAAACAGTGATAAAGTGTTTGATGCAGATATAGAGAAACAGCAACAGCAACAGCAACAGCAACAAGAACAATATCCTCCTCAGGTACCAACAGACAAGGACTTTGATTTGGACGTTTTTGCCAAACAATTGAAATCCAACCCTGTTGGAATTACCAAAAGTTTTTTCAGCCCAAGAATTGGATACAGTTTCAGTGCAATTCGTAACAACATGCCACCAATCTTTAACTTGATTCCTAAGTACAATCAAGAGTACTTGGACTTGGCATACGTCAGTAAAGCAGTCACTGACGATGTTGCACATATCTGGGTTCCAAAAGATTCCATTGGAATCTCACAGTACGAGAAAGAACTGGCTAAGGGTAAGGTTGATATCTACGATGAAGGTAACACAGAGTTTAATGAGAAGGGAAAATATGAAGTTGTTGGTCTACCACCTTCATATGAAGAAGCAATTAGAAGTTGAGAGGTTTGCTAGCTTTTTGAGATATAGTTATAATTTTTAATATTTAATAGTTAATAGTTGGTTAGTGTGTAGGACTTCCGTGCTGTGTGTGGTGCTGTGGGTGGTTCTCACATATCATAGCGGTCCATATGGCAGCTCTTAGTAAGCACACACTAAGCATCCTTACACATTGCTGACTCAGCATAATCCTTAAAAGCAAAATTAAAAGAACACAAACAGATAACAAGCAACTGAAGGATACAAAACCGGCGCCAGTGACAAAATGGGAGCCGAAAAGGATGTGAATTCAGACAGTGGAGCATTCTATAACAAAGAAATTGTGATTGAGCTTAAACTGAATGAGGAAACCAAAGAAGTTAAAGAGATAGCAGGGAAAATCATCAGCAAAGATTACCTGTTCCAGTTAGTCAAAGAAGCGTTCAGCATTAGAGATGACGAGGAGTTTGAAGTTTTAAGATTTAGCAAGAAGAGCGGGAACTATGTTGCACTAAAGGAAAAGAACGATTTCAATTCACTGAAAAGAAGTTTAGAAGTTAAAAAGAGACTGAAACTGGTGATTAAGAAGAAGGAACAGCCACTGCAGGAGGCTATAACCGGTCTGAATCTGGACTCTATCAAGCAGAAAGTTGACGAAATCCATGCAAAGCTTGTTGAGGACAAAACCATCCACTATGATGTTTACTGCGATATTTGCAAATCAGATTCAGCCAAAAGCCATTCCAAGACTCCACCAAGTTACATTATGGGAACTCGCTATAAGTGTACTGAGTGTTTTGACTTTGATCTGTGCGAAAACTGCTTTGAAAACAGCAGAACTTACAAGAACCACAAGCTGGATCATCAGATGTATGTGATTAGATCCGAGACAAATCTGATTGTACCAACCCAGCAAAGTCGTAAAGACACGGATGATGAAATACTAGAGATTTCACAGGTCAATGTGGGCCGGGATGAGATCAATGAGTACAAGAAGGAGCTGGACTTGATCTTGAAAGAGTTTAACTCCGTCGAGAAGTTGAAGCAGCTCAGGGAGGGCTACTACAAGTCGCTTGGTGGTACCCAGGCTGCCACTGGTACCGGCACTGGTACAGCTGGCAGCGGTAAACTGCAGCTAAGCTTCACGGGGTCGAACGATTGCCTAACGTTCAAGCTCAGAAACGACTCAACCCTCACTGCACCAAAAGACATGACACTGGTGTTCAGAGGTGTGAGCAGCACCCAGGCAGCTGCAAGCGAGATTGCACTCGGTGTTGGGCCACATGAAATCCTGCCTAATGGTGAAAAGAAGCTGATAACCACTAACGGCGAGATTAGTAAGCTGCTGATTAACAACAGCTATGAGCTCCTGCTGGTTGGGCAAGATGGGGAAGTGTTTGCAGCGGGAGCTGGTGGTGCTGTTGGTGCAGGCAGTGCAGTTGCAGGCAGTGCAGACCTGTTCATCGAGAAGCAGTCGGGAGCTGCTTCCGGTGCTGTCCCGGCTGCTGCAGGAGATAACCGCGATAAGGAGGACACCAGCAGCCTGTCCGGGTTTGAGGGCGACTACGACGACTACGAGGTGCTCTCAACGACCGAGTTCGAGGACGAGTGATGGCCCTGCGGCGCCTTATATATTCCTGTTGTTTAATTGGTTTTAGTGTTAGCCAGCTGTGTAGTGCGCGTACCGGATAGTATATAGTGCTCTTACCAATTTGGGTAGTGCGCCGACCAATTGGGGTTTAGTGCGCGTACCAGCACTAACTTTTCAAATATTTCCAGTGAATGTAGAAAATAGTAAACCCAATAAAGCAGTAAAGCAGCTTGGAAAGAGCCAGAAGCGACAAGATGACGAAGGAAAAATGCAAAGAGCTGAAGAACCAAATACAGGAAATTGAGCTGAACAACAAGATCATTTCACTAGCAATAAATAGAACCAATATCTCGATTAAGAGAATGCGTTTAGAGTACTCGATTTTGATTGAGAGACTGGAGAACTTAACCGAGAGAAAGAACTTCAAGCAGCTGCAGGACATAATTGACTTTGAGCTGGTTGAAATGAAGAAAGTGAAGAAGCAGAAGAAGAATCCCAATGGTACCTCAAACAGTGTAAATAGCAATTTGAATTCGAGTAATTCAGGCAGCTCAGTAAAGGACCCGGACATGCCTAAAAGACCAATAAATCCATACTTGGTGTTCTGCGACTTGGAGAAGGAGAACCTGAAGAAAATAGCACAGGCTGAGGGCAAGCCAATCAGCGATTTGTCGAAAACGCTGGGTGAGAAATGGAAAAAGCTAGACGAGGTTGGCAAGAAGCCTTACTATGACGTCTATAATGAAGAGAAAGAGAAGTACATCAAGGAAATGGAGCTTTATGAGAAGAAGAAGGAGGATGCTGCGGCTGCGGCTGCGGCTGCGGCTGTTCCTGCTCCTGCTGCTGACGCTGTGGCTGATGCAGACTCTGTGGCGAGTGCGGATGCTGTGGCGAGTGCCGGTGTTGTGGCGAGTGCAGACACCGGTGCTGGTGTCAATGCCAGTGCCGGTGCTGCTGAGACAGATGCCCCAGCTGGCGAACCCCAAGCTGACGAAACTCAAGGCGTAAAGGTTGAAAAGTAGTTTGTATATTATTTTAATTGTGATATAATAGGATTATAGTGTTCAGTCTCATCTTCTGGCTCTCTTGTGGCCCTTTGCATGATAGTAACCGTTCTCGTCCTTCAAGCTCTTTCTCTTCTCTCTTGCTCTCAGATGGATTTTGTTCTTTCTTCTAGCTGCCACGTCTGGTGCGGTGATGGCCAACACAGATCTCGCATTCTTTCTTTCTTGTCTTCTGTTGTTGATGAATCTCATGGTGTTGGAGTACTGCTGAGTGTACTCACTAATACCAATCTTGTTTTCAATCATCTTCAAGCATTCTTTGCTCAATTCCTGGATTTCACCGCTGTCTGGGTCGTTTCTGTCACTGTAATCGTCATCAAGATTGATCAGAATTAGTGGCAGCAGTAGGTCGTGGATCTCCTCTAAAACTCTGTCGGCGCTGAACGTTTGAACTAACATAGCAAACAATTGAATACATGCTTTCTTTGACGACTGCGAGCTCTTTTGCGATCTTAAAATAGAACTGGCTTTCTTAATAACAAAACTGCCTGCTTGAACTTGGATCTTTTTGCCTTCTTCCTCTTCTTCTTGCTCGTCTTGATCTTCTTCGTCCTCCTCGTTGGCTGCAGACTTAGCCACAGACTTAGGCTTGGAAATTGACATTAAACTCTGCTCTTTCTCCAGCTCTCCAACACTCAAGATCAGCCCCTTGACAATCTGAGAGGCCAGCTTCTCTTCGACCTGTGGTGCCCTCAGCTGGTGGATCATTCTATTGACCAGCAACTGTAGCTCCTCAGCACTGAAAAAGTCTTTGCTTTTTGTTAGCAAATAGCAGCATATTCTGTCAGCAGACAGTCTAACCCAGGAATGTGGGAACAGTAAACATGAGATCAGTTCTTGCTTCAGCTCTTCTTTTTCTCCTTGTGGTTTGATTATCTCAAAATTGCTTTCAAGCAACACCAATAAACTTTGCAACCCATTGTAAACCAGCTCCCATCTAACCTCCTCTAGCGAAGTAGCTTTAGAGTTTGCTAGAATCTCCTTGATGGCCTTCAGCACATCCCCGTCCAGCTCGTTGCTCTCGGAATCTTCAGCCTTCTTGATTCTAAACAGCTGGAATGCACAACCAACTAGCGATGAATTCTTGGAATTCAACCAGCCGATAATATACTTGTTGAAATCTCCAGTTCCAAGCTTCTTGAATATCAACCCAATAATGGATACAGCCATCTCCCTGGACTTCTCATTGGTCTCAGAGATCAATATCTTGGCCAATCCAACAAAAAAAGAAGATCCAACGGTTTTGATCAATTCTTTACCAGACTTTAAAACAATCAAGTGAACCAGCTCCATCACCGACTGTTTACCCGAGTCACTAGGATAGTCCAAGTTATTAACTAAGAACTTGAACTGCCCTTCTAATCTACCCCTACTTTGATCATACTCCATCAAAAACTGGTAATAGATACTTCTCGACATGTCCCTTCTCTCTTTAGAAGGACTGGTTACCATCACATCACGCACCTTGTCCATAATGTCGTACACTTCTGGTATCATCACGTGCTTGGAGACAACAGATTTAATGAAATTAAATGCCAATCCTTGCTTATTTTGTTCATGAATATCTGGTAAGATCTTAATCAACAGATAACCAATAGAGTTCTCCTTCAACGTCAAATCTTCTCTGCGACGCATGATTATTGATAGAAATTTGAATGCAGCTTGACACAGCTCACTTTCTGTTGATGGGAAGTTTTTAATGATGATCAAGCATCTTCTTGCTGCAGTTTTAAAAATATCAAACTCAACTTCAATTTCATCCAGATTAAATTCAAGATCAATGATAATTGACAAGATCTTGAACGTTGGGATTAAAATAGATTCATTCTCTGATTTAATACTCTCTTTCAGTATGACCAAAAACCCTTTTAAGTCTTTGTTTGAAATTAATTTAGGATTCTTGGTTAAAATGATTCTCAAGAGCTCCAATGAAAACTTTTGGATTGTCTCAATATAAAGAGAGTTCTCCATCTCCACCCTCTGTGGTTTTGCATCAAGTTTAACAAGGAAATGATCCTCTGATTCACTAACTTTCTTTCTTCTTCTTTGAGGCAGGTCGTGTGATTCTTGGTAGATTTGATAACAAAGCACTAAACCTTGGCTAGTCAATACTTCTTCATTCTTGCTCAGACCATTCATGTACCTCTTAATCAGGTCATCCAGCTTATTCTGCACTTTGTATGTGATTCTCTCTTGCAAAAGCATTTTGATTGGATTAATCACTTCTTCAAAGGATGAAATACTTATATATTTACCTAAAATTTCAGCCATATCGAATCCCTTATTTGATTTGACTTCCCTCATTGTGGTTTTATAGTTATCAGAGTCTTTCTCCTCCCCAATTGATCCAAAAATATTCTCCATGATAATCTCAGAAATCAAACCAGAAGATTCATCTAAATCACCATGCTTTAAGTCTAATAATATGATGATATAATGAACTGTGAACCCTAGAATATGGACCTGTGAACCTCTGGTTAAGGCAGTTTTTAACTCCTGAATGATAAACTTGAGGTAAGTTGGCCCCAGAATCTTAGAAGCTCTTCCTAAATGCTTTCTAGTTGATTCACGCAAATCATCTTGTCTTGTACGTAAAATCTGACAGATTCCTGTCAGTACTCCTGGTAAAATCAACACCAAACGATCATGTGTGAGACATTTACATAAACATGCAATACCCTCAACTAATGCAGTTTTGTAAACCATAACTTCTTTATGTCTTTTATTTAAGAATTTTGAAATTGGTTGAATCATTTGTGAATCAATAAAATCATCTAATTCACTGCACTTCTCTTTAGGCAAATCAGCCATAACAACATCCTCATCTTGATCTAAATTAACACAGTTCATTAAAGACTTGGAAATTGTAACAATCAATCCAATAACATCATGTAAATACTTATGATCTTCCTTCATGTATGATAAGTATCTTTTGAAAATAGCCTGGTACTGTTTAAAAGTCAAACAAGAAACCAATGATTCAATAGTGCTTATTGCATCATTAGAAAGGTTTCTCAGCTTCTCATCATCACAATAAACAAACACTTCAACAATCGGTAGAATGTAATGTGCAATATTAGAGCTTGAAATAGAACTAGATAAACTTGCAAGGTCTCTGATCGCCTTTTGACGTCTATGAATCTGAATATGAGTAATATTAACAAAGAAACTTTTTTCTTCATCTTCTAAATCAATCAGTACCATCATATCTTTGAATTCATCAACATGTTTTCCGTCTGTTATGATATACGACAAAATATTAATAAACTCAGTGCGAACCGTTTCTTCTTTGTTTCTGATTCCCAGCTTCAAATTACTTAACAAGACATCTTTGAACAATCTAGAGCTGTCAGCATTGAATCCATTTGTTGAAAAACTATCAATAAATCTTTTGATTGTATAAGTGGCATTTGTTCTAATTGCTAAATCATCAATCTCATTGATGAAGAAAATACAAGAGTTCAGGATTGGTAACCATTCATAATCTTTCAACTCCAAGTAAATATCTTCGTTGATGGTTCTAAATGCTGAGATTCTTCTATCATAATCAAATTCTTCCATTCTTTTCTTGGAATAAGTCTCTAGTTCAACTAGCAAACCACCAACTCTTTTAATTTCTGTAAATTGTGACCCCAGTTTTTCGAATATTTCAACTAGAATCTTTCTTTGATCTTTGTGTTTAATAAATTTCAAAAATTTCGAGCACACTTTATACAAGTTTTCTACTTCACTAAAGTCACCTGTAAAGTTACTTGCGAGGCCACATAATGTTTGTAAAACTTGAGTTCTCGTGTCAAATGAAATACTCATTGAAGGTTTGTCCAACAATCCAGTCAAAATGTCAAATAACTGTTTGATTTGAGATTTAGAAGTTAATAGATCTCTCTCAACAATCAGCAGCAATAAGTTAACTGACTGTTCAATAAAAGATTTCTCCGATTTCAAAGTCAGTGTTGTTGATAATGAATTCAAAACTGTCGTTGATAAATATTCTAATAAGTTTTGGTAAATTTGTTTCTTTGGTAATGATTTAACAACATTGATTGCAAACTGTCCAACTTGATTTGTAACTTGGTACTTCGCTTTAGGATTAGCAAATAATGTCAAAACTTTTTTAACAGGCTCAAATTCATTAATAAGTAACAATTCATGATAACTCTCATGTTCAGTCCAAACCATAAATATTTTCATAAGTGATGAAGTTTGTTGTAAATTCTCGTCTTCAAAATTCTCAAAACGAGGTTTGAAGATATCATCAAAAATTGGTTCAATATAATCAGTCCAATCACATGAATGTAATGTTTCAAACAGATAATACAGTAATTTCATACCAGACTGTCTTGCAACCTTGGCTAAACTTATTAAATTATCCTCCATACCTTCAGCAGTTGCAACTTTTTGACACAACACCATTGAATCAACTGCATATGGGGTTATTAACTGTAAAACATTTGAAAAATTCTCTCCTAATTCATAAATAACATCAGACATCAATGTGAAATATCCATGTAAAGTTTTCAAATAAATACTTGAAACAGTTTCAACTGTCACACCTTGGTTCAGTCTTTCTGAAGCCATATCCAAAAACATTATCAAGTACTTATCATTGAGATTAGCAATTGAAGAAATTGCTGAACGTTTCAAACCTTTCTTTGAAGCAATAGTTGTCGAGTTTTGCGCTCTTGCAAATACTATTCTAATAATCAAAGGCATCACCGCTTCTTTATCATCATCTTCAATAATACTTGAGTCGGTTCTGGTAATCAACTTGGATAATTCATCACGGAAACTCATGTCATCTAACAAATTCTTTAAACTGTCTTTATACTTATTGATTTTTGGATTGTTAAAGTTAAGAACACAGTCTAATGCAGCAGAACGAAACTCAGGAGTCTTTGAAGATAGCTGGGCAACTGCCTTGCTGAAGAAAACTTTGGAATTTGAGATTTTGGAAATCTTTTTGATTGATGAAAATATTTCCCAAATCAATATTTTATCTTGTTTGATAATGGTTGATTTTTCATATATTTCATCAGTTTCATCTTCCTCATCTCCTAAAATGATAGGTAATAAAGCATCCGAATTCTTTTCTGCAATAACTGGAAGCTTTTTCAAAATCTTTAAAACTCTTAACTTCATTTGAAAAGTGTATGAATTTGCACTGCTATGTAACAAAGATTCCAGCACATAAGGTTTACAATCAGTATACTTATTGGTGACTTTAGAACAGTTATAAATCATAGAGTCTAGTCTTGTGTCTAAGAAATATAGATCATGTTCTTTATCAGAAAATTCAATTTCTTTACCTTCATTTTCAGCATCTTCATTAAATTTCTTATATGGAAACATCAAAAACTTGAATACAAATTTCCAAATCAACTCTAGTAAACCTTTGTGGGTTTCAGTTAATGATTCATAGACTCCTTCCCAAGCAGGTGAAAATCTGACAGTTAACAAACCAAACATGAATTTAACATAAATTTCGTTCAATTGCTGATTGGTATTATCGCAAGCTGTATAACTTGTTGTAAGACTTCTCATTCGGATAGACATCTCACGTGAGTATTCAAATGTTAAGGGTAGATTCTCAATGATTTTTGCCTGATTGATAAATTCAATAATCTTGGAATTCGAGTTGTATAGTAAGCTAAGTAATTCCCAAGTGTTTAAACGAGTTGACCTATTTGAGCTCAATAAATTTTCTGAGGTTTGACTGATAATCAGTGATTTCTCATCGTCATTATAAGTTTCTGAGCTGATTGATGAAATTAACGAATTTAAAAAATCATTATTTGAGTACAGAAGTTGTAAATTTGATAATACCAGTTTCTTTCTGTCAACTTGTAATAGTTTCAATATTTTTGATAAAACTTGTGATTTTAATTCCAAGTCTTGTGATTCCAGTACCTTATTGAAAAGTGATAATAAAACTTTGGAGTCAGGCTTTTTGAATTGTTCAAGAATTGTTAGTTTTGAGTAAATTTCATAATTTGAACCTTCTAGATTATTATAAATGTATTTCTCTAGTTCATTTGGTAATCTGATATTGAACTGGCTGAATAAATCTTTTTCAAGTAGTTCATTGATAAAGCTTGATAAGGAATCTAAATGGTTTTCCCAGTTATTCTTGATAAAAGTTGTTAAAAAAGTCGGTATAAAAGTGATGGCCTTTTCTTGTGAAACTTCAGTTAATGAAATGATGAATGCAAAAAAATAATCTCCTAGTGACATTAAATAGTTTAAGATTTTGGAATGATACTTAGTTATTATGTTAATTTCTGAGTTTCTGAAGAAAATCAAAGACAAGTGTACTGACAAGATTGAAGTATCATTGTCATTAATATCACCAGTTTGGAATGTTTTCACAATTTGTTGAGTTAGGGCGTCCCAGTCAGGAACTTTTCTACCTGAACCCGCAAAACATAAAGCTGTTAATATTTTCAGTTTCCCTTTGAAGTCAGTCATTTGATCTAGCTGCTCCAACACCAGTTCATAGACTTGGTTGATGTCATCAGTTTCACTGAAATTGATAATTTCTAACAAAATGTCAGTAAAGATGGTGAATGATTCCTGGATAACCAAGTTCTTAGCCAGCTGATTTAGGATGGTTGTTGATTTAGAGTGAATCACACCCTTAGTTGACTTAATGGACTCGACAAACAGCGTGACTATTGATTTATTGAAAACTTCGTCATTGTCTAAGTTCTTGAAAATATATGAAATAATTTCGTTCAACTGTTCTGTTGAGCATTTTTTAATCAAGAATGAATAAGCCTCAGCAACAAATCTTGATTGTGAAGTCTTCTTGTAGAACAACGGAGATAGTAAGTCATAAGTGTTTTTCAAGTCTTTTGAAATATATCTTGATAAATATTTAAAAATGTAAGCCAAACAGTTGAACTCCCATTCCAGTTCATCTGGCGAGTTCTTGCCACCACTAGCTAGTTCCAGTATAATTTTCAGTGAATCATCGTAGAACACCAGAAAATCGTCACCGAGATCATGGCATAACTGAGTGAGCAGCTCTAATAAAGGTTGTAACGCCAATGGATCATGTTTTGTTAGTGAGTTTTTCAGCAATTCAAAGATCTTCTCTTTGTTATGGATAATCAACGGCAAGCTCTGAGACAGTGAATCAGCTGCATAAACAAATTCTGTGAAGGTAGCAGACTTATTGATTTCTCTCCAGCGCTCAAAACAAGTGATAAAATGTGAGGTGTCTGTCTCATCAAAAGCTCTTCTATTAAGCTTTTTGTATGGCTCAATTTTTATGGCATCGATTCTGTCTCTGAACGAGGCAAATCTATACCTTTTCTGTCTCTCTTTTGCCATTTAGCTGATGAATTTGACTATATAGAGGTAAATTACACAAAAAAAAAATTTATAAAAAAAAATATTAAAAAAAAAAAAAAAAAAAACTGCGATGAGATGAGCGGGTTAATTTTTTGGTTTAATTTACTTAACTTAGTGATAATTTAATTGTTTGAGGATCAGAAGGACAGATGAGCAACGAGAACTCGAGGTTGTTGGAGGAGAACAAGAAGGTTAATATAAAGGTTAGTGGAGGTGGTGCTGGTGGGAGCAGCAGTGGAACCTCAGCTGCTGCAAGTGCTAAGAAGGAGAATAAAGTTGGGCCACAGAGATCATCAAGAACGACACAGAAGTTAAAATTATTGCCTGAAGAGCCTGTGGATGTTGAGATAAATACGAGTGGAAGAGATGTTTACTCACAGGTGAACAGAATCACCGACACGCCCGCCAGAAGAGATGCTGAGAGGCTAGGAAAGAACCAGAGAGCTTTGTTGCCCAGAGTGACAGCATACTGTACTGCGAGTTCGTATAAGATGAAGGATTTGATAAGGTGGTTGAAGGATAACAGACGTGTGTTTGACACACACCCCAAGTTGTTTGATGAGTGTTTGTACACGCCGTTTGTGTATAAGGACTGGAGAGGTGATAGAAAAATAACTCAGCAAGGAATAAGATTAGACGATGAAGGAGGAGAGTTGACGATCGACGATAGGCACACGGATATCTTCATATTTGAGTATGGTGTGGTGTTGTTTTGGGGGTTCTCAATGAGAGAGGAGCAGGCATTTCTGAAGGACTTGGAAAAGTTCGAGAATGAGAAATTAGCGAGTGAAGACGTTCAAGTCGAGGAGTTTAATTACTATGTCACACAGAGTTACCAGCCTAGAATCTACAATGACTTTATTACATTGAGAGATGGTGCAAACTATATGATTAAGCTGTCAATATCACACGCAATATCGCAGTCAGTTAAAATATCGCTATTTGAAGAACTAGTTAATAACACTATTGAAGACACACAAGATATTCCACAACAGATAGCACACACAGGTAAAGTCAGTATGAACAAAGACGATATCATGAAGAGTATTGGAGAGTTGTTTATCCTGAGAATCAATATAAACCTGCATGGATCAGTTCTTGATTCGCCCGAAATCATGTGGAGTGAGCCTCATTTAGAACCAATTTACCAGGCAACCAGAGGATATTTAGAAATTAATCAAAGAGTTGCACTGTTGAACCAAAGACTGGAGGTTATTTCGGACTTGTTGCAAATGCTTAAGGAGCAATTAGGACACTCTAATGAAGAGTATCTTGAATTCATTGTTATTATTTTGGTCGGAGTTGAAGTGTTGGTTTCAGTTGTTAACATCATAGTTGATATAATAGCTAATTACAGCAAATAAGGTGATGGATTCTGAGAATGACTACAACTAATACTACCAAACTAAAATAAACTAAACCCCTTATTAATGATAATATACAAATATTTTTCCTAAACCAATTTATAATTCTTGAGAAGCCTTTTCTGGTTTTGCAGATTTCTTTGGCAATAAGTTTTGATGAATATTTGGTAAAACACCACCTTGAGCAATAGTGACGTGACCTAATAATTTATTTAATTCTTCATCGTTTCTGATTGCTAATTGTAAGTGTCTTGGGATAATTCTGGTTTTTTTGTTGTCACGAGCAGCGTTACCAGCTAATTCTAAGATTTCAGCAGCTAAATATTCTAAGACGGCAGTTAAGTAAACTGGAGCACCTGAACCAATTCTTTGAGCGTAGTTACCTTTTCTCAATAAACGGTGAACTCTTCCGACTGGGAATGTTAAACCAGCTTTTGCTGATCTTGATTGAGTTGCTTTTTCTGCAGAGCCTGCTTTACCTTTACCACCTGACATTTTGTATTGTTGTTTATAATTTAATTGTTATAATAAAAGAATAAAAAAAAACCTGTTCGATTATCAGGAGGATACAAGCTGTTTAAATACTTTTATTATTTTCTTGTTGTAAACTAAAAGCAAGACTGAAAATTACACACTTTCCTGGTAAAAATTAATGATTTCTGTGTAATTCTCGGAACGAACAAAATCGTGCTGGAAAAGGTACTTTTCGGCCAATCAAAAGTCGGGATTTTTACAGTGGTTCCCAAAACGCGGTAGGAGCACACTTTGCAACATTATTTGGAAAAACTATATAAACAGTGTATTTCTCATCAAAATTATCAACAAGTTATTTTAAATTCAACAACAATTAAGTAAATTTATATCAATTAACAATGGCACCAAAAGCAGAAAAGAAACCAGCTTCAAAAGCTCCAGCTTCAAAAACCACCGCAGCTAAAAAAACTTCTTCATCAACAGATGCACCAAAAAAGAGATCAAAGACCAGAAAAGAAACTTATGCTTCTTATATCTACAAAGTTTTGAAACAAACTCACCCAGATACCGGTATCTCAACCAAAGCAATGTCTATCATGAACTCATTTGTCAATGATATTTTTGAAAGAATTGCTTCAGAAGCTTCTAAATTAGCTGCTTACAACAAAAAATCAACAATCTCAGCAAGAGAAATCCAAACTGCTGTTAGATTAATCTTACCAGGTGAATTAGCAAAACATGCTGTCTCTGAAGGTACTAGAGCTGTCACTAAATACTCTTCATCAACTTCTGCTTAGATTTAATGGGGAAATGGTTTATTAGGTTTGTATATTAATAGGAATGGTTAGTTTCATAATTGTAGTGTTTCTCTAAATGCCTGGCCTTGCTATTATTTATTTACGAGTTTCACATATACTGTGGTACTGTTGGATAAACAAAGCAATGTACCATGGCGTATGATTGTACCGTTGAATAAACAAAGCAATGTACCATGGCGTATGATTGTACCGTTGAATAAACAAAGCAATGTACCATGGCGTATGATTGTACCGTTGAATAAACAAAGCAAGATAAACAAAACAAACAAAACAAAACAAATAAAAAAAGTAGACTCAGCAAACCGCGTTTCCTCAGTTATCACAACATGTCATCGATTATTAAACATTCCCAGTGTAAAGTAAGTCAAATAATAAATGCTCATCTACAACTATAAAATAAATAAACTAATATAACTTTTAATATTTTAAATTTTTGGTGTACTTCAGTAAATATATGTGGTATACTGTATATATCTGTATATACGCACTCTAAATGCATCAAAACGCATCAAAACAATTACTAATAACTTAGATAACAGGATTTTGTGTCATTTGCGTTCTCCAATATTGCTTTGATGAGAAGTATCAACACTTGTTGCATCCCTGCAAATCAGTAAAATGATTGACTCACAGTTCAAAAAGTACACACATTTCAATATAAGAGAGGTTGCCTCAGGAGTTGTGCATGTTGAAATCAACAGACCGAAAGTTGTGAACAGTTTCAACGAAGAGTAAGTGCATGTTCCTCTATGTACTGAGTACTAAACTAACAGGTAGCAGAACCTGGAACCAGTACAGCGATATTTTTGACAAGCTGAGCGAGCTGGGAAGTGTGAAGGTTGTTGTTTTAACAGGTGCTGGAAAACATTTCTGTTCGGGAATCGATCTCAGCTGTTTGCATAGTAACAACTTCAGCTCATCAACCATTAAAAAATTCCAACATTGCATAAATGCACCAGTTAGAAACAATATTGTAACAATTGCAATAGTTCACGGAGTTTGTTATGGCTTAGCTTTAGATATTATTTCTGCTACGAACATAAGAATTGGAGTTGGAGGAAGCACCAAGCTTTCAATCAAAGAAATTGATGTGGGAATCATTGCAGACATTGGATCGTTGCAAAGGTTGCCATTGATAACTAACAATATGTCTAAACTAAGTGAGTTAGCACTAACAGGTGAAGATTTCGACTGTCACACAGCGAAATCGATCGGTTTAATAAGCGGAGTTTTCGAGTCCAAAGAAGATGCCTTTAGGTATGCACTGAAAGTGGGAAATAAAATCTGTAAAAAATATTTTCCAGCAGTTTCAGGAACCAAAAAGCATTTGGAGTTGATGACAACAAACTCTACAAGTGTTGTAGAAAATTTGAAAAAGGTTGCAACTGATAACTCAACTTTGATGAGGGATCAAAACTTTTTAAAGTACATAAAAAGTAAGTTTTGAATGGTGAAATTTTTTTTTTTTTTTTTTTTTTTTTTTCAAATAATTTGTAAACGAAGTTGGGTAGCTTTTTATGATTAGGAGAATGTCATCGCCCCCTGTAAATAATAAGCTCAAGCTTTTGAAAACTAGCAAAGGCTCACTATCAACAACAAGCTCAAAGAACAATAGAAAGTACGAAAATCCTGATCAAATTGATGGCGAAGAGCAGATTGAATATGTTAACGACGGGAAGTTTAGACGAGTCAAACCATATTTTTATACGTATTTAACGTACTGTAAGGAGAGGTGGAGAAACAGAACACTGATTGATATTTTCACAAATGAGTTCAGAGATCGTGAGGAAAGTTATTACAGAAGTGCAATTGTTGAAGGAAAAGTTCGGTTGAATGATAAGATTGCGGCGATTGATACCATTGTGAAAAATGGAGATTTAATAATTCATAAGATCCATCGTCATGAACCACCAGTCTCTTCAAAAGAGATCAAAATTTTGAAGCAATTCAATGATTTAATTATAATTGATAAACCAAGTGGGATTCCAGTTCATCCTGCCGGAAGGTACAGATTCAACTCTGTTACTAAGATACTACAGAAGGAGCACGGAATGTTGGTGCATCCTTGCAATAGACTGGACAGGTTAACTAGTGGATTAATGTTTCTAGCAAAGAATTCCAAATCTGCAGAGTATTTCAAAAATCAGTTGGTTACACTAAACATTTCCAAGGAGTACATGGCAAGATGCAAGGGTAACTTTCCTAATGAAGAGATAACTGTGGAGAAACCACTGATTACAATAGACCCGAAATTGACACTTAATGTAATAAAAGAAGATGGTGGTAGATATGCTAAGACTATATTCAAAAAGTTGAGTTTTGATCCAGAATCCGACACTTCCATTGTTTTGTGTAAACCATTGACCGGAAGAACCCATCAAATAAGAGTTCATTTGCAGTATTTAGGGTTTCCAATTGCAAATGATCCAATTTACTCGAATTTGAAAGTTTGGGGTGATAATTTAGGCAAGAATTGTGAATATGATTTAGAATCAGTCAGAGAGAGCTTAGACAAGATTGGTAAAACTGAAAGTTCGTCAAGCTGGTTTTATCCTGAATCGAAAGGTGAAACTCTACTGGCCGATTGTAAATGTGAAGTTTGCGGTATAAATCTCTACTCAGATCCTGGTCCAAACGATTTAGGGTTATGGTTGCATGCATATAAGTACTCAACTATTGATGAATCAGAAAGCAAAGATGATAACTGGAGTTATGAAACTGACCTACCTGAATGGGCATTAGAATCACATTTGAAATTTATGAAATTAGCAGTTGAAGAAGCTCAGAAATGCGAGGAAACCACCACTGCTTTTAGCGTAGGCGCTGTGCTAGTTAAAGATGGGGAGATACTAGAAACAGGTTACTCAAGGGAGTTACCAGGAAACACTCATGCAGAACAGTGTGCATTAGAAAAATATTTTGCAAAGAACGGAGTGACTGATGTTCCTACCGGGACAGTTATTTATACCACGATGGAGCCATGCTCTGAGAGACTGAGTGGAAACTTACCTTGCGTTGATAGAATATTAAAGACTTGCATAAAGACAGTGTTTGTGGGCGTACTGGAACCAGATACATTTATTAAGAAAAATGTTGGTTTGGAGAAGTTGAGTGAAAAAAATGTCAGCTATGTCAGGGTTCCTGGTTTTGAAAAGGAGTGCTTAGCTGCTGCTTTTAAGGGACATCCAACTACTTAACCGTTGACCAACTAACATTCAAAGAAATTGAATTTGCACTTAGTCAAATTACATAATCAATACATGAAATATAAAAAAAATCGTCGAAAAATCACTTTATTTCCAAAATCGTTTCAAATAATTGGTGGAAATGTCGAGAAAAAGTCCAATCGTTACAATCTCCAAAGAGGATGCTGCTTTTAAAGAAGCATTGAAATTGTATGAAGCTAAAAATTATAAGAAAGCACTGAAAAATGTGGAAGCTATCTTGAAAAAGAACTCAAACTATGCAGATGGCTACTCGTTAAAGGCATTGATTCTGTATTTTATGAATGAGAAAGCTGAATCTGAAATCTATGTCAAGAAAGCTTTAGATAAAAATGCAAACTCTCCGATTGTTAATCATATCTTGGGTATTTTGAGAAGAAATCAATTAAATTATGAAGAAGCGGCATACTATTTTGAGAATGCAATGCTGAATGGATCAGCCAATAAACAAATCTGGAGAGATCTAAGTACCATGCAATCTCAGACAAGAGATTACAAGAAACTGGTCCACTCAAGAGCTCAGTATTTAGAAGAGGCCTTAGGATACAGAGCTAATTGGACGGGTTTAGCTATTGCACATCATTTAAATGGCGATTATGCAGCAGCAGAGAAAGTGTTATCAAAATTTGAGATTCTAGCTAAAGGTAAACTTGGTGATGCTGAGATGTATGAAAACTCTGAGCTACAATTATACAAGAATGAAATGATTTTGAACCAGGATTTGAACAGGGGATTGTTGGATTTGAACGAGTTGAACACCTTTGATAAATTAGGTGAATTAGAGAAGAAAGGTGAAGTTTTGATCTTACTGAATAAGCTGGAGGAAGCTTCTAAAGTTTATCGTCAGTTATTGAAAAGAAACCCAGATAACATTGAGTACTATAAAAAATTAGAAGTTTGTTTGAAGACCAACGAAGCTTCTCCCGAAAAGAGATTGAGATTGTATAAAAAGTTACAAAAATTCTACCCAAGATCAGACCCAGCAAGATATTTACCATTAACTTTTTTGACTGGTGATTTATTCAAACAGGAAGTTGAAGAATATGTTTTAAGTCAATTGAAAAGAGATGTTCCAGGAGCTTTCACAAACGTTAAACCTTTATACAAATGTAAAGAGAAAAGCAAAGTGATCGAAGAGATTGTTCTAAAATACTTTTCATCATTGGATAAAGCTACAGCACCAACCAATTATGTTTGGTGCGCATACTTTTTATGTCAACATTTCCTGTACTTGAAAGACTTGGATAAATCATTTGAGTACATTAATGAAGCCATCAAACATACACCAACTTTGGTTGAGTTGTATATTTTAAAAGCCAGAGTTTTAAAGCACTTGAATAGACTTGATGAAGCAAGTGAGGTTATGAACGAAGGTAGATTGATTGACTTACAGGACAGGTTCATTAACTCCAAGTGTGTTAAATACTATTTGAGAAACAATGATATTGAAAATGCAGTTAAAGTTGTTTCGTTATTCACTAAAAATGATAAGACGGTCAATGGAGTCTTCGATTTGCATACAATGCAAGCAAATTGGTTTTTGATTGAGAGTGCTGAAGCCTATTATAGACTGTTCAAGAAGGAAGGAGAAAGAAGATTTTTAGCATTGTCAATGAAGAGATTTCATGGTATTCTAAAAATCTTCAATGAATTTTTCAATGATCAAGTTGATTTCCATTCGTTCTGCTTGAGAAAAGGTACGGCTAGAGCCTATATTGAAATGATAAAGTGGGAAGATCATATTTACAACACTCCAGTGTTTAACCGTACAGTTGAAGGTGCTGCAAAGATTTATTTCCAGTTGTATGACGAGCTAGAAAAAGCAAAGGCCAACAAGAGCGAAGGAGAAGAAGAAGTGGTGGGTGTCAAGAAGCTGGATAAGAAGGCCAAGAAGGAGCAGCTGGCTAAGCAAAAGGCACTTGAGTCAGAAAAGATGAAGTGTGTGGCATATGAAAACGATGATGATGTTTTCGGTGAAAAATTGATTAGTGTTAGTGAACCATTAAAAGAGTTCCAGGAGTTGTTCTTCAATAAATTTTATCAACAAAACGATGGCAAATTGTTATTGGCGCAAGATCTCAACTATAAACTTCAATTCAAGTTAGGTAAAACTGCATTATCATTACAATCTTTGATCAAACTGAAAAACTTGACCAATAATAAGTACTATAAACTACCAAGTTACTTAATCAATTTAAAGGTCAACAGTGGAGAAGGAATTAGTAAAGTGTTGGCAGATAAAGGTATTGAAAAGAACTTCAGTGAATTTGATATCAACAAGTTGAACGATTATTTAACGGAGTTTTATAGTAGTGGTGTTATTGGGCCATTTAAGACCGTTTTAGGATTAGTGGAAGTGTTGAACTTGAACCTGGAAGTTGTCGATAAGAAGTTTGTCACAGATAAAATTGATGCCTTGATTGGGGAGCTTGAACCGATCGAGAAAGCACAGGTTGGTTCTTATAAATAGTTATATATAGATATAAGATGAAGCAATAAAATGAAATACAATGAAATACAATTCAAATAAGGTGGGATACATTAATGCACTAAGCAGTCAACTATCTAATTGTTTAACCAGCTGTCGACTTGGTTCACAGCCACGGTAGAAGCTAGACGAATTCCTTGTTTTCCCATGGGAAAGTAACTAACAAAGTAGCAAAAGCAGCTTAGCAGCTGGCAAGCTGATGATATTATTGTCAGAATGGAGCTTTTCAGTACCAAGCTTGAGAATAACGTTAGAACAATTGAAGCTGTGAATGATAAAGTAAACCACAATCTTGAAACTGAAAATAGGTGATTTACATAAGTCTGGAATCCTTGCAGTATAGCAAAGCTGAACAAAAATAAGATAGATCCCAATGACCATAGAATGCCAAACTTGCGGGGTTTCAGTGCTAATAGAGGTAGTAAGATAAATGAAACTGTCCAGCAGCTAATTGCACCTGCCATTGAAATAGCAAATAAACCTATTTTTTCCCAGTGCGAGAAGTTGAGCATTCCGTCCCAGGTTATTGGTTCGTGTTCTTGGGGGACTGATGGTGCCAGTGGTGGTGGTTGTGTTGATTGCGACTCGATATCATTTGGTAGTTGGATAGATTTATTAGTACTAAAAGGGTTGAATTTCGTAAAAAAGTTGCCTTGTGAGGTTGCTGGAATCTCAGGTTCATCAAGTGGCAAAGAGACAAAGTCTCTTCTTCCTCCAAAAAGGTTGTTAAAGTTCATTATTTCTGTCTTTTTTGTTATTTGGCAGTATCTAAAATTAAACAGCGATAAAATCGTGATAAAAAATGAAAATGAAACGAAAATAAATAAATTCTCATAGTTAAGAAGAGAAAGAAGAGAAGAAGAAGACACAAAATCTTAGAAAAAAAATGGACTTCAACTTCAAAGACGACAAAGACTTCTTTAAAGTTGAGAATTCCACAATTAATGAGAACGAACTTGCTGATTTCAACAATTTCAATAGTATCAAAAACGATGATTCATCGTCGTTCAATGAAAGTTTAAACAATAACTACATCTCTCAGTCGTTATCGTCATCAATTCCAATCAAACAGTCGCTAGCGAAAGCGTTGCCTTCGGGCTCGGAGTCGTTTAATGAGAATAAAATCCATAAAGTTGCGAGTACCAGGAGGAAGTCAGCCGTCAAGAATGAAGAGGCGTCCAGCAGTCTGATATCATCCACCAGCAATGCCACCAGCAACAGCACTGGTAACAACAACGGAGAGGGCTCAGGGTACGAGGATGAGGACAAGAAGAAGGACAACATCAACGAAAAGATCCAGGAAATACTACAGCTAATTCCACGTGACTATTTCGAAGACAACAAAGACAGATCAAGTGGAACCAAGGACGGCAAGCCAAATAAGGGACAGATACTCACTAAAGGAGTCGAGTACATCCAGGACTTACAGAACAAGATTGACGAGAATAACAGGAAAGAGGTGGAACTAATACTCAAGTTGAAAAACTTGTCGATACTGAAAAACACGCCAATTGGTAACGACATAAACGTCGACAATACCAGTGCCGAGGTGGTGCTAGGAGAGATCGGGGTCGGCCCATTGGCTGGGATGGTTGCGAAATCCGAAGAGAAGAAAACTCCAAATAACAACTTTGAGTTTGGTGGTTACGGTGAATATGCTTAGTTTAGTTTAGTTTAATTTATATGTGTTACGTTATATTATGTTATTTAAATGTTGCTACTGTCGTAGGTCACTGGAATGAACTCATAGGGCAGGCATTCTTAGTACTTTTTTCTCTTTGTTTTCACTGTACTCTTGCAGCATTTTCAGGATTTTAGAGTTCTTCCACTTGTCAGGCAATGGTGTGATTTCATAGTTCTTGGTTGCCCAGTAGTAAATATCCCAGTCCAATTCATCTAATAGTTTGTCATATTCGTTTAACTCTTGTTCGTTGAATGTGGATAAATATTTCTTTGAGAATGTCGAGAGTAGTAAATCAGTTTCCAGAATACCTCTCTTTCTTGATTGATAAACCAATCTTGCTCTTTTTGTCTCTAAACTTTCGTTGTGTCTTTCAACAGGACTTATTTTAACAACAACATCTTCTTTGCCATCCTTATTTTCAGTAACAATTTTTGGACTTACTGGAGTTTCA
Organism: Starmera stellimalicola; assembly: GCA_030580055.1. NCBI lineage: Eukaryota > Fungi > Ascomycota > Saccharomycetes > Phaffomycetales > Phaffomycetaceae > Starmera > Starmera stellimalicola. The sequence continues at coordinate 420,913 of JAKTSD010000004.1, read as the reverse complement.
CCAAGTTCCTTCTTATTTAGGAGCTGATACTTGCTGGAAAAGTTTCTTATGAAATTAGCTCTTCTGAACATGTTGATTTGTTACTTATTTAAGATGCTTTTGACTCAATATGCTGAAAAATTATCACTTTTTGTTCAAATTTCAGTTTCGGATCCATTAAAAAGCAATTAATAATTATTTACCACCTGTAAATTTCTTTCAATTTAAATCGATTACGAGCTCGCTAACCCCACTGAGTAAGGGACAACTTTAGTGGTTTCATGCGTTAGCTTTTTAGCAGCTAAATTTACAAGAAATCAAAAAACATTTACAATGATCTACATGCCACACTTTTACTTCCTAAAACAGAAGTCTACACTTTTCTTTGTTTACATAAATAAAATAAATATTTTTTTGTAAACAAAACAAACAAACAAAACGAACCCAAAGAAGCAACGTACAATGAACAAGCGTCGTCAGGAGGTTCATACAGACCGATTTCCCATATTGGACATTCCTGAGCTTTCGCTATGCTTGAAAAGTTGTAACTTGAACGCGCCAGAAGAAGACCTATTCAAGCCATCTGCAATATTTGTGCAATCTTTGTTTTTACAGATTATTGATATATTCTTATCAATTCCATCCAATAAACTAAGGTTGAGGCAAAAGCAAGTTTTGAACAATGAAGAAAGAGACGAATTTGAGGACTCGTTAAGCTTGACGATTTTGCAAAACATTTTATATAAATTTTTTGTTGATTGTGGAGTTTACGATTTTATAATAACAGATTTAATCAAACCAGAAAGTTCCCGAATCAAAAGACTACTAAGTGCAGTCGTGAATTTTGCAAGGTTTAGAGAAGAGCATCTGTATGATAATGAAGATATAATACAAGAGAACAACCTAAAACTAGATAAATATTCCAAAGTTTTAAATCAGAATAAGAATTTCATCAAGAATATTGAGATATTAGAAAAAAATAACAATAAAATCAATGTAAACTTGAACCAGTTGAATGAGCATAATTTCAAAGTTGAGCAGGAGTTGAAAGATTTGAAAAAAATACAAGAGAATCTAACGTTAGAGCATTTCAACTATAAAAGCGAAAAACAGAAATTGATTCAAAATTTAGAAGATTTAAATTACTTGTTATTAGAATCAAGAAAAGAACTAGAGAAATTAAAGAAATATATATCAGAAAGTCCAGAAATTTTAAATAAAATCATAAATGATATGAATAATTCACTAATAGCTGATTCAAAAACTTTGTCAAATTTAGAAATTAAATCAAGAAAATTATCAATTTCAATCGAATCATTTCAAATCATTCAACTTGATATAAAGAACTGTTTGAAGATAATTCAAGAACTAAATCAGGACCTAAACAAAGAAAATTCAATCAAAAATAAAATCAATTCATTGAATGAAAATTTGCAAGATAAAAACTTGAAATTGAATGAGTTGAATAGAAAAATTCAATTACTAACAAGACAAATAAAGAACATTGAAGAGAAGAATTCAAGAGTTATACAACAAAGAAATGATAAAAAATTAGAGTTTGATTTAAAGATGAAAAATCTGAATGAGGATTATCAGGTTATATTAAATGAAAATAACACCAATGAAATTGAAATTAATGAAAAGAAAAACTATATCAACTCGATTCAAAAGAAAATGTTGGATTTAGAGAACTCATACAAAATTGAATTTAACACTACGAATTTAGAGATTCAAAAATTAAAGTCTCATGTAAAATTATATCTTGATCAAATCGAGGAAAAGTTATCCCTCTGAACAGACAGAACCAAAACCCAAATCAACAAAACCCAAATACCAAATAGCCATGCAATCAATCTTTATAAAAGAATTGTAAATAGAACTCTTTGGTATCTTTGTCCCAATATGACCAAAATTTATCATTACCATTGTCATCATCATTATTATCATTACCATCATTAACACCATCACCATTATTACCATCTCTGTTATAAATCTCTTTTGAAGGAATTTTGAAACAGATGTTGTCATATGGATCTGCTGCAAATATCAGATATTGAAACTTATCATTGATTTCACTATCAATCTTTTGTTCATAGCATGTCATAAATCTAAACTGTGGTTCAATTTTTGGTAATATTTTATCATATTTAATAACAATCAACAACCCAACTTCATGGCTGGTTTCATGTCGAATCTTTTTAAGAGTGTATCCTGGTTTACCAATTCTTATTATATCATCCTGTTTCAACTGAGCATTTGATATACTTAGATTGTTATTTTTGTTGTAGTTGTTATAGTTATTGTGATTGTTACTACTATTCTTCTCTCTTAGCGCTCTCTTTTGTAGGTTCATCATATGCTTTCTACCCTGCGTGTGTGATAAGAAGGATTCAGGGGTAGAGTGGGTGGTTAGACAAAGTCGACACTCCAGCTGTCCAACATGATTTTTAAAGACATATGGATCGTTATCAATATCGACTGTGTTCGAAACAAGTTTCTTGACTCGTTCTCTTCTGTATGCATTGGATTCACTTTGACTAGCAACTCCTCCACCTCCTTTCTTCGATCCTACTCTATTTTGATAGTCCATTTTATTCTTCTTCGCCTTATAATTAATCAAAAAAAAAAATTATTTTCAAAAATATAAAAAAAAAAAGGTAACTATGGAAACAAAAGATTGAAATTATTAAGAGCTGGTAGCGAGACGGCTGCCCTAATCTCGGGCTCTACCGGCTTCTATGTGTTCATTCTTCGTTATATTAACATCGTTATATACTCATTCAAGTGATGGGTTTCCTCCTATTTCAACTATAGTTTTTTCACTGTTAATATACCTTCCGTCTCTCTCTAAATCATCGTCATGTAACTCATAAGCAGGCAGGTAGTTGCCACTTCCCTCCTTCTTAAGATTTGGGTTCCTTATAGTAGAATCAACGCCTCCTAATGAGGTAAACCCTTTATCATATAGGGAACAATATTTAATAGAGCTGTTTTTAAGAAAAGTCCAAATATCGTCATACTGCCAGTCAATTACTGGGTGAACTCTTATAAATTCAGGCCAGCCACTGTCTGTCTTTGCAAAGTAGTCTAGGTTACTGCAATATGGATCCGATCTTCTAGCCCCAACTATTATACACTTGATTTCTGGGTTTAGCTTTAGATATTCTTTAAATCCTGTTTTCAAGTCGGTTTGATATTCTGTTATTGAAAGGTTGTATTTCTCTCTTGAGTACTCTATGAACTCAATCACCTCCTGGAACTGTTTTTCGTAATTAATATAGACAGTGTTTATCCATTTCTTTGAACTCAATTCTTCCAAGTTTTTACTATAGTAATCATATAGACTTGATAGGTAGATAACAAGCATCACTAAGCAGTCTTTACCTCCATTATATGATATGGCAATTTCATCAAATTTATAATCATTTAAAAGTTTATTGAATATCTTTATCGTGTTGAGTACTTGATTTTTAGTCCGCGATATGCTTTCCTTTGGCAAGTCCAAAAACCTTTGCACAATGGAGTGGCACTCTTTGCACACTTCCGATAGTTCCATTGCTTCTCAACGCTTTCAAGACAGAGATTTAATAGCTGAGCGTTCAATAGAAGCTAAAAGAAATTGAAATTTATTTTGATCAGTTTATTATTTATAAGACATTATATAATACATTCGTTAACTAATCAATGAATCTATGTTTAATACAGTGACAATGATGTTGACAATGGTGGTGCTAATAGCTATCATTAAAACAACATCTCCTTCACAATTAGATCTCTTAATTTAAAATAGATCTCTTTATCAGAACTTGAGTAAAAGTTGGTAAGAACTGAGTTGTCGTTATTGATATTATCACCTTTGTATATGATTGACGGTTCAATTTGATTCAAAAACTTTCTAAGGATGATAAGTGTATTTGTATCATACTTAATTCCGTTTAATTTCATTTCAGTTAGTAGGCTATATATTTTACCCAAATCATTAAAATAAATTGCACTTAGGTCGATCACTGAATTGTAAACTGTTGTATCACAGCAGTAAATAAAAGTTTTGATGTCACTTTTTTTACACCTTTCGAACAACGATAATGCAAGAGTTGGGCTTTGTAGGTCAACTGATAATTTAATAATCGTTTGATTTATTAATATTGGCATCGTGAAGTTGTTTATTATTGGATCAGATGGGAAATCACTGCTTTGCGTGGATATTTGGCTTAGTAGCTCTGGTGAATATGCAACGATATTTATGTCTTTTTCAAACTTATCCAGCACATTTTCATTGACAAATTTGAATAATTCAATATCATTGGTGAAATTATCAATGAATTTGATCGTTTCACTTAGTGCAGTTTTAAGTTCTAGCCTTTGCTCCAAAAGTTTTATTTTCAACTCTTCGTTTTTAGCTTCAGCTCGTTTCCTTGCCAAAAACTCAGCTTCTCTTTTCAGCTCTTCATTTTTAGCCTCTCTTTCAGCTTGAAATTGATCTTGGAACTGATTTTCATCAAGACTTGATGCTAATTCTGTTTTCAAACTAGACTCAGAATCAACTTGTAATTTGGATGATGGAGATTGGAGATCTTCTTTGGGTATCAAATCAAACAATGAACCTAATTCATTCATTTCCTTTGAATTTTTTGTAAATTCTTCCCCATCAAAAGTTGCAGCTTCTGCTTCAATTTCCTCAGTTTTCGATTGAAAGCCTTGGCTTGCGATCTTGTCCTCCAGTGACATAACTGGGGCTCTCTCTTTAGATTTTCTCATCATTTCATTAAACAAATTTGCAAATCCATCTTTACTTGATGCTTCACCATCGCTTTTCTCTATAATTTTGGGTTTATTTGTGTTGAGTAAAAATTCCAGTGTTTTATCAGAGTTCCTCAGTATTCTTGTGCCTGAGATGCCCCTTTTACAAACAACTCCAGTGAGCATTATGGTTAATTAGTAGTAGTTGGGAAAAAAAAGAATAAAAAATTTCAATATAATGGAAAAACGAAATTTATAAATTTGTATATCGAGATTTGGTAGGTGTTTTCGCGTTATGAAACGGCGTGCCATTAATATATAGGTATATACAGAGGATAAGGTAATCAAAGCTATGCTTATTGTTGTGCGTTTTGCAAGCTGGAGAAGAAAAAGTTAGTTTCATATGTCTGATAAAATAGTAAATAAAAGTAAGACACACATACCCTTGGACGACTCTGATATTTGTATCCAAAAATCTGTTGACACAGCTCGACAGACACTGTTCTTCGTTAGAGCTCAGCTGTCCATTACCAATGGAAGTAACACATTTTTTGAAACATAAATCGGTAAATTGATGAATCGATCCTTGAACTTTGGTTTTCGAATTTTCTGCTTCGATGAATTTCATGATCTCCTGCTTGGAGCTTTCATCGAGCTTTGCTAAATCTGCTTGTGTGAATGAAGACATCTTGACGAGCTTTTCCTGTTTATTTCAGTCAATTTTCTTTACGAATTTTCACAATTTCAAAAATTGCAATTTTTATGTAACTTACTCTTCAGCCCTCGAAAAGGAAAATATCCCTAAAAAGAAAGAAACCGTTTTTTTGCATAGATTACATGAGCAGACAAAATAATTTCTTTTTTGCAGTGGAAAAATCTGGTTTTCTAAAAACGAATTTGAAACAATTTTTTTTTTTTTTTTTTTTTGCGTTACAGTATTTTTAGATTGATCCAAAACTCACCTTTAATACCCCAATTCCAAGCTTCTTTCGATTCAGAAGAGCGCCATGTTGCTTTACACACTCGCTTCTAGTCTTATAATGGCTTTGCTAGCCACAGCTCAGACATCACAAACCGTACAAACGCAACAAGCAGAAGCAGTAAGCCAGATCACAGATCAGATCAATACAGATGTTGATGCTGTCACAAGCCTTGCTTCTGCTGTTGATTCGAACACTGCGGCCAATACAACTGCGCTAGTAGCGCCAAGTGCAGCTGTAGGTAGCGACTCTGCTCCAGCAAGTGCTTCTATCACAACAACAACAACATCATCATCATTATCATCATCATCACCACCATCCACATCTTCATTTGCTGCTACCTCGAGTGCTATATTGAGCACAAGTTCTACCTCAAGTACTCCCTCTTTGACTTCCAGCTCAACATCCTTCTCTACTGAGCCATCTACTTCTTCAGGAACCACATCAACAACCTCAACCAGCTCAGCTGCACCAACCACATCAACCACATCAACCTCATCAACTGCACAAATCACTTCATCAACTTCAACCTCAACCTCAACCTCGTCTTCTTCTACTTTGCCAACCACCTCTTCAGAGGACAAAACTACCTCAAACACCGAGAAGATAACCTCGATAATTACGATGGTTACCGTCTTCACAACTAATGGTCAAAAGACCACCTCAACAAGCCATTTGAACACTGCAACTGTCACAGTCGTTTCAGACTCCAACAAATCAACCTCCACATCAGGATTATCCAAACATGATAAAATCATAGTGGGTTGTGTGGTTGGAATTGTGACACCATTTTTAATTGGTTTAATTGGCCTAATCATATTCATTTACTACAAGAAAAATGCTAATGTCGACCACTCAGGAAAAGAATGGAATGACGACGACGATGAAGATGAAGTTCTGGATAATCCTAGTAGTGATATTGTGAATGACATGGATGAAACTTTTTCACCAGAATCAAATAATAATAATGAAAATAAAGCTGTTAATTTTTAAGCTCTTACATATTTGTCTAGATATTTAAATATAAAGAAAGCATAAATTGTTTAATTTTACTGATCACTGTTAATTGTCAAAGTCTCTGCAAAGAACTTCTCAAATCTCTCCTTCAGTTGATTAAAAAATTCCAAATCTTTTTCTGAGAAAGTAGGAAATGGTCTACCTTTACCATTTATTGGTTCAACACCTCCACCTAATTGCGTTAGAGTCTCCAAATACTCTAGCTTCTTGTTTGATTCGATACTATGATAAGCTCTTGTATCACCTTTTTCTGCAAACCTTTGTGAACACCAATCATTTTGTTCCTGAACTGATGGCAGAGAAACTTTACCTGCTAAAAACCTAGAAACCAAAACTGCTTGATACTCAAATGCTCTAAACGAAATTGCATCGGTTGGAACTCCAATTACTGATAACAATGGATCCTTAGTGCTGAAGGTGTGCTGGTATAAATCAGGAATTATATAACCAGTTGTGAAATTTGGATATAAGCTTTTCAAAAATGGGTAGCTAAATCTATAGCCAGTTGCGTATACAATCTTATCAGGGTTTGTAATTACTGATCCATCCTCAAAATTAACAATTATGTCTTTTCCATCGTTGATTAATTCATAACTCTTAATAATTGGTTTAATCTGATAGTTCTTAGTATCCGAAGAAACTGATCTAATTGCAGTATCCTTACGTCTCTGACTTTGATATACAAATTTAGCACCACCTTGCTGAGAAACAATTTCTGCTATATCAACCCCAGATGACCTTGTACCAACAACTATAACAACTTTATCCTTATACTCGTCAAGATTACTAATCCTGAACGTTTTAGAATGTGTCACTTTTGATGGGAATTTCTCATAAATTTCTTTCAATCCAGGAACGTCTGGAATGAAAGGGACATTATAATGTCCTGTGGCCACAATTATTGCATCAAATTCTTCTTTGTACCACTTGTCAATAGATTCATTATTGTCATCAACTTCATCAGTTTCCTCTCTAATTGTCAGTACAAATTTTGAACCTTTTTTACTGTAATCTTTGTAGACGTCTTCAACTGTACTATTGAACTGAATTTTATCAATGTTTCTGCCAGCATATCTTTTCAAATATTTGTCGATATCGGAACCATAATGATAATGTTGATTAAAAACTGAAATGTTCTTGCCCCAGGATTTCTCATCACTAAAAGTCATTAAGCTTTCAGGAATGTTTGTTGTTAATCCTTCATATGCAGCTGTGTGAATAAACCTTTCCTGCTTACTTCTTTTAGCCTTAACGAACTTCTTGTTGCTTGTACTTTCAGATGAAACCTCCAAATTATCAATATCATTTGAGATTTCAATTTTTGGATCTAACTCTTCCTGATTTTTACCAGGCGGAACATCTAATTTACTTGGATTTTCATCAAGCACCCACACACCGCCTACTTGATTCCTCCGTTCAAACAATTTAATTGTGGAAAACTCACCTTCTTTAACTAAACAATCCAAAATAATTGAGCCTGATGCTCCACCGCCAATTATTGCAATTGATTTGGGAAGTGTTTCGATTTTAACTGGTTCTTGCTGCTGATCCTGTTCTACTGTCATTGTTGATATAAGAAACTACAAAACAACATCCAAAAAAAATATCACCATTTTATATACAAATTCTAAAGTGTGGTTTAAAGAATAAAACTGTGGATATTCCAAAATTGAGCATTTAAGCTTCAAATTTCAACTTTTTCTTTTTTGCTATTACTTAAGCGTCTTTTCTTCTTTTCTGGTTGTGACGAATCAGACTCTTCATCTTTAGATTCCTCACCTTCTGTTAAGTTTTGTTTAGTCTCAGGCTCCTCAGTAGATTTCTTTTTTAAATAATTTTCTTCAGATTCCTGTAAAATTTGTGTCAAATTATCGATTTTTTCACCATCAGAATTCAAAACCTTTAATAACACAGGGTACCAAACCTCCGCATCTTTATTTTCAAAATCCTCCAGTTTAAACACATTTTTACCTAGTTTCCATTCAGTTTGTTGGGTTCTGATTAATTTAACCATATAAGCAGATGAATCTAATGCTTTACCTATATCACTAATAATTGATCTGATGTAAGTACCTGAGCTCACTGTTGTTGAAAAATGCAGCAATGGTGCTTTGAATTTGCCTTCTTCAACTAATTTTTTATCAGTATCATTCATTGGTTTAGGGTTAACTTCAACCTCTTCGCTTGGTAAGTTGTTTTTTTCAGCATATTCTTTTGAAAAGTACAGTTTGTCATCATTTAATGAAGCATTTTTACTTAGCTGCTCGCTTTCTTCAGTTGGTTTGATAAATTCATATTCATGATTGGTTTTCAAACAGTCATCAAAAATCTTTAAATCATAAATCTGGACTTCCCTAGTTTTAATAGCTTGTGGTAATGGAATATTGTTTCTTGCATACTCATATAACGGTTTACCGTTCATCTTCAGTGCAGAATAAATTGGTGGTGTTTGCTTTATATGCCCAATAAATTTTTCTGGAATTTTATCAAGTTCTTCTTTAACTAGATGCTTAACATCATTGAAACCTAATAATTCACCCTCAACATCCCCAGAGGTGGTAGAGGCACCAAACAATGCTTCAGTTTCATAAGTTTTAACGCCTCCTGTTAAATAATTTTGTAATCTTTTGGTTCCATTACCAACTCCAACAACAACAACACCTGCAGCCAATGGGTCTAAAGTTCCACCATGTCCCATTTTGACTTGACTATATTTATCAGTGATACGTTTGCGTGGGGTTTTACCACGAGCACTTCTAGTATATTCTTTGATTCTTTCTTGTGAGATTTTCTGCAATTCTGCTGCAACATGAGGGGATTTTGATAGGATGTTTTTCAGCTTTGTTAATAGAAAATTAGATGTTATTCCTGCTGGCTTCTCAATGGCAAAGACCCCGTTCATACTAGTGCCTTCAGTCATAACAAATTAAAATATTTGAATTCTAAATCTTAAGAGAAAAAAACACAAAACTTTTTCAGCTCATCGCTAAATATTTTTTTTTTTTTTTTTTTATTAATTTGAGAGTTCATGAAATTTCAGGTTTTGGGATTTCAAAATCAATCTAAACTGTTAGTAATTTTGTCAATGGTTCAATCCAACTATGTAAACCAACTTACCGAAAGATAAGAACTTCTTCTTGGTGAGATTATTTTCACATTTTTTAACTTAGGATTAGTTTCTTTTATGTAATCTTCTAATTCTTGTAAATGTTTCTTTGACCTCGGTTTTATCACTAGACTTATCAGCCAAAATGTCAACAATCCTAAAATGTAATCAATGATGTTCCAAATTGTAAAAGGGTTATTTCCTTTTGCCAATAAATCATTAATATTTGTCATTATCTCATGAAATTCCTCATTAGTTAAGTAATTAGATAACGGACTTACAGAGTTCCACCCATAAAGTTGTCCTTCGTAACTTCCTTTGATAATGAATCGCTTTTCATGCTTTTCAAAATTGTTGCTACTGTTATCTTCGTCGCCGTTACCATTACTTTCTTCATAATTAATAGCAGCTTCTTCGTATCCTGGTAAAACTGTTGAAAACTGTGGATAAATAATCCCATTCCCTGTATAACATCTTGGAATCCTTACAATCCTTGTCTTTTTAAACTGTTCAGAATTGTTTAGTGCGTGAATATTTGGAAAATGTGTTGCAATCAAAGGATTTGGATGTGAATCAATAGTTGATGAACCAATTAATGAGTACAACTTGATTGAATATTCATGATAATTAAAGAATAGGAGTTGATTTCCTGTGTTTTCAACAGTTGATGAAGCTGCAACCTCAATTCCTTTTGCTGACGGTAAATTTCCCGATGAAACCTGGTCCATTTGGTCATTGGTTTGTTGGTTTGTTGTTATTGTTCTTGTTTATGATATTTTGTTAGGTTTTTAGTAAGAAAATAATAATAAAAATTTAAAACTTCAGTAGGAAATCAATTGGTTAAAACAAAAATAACGACAGAAATCAAGTGCCGAAAATGGTGATGAATGACGATGAAAGACAATTTGTGTCAAATATTTTAACATTGCTTTCAGTTTCAGGTGCTGAAAAAGTGATTGATGATGACTATAGAAAAGATTTGAATGAATTAGAAAGATTAGGTGTTACTTTACCAAAATTGCCAAATGCTAAAAGACCATTGAATCACCTCGAACAAGCAGGAGCTGAGGTAGGAGCAGGTTCAAGCTCACAAAAAAACTCTAGCGAAAGTTCAAACGTTAATAAACTGATTAAAGTTGGTGTAAAATCTATTAAACCACCAAGATTCAATACAGAAATTGAATGTCCAATAAAAAACACAATTCATGAAGTTAAACAGCAATTAATAGAATCAGAGAACTTAGCGGGATTACAGCCAACAGAGATTAAGCTGCTCTTGAAGGGAAAAGTTATTTCAGACTCCACCCTTTTAGATAGTTTGATCACTGATGAACTAGATATAAAATTTACTGCAATGATTAACAAATCTGCGGCTTCTCAATCAGCAGCACCAGCAGAGCAAACACCAGTACCTGAAACACCTAGTGGTAGTGCCACCAGCATTCCCTGGGAAGACATTCTAAAACTATTACAAGAGAAAAATATTTCAAATCCAGCTGAAGTAATTGATCGTTTAAAGAAAGGTTGGAATCTAGCTAATTAGCTTGATAATAATACAAATAAATAAAAAATGCTATTATTAATTTTATATGTTGTATGAATTTATATGAATTTCATTAAAACCTTTTTTTTCTTATTGATCTCATTTTTCTACTGAGGTTTTTATTCCAATTGACACCAGGAAGTCCTCTTCTACCGTAGAAGTCCGGTTCCCATAAGCTTTCATCAAGTAGTTTTCTATTGAAGTTGACGTCTGATTCTTGATTCTTGTCATTACCGTTTTTTCCACCATAATTTTCAATGGTTTCTTTGTCTAATTTTCTTTTTAATGAAACAAATTTTCTCCCTCTATTAATTTCATCTTGTGTCAATCCATTGAATCCAAACTTTTTCTTAAAAATGATATCAAATAACACACTAGGATCTATTATCTTCTTTGGAACGTTTTGAATCAATTGAAAAATATCCATTTCGTCTTTTAATTTCAATATTTCTGGCTCAATAAGCTTGAAGATTGACAATGAAATTTTAAATAGAAAATTAGATTCTTCATAAAAAAAACAGTCCCATACTCTTAAAGTGGTTTCAATTGGTAGAACCCCAACAAAAATACTCATGAACCAACTTGATGTACATAATGTTATTGGGGGTAGTTTTTTCAAAAATTCATAATTATGTTTTTGATTAGGGTTTATATGAGCTTCTTGGTCAAAGTTAATGTTCAGTATCTTTTCCCATGTATCAGGTAAATACTCTCTTACCGCAAGCATTAACACACCTTGGTCAATATTAACTCCTTCAAGATTTATTTCATGAACTCCTGGTAAAAATCTCGATGTAATTATAACTAACATCCAAAACGCTCTCTCTTCATCCATGAAGATTAATAACAATCCCGCTATAAAATTTAATGATTGACAATAGCCAATATGTGGTTGATAAGTGGCAAATGCGACCAGTACCCTTCTTAAACCTTGAACTAACGGAGTTTCTAATTTGTCATTCTTTTTTGAGCCAGTAGGTACAGGTAATACACCTTCATCTCTGAAGTGAATATTATCAGGAAAAGTTCTATTCAAGTCCCTTTCAATTATTTCAGTATCTTTATTCGAGAGATTGATAGTTGATTCAACTAAACTATCATACAATCCAATATTTTTATTCAATTTTTCTGAACCTTTTGCAAAATACCACCATGCATTTCCTCTCCATTCTGCTGGTATACCCTTTCTGACATATCTTTTCAACTTCTCAGATTTTGCAGGGAACCTCTGTGGATTATCATTATTTAAACTTAATCCACTCTTATTGAAAAACTGTACCCATTTCTTTTTACGTCTTGCACAATGTTGAGAATATTCATTCCACCATGAATTATATTGTTCCTCTGATATGAATGCGCTTTTTTTCTTGAATCCATATCTATCACGGCTTGACTTAATCAGTGTTTGGCTCTCTTCAATTGACAGCCTTACTCTTGAAGCTGATTTTCGGGAACTGTGAATTGATGACATCTGCTGTAAATTGGTGCTTTCTCTAAAACTCGATCTTGAGTCATTGAGTCCCCGGAGCACAGAATTCTGATTCCTACTAACACTTTCTAGATCCTCTACTTTCTGTTGCTCTTGATTCTGCTGTTGCTCCTCTTGTTCGTGTTGTTGTTCATCTTCTTGTTCTACCTCCTCTTCTTCATCTGAAATTATAGATCGAGCATCACCATACATGTCTATGAAGCTGGCATTTGAGTGTTCTGCAGAGGAAGAATTTGAGATTCGGTTGCTATTAATGTTACCGTTGTGGTGAGGAACACTAAGTAGTCCATTCGACCTTGGTTCAGACTCGTTGTTGTCAATAATTTCAAACCCAAAAGAGCTGGCACTAGAAGCCGCATCAACTGTGGGAGTTGTCACAGTTGAAGGACCACTATTGAATCGCGTAATGTTGGGAAGCGACGGGGATTTCAGTTTGTAGTCCAATTGCAGGCCTCTGAATGACATTTTTTATGCTGTTTTATATGCAAGATGCAATTAATCTAAGCAAATAAAATAAATTTAATTATGCCTTAAAAAAAATAGTAGAATAATTTTTACCTAATTTGTTACAAATAGATGATTTAAACATATCATTCAAATTTAGCTCTAAATTTTTATCACTTCTACAAGCAAACGACTAAATTTTACGGTTTTGATGGTCTTTGGGTCGAATTCCGTATGGAGGCTAACGTCTCAGGGGACACAATATTCGGTTTGCGAGGGATTCAGTTTAGGTGAAGGCTATTATGTGACAATACACCCTAAAGACACAATCAAATTTGTTCCTGCCTCATTTGCTTTTTATCAACCTTTATGCTATGACTACACGCCCACACTTTCATCTTTCAAAAGAAGGGGAATAAAAGCTTTGCCATACTTTCATTCGCAATGGAAACATTTCACTGAAAGCTCTACTGGCTCTTTTAAATATAGTGTCTATCCAATGGTCTATGTTATTACGGCTTCAACAGTCATGACAATTTTTCTAACGATTATCGTTTTTACAAATCATACGCAAAATCCATCTTGGTTGTTGAGATTAGGATCTTTGTTGGGTTCAGTTCATTTGGTTTTAACTTTAGTTCAAAGTGTGGTTCAATTAGGAAAACAGCACCATAGAGGCTACGCTTCCGGAGAGCAACTCGTGGATTACATTAGAAGCCAATCCTCGTTTAATATTATTGATTTTATTTTTGTGTTGATCATTCAATTTGCACAAGTTCAAGTAATAATACGGCTTTTTTCCAGAGTTAAAGAGAAAAGAGTCAGCTTAATCCTTGGTGGAACTTTCTCTATTTGTGCACAAGTGATCTGGGGTGTGGCCACATTTTCCACATACGATTTATCAAGGGATTCAGATATAACCATTTTACCTGCTTTCATTTATCTATTACGAATTGCTTTATCGACAATGTATTCAGGTTTAATAATTATATATGGTGTTGGGAAACGAAATTTTGTGTTCCAAAGGAAAATTATAGTGCTGACTGTCATAGTATTCATTGCAGTCAACGCTCAAGTTGCGTTTTTCATAACTGATGTTTCAGATGTTTGGGTTGGAGAACTTTCAGAAATTTTTAATACAGCTATATATGTTGCTGTTACTGTGATTCCATGGGAGTGGATCAACAGAGTCCATTCTTTAGAAAGACATGTTCAACGAGAAGGAGTGTTAGGGAGACAAGTGTATGAAGATGAGATTTCTGATATTGCTCGCTATGAAATTGTTAATGATTCTAAAAAGGATACATCTGCAAGCCAAATAGATTCTATTGCAGATACAACTGATAACTGTAACTTACCAGAGGATGATGATAAGACAAAGAGTAAGAATAATAGTATAATGAAATATCATATGATATCAGGAAAAGTCAAAGACACTTTTAATTCTACGACTAATGCATTTTTACATTTTACAGATCAAATTATTGCTTATGGTCTTGCAGTTCCAAGATCTGTAAGTGTTAGCAGTGCAGATAAGGAAGAAATGTTACGTCAAAAGAAAAATAAACAAAATACAAAAAGGGACGTATATATATACTCCAAAAAAGAGGTTGTCTGTGATAGCGACCAGGAAATTGGTAATAGTGGGTTTAGAGATGATTAGTTGACTAAGCAAAGTGTTTGGATAGGTGTGTTTTAATGACTCTTTAATTTTTAATTTGTGGAGTTCTGGGTTAGGTTAATGAATAGTTTTTGTTTTTATGATATTACTGTAGTGAACTAAATTTTGTTTAGTATTTTGTGTGTATTATGAGTATTGGGTGCTATAAACTAATAAAATGATATGAAGTTGTTGGTACTTCCCGGAATTCGGCCGGAACTCGTTTGCAAAGAACAACAAAACTTGAAAATGAAATTTATTATACAAAATAGAACTTGACAGCCCCAAAAGCGCCAATTGAGCGAAATAAAAACAGAATGTCACTGATTTCACAAATCTCTTCAGACTTAACAAGCTTAATCTCTGAATCAAAGAGAAGAAATCCAGAAATCAAACAGGTCAGTGACAATTATTCAAAAATGCCATTATGATTGTTATTATTTTCATAATTGTATTTATTTATATCTTTCAAATACTAACTATGTTCATCAGGCTTCAGAAACATCATTGAACATTCTTAAATCTTTTAGGCAACAAACAAGTGAAGTTGAGTTTTTAAAATCTTTATCACAAAAAGAGCAATTTATTACTCCCTTTTTATTATCTTGTTCTTCAAGAAATGCAAAATTTAGTTCAGTTGCAATTCAATCACTCAATAAACTGATATCTACTAAAGCAATACCTGTTTCAAGAATAAATGATTTATTGGATGCTTTTGTGGAATCAACTCATCTTGCTGTTGATATACAGTTGAAAGTTTTGCAAACCTTACCTGCATTGTTTCAAAATTATGGCACATATATCAATGATCAATTAGTTGCAAAAGCTTTATTGATATGTTCAATGTTGCAATCACCAAGTAAAATACCAATGGTTATAAATACCTCAGCAGCGACACAACAACAAATTATTCTAGTTTTGTTTGATAAAGTTTTAATTGAAGATAAAAATGAAAATATTAAAAAGGTTCATACCCTAGACCTAGATGGTGAATCAATATCAGTTGGTCCATTTGCATATGATGCTTATAGAGTATTGTTAGATATGTGTTCATTGACGGAAGGTTTCAAAGCAAGCTTCCTCAAATCGAATATTTTACAGGATTCTTTTGGTTTTGAATTAATTGAAAACATTTTTACGAATTACTCACAGTTATTTTTATTACATGAAGAGTTAGCTCACTTAGTTCGAGTTAAAGTCACTCCACTTTTATTGAGAGCATTCTCATCGAACAAAGACTTCTCAACTATAGTTAGAGTCTCAAGAATTATACTGTTATTAATTCGTACTCAACTAAAAATTTTGGAGATTGAAGCGGAAGTTATACTATCATTATTAACTCACATTATAACCAGAGACTCAAATTCTGTTCAATGGAAAAAGATTCTAGCTTTAGAGATATTTAAAGGATTGTTTTCAGATTTTGCTCTGGTTATTGAGATTTTTCAAACTTATGATAATGTCACTGACAAGAAAAAAATCATCAATGATTTCTTAACTGTTTGCTCAGAAGTTATCAATGAAACCTGGTCCAAAAAGCTGCTTAATATTAATGATATTGTTTTTGTTCCAAAACCTGAATTTTCTTTAACGTCACAGAATTCTTGTCCCAAAATTCAGTATATTGATTCATTGGATAAGGCAGAAGCACCATCTGTTCCAAAAACTTATATTTTATTCTTGATCTTATCATGTTCAAATCAGTTTTCTGAAGGTGCTGGAAACTATGTACTGGAATTATCAAAGAATAATTTAATTGATGACTCAAATAATAACAACCAGGTCAATCAAATAAAATCTTTATTGATTCAATCTGCCAAAAATTTGATCTTGATTGGTTCGAATTTTTTATACTCATCTCTTGGAAATGAACTATTCCATAGTTTAATAAGATCATTACAAAAGTTTTGTCATTCGTCAGGTGTTTTAGGTTTGGATGCCCAAAGAGATTCTTTATTGATTCTATTGGAAGTTGCTGCTGTTAGTAATGATATCAAGAAAGATGATCAATCAAGATCAATTGGTGAAACCATTGTTGAAACCTTAAACTCAACAATAAATCATACTTCGCCTTCAAATCTAAATCAAGGTAAAATCATATCAAGATCAGTTAATGCAAGGCATATTATCTGCTTTAGGGCTTTGGTCAGCTTAACAACATCGCTAGGACCGACTTTAGGTCATGGTTGGAGATCTGTCTTATTGACTTTACAATGGTTCGATTATTATATCAATGGACCATCTGAATTCCTACATCTGAAGGAGTTTGCAGAAAAGCCCGAGTTATCTTCTAATGAATTAAAATCAATTGAAACATCTTTAACAAGGTTATATAATAGCACAAAAAGCTATCAATCTGATGCGTATTGCGCTTTATTAAATGAATTGATAGACTTGTCACATTTCACATTAACAAAAAAATGGAATTCTGATGATAAAATATTATCTGATTCAATTGTTCCATGTCCCTTTAACAAAGAATATTTTTTAAATATACTGAGACGTGTTTCACAAGTTAATACTTCAAGATATCTGCAACTAGATAATAAAGATTGGGATACAGTTTCAAGATTTTTAGCTGCTGCTTGTACCTCTCAAGATGTTGTTCCAGAATTAAGACTCCAAGCTTCAAATATATTTAATACTTGTATCAAGGATTTAGCTATAACTGCATTCACTTCAGAAACTAAAGTTGATGATGTTAATATTGAAAATAAACTTTTATTTTCTCTGGCTGATACAATTGAAAAAATGTCTTCATCGTTTGCAAAAGATCAATTTACTTCGGCTGAATCACAAATGCTTCAAGTCACTTTGGACACATTGTATGAACTTTTAGATAGATTTGGTTCATTTTTATCCCATTCTTGGGATGCCGTATTCCAAATAATCAATAGCCCTTTCAAATTTGCTGGTCTCACAAAGGACATTAACTCAAGAAAACATTTATTAAAATCATCATTTGAAATTTTTCAGCTAATTTTAAATGACTTTTTGCATGCGGTACCATTAAATCTGATTGCAAAAATAATCGATTTACTTCAGAGTTTTTGTGTTCAAACTGATGATGTTAATATTTCATTCTCAGCTGTAAGTTATTATTGGTTGATAAGTGATTTTATTCGGGATTCAATTCTTAAAATGGAAGAGGTTGACTTTAAAGCAAAGACCAATTCCGATGTTTTGAACATGATAAATGATACGTCAAATCATTATGTTCAATTAAATGGTCTTTGGTTATATTTACTTTCAAGTTTAGTTGAAGTTTCTGAGGACACAAGTCCTGAAATCAGCAATGGAACGTTACAGACTTTATTTAGAATTGTGGAGTCACATGGTTCCTATATGCACTGGGATGTCACCTATGAAGTTGTGATTACAAATTTACTTAAATTAAAGCTGGAATTACCAGCAAATAAAGATTTTGAGAGCTTGAAAATGTTTGATACAACTTGTACCGTTTACTTGAAAGGTATAGTTGAACTTTATAAGCGTTATTTTTCAAATATCTCAAATCCTCTATACTGGACTGGATTGTTGGAATGCTATTCCTCTTTGGTAAGTTTGAATAGCACGGCACTAATTCTAAAAACATATGAATCACTGAATACTTTAATACAAAGCATGGATAGCTCTTTATCAGGTATTAGAGGTTTGTTTTTTGATTTTTGGTCATCTCAAACAGTTACATATGTGACAAATGATCCTGATTTATATCAAATGTGTTTGGTTGAATTATTGAAGACTTTTAAAATCCTTTATGCCTCCATTGATTTTGACAGAGAAATGATTGAAAAATCGATGGCAATTTTCAATAACTGTGTCCGCTATCCCTTTTTACCAAGACTTGTTCATGATGTTGAATTACCAACTAAACTACAGGATACGGTTTTAGAATGTATGGACACCATAGATATTTCCAAGGATTCTTCGATTCAGTCCTTGGTGCTTTTACAAACCTCTTCAACAATAATGTTGCCATTTCAGACAAGATCCAGAATTGTTAAAAAACTTCATGGATTCCAGAAAATTGAAATCCCCAGCTTTATTGCAGTTAGTGTTAAATCAACTGAAATTTTATCTAAAAAGTTAGCAATAATTGAAGATCTCAAGCCACAAATTGCAGATCATTGTCTCAAAAAGTTGTTCAGAATTTTGTTAGACATTTTGAAAGTTCAAGTTGATGGAGATGAAGCTCACCAAAAACTTATACTTAAATCTTCGCTTTGTGAAAAAAGTTTAAGTTTATTACTTGACCTATCAAAAAAGTCGTCTAGTCTATTACATACTGACCTAGCTACTGAAGAATCTGAAGAAAGCCAAATATGGAATTTGATAATTGATGCAACTGTCTCGTGTCTTCCGATCTCAAATTCTACTCTTGATGAAAATTTAAGCTTTGAAACTTTTGTGAGCTTCAAAACTTTACTATTGAATAATATCACCCAAAATTCAATTTCTGAGTCAAATTTAAAACAATTAATTTCAGCATTATGGAGTTCTTCTTTTTTATATGAAAATGATGACTTACAACAGTATCTTTTAGATACATATTCATCACCTAGTGAACTTACGGATGCATTGATAACTTCATCTTTTAATAATTTCTCAACACAATCGATTATTCCGTTCAGTCAACAATCCATGAGAACGTTTTGTTTTGAATCACTATTTGAATTTGCAA
The DNA here is from genome assembly GCA_030580055.1 of Starmera stellimalicola. Taxonomy (NCBI): domain Eukaryota; kingdom Fungi; phylum Ascomycota; class Saccharomycetes; order Phaffomycetales; family Phaffomycetaceae; genus Starmera; species Starmera stellimalicola. The sequence continues at coordinate 401,271 of JAKTSD010000004.1, read as the reverse complement.
ATTTGAAACAAGAAAAACTTCAAAAATATGTATTACCATTCCTAATCTGTCGTCTTGTTTTACTTTTGAAGAAGTTAGTTTGGTGTGAAAATTTACTGAATAAAGGACCACTTCCTTCCGTTCAATTAAAAGAGCTTTTAATTGGGTTAAATGGCTTACATCAACTGCTAAAGAATCTGGACCCATCAGATACAACAGATGCTCCTCAATTTGATCGCATCTATACGCTGATCATTGATAACTATATATCATTTAGTAGAATTGATCAAGCCACAAGTTATTTGAAACTTTTAACAGCAGATTTTCATAAACTACAACAAAAATAAATAAAATGAATATAATAAATGCAGTAAATTATAAATATGAATAGATTTTTTCTTGTTTTGATTTTTTTCTCCTCTAAATGGACAGATCATCATCAATAAATTCACTTTGATCTTGTGCAGGATCCCACATACTTTCAGGAGCAACGAAATTATGATTTAATTTCCGTTCTCTTTCGAATTCTCTCCATCTTCTCATTTTGATCATTGAATGATCAAATTCACCTTCTAATTCTTCGTGGTCCTTATTACCTCCGGCAATTGTTCTTGTATCACCCCAACTGAAATCATCAAATTTCCAATATGCATAAGCTGGTAAAACAAAATTCCAAACTGGAAGTGCTAATAAATAAATAAACATCCAAATCATGTATGACCAGCGTGACGCCGTAACTATAATAAGTACACCGGGTAGCCCTAGAATAAGTGCTAAAAGAACAAGTGATAAGACTGGAGTTGGCTTTGAAACAATAGCAAAAATGATGACATAAATAGTGAATGAGATAGCTGCTGGTAAAATCAGTGTACCAATAAGCTCAATACCAATGACAAATTGCATCGAAAAACAAAAGGTTCCACATAAATCTTTCACAAGTACCAATTCCATTAAATTGTGAACGGTTGAGTTAATCCAACGTCTTCTTTGAGATAATAAAACTTTAAATTTATCTGGTGCAATTGTTTTACAAACTGCCTTTGGAACAAAGATTTGTTTTCTTTTTGGAAATGTTTTTAACATTAATGTTGAAAGGAATCTATCTTCACCAAGTAATAATAAATTCTTTTTGTGTAAAGTATCAACAACATTGTCTGAGTATCTTTCAACAATATCTGGGTTAGCTAAAATTGGGACCCAGTAGCCATCTGAACCTTTTGGTGCTTTAATTCTATACATACAGAAACAGCCAGGTAAGCAGGTAACACCACCAAAAACTGATTCAAAAGCTTTGGCTTGATGATGAGAAATATAATACTCAAACACTTGTATCGCTGTAACCCAAGATTGACGCTTGTTCGCAATCTTAGTCTCTCCGCACAATCCCATAATTTGGCTATCTTTAACCATTTCACCAATCATATGAGTTAAGGAATCAGGATACACCTTTGTATCAGCATCAACCATTAAAACAATCTCGTAAAAGTCGGCCAGTAAACCTGTGACTTTCCAAATATTTAATAGTATATCATACTCAAGTTCAGTCATTCTTTCATCAAATGTGATTTTTTGAAGAAAAGACATTAAAATAATTTGAGAGTCACGCTTACCTCTATTTCCAGGTTTTGCTGCAGATGCTTCACTTGGTGTGCCACATTTGACAATTGTTATAATTGGAACTCTTTGCTGTTTTTCAATCGGGACTGTTGAATTATCATATTTATAAAATCCAGAGTAAACTTTGGACATATTATGTCTTTTAGAACCATGTGCAACTGCAACATAAGAATAAGGTTTAACGTTCTCAGGATCAACTGAAAAATCTGTCATCATGTCTAAAGCGATCTCTGGTGTTGTTTTATCATTCCCAGAACCTTTAATTAAACCATCGCAAAGAATTAATATCAGTTTATGGGAATTAGGATAATCCGTTGTTGCAATTGAGTCCAACGTTGTTCTCAAACCTTCTTCGTCTTCTGAATAACATGTAACTAAAGTCATTACATGTGCTAGTGGGTATCCAAAAGGTTTGAAATCAATTGGAGGTTGTGGAACAACATTTGGATGAATGATATCTGGGTCTAGAGTTTGAACTTCAGACAATAGAATATCATTAAAAGAAGGAGCTGTATCAAATGGAGTTAATTCCAGGCCACTAGTCGTTGACATGCGTCTTGAATGGTTTTTATCTGTTTTAACTCCATTTCCTTGTTCCGCTTGAAGGGCCATAGTTGTCATTGGAGTATACTTATAATCTTGGGTATTATTTATAGATTGGTCCAGATCATTACCAATACTCATTCTTCTTGAGTTCAAAAAGTCAAATTTTGAGCTTGAACGTCTATGCATTGGAGGAGGTTTGATTGCTTTAATTGGCCCTGGTGAGTCAATATCCTCCGCCCAATCATCAATTTGGTTCGCTCTTCTAACCATTTCTTTATTATTAACAATATCAGCGCCTTGTCTTGGGGAGACAAACCAGTTAAAATAACAAGCAACCACAAATTTTGTAAACACAATAGAGAGAATAAAGACAAGTGAAACATATAACACCACCCTCGATGCAATACACCCAATCGAATCTGAGTCAATAACACCAACTTTTATGATTTCAGTTAAGCACCTTCCGATCTGTCTTTCTGACGAAGATGCTAATAACAAGGATATATCATAGCCTCTTATTCCTGCTTCTTTAACTTCATCAAATAATTTTGGGTAAGAAAGATCAGAGGTTTGAAGCCAATCAAGCATATCTAAATCTAAGACACTTCCTGAATACACCACCAAATTTCTTGAGGAGTTTTTGATATCATCCCAGGTAAAATAAACATCACCACTACTTTTCAAACTATAGTAAGCGTCTCTAGCAGTTGTTGAAGTATGACAAGCCCAACCATTATAATATTCTGTAGTAAAATTTGGTGAAGATGAACCATCTTGTTTTATAAGTTTACACGGCATATACCATGCAAGATCTTCTCCGTCAAATGGAATTGAACTGTTATCTAGTGGAGTAATCAAACCTTTGCAATTACCATTAACATTTTGAAAAAGGAAAGAACCATCCATGCCACCAGCATTGATAGGAGGATATAAAACATTTGAGTCTGCTGGAATACCTGGTGCTTCCGGGTGAGTTGAAGTAGTTAGATCATAAGTTTTCCCATTTATTATCAAATAACCAGTATTAACTTCATTATTTCTTGTTCTAATTGTTGAAAACTTGCAAACTGTCTGAGTAAAACCAAAAGTTAAATAAGCAATAAAAGTACCAATACATAAAATAATTGAAACCAATGCAATTTTTTCTCTCCATGCCATTTGTCTATCTTTTTTAGGCATTCCAAAAAGCTTTAATAATGAACTTGGTGCCCAAAAAGTTATAATATAACAATAAACTTGCCAAAAAGATAGAGTCTTTTCCTGATCTTTGGTTTTTTTATGAGACTTCTTTCTGAATGGACTATCATATTCATCATTCAGCCCATATATTTCTCTTCCTTGTCTGTTTATATAATCATTTGAAGTGACTGAATTTATATCGTTATCATCATCAGCAGCATCAGCGTTAGTAGCAAAGTTATCTAACTCAATTCCTGTATCAAGCTCATCAATTCTATTATTGAAATCATCGTGGAATGTAGAATCTCTGTATGAGTTTCTTGATCTTGTACTTCCAGTTCTATCTAACCTTGTTGGGTCCACGCCTGTAGATGATGGATTAACCGCTAAGTGATCCCTCTCCTGTGATGCTAATTGAGCATAATAATGGTGGGGGTTCTCGGGATCATCTAATGTGTTTCTCTCAGGTCTGACCAACGATCTCCTTCTTTCGACTGTTGAAACGCCTAGCAGTGCTTCACTATCTACATAACCATCTTCATTGTTTTGTCTTCGAGAGCCATTTCTTTTCAAAGATGGCGTTCTTTGAAACATATTCAATTTAAGCCTTCAGTAACAACTGATGACGATTTACACTGGAAGCACTGAATTAATGACTGAATTATAGCCCTTTTAGTGGCTTCTTTTTCTGGTGTTTACAAAAAAAGTTTTTTTGCTTATTTTGCAATTTTCAAGATTTTTTAGTAGAGTTTAGAATTGAACTTTAAGCATTTAAGGAACACCAGTAGTTTAAGAATAGTTGCATTACCAATCACCAGTCTTAAGTTTTAGTAATTGAATAAAAATATAAATCAAGCTACACGAATAACAAAACGGTAAGTGTGCTTCATGCTTATTATGCTTCAGTAGTCTGAGATGCTGTTTATCCTGCACATACAATCCGGTTAATTGCTTTTGTTGCAAAGCTGCATTTGCCCAGCAAGCAGCACAATCCGCTTTCATACTTGATCTGTGCCTTACACAAACCTTAATTCCTGAAAGGGGCTCTGCCAACATAATAAATAGAAGAGCTGCTTATGATCAACTTTAGTAATACAAAATAGTGGCCTCTGAATCACAAATTTAGTTAAATTTTGGTTTTAATTTATACGCCATGTTCTTTTCTTCATTCTACAAGTTTTAAAGTTTCGTAGACAAATAACATTCCATATATACAATAAGATTATATTATACTATAATCAAATTCTATAATTACTGTTAATTGATCGTCTTAAGAAAAGACAGTAAAGTCTGTGAACATATTATATGAATGGCATAGGTCAGAAATTTGGGTATACTTAATGCATCATTATCTGCGTACAAAGACAGATTTAGACTGGTGCACAGCGTTTTTCTCGTCATTTAGAACCATTCATAAAGCCCTGTCATCACTTTACTCTATCTGTAAACTTACCAGTTCGTCAATTCTCAAAAAGTTGCAACTTTGGAGAATTCTTCTTCTTGAAAATTGTTGAAAAAGCTAAAAAATTTTCAAAACCAGAAAATTATGAGTTTTTCAATATTCAACATTTTTCAAAACAATGGGAGGGGACACATAACTTCCAAAAAATTATCACCTTACCCTTCTGGGACGCTATTAGGGCTAAAAGGCACCAGCGTACTAGTTTCAGCTCTAGTACTAGCTAAAAGTGTACTTGCTCAGACGTTTATTTTTACAGTTTTAGACGCTGGCTTGGTCGTAGTTCTCATAGCGAGAATTGATCTTTTAGGGAAACCTGTTGGTCCAGCTGGTCAAGTTAACAATCAGGCAGAAACATAATAAAGCAAAAATGAAGTCATTTAGTGCTTTGGAAACTGTATCATTTAAACTCTATCTGACCTGCTAACAGTTTCAAATCAAACGGGTGGTCTAATAACCCGCGATTTTTACTCTGATCTCGCGATAAAACGGTGACTTACTTCATATTTCCTATTTCGAAAATTTAATTAATTAATTTAATACCCTAAACGCGAATAATTTACGCGTAAGTTAAGCATTGCAGCTTATAATAAATTATCTAACAAAGGAAATAAAACTGCTAGCGGTGGCCAGAAGTACGACCCAGCAAGCACTCTTAAGGCGTATCAATGCCACTAAGCATTATACATTGATACACTTACCGTGTTTGTGCTATATTGGATACTGCTTTTGACATCCCACCTGTTACCATACATTTATGTTAATAAATATAATATATATATATATATATATCAATATAGTTTAGTTCTCTATTGTAATTTGCTGATGCTAACTGAATAGGCTTTAATCATTTGGATACTGCCAGTCCGACCTCCCTAAGTGTATATATAAAGCCTTGTCTACTTATATATTTATAGAACTAACTAACAACCTATGAAACTTTTTTGTATTTTATCATCAGACCAATTCTACAGCCTCCATTCTCAGTTTAAACTTTAACATAAGGACCTCACACAGCTAGAACTTATATGTACTGTTATGCTGCTTAGACACTACAGTAACAGCTGTACAAAAGATGCATATCCCTCCTGCTGAAGTCTCATCTCAATTTAACACTGCTGGCTCGATGCATGTCATTTAACGTGTTTTGTGGTTCAAACCAAAAATTAGCCTTTAAAGATCTAAACGCGTTCAATTTTATGTTAAAAAAATTTAACGTGATTGAGAGCCATCAAAGGACTTCCTGTATGGTATAAATACACCCATATTTCTCAACAGTTACTGAGCTCTTGAATTTCCTTCATAGTATTCAAATCAATCAACTTGATTGTTCAATTTATTCTCTTTATAACAATAATCACAATGTCAGACCAACAAGCTTTAAACATTTTGATGAAATCCCAAATTTCCCAAGATATGTTAACTCATATCGTCAATGTTACACTTAATGTCATTCAATGTAAGAAGTCCGATGACTTTTATCCTTCACCACCAACAAGTCCTACAAGAAAATCAAAACTACCATCTTTAATGAAATTCCTAACAAAATTGGTCAAATATACAAATGTTTATACCGGGACCTTTTTGACAACTTTAGTATACCTTGAAAGACTGAGATCAAAATTACCAAAGAATGCAGAAGGATTACCATGTACTTTACATAGAATCTTTTTGGCATGTTTGATTTTATCAGCAAAATTTCATAACGACAGTTCTCCAAAAAATATTCATTGGGCAACTTATACTGATGGCTTGTTTAAAACTGAAGATGTTAACTTAATGGAGCGCCAATTACTAAGTCTACTAAACTGGGACTTACAAGTTTCCAATACTGAATTAGTTCATAGTTTAAGAAGATTCATTGATCCAATTAAAAATGATCTGAGAAAAGCTGCAAAAGTTCGCCGTTCAATAGCAAAGCAAAGACAAGTCCAACAATACTACCAACAACAGCAGCAGGAGCAACAAATTAAATTGCAGCAACAACAAATATTTGCTCATGCCGTTTCAACACAACTGCATTCCAGAAGTCTTTCAAATTCCTCTTCTTCTTCAATTGATTCCATTCCTGAAGAGATTGCTGCCCCAATAATAAAATCAACTTATTTACAACAACCTCAACAGCAATATCAGAAATACAAAGCTATAGATCCTTCGTATGGATATCAAAACTATAATGCTTCAGCTGATATAAGTTATCAGTATAATCAATTCAACAGTCATTTAAGCTGGTCTTAAATATGGCTCATTCATCAAATTACAAGCATTTTTACTTCTTTTTCGAAATATACATATTACGCATTCAATTACACAATAGCTGTAGTCGCTCGTTCTCAAATTAACAACACAATATTTATATTATATTGTAGCACAAAAAAATTAAAGACTTAAGGTCGTACCCGGATTCGAACCGGGGTTATCCGGATCAAAACCGAAGGTGATAACCACTACACTATACAACCCAATTACACGCCAGTAAATCTTCAGTTAGCCTATATTCTGATAATTAAACATTAATAAACAAGAGTTACAAAGCCAGGAAGTTTCACAAAAATAGGAAGTGTCACAAAGACAATAAATGTCACAAAAACAAGAAGGGTCACAAAGACAAGAAGGGGTTATTTTAAAACTTGTATTTAAACTAGTCCGGCCCCAGCTTAAATTGATTTATGCGATAAGTATATGGACTGTATATATAATTATATCGCCTTAACAATCAATTACCAGTTTTCCTTATTTATTATGACATCATGACACAGAGCTCTTCAATCACTTTTATTTTTCCATTTTCCATTCATCGCTTAAAAATATTTTTGCTGACACTAAACAAGTAAACTTGAAAATTGAATGATAATATGCACATGCATCAGTTAAGCGCACACACGCAATCACAATCACAATCACAGTCACAATCCTAACATCAAATATTGTATTGTTTGAAATGTTTCACGCTAACCCAGATTTAATATTGATCCATTTAAAAACCTGAATACTGCGTTGAGCCATACTGATGATTTGAGGCTGTCCAGTTCTCATCAGAGTCGATGTCAGAAATCTGAGTTATGTTTTCGAGTCTTTTGACACTTTTTTTTTCTCATTCCAACACAAGCCATTTCCTCACTATCAAGTATTGGCTACAAAAATTGATTATTATTAAATTTTCTCTATTTATTGACACCTACCTTTATAGATAAGGTGTTGGTTTCTGTATATCGCAGTTGATGTTTTTTTATATTTTTTTTTTTTTTTTTTTTTTTTTTTTTTTTTTTTTTTTTTTTTTTTTTTTTTATTTATTTTTTTATTTTTCAATTTTTTTTTTTTATTTCTCCGATATCAGATTTTCTCCGACACAGTTAATTTTTGCTGCGGCTTGCTCTCCTTTACCCAATACCCTATTTTCGGCTCTCTAAATGAAAAAAACAAAGTAAATATTCAGCTTGGTTTATATTTTAAATCTAATGTAATTGTGAAAATTACAGCAAAAAAAATTCAATCAGTAAAAAAACAAAACAGAATATTTTGCTATGCTTTTATTACAATTGTTTTTGGTGCGTGAATTGGCTACGGAAAAATAAATACATTGAACTTTAAAAAAGTTTTTTTCAAAAATATCTTAAAATTATTGAAAAAGAAATAATATAAAACTTAATGGTCACTAAATTATTAAATAATTTAAGCAACAAACTGTACAAAACCGTGAACAGTGGTCACTGAATTGCTTTATTTTTGAGTAAAAAATAAAATGAAGAACATAAAAAAAAAAGCACAAAATGAACTATGCTAAATTACTTCTTTGGATTTGTTAACTGATAGTTTCTGACAAGTAATCTTTATCAGCTAACAATATAATTTGAAATAAATAAAAATGGTAAGAATAGTCAATGAATCAAATATTAAAGAACGGAAAGAGCCATAAGCACCCAAAAAGGATAATTGATCATGATAGTAAGTGATCAAGAGTGATGACAAAAGGTGATGAATGGTAATGGATGGTAATGAATGGTAATGAATGGTAATGAATGGTAATAAATGGTGATGAATGGTAATAAATGGTGATGAATGGTGGGAATAGTAAATAAATGGTAATAAATGGTGATGAGTGGTGGTTAATGCTGGTTAATGCTGGTGAAAAATGATAAGTAATAATAAATGATAATAACTGACAATATTGTATATAAAAATATTTTGGGTGAGAGAAAACCAACCCTTAATCAAATGCACATTGTGTTCATTATAAACATGAATGATGTGATGGTTGAATTTTGCTTCTAATGAAATTTTGGGAACAGCAGGAAACCTGCGTCTTTTTTTTTGGTTTTGTGTCAGACATTTTGAACACAAAACTAGACATTTTGAACACAAAACTGTTCTTTCAAATAAAGGGCTATCTCTATTTAATTTTGCATGACTAACAATACTATACGATACGGGAATCTAAGAACCAGCGGTCAATACTTCCTTTGGCTTCATTTCTATCAGTTTTGCGCGTTGTATGCTATAAAAAGTTGTATATAAAGCTCAAAAAGGAATTCGAAACTTCAAAATAAATGACTATGCTACACAAAGACAAAACCCCTGGCGCTTAAAGACAGAGCTGCAAATATATAAACTTCTTTTTTTGAGGATTAATATGAACATAATAAACTGATATATATATTCTATTAAATGAGAGTTCAACTTATAAAACATTTATTTTTGTGCTAAAAAATGATTATTGAATAATTATTGTTACAAACAGGAATAATAGAAAATAAAAGATCAAGACAATTCTACAATAAAGGTTTTAAGGATGAACATAATATAACGAGAATCAATACGTTGAGCAATGTTTGGTCAAACAAAAAACTATTGAAAATACTTTTTTGCATGTTTGATATTTTCTTGAATTAATCCTGAGTTGGATTCATTACCTAAGGGCATAACAACAAATATCATAAGGTTCGAACTTAGTTCCATGATAAAAAGGTTGTCATTTAAGTTGAGTATCTTGAACTGGGACTTTAGTTTAGTTGAACTTTGCTTGAAGTTCTTCATTATATTTGATATTTTTTCAAACCTTTTAGGGTCTAATTTACTGTCTTCACTAACGGTCAAGCTATTAAATGAGCCACTATTTGATGAGCATATAACCAAAAAAGTTGTTTTTTCAAATAAGATGATTTCTTGTGCTTCAATGATATTCTGAAATTTCGTGAGGTTCTTCTCATATTGAGACATATTGGGAATTAAAGAACAAACAATTGATGACCAAGCTTTATATAAGCTTTCGTCCCAGATAGAAGTAGCAAAACCTGTCAAGTTAAAGCCATATGGATCAGATGCTGCTTGTAAACGTTGCATCATTAATTTAAACAGTTCTTCCCTTTTCTCAATTTGAACTAAATCAATTTTATGTAGTAGAACAAATATTTTAGCATCGGGCGAAAACTGTCTCAAGTGTTGCAATGATTTGGTAAATGTTTCAATATCCTTCCCGACTTCTTTACTTTCCACATCAAACACATGAATTAAGACCTCAACCATTTTGAAAATATGGTCCTTTTGATTTGTGAAATAGTTTTCCATGAAAACATCTTGCCCACCACAGTCCCATAAGTTAAGAGTCATATTTCCAAGGAATCTCAAGTGTGAGTGTTCAACATCAATGGTTGCACCAAGTCTTCTAGTATCAAAAGCAGAATAGTTACTGAATATTATACTTCTCATTGATGATTTCCCTGAACCACCACGTCCCTAAAAAATTGAGCGTTAGTCAATTATTGGTTTTCAAGAATAGCATAAGGTGAGTCGATACTTACCATTAAAAGGAGTTTCTTTTTACTACTGGTGCTCATAGTGTTGGTTCTTCTTCTTCTGTTCTATTACTTATCTTAACTTTTTATGAATTCTGAAAAACTGAAATGTAATTTTTATTTTTACTTTGATAAATGAAAAGAAAAACTAAATGTTTCAAAATCTACACTTAATCGTTGTTTTATTATATATTTCAAAAGAGTCAATATAAAATGTATACAAAAGAAAACTAAAATATAATACTTTTGGTTAATTTAGAAAATCTAATAGTCATTGTTGTTATTTGATCCATAGGAGTCATTGTTGTTTGATCCATAGGAGTCGTTGTTGTTTGATCCATAGGAGTCATTGTTGTTTGATCCATAGGAGTCGTTGTTGTTTGATCCATAAGAATCGTTGTTTCTCTTTGATCCATAGGAGTCGTTGTTGTTTGATCCATAGGAGTCATTGTTGTTTGATCCATAGGAGTCATTGTTGTTTGATCCATAGGAGTCGTTGTTGTTTGATCCATAAGAATCGTTGTTTCTCTTTGAGCCATAAGAATCGTTGTTGTTTGATCCATAAGAGTCGTTGTTGTTTGATCCATAAGAGTCGTTGTTGTTTGATCCATAAGAGTCGTTGTTGTTTGATCCATAAGAGTCGTTGTTATTTGATCCGTAGGAGTCGTTGTTGTTTGAACCATAAGAATCTTTTTTGGAGTCTTTTTTGGAATCCTTTTTAGAGCCATAGGAGTCGTTGTTGTTGTTTGATCCGTAAGAGTCGTTGTTGTTGTTTGATCCGTAAGAGTCGTTGTTGTTGTTTGATCCGTAAGAGTCGTTGTTGTTTGAGCCATATGAGTCGTTGTTGTTTGATCCATATGAATCATTGTTGTTTGAGCCATAAGAGTCACTGTTGTTTGATCCATAAGAATCTTTCTTAGAGTCTTTCTTCGAACCATAAGAATCATTGTTGTTTGATCCGTAAGAGTCGTTGTTGTTTGATCCATAAGAATCATTGTTGTTTGATCCGTAAGAGTCGTTGTTGTTTGATCCATAGGAGTCTTTGTTGTTTGATCCATAAGAGTCGTTGTTGTTTGATCCATAAGAGTCGTTGTTGTTTGATCCATAAGAGTCGTTGTTGTTTGATCCATAAGAGTCGTTGTTGTTTGATCCATAAGAGTCGTTGTTGTTTGATCCATAAGAGTCGTTGTTGTTTGATCCATAAGAGTCGTTGTTGTTTGATCCATAAGAGTCGTTGTTGTTTGATCCATAAGAGTCGTTGTTGCTTGAACCGTAAGAGTCGTTGTTGTTGTTGTTGTTGTTGTTGTTGTTGTTGTTGTTGTTGTTGTTGTTGTTGTTGTTATCATTTATTGAACTTTTTGAGAGTTTATCCCTGACAAAAGATTCAGCTTTGTTGAAGTTGTCTTCACCAACTTGGTTCTTGATTTGATCAAGTTTGTCTTGACCAATTGATTCTTTGACTTTGTCGAATAAACCCATATTTCTGATAGTAAACTAATGTGTGTTGGTTGATAAATTAATTATAATATCTAACTCAATTAGAATCAGGAACTTAATTTGTGTAGCAAAACAGGGAGTATTTATACCTGAATTAACCTTGTTACAAACTGACACGAGAATTCTAAAACTATTCCATACATGTCATTGAACTCAAGGCACTGCAGGTAAATGTCATTAGGGAGGTCCAATTATAGCAAATTCACAGTTAAGTTCTGTATGATCCCGTATTGGATCCTTAATCTGCATTTATAATTGGCTACGCGATTAAAAAATAGAAGAGTTGTTGCATAAAGTTAGTTCGTAATTAGCCAATAGTGCATGATTAACAAATTTTACCACAGTTTTGCTAAGTTGTAATTTGATTCAATGTTTATTGTAGGTGGATTTGCTGAACCAAGGGGGGTGTTAGCTTCGAACTCTCTGCAAAATTCAGAATGCCTCGGGGCAAATTGGCATAAAAATCCATTACTGTATTACTAGCGAACTCAGGCATAGCAATTAATTTCGGAACCTGATAAAATTGCAACTTCAAATTCTGTAACAATAGAACTAAGCCGGGTTTCATAATGGATTCTGGAAGTTTGCTCAAAGGAAAAACACAGTGTCATCATGACTTTGGAGACGTGTTTATTTTATTTCAAGATTGCATGATGATTATTTAGATAGCTACTTCCACACAAGAAATCAAGAAATATAAGATTCAATGAAATAGCCATTGCATTCAATTTGATACGAATATAGCATTACCATTCGGCATTGAAGTTTTCGATAGCAACCAGACATTACTACCGTGGAACACAATAAAATTATGCGCTTTTTTAACTAACCTCCGTGGTGCAAAGCCAAGCATGCAGTTTTTTCGCTAAATGCACTGACTGACACTGACTGGGTGTTGGACATACTAAAATGGAAAAATGTGCATATGTAAAATCTGATTAAGGTGGCAATTTCCTTGATTATAAAGCACCTTAACATTTTACTGACCAATGTTGATGAGCACAGACCAATGTAATACTAGTAGCTACGCAACAATGAATTCATTAAAATCTATAACCAAAACCTCTACCTTTATTAATTCCTTCAAAGCTGAACCATTAGTACCTACAATTCAATCTGCAATCAAATTGCTAAATTCTAATGATGAGGATAGCGGGCAATTGAGAACAAAACTGTTCAATACCCCTAGACAAATACAATCAGGTTCATATCAGTTTACTATACCAACCAAGCGTAAGGACTATAAATTACTGGAAACTTCTAAAAACGCACTCAAAGATTTGTCCTTAGACTTATCACAACCAAAGGATGAGTATTTCAAAAAAATTGTCACTGGTGAAGATTTTTTTTATAATGATGAGGTATTCCCATATTCACAAGTTTATTCAGGGTTCCAATTTGGATCATTTGCTGGCCAATTAGGTGATGGACGTGTTGTTAACTTATTTGAGATAGTAAATGATAACACTGGACAGAAATTTGAATTGCAACTGAAGGGAGCAGGCAAAACTGCATTTTCAAGATTTGCTGATGGTAAAGCAGTTACTAGATCATCTATAAGAGAATTTATAATATCTGAATATTTGAATTCAATTGGTGTACCCACCGCAAGAGCGTTAAGCTTAACGTATTTGAAAGGAACTTGGGCACAACGAGAAAAAGCGGAAACTTGTGCTGTTATAACAAGATTTGCTCAAAGTTGGATTCGAATTGGAACTTTTGATTATTATAATTGGAAGCAAGATAAGGACACCATCAAGAAGTTATCAAAATACGTCATTAACGAGGTATTAATCAAACTACCTGAGATCAAAAGAAAATATTTCAATACAGAGTTAGAAGAAGATGAAAAGTACAAACAGATGATTAAATCAGTTTGCTACCTAAATTCACAGTCAGTGGCATATTGGCAAGCGTATGGATTCATGAATGGTGTGTTGAATACAGACAACACTTCGATAATTGCTTTATCAATAGATTTTGGCCCATTTAGCTTTCTAGATAAGTTTGATCCTAATTTTACACCTAATCATGATGACCATCAACTACGCTATAGTTTCCAAAATCAACCGTCCATCATTTGGTGGAACTTAACGAAATTTATAAACTCGATGTCTCATATTTTGAATATTAGTGATGACTTTGCAAAAGAATTGTTCAATGAATACGAATCAAATTTTTTGAGTAAATACATTGAGTTAATGGGCAAAAGATTAGGACTTGATGAAATCAGAAGTCAAGATAATGATTTAATTTCAGAATTACTGGAGATTTTAATGGAAACTAAAGTTCAATTCAATCATTTTTTTATTAATTTGCAGAATTCCAAGTTAGATCAGATCAACATATTTTTAACACATGATTTAGTTGAGAGGATGCAATATCCTCAAGATAAAATTGATAAAGAGTTGAATATGTCTTTGAGCCGTAAAATAAATAAATGGCTTGAAAATTACAGACAAAGACTTACCGGTATTAGTTATGAGGAGAGATTGAAAGTTGCTTCAAACCATAATCCTAAATTTATTCCGAACAACTGGATATTAGATCAGGTTATCGACTCTGTTCAAGATTCAAAAGCAGAGGATCTATCATATTTACATAAAATCACGAAAATGTCAATGAACCCTTTTGATGAGTCTGAATGGGGAAATGAGCTAATGGAGGACCAGAAAGCTTGGTGTTTTGCTGAACATAGGGATGAAGAAAAGTTTATGAGACAATGTAGCTGTTCAAGTTAATTATCAGAGAAAAAAAGGACGAGAAGAAAATACCAGATAAAAACGAGAATATTAATTGGTATTTTTTTTTCTGATATATATAACCAATGACAATCAATTGTTTAGGATCAATATGTAGAACCAGCAGAAATGAGTTATAGAAAGTTTCTTAAATTATATAAGGAGGATTTGCGAGAGCTGAAACAACAACACAAAATTGTGTCAACTTTATTAACTGAAAAGTTTGAAGCTTTGCAGATGTCCTTTCAGGAAATTAACCAAACAAGTATTAATGATATAATTGACATGTATAAGCAACCATTAATTACAAGAATATTAACTAAATCATTCAACTGGAAATGTTCTACAAATTTTTATTCTGACTCTAGTTTTAAAAAGACAGTAACTTCAGGTAAAAATCAAGGTTATGACAATTCAATAGACGATGAAGAATGGAAAGATTCATATTATTACTTGAATCCAGATGAAGTTGAACATCAAAGTTCAAACCTAAGTGGGATTCAATCTAGAATTGATCCACTTTTGGATGAGCGTGAAATGTACAGACATGCTAATTTAAATTCTAGAGAAATGGCAGATTCCGCTTTTCAATACCAAGGTGATTACCATGAAGTACACAGGCCACGTTGCCCATCATCCATTTATGAAGATATTGTAATTTATGAAGGCTTAGCTGCAGACAATGTTTCTGGGGTTGTTTATAACTACAATTACTTTTAGCAAAATATATAATTTTTCTGAATTTTATCCACTTTTGTAGAAAGAAAAGCAAAAGACTTTACAATGACGACATTTGTCTTACCAATCTACAAGTTATCACACTCTAAGACAATTGTAATACCAGGGATTGTGTATAGGATTACGTTCACGCAGGAAGAAGCTGGTATTTTGCTTAAATACTTTAAAGATAATAATCAATTAAATAATTTGATAACCATCAATTATCAGCTATCAAGTCAACAAAAGAATGAGATCACTCCCACTCTCTCATCTGAAGCTCTTCAAGGGATGAGAAACTTAAAAAAGGTATTCAATGCGAAAGACAACTACGATTGGTTGTTATTAGGATTAATCTCCAAAGAGTCAACTAAAAACATTGTTACAGTCTCCAGAATCATCAGAGTTTCAGAAGACTCAGGAACCACAGTTATAACGTTCCAGGCTTTATTCAGAGGGGAAACAAAGTCGCAAAACGAGAAAATTTTCAAGAACGGGGAAATTTCAGAATCAACTATCAAGCTTCATACAGATACTGAACTAACTAACATTAATGAATTATTCACAAGATACACTAAAAAATGTTTGAGGATATTTGAAGAAATCAATGATTTCAAGCGCAAATATAGTTTTTGTGTTAAGGCAGAATCAAACTCGAACTCCTTATCCCAAGGTTATAAATTCGCAATGAGTTTATCACCATTATCTAATGTTTTATATTTACAACTATCACAAAGTGAATTTCAGTCCTCATTGAAGAAGCTGAAAGACTTAGTGAACAAATTTGTGAAGGACTCGAAGAAGGATAGAGATCCGAAGAATTCTGATAGTCTATTGAGGTTATTTGACATCACTATAGCGGTTCTACCAATTAATAATTTAAGCAAATTAAGATATTTAGAAAGTATTGATTTAAAGATAAGAACCAAATCATTCTTTGATCAATTGGATGAGTTTAATAATACATTTGTTTTATTGAGAGAAGAAATTCATTATGTGGAACAGTTTTACCTAAACTCATCGGATTCAATTAAATCGAAATTGATAACCCATCAATTGAAGTCGATTAAACTATCTATTGAAAATATGAAACCAAAATTGTCTCTGAAACCACTTTCACAACAAGACGACCAAGAAGAAAACGATTTAATGAGAATACAATCTTTCATCCATGATTTACCATTTGATTTCAATGAAGATGGCGCAAAGTTAGTTTCCAAAGAGTTTTCCAGATTGAAAAGAATGCAACCGCAGCACTCAGAATACCAAGTCCTAAGGAATTATTTTGATATCATTCTTGAAATCCCTTTTGGTAAATATCAAAACCAACAGAGTCTAAACATTCATTTAGCAGAAGAGCAATTGAATAATGATCATTTTGGTTTGTATCATGTTAAGAAGAGATTATTGCAATATTTGTCAGTTTTGAAATTACATGAGCGTAACAAGATAATACAATTGACTAAAGATCAACCCAATAGAGATAAGAACGTTCTGACTGGTGATTCAGTTCCCACATTAGAGAAAATTTCAGATGATAAGTCTTTAACAAAATCTAAGACACCGATTTTGCTATTTACCGGACCGCCAGGAGTGGGTAAAACCTCGTTAGCGAAATCTATCGCAAAAACATTAGGAAGACAATTCCAGAGAATTTCATTAGGTGGTGTAAGAGACGAAAGTGAGATTAGAGGCCATCGTCGTACCTATGTTGGATCCATTCCTGGTGTACTTGTCAATGCTTTAAGAAAGGCAGGAACTATGAATCCCGTTATATTGTTAGATGAGATTGATAAAGTTTGTGGTGGAGCAAACGGTGCAGGGAAGGTGAATGGAGACCCAGCCGCCGCATTACTTGAAGTTTTGGATCCGGAGCAAAACTCCACATTTACTGATCACTATATTGGATTTCCAATTGATTTATCAAAAGTCCTGTTCCTTTGTACTGCAAATGATTTATCAACTATTTCAGACCCGCTGAAGGATCGTACGGAGATTATTGAAATTATGGGGTATTCAATGGAGGAGAAGATCAGTATTGGCAAGAGATTTTTGTTACCAAAGCAAATCAAACTGAATGGTTTACCACAGAATTCAATTCTTATTGAAGATAAAATTTGGAAATTGTTGGTGCTCAATTATATTAGGGAGCCAGGCGTTCGAAACCTAGAAAGATTGATATCATCAATATGCCGTGGTAAAGTTGTTGAATTTCTTGATAATGAAAGCGGATTTGAAAAAAATATAACAGAGATGGATTTGATCAAATTCGTTGGTTTACCAAATGTGGATTTATCCAAAGATTTAATATTACACCCTAAATATTCACATAGATTTGGTGTTGTCAATGGATTAAGCTATAATTCTAATGGATCTGGAAGCGTTTTAGTTTTTGAAATAATTAAAACCTCACTTTTGAATAACGGAAGCCATTTCTCAGGCCCGCAGTTAGAATTAACAGGCAGACTGGGAGAAACTTTAACTGAATCAATAAAAATTGGAATTGATTTCATCAAATCGTTATTATCAAGGGGATTGATTTCAAATATTGATAATTTGGAGAAATTGCAGCAACTCAGTTCAAGCGAATTACATTTACATGTTCCAATGGGTGGAGTATCAAAAGATGGGCCATCAGCAGGAATTACTATTACACTTGCTGTTTTATCTGTGGTTTTAGAAAAAGAGGTTGATTCAAAGATAGCAATGACCGGGGAGATTACACTTCGTGGAAAAGTTCTACCAATTGGAGGAATCAATGAAAAGTTACTAGGTGCCTCGCTATTTGGAATAAAGAAAGTCTTAGTTCCAAAGTTGAATAGAAAAGATATAATAGAATCTTTTTTCAATGACAACGATGAAAAGTTGATTGATTTCTTAAAGAATGGATCCATTTCGAAAGAACCGGAAGAAAAGGTTTTGAAAAAATTAGGAATTGAAATTGTTTATGTCGATACTTTCTGGGATGTTATCCAAGCAGTTTGGGGAGATGAGATCACGATAAACCATGCCAATTATGTACAAACTCACTTATAATGTGAAAAAACAAGGAAAAAAAAAAAAAAAAAACGATGTTTACTTTTTATGAAATTTGATAATTTGTAGAGACTTTAATACCAAATTTGCACAACCGTTTATCAAATAGCTTAAACATGTCAATGCATAAAGAAAAGGGAACATTCTGGACGAAGATGAAATCTTCCACCAAGAATATATCGTCATCTTTAGCAAACCTATCTATCAAAACAGAGCACGATGGTGATTCTCCGGAAAGCACATTAATACACAAGAGTATAGTTCATTTTTACGACGAGCAACAAGGCTCACAAGGATATCCAAGATGGCTTGGTGAGGAAGAAAACGAGAAAAAGCGCCACAGCTTTACACAGTCATTACAGAACGCTACACATATAGATACACATTTACATCAATCACATCAGCAACAACAGCAACACCAACATCCTCAAGAATACACAAACAGATCATCTAGTAATTCAGGGACATCCAGATGGATGAGAAAGGACACATCTTTATCTACCAATTCATCAGCTACTACAAAACCATCTACCTCGTCTACATTCAAATCTATCTATAATAGTAGTCCAGAAGAGGCTAGCTCACATGCTGCACACCATTCGAATTTCCCAGCAGGACGCCTACAAAGTACTTCAAGAAGCAATTCAGGATCAAGTCTTATGAGAGACCGTTTAAAGAGAAACAATCAACGTACAGATTTTGGAGTATAATTGAACGGACAGTTACATTAATCAAGTTCTGAAGTTAGGATTCTCGGTATTGCAAGAATAAAAAACACAACACACATACGAATACATTTGGACATAAATAGATTAATGGGAATTCTGATGGTCAATGGTATAATCATAACAGAACTGTAGTTTATTTGAACCGTAACTGCATAATGGTGAAATCAGAAACACAATTAAAGACCCCACTATGAGAGATTTATTAATAATAAGGGAAGATTGTCAGCCATCGTCCACAATAGTGTACAATTTAGAGCTAACAATTAGTTAGCTATTAGTCGAAGCAGTGTTTGCCCAAACCAAAAAAACATATGTTTAGCTGTGACTCAGTATTAAATTATTTAGGTAGCTGATAGTTTGATGATGAGTAACCACTATTTCACTTCCAAGCGATCCTCTATCTTATCATTTTGTCACAATTTTTTTATTAATTTTTATCGAAAGCACTGATTATTAATTACTACCTTAATATGCGCGCATTTGGAGTCAACATAGTTCTTTTAAGAGATACTGCTGTAATTAGAAGTCCATTTTGCTCCAACTAGGAGCCTCTACATTATAACTAAAGTGGATAGTAGCTGACTGAAAAAAAGTTGGAGTGATGGACACATCCACCCACTGGGTGAAATTGTCCAGCAAAGTCCATCGACAAAAATGGATGAGTAATCAATATATGTGGCAAATGCATAGTAAAGGAGTGGCAAGTGATAAATTTGTCCAGATATTTTGATGGATTGATTTCAGATGTGAAAGATTAATTTAGAGCTTGTAAAAGTATATAAAGAGATCATTATTCCTACAACTCAGGAAAATTTGGATTATAATCAAGCAGATATATAGCCCTACAATCAAAGATGACTGGGGGTATTAGAATAGCAATTGACCGTGGTGGAACCTTTACTGATTGTATTGGAAACCCAGGTACAGGTAAACAAGAAGATGACGTTGTCATCAAGTTATTATCAGTTGATCCAAACAACTACCCAGACGCTCCTTTAGAAGGTATTCGAAGATTAATGGAGATTTTCACAAAGACTAAAATTCCAAGAGGTGAACCATTAGATACTTCCAAAATTGAAAGTATTAGAATGGGTACAACCGTTGCAACTAATGCTCTATTAGAAAGAAAAGGTGAAAGATGCGCTCTAATTACAACTAAAGGTTTCAAAGATTGTTTAGTTATTGGAGATCAAACCAGACCAAAAATTTTTGAATTAAATATCAAAAAACATCAAGTCTTATACGAAACCGTTGTTGAAGTTGATGAAAGAGTCACTTTAGAAGATTTCTCAGAAGATCCAAACAATACTAAAACTCCAGCAAACTCAGCAGACCTAGTTCATGGCTTAAGTGGTGAAACTGTTAGAATTTTGAAAAAACCAGACACCGCAAGTATCACAACAACTTTACAATTATTGTATGATCAGGGAATCAGATCGGTTGGTGTTGCTTTATTGCACTCCTATACCTTCCCAGATCATGAGAAATTGATTGGTGAAATTGCTGCGAAGATTGGTTTTACTCATATTTCTTTATCATCTGAATTAACCCCTATGATCAAATTAATCCCAAGAGCAAACAGTGCAATAGCTGATGCATATTTAACCCCAGAAATTAAAAAATACTTAGATGGTTTTACTTCAGGTTTGAAAAATAAGAATGCGAAGATTGAATTTATGAAATCTGATGGTGGTTTAGTTGACGCGGACAAATTTTCTGGTTTGAGAGCTATTTTGTCAGGTCCAGCGGGTGGTGTTGTTGGTTATAGCCAAACTTGTTATGATAACAAGAGAAAATATGACTTAATTGGTTTTGATATGGGTGGTACTTCAACTGATGTCAGTAGATTTGGTGGAAGTTATGAACATGTTTTCGAAACCACAACTGCTGGTGTTACTATACAATCACCTCAACTGAATATTAATACTGTTGCAGCAGGAGGTGGCTCGAGACTATTCTGGAAAAATGGTTTATTTGTTGTTGGACCAGAATCTGCCTCATCACACCCAGGTCCTTCATGTTATAAAAAGAATGGTCCTTTGACTGTTACAGATGCTAATTTATTGCTGGGAAGATTATTACCGGAATATTTTCCAAAAATCTTTGGTCCAAATGAAAATGAACCACTAGATGAAGAGGCTACATTGAAGAATTTTACTGAATTGACAAAACAAATTAATGAAGAAAACAAGTCATCATTATCAGTTCATGAAGTCGCTTACGGTTTTATTAAAGTCGCAAATGAAGCTATGGCTAGACCAATCAGACAGTTGACAGAAGCAAAAGGTCATATTGCTTCCCAACATCGTTTGGTTACCTTTGGTGGTGCTGGTGGTCAACACGCAGTCGCAGTTGCAGAATCTTTAGGAATTGATACGGTTTTAGCTCATAGATATTCTTCAGTTTTATCTGCTTATGGTATTGCTTTAGCAGATGTTGTTGAAGAAGCTCAAGAACCATCATCATTGATCTTAATTAAAGAAAATCAAGCACTTTTACAAGGTAAATTAGAAAAGCTAAAAGAAAGCACAAAAGAAAAGTTAATTGAACATGGCTTCAAAGAATCAGACATTTATTTTGAATGTTTTTTAAATTTGAGATACAAGGGTACTGAATCGGCCTTGATGATCAAACAATCCTCCAGCGGTGCATGGGATTTTGAAGAACAATTTTTAGCGTTACACTTGAAAGAATTTGGATTTGTTTTTGAAGGTAAAGACATTTTAGTTGACGACGTTAGAGTTAGAGCTGTTGGCTCAACCACTCAAGCTTCTTCTGCTTCAGTTGATGACGAACTAGAGAAATTGGAAATTGTTACTGCAGACGAATCAACTGTTAAATTTTACAAACAAGTTTATTTCGAAGGTGGACATTTCAAGACACCAATTTATCGTATTGAAGATTTAGCGGTTGGTGTTAAGATTAATGGTCCTGCAATTTTAGCAGATGGAACTCAAACCAATGTTATTCCTCCCAATGCCACTGCAACCATTTTAAAGGCTCATGTCTTTATTAAAATTCACTCAAAAGAAACTCAATCAAATGTCAAAAATGATGTTGTTGATCCAATTTTATTATCGATTTTTGGTCATAGATTTATGGATATTGCTGAGCAAATGGGTACTCAACTACGTAAAACCTCAGTTTCAACTAACGTCAAAGAACGTCTTGATTTTTCCTGTGCATTATTTGACCCGGCTGGTAGATTAGTTGCAAATGCTCCTCATGTTCCAGTTCATTTAGGCTCAATGTCAACTTGTATTAAAGCGCAAGCTGCCATTTGGGAAAGTAAGTTGAGACCTGGTGATGTTATTGTTACAAACCACCCGGAAACAGGCGGTACTCATTTACCAGATATTACGGTTATTACACCAGCATTTAAAGATGGAAAGATTATTTTTTATGTTGCATCAAGAGCTCATCATGCTGATATTGGTGGTATTTTACCCGGTTCAATGCCTCCAATGTCCAAGGAGTTATACGAGGAAGGTGCAGCTATTTATTCAGAGTTGTTAGTTTCTGAAGGAAAATTTGAGGAAGAAAAAATCACCAAAATTTTGTTACATGACCCAGCTCAATATCCTGGATGTTCCGGTTCAAGAAGAATTAGTGATAACATCAGTGATTTGAAAGCACAAATCTCAGCTAATCAAAAAGGTATTTCATTAATTGGTAATTTAGTTCAAGAATTTAGTTTGGATGTGATCTTATTATATATGAATGCAATTCAAGATAATGCAGCAATAACAGTCCAAAAAATGTTATCAAGATTAGCTAGTCAATTTGGTTCAAATGAATTTAAATCTGAAGATTTTATGGATGATGGGTCAAAAATTAAGCTAGATGTTAAAATTGGAGAAGAAGAGAGTGTTTTCGATTTTACTGGTACTTCACCACAAATGTATGGCAATTTAAATGCACCAGAAGCAATCACTAATTCTGCATTGTTATACTGTCTAAGATGTCTTGTTGATGAAGACATTCCACTGAATCAAGGTTGTTTAAGACCAGTTAAAATTATCATTCCAAAAGGTTCAATTTTATCCCCATTAAAAGGTGCAGCAGTTGTTGGTGGTAATGTCATGACATCACAAAGGGTAACCGATGTTATTTTAAAAGCATTCAAAGTTATGGCTGATTCACAAGGTGATTGTAACAATTTTACTTTTGGTACTGGTGGTAATGATGAAAATGGTAATTATACTCAAGGTTTTGGCTATTATGAAACCATTGGTGGAGGTCATGGTGCTGGTAATGGCTGGAATGGTATTAGTGGTGTCCATACCAACATGACTAATACGAGAATGACTGATGTTGAAGTTTTTGAAAGAAGATATCCTGTCATTTTAAGAGAATATTCAATTAGAGAAAATTCTGGAGGTAATGGTAAATTCAAAGGTGGTGACGGTGTTATAAGAGATGTGGAATTCAGAGCGGCAGTTAAGGCTTCGATTTTATCTGAACGTCGTGTTAATGCACCAAAAGGTATTGAAGGTGGTTCAGATGCCGAAAGAGGTGTAAACTTGTGGATTAAAGAAAATGGCCAAAAGATCAATATTGGTCCACGTAATACTTTCAATGCTCAACCTGGCGATAGAATGGTTATTCTAACACCAGGTGGTGGTGGTTATGGCTCTATTGAAGCATAATATTAATCACATTTTTTAAGTCTGTTTTTAGTGTTTTGTCATATATATTTAGTAAGTTATCATGTAAACTTTCCGATATTATTAATTTACTTGAGTTGGGATTAGGCTTATTTTGAAAGCTTAGTTTCAGAGCAGGTTGCTTCAAATTAGTTATTTGCACGGTTGCCCCAAGAAAAGGGTAGCCTAACTTGAAACTAGCCAACTATAATAGCAAGGTATATTGGACTTGAATTTTTTGACCAAATTTAAAGGAGTTAATTGCTATGTTATAATTAAAAGGTGTGGTCTTTCCAAAGTTTAAGGTGATGAAACTTACTGAAGTCATAATATGGAGGTTTTAGAGTTATTTTTACAATTAGACTAAAATGACTGTGATTGGTCCAGGCTGGTTGCTTTGAGCTAAATATAAACAAATACAGTATTGCTTTTTAGTTTTCTAAAGTTCTTTTGACACAACTAGAATCAGCTCTCATAATATCAATGAGCATGAATGACAAAAGGTAAACACATGGTAGCTTCAGGGTTACAGCAAGCAAATGACAAACTACTTGGTATATAAACTGGAGGTTTGTTCTTCCAATTGACTTAACACAAGTTAACGATAGATAGTTTATATTATACATTATCAAATCAACTGAAGCAAAATGTCATCATTCATCAGCAAATTAGAAAACAAATTCTCAAACTCTGGTTCAGATAAATCAACTGAACATGGTAACACTGAAAGAGGCCAATATGACTCTTCAATGAACAGAGGTTCTCAGCGTGCAAGTAACATGCATGACGACCAATACCAAACTGACTCTCATTATGGATCAAACAACATGAGTGGCTCTCAAGGTCAATACGACTCTGGTGATGCATACCAATCCAGAGGTACTACCCAACAACATGGTTCTTCAGGCCGTGCAGGTGGGTCAGGATTGGGTTCCTCAGGTTATAATGATGATGATACCATGTATACTCAACAAGGTTCGCAACAACCATCCCAACAACGTGGTATGGGTATTGGATCAGGTTCAGGTATTCAGCAACAAGCTGGTGCAGGTCGTCAAACCAGATCTCAAGCTTCCTCCGGTATCAACTCGAACTATGGTGACAATGTTGACCAATACGGTTCCCAAGTCAAAGGAGGGTTGAACAGAGCTGCAGACGAAAACCAAAAATACGTCGATCGTAACTTATGAGCCAGCAGCGATGAAACTTGGATGCCATAGACTGGCACCTTTCAGTTAAGTTTCGAGCTTTTTACTTTTTACTTTTTACTTTTGATTACACGTCAAAATCTTCACATTTGTAGTAACTGCTGATTCTAGCTTCATTAGCGTTTGCTAAAAGGGTTGGTATTGGAAAGATTAGCAGAACAGAGAAAAGAGTTCCGGTGGTGGTAGCAGGATTATCGGAACTGAAATTTAATAATTTCAGAATTAGCTTTTTTTTTTGGAATTTTTAAAAAATATCAATATTTTACAAAAATTGGTGCTTCGACTTGAAAAGGTTGAAGCTGATACAAAGTATATGAAAGAGTTAGGAGGCATAGTTAGTTGAACAAAGTTTCAATGTCTGAAAATATAGGCGAGAGTACCCCTTTGAAAAAGGAAAATAATACAATATCCATCTCAGCTGAGCATATTCAGCAGCAGTTAGAGGATGCATTAATAAACACAGAAGTAAAAAGTATCAACCGTAATACGGAAAATGATCCTAAAGGTCAAGATACACCGCTGGAGGAAGAGAAAGATGATAATAATGATACACTTGAAAAAATTGATATTTTAAAAGATAGATCATTTTTGAGTAAAAACAAAGAACTTACAGATCAAATGCATCCAAAACCAGATTCACTTAGACTGGTTGAGAATTCATCACTAGGATATGTTTTGGACAACGTTAGTGACAGCTTACAATCGATTCCAGCTTTTTATCCAACTAAAGAGCAATTTCAAGATCCTATTACATTTTACGAAAGTATTGAAAAATTTGCAACAAAATATGGGGCAATTAAAGTTGTACCACCACAAGAATGGAATCCAGGATTTCATCTCAATCTTGATTGCTTGAAATTTAGATCAGTAAAACAAAATTTGAAACATAATTCAAGTGAATATAATGATAAAATTCTGTTTTATAAAAATCTATTACAATTCCATAAGATGAATAAAACACCGCTGCAAAGACTACCTTCTATTGATAAGAGAGTTCTGGATCTATACAAATTAAGGAAATCGGTACAATCAAAAGGAGGATTTGATTTGGTTTGTACTAAAAAATTATGGGCATTAATTGGCAGAGAATTGGGATACACTGGTAGGATTATGACTTCCTTATCGTCATCTTTGAAATCAGCTTATCAAAGAGTACTTTATAAGTTTGATTTATATGAGAGTGGTATTACTGTGGATTCATCAGATGAAGTTAATGAGTTTAATAAGAGACCATTAGAGGATTCTACAATTTCTGCGAGTGAATGCAATAAGCAAGGCAGAGATGAAAACAGTCAAACGAGAGCTGAATGTCAAATGATTAAATCACCATTGCAGGATATGGGTTTCACTACAATGGTGTCAAATTCAAGACACCCATTCAAAAGACCAAGAGATGTATTAAAGGCAAAAGGCTTTAGAACAAACTTTGAATCGTTTACAGAGGAAAAACTAGGAATTTCTCAAAATGATGACTATACTTACCCCAACTATGATTATAACTATTGGCATGAAGGAGCGAGTGTTATGGATTACCCATTTCCAAGTGCTGAATCATCAGATTCATATTCCATTGACGAATTTTATGACATCCATAAAAAATTTGAAAGCAAATGGTATGAAAATAATACTCAAAAGGTATGTATACAACATGAAATTAATGAGTTTTATACCTTTGCTCAATCTGAAAAGTTGCAAGAATTTAAAATACTCTCTGGGGTTAGCTTACCAACAAAAGTTCATGGAAGTGGGTTTTGTAAACTTAATGGTAAATCAAATAAAGTTGATAAGAACGTTTTTGATCCATGGAATTTAAATAACGTACCACTCAATGAACACGGTATATTCAGATACTTTAGAGAGGAACACGAAGAATTAACAAGCCCATCATTAGATATTTCGATGTTATTCACCACAAAATCATGGGGTGTTGAGGATCATTTTCTACCAAATATTGATTATCACCATATAGGTGATCCAAAATATAAGATATTCATATCACCAAAAGATTTTGACAAGTTTGAACAGTTATTAAAAAAGTTGCTCTTAGAAGCGAAAGATCAAACAAAAAAACAAGTATCAACATTATTTCCTGGAGCAATTGGCGATGACATTTTAGAAAATATCTTATCAGGTGATTCAAATCATTCAAGAGCACCAGCAACGAATTCCAGTTTTGATAAACTATATGATCATACACCGGGATCAAATTCAATCAGATTGAATAATGATTTATTTATCTCACCACAATTTTTAAAAGATTCAAACATAGAATTTTTCTATACCCTTCACAAGCCAGGTGAATTCATTTTTAAATCACAAAAATGTTATTCAAGCTCAGTTTCGTTAGGGTTTTCAATAACTGAAAATGTTAACTTTGCGACAAAATCATGGCTTGATGTTGCAATTGAAGCAGAAAAATGGTTTGCAAATCAGTTAATTTTACCAAATTTCTCATCTTTTGAAATTTTGACAAATTTATTAGAAGATTGCAAAGATCCGGGACTACTAAAACAAATAAAACCAATTTTTCACTCATTATTAGAGGAGGAACTGGAAACAAGATCATTAATTAAAAGCAAACTACCACATCTCAAACAAGTTAATAATAAATTTGATTATATCACTGATGATATTTTGATAAATAGCTTCCCTTCAAAGATTGTTCTAGTTAGTGGTTATGATACGTTCAATTTAGAACCCAAAAACTTTCTTCAGAAAGTATCAAACCAAGAAATTGAGTTGAATAAAGAATTCAAGATTGAATTTCATACATACCATAGTGATGAAAAACTGAAAAGTTTCGAAAGAATGTTAAATTCATCATCACAATCATCAAGCGAATGGCTAGTTAAATTTGACGAAGCGCTAAATGGAGATTGTAAACCACCATTTAGAGTATTGAAGAATTTACTAATTGAAAGTGAAAAAATGGTAAACAAAGTTCCAGAAGCGCAAATATTGAAAGATTATTTAGAAAATGCAAATGTTTTAATCGAAAGATGTCAAGAAGTTTTGAATGCCAAACAGAAAATCAGAACAAGAAATAAGAGGCCAATTACATCAGCACTGAACGGTACATCACAACCAGAAAATGATATTAACAACAATGAAGAACGTGAACTATACTCAGTAGATTTTATTGATAATTTGATTAAAGAAGTCACAAACTTAAATTTTACATGCCCGGAGACTGATCAACTAATTGAGTTTGCCAATGAAATATATATTTACGAGAATACTGTCAGAAATTTCTTGAACTCAGATAACAAACATTCAATTGAAGATTTCAATGATATGATCGATCTAGGAAAATCATTTGGAGTTGATTTGAAATCTGTTAAATTTCTGGATAGAATTGTTAAGCGATTAACATGGATCGAAGAAAGTAATGAAATATTTGAAAAAGATCATCTGGGGCTAAATGAATATAATAAGCTATTGGAAGATGGATACAGATATTCAAGTTTGAAGGATGTTGAGATAATGAATAGGTTACTGGATAAAGTTGTGAAGGGTAAATACTTAACAGAAAAAATTCAACATTATTCAAATTTAACAACATTTTCGATCAGTGATATTAACCAGCTAATTGAAGAATGTGAAAATTTACCAGTGGAACAAGAAGTTTATAATAAGATTAAAAATATCAAAGAACATCATTTAAAGTCTAAAAATATATGTTTAGACATATATAAGAAGATTGCAGAAAATAGTGAGGATTTGAAGATTATTAGAGAACTCCAAATCTTGAAGAAGAATAATGATACGAATTTTGATAAAGAGCTATATAATAAAATCATTGTTAATTATACTGGAGATGAAAATGATAAAAGACCAACCTATTCTTTTGCCAAAGATTCACTTGACAAATCAAGAGAATTATTACCAACTTGTCCAGTTGAACCATTGGATAATTATATTAGACAAGCAGAAGATTGGCTTAGAAGAACCAAGAAATTATTTGGTAAAACCAATGCACCATTTACAGTAATGAAATCACATTTAGAGAATATTTTGAGAGCTGATCAATTATGTTTTGACAGCGAAGATGTTTTTATTGAGAATCTTAAAGAAGAACAAAATCACAAGATATATTGTTTTTGTCGTCGTATGGAGTTTGGTGTGATGATTGAATGTGATAAGTGTAATGAATGGTATCACTGCCGCTGTCTGAAATATGGTAAGGCACAATCCAAGACGATCCAAAACTTCATATGTCCAATTTGTGATTACAGATCAACTATTCCAAAGGAATACGATAGCGCTAAAATTGAAGACCTTGAAAAATTAATCAATGAAGGATCATCATTAGAGTTATTACCTGAAGAGCTGTGTTTAGTGCGCGAGATTTATAGTGATGCAGTTAAATTTAAAGCAAGGCTACATGAAGAGCTGCAATGGGATGGAAATGATTTTAAAAGTGATAACATTGCAAAAATCAAGTTCTTTTTAAGAAAATTGAGTGGTGCTAATGTGATGCTGATGGAGGAGTATAATAAATTAAGACAGTTAGTGTACAAAGTTGAACCAATATGTGATACTCCACCACCAGTTGTTGAAAGTACTGGTAAAACCAAAATGGGTAAAAAGAAATCGAATGCAATGTTACTAGCTACGAGTGGTACAAGTGGTAGTGCCACACCCCAGCAGTTCAATTCCGAAACTTCTACACCCTCAGTTGGTACGCCAATCAAAACACCGGTTGCTTTCATCAATGAGTACCGTGCTAACAGCCTGACAGACTCAGAGGCTACTACATCACCACCTGCAGATCAGCTGGTTTCTATTCAAACTACTATTGCAGCAGTTATGAATGCTGGACAGATTCCAATCACCCCAGAATTAACCGATAATTTTACAGAGAAAAAGGATAATGAAAGTTGAAGCTTTAAGTTGTATACTTTATGAAAGTCGTGACATATTTTAATTTATGTAGCTAGTTATTTCGAAAACTAAACTAAAACTGATTAAATTAGAACTCCGTTAATTAAAATGATTAAAATTTTGATAATTTTTTGTTTAATGGGGCAAATTGTGGAGTCCATGCAAAACTTTAAAAAAAAACTGAAGAATCTGAAAAAACCTGAATAATCTGAAAAATAAATTTATATGACCTACATTTTTTCCGTTTGAATTCATCTTTTAATCTTAATTTAATTCCATTTAAACAGGAAATAGTTAGAATGAGCATCAGAATACGCCCATTTGGGATTTTAGGGACTCATTCAATGAGTAGAACCATGTTTCTTGCAGGAAGTGCAAGACATTTCCATCAGTTTAGACCAGTTTTACATTCTCATTCTCATGGTGGATTAGGACATTCACATTCACATTCAGAACCAAGAAAAGTCAAAAAGGAAGCAGCCAAACCGTTAACTTCTGAAGAAATTTACTCGGATTTGGATGATCATGACCATGTTCACTTGAAAGAATCAGAAACCGAAACAAACGATAGTTTTACATTTGGTAAAATTACCAGTAGCAAAAGTAGACTCCACGAACAAAATGAACTATTAGTATGGGACAAGGAGAAGTTCTGGAAGAACCCGGGAGTCAGAATTACTTGGATTGGATTAGCTATCAATGTTGGTATGGCAGCAGGTAAACTTGTTGGAGGAATTGTTTTCCATTCACAAGCACTAATGGCAGATTCAGTTCACGCAATTAGTGATTTGGTTTCTGATTTCTTAACTCTGTGTACAGTTGGTCTTGCATCTAAAGGACCAACTGAGAACTTTCCGTATGGATTTGGTAAAGTTGAAACAGTTGGTTCCTTAGCGGTTAGTTCAATTTTAGCAATGGCAGGTTTAAGTATTGGATGGGCATCGTTAACTTCGATTATTGGACCAATGATTCCACTGTCAGTTATTGAAGTTCTTAATGCTTATCATCTACATTTATTTTCAGGATCAGGTCATTCACACGGTCACATTCACGCTGAAGATATAACAAATATCAATGCGGCATGGATTGCAGCTGCTTCAGTTGTTGCAAAAGAATGGATCTTCAGAGCTACAAGCAAAATTGCTAAAGAACAAAACTCCAAGGTGTTATTAGCGAATGCATGGCATCATAGAGTTGATTCATTAACTTCGTTAGTTGCGTTTACTACAATTACTTCGGGATATTTCTTGAATATTGGTATGTTAGACAGTATTGGTGGATTAATTGTGTCTGGATTAGTTATTAAAGCTGGTTTCAATGGGGTTGTCATTGCAGTCAATGAATTAGTTGACAGAGCAATCCCAAAAACTGATAACAGATACATTGAAGTTGAATCAACATTGGATGATTTGTTAAGTAAATTACTATCAAATAACAACTCAAAAAAGAAATATTCAACAGATAGTTTGATTTTATTGACTTCAGGACCAAACATGACTGCAAAGATTGTTTTAGAAGTTCCACTTCAAAGATGGGACAATGTTTTAGATATCAATGAATTCGAAATTGTTTCTCATCATATCAAAAAGAGTTTAATGAAAGAGATTCCAAATTTAAGAACTGTTCAAATTGAATTTGTTGGTGAAAAACCAGAAGAGATTGAAGAAGGTGAAGGTGAAGAGGCCAAGGATGAAGAAAAAAGCGAAGAATCTAAAAACGCTCAAACTCACGACCATAATGCACCAGGCCATACACACCATCATTAAACGTTGTATATTAAATTAAATTGTTAGAAAAAAGTTTGTAAAATCAATGAAGTTATTTTTCTGAAACCCAATCGTTCAAACCAGCTCTGTTACGAACAATTTCAATAGCATAAAATTGAATTCTAACAACAAAAATACTGTTTTCTTGACTGTATTCACCTGAAGCATCTGTTCTTAGTAAAGTACCAAAGTTATAATCTTCAATATGTTTGAATTCTTCACAGAATAATCTCCAACGTTCCTTACCAACCTTGGATTTCATCCATTCTTCATCAATAACTTTAGCAAAGTTTGGGTCTTTGAATTCTGGAAATTGTTCCATCAATAAGTTGTAAATATCATCATCATATTTGGTTAAAGTTAATTTAGAAGCTTTTAGTTTTGAAATCAAGTTCCAGTAAGCTTCAGCTTGATGAACTGCTTTAACTGCAAATTGTTTTTCAATATCTTCTAAATTCTCTGCTTTCTCTGGATCAAAAGTGCTTGACATTTTGTTTTCTTTTAGTTATTTGTAGTTTATTTATCTATTACTTGTTTTATTCAACGGCAAATATCAGACGATTTAATGCTGTTTAAATAAGCAATCTTCAAAATTGTTAAAATTAATTAAATTTTTTGATGCTGAATTTTTTTTTCTTAGAGAAAATGAGAATCTGCCAGAAAAATAACATCATTTTTGTATGACATAAAATATTTCACACCATTCTGATTTAATTGAATGGAACGAGGAGGAACAGTCAAGAGAAATAAAGAAGAATGCTGTCAGATGCAGCTATCCTAGTATGTTAGCAAACGAAAATAAATGAAATGATAAAAAACCAAGCTAACAAATTAGATTATTGGGGATGAGGTACTTAATGGGAAGATTGCAGACACAAACTCACATTTTTTCAGTAAACTATGTTTTGAGCATGGAATTAACGTTAAGAAAGTGTTAGTTGTCGGTGATGAGGAAGAAGAAATTGTTCAAGGACTGAATTTATTGAAGAATTATTCATTAGTTGTTACATCTGGGGGAATTGGTCCAACACATGACGATATTACTTATCAATCCATAGCCAAAGCATTTCAGTTACCGCTAGAACTGGACACAGAAACTCAACAAAGAATGGACCTGATCAGAGAATCTAACGGTGAACAAAAACTTAGCGGTGACGCTTTAAAGGCTCAGCAAAGAATGTGTATTTTCCCAGTACCAAACAGTAAGCATTACATTTCGGACGATTTGTGGACACCAATAGTTCAAGTACAAAACGTTCATATCCTTCCTGGGATTCCTAAGCTATTTGAAATGATGTTAAAGTTCCTCGTCACCGAACATTATGCTTCACAACTACCTAAAGACCAGTTTCTACGCTATTTTGTTTCTACAACTAGCAGTGAAAGTCAAATAGCAACATTACTAGAGGAGACACAGCTCCATGCACACTCAGAAGGTTATAAAGACATCAAAATAGGCTCATATCCTCATTTTAATATTGGATCAAATACTGTCAGTATTGTCGGATTGATCAAAAATAAACAAAAACTTGAGCAGATTGTCCAGATTTTAGCAGAAAAACTACCTGGAAAGGAGATTTCTTACCAGCAAGAACTAGAAAACACAGATACTGAATTATCAACTACTCAAAACTCCAAATAAACACTGCCATTTAGTTTTCATCATTTCTCACTAAGAATAACTTTCTGACGTAATAAAAGAAACGAGAAGCTAATTTTATTTTATTTTTTTTTTTTTTATTTTTTTTTTTTTTTTGATCCAAATTTTCTCACCTTAATAGATATTTTTAATCATTTCCAAATTGCTTTTAAAGCGCGTCAACTGGCTCCAAATCACTTGTCAAAGACCCCATCTCAAGGTCATTGAAGTCACAGAACACCCTTTAACACGAAAATGCAATTAACCAGCTTGTTTGCAACATGGACAAACTTGTTATTGTTGTTGACAACAATAGTCAGCGCTAAGAGATCACTTAGTGCTTCCTCTTTGGTGACTTGTATGGAAAACTCTCAGTTAGCAGCAACCTATTTCGATGTTATCTTTGATCCAGACGATGGATCATTACATTATACGTTAGATTTCAATTCAGAAATCAATGACTATATTTATGGTCTTATTGATGTCTATGCTTATGGCTTCAA
This sequence comes from Starmera stellimalicola, assembly GCA_030580055.1. Classification (NCBI taxonomy): domain Eukaryota; kingdom Fungi; phylum Ascomycota; class Saccharomycetes; order Phaffomycetales; family Phaffomycetaceae; genus Starmera; species Starmera stellimalicola. The sequence goes on along the minus strand of JAKTSD010000004.1, from coordinate 367,334 downwards.
GATCATCACAAAGAAGTTTGACCCGTGTAAAGAGAACTGGAAACAATTTTGTCCGTTGTATCCTGGTTCAGTTGAAGTCGATTCTATTGAATATGTTTCAAATGATTTGACTAGAGAAATTCCAGGAGTTGCCTATACTGTTCCTGATATCGATGCATTTGTTAGAGTCACAGTCATGAATGGAAACGGAACTGAAGCTTTAGCATGTATCCAGGGTTACTTTACAAATGGAAAAACCGTGTCCCAAACTGGCGCGAAATGGGCAACAGCAGTTATTGCGGGTATCGGATTGCTAACTTCTGCGATCGCTTCAGCTTTCGGTAATTCAAATGCTGCTTCTCATATCAGTGCAAACGCAGTCTCTTTATTCTTATACTTCCAGAGTGTTGTTGTCATTTCGATGCAACATGTTGATCAAGTTCCACCGATTGCTGCTGCTTGGGCAGAAAATTTAGCTTGGTCCATGGGTTTAATTAGAGTTAGCTTCATGCAAAAGATTTTTAGATGGTATGTTGAATCAACTGGTGGTACCCCAACACTAGATTTGACATCGTCAACCATCAACATTTTGGTCCAAAGAGCTTATGACTTGGGTAAAAGAGGTTTAGATTTGGTCAAAAGATCAAAACCAGTCGTTCTATACGGAAATTCAAATGTGTTAATCTTTCGTGGGATAAAGAGATTAAGTTACAAAGCCAATATTGAAATTACAAGTATGGTTGTTACAGGTTTCACATTCTTCGTGTTATGTGGTTATGTCTTAGTTGGACTAATTTTTGTTTTCAAGTACGGTTCAGAAGTTATGATCAAAGCAGGTTGGATTAAAAATACCAGATTTGTCGATTTTAGAAATAACTGGAAAATTGTTTTGAAGGGATCCTTATCAAGATATATCTATATTGGATTTACACAACTGGTTATTTTATCATTTTGGGAATTTGTTGAGCAAGATTCTCCTGCTGTTATTGTTTTAGCAGTTTTATTCTTGATTCTAGCTTTAGGTATATTGAGTTGGACTTGTTTCAGAGTTTTTAAATTTGCTAACAGCTCAATCAAAAGTCATAATAATCCAGCTGCTGTGTTATATGGTGACCAAAGAGTTTTAGATAAATATGGATTTTTCTATACAATGTTTGATGCAAATAAATACTGGTGGGGTGGTGTTATTTTAATCCATACATTTATCAAAGCTGTTTTCATTTCATTCTGTCAAAGTTCAGGTAAAACTCAAGCAATGGTTTTTTGGATCATTGACATGGCTTATATGGGCGCATTGATATATTATCAACCTTATTTGGATCGTTCAACCAATATTTTGAATATTTTAATTCAGACAGTGACAACAATTAATTCATTCCTATTCACATTTTTTTCAAATATCTATGGACAACCAGGTGCAGTTGCTTCAATTATGGGCTGGGTGTTCTTTGTTTTAAATGCTGCATTTTCTTTAATTTTATTAGTGATGATTTTAGTTTTATGTTCATTGGTTTTCTTTTCAAAAAATCCTGATACAAGATTCAAACCTGCAAAAGATGATAGAACATCATTTCAAAGAGGTAGTTTTCATGCAGATGCTAATAAAGGTCCAACTGCTGAACTATTGGCCTTAGGATTAGCTGCAAAAGATCATAATGAAAATTGGGAAGCTGAAATCCGTAAATTACAAGAAGCTGAAAAATTGAAAGATTCATCACTTACCGATGATAATGAAAACGAAAAAGAAAACGATAATGAAGAAGAAGCTGAGGTTGAAAGAAACAAATCTTTCAGTAAATTAGTACGTAAATTAACAAGAGGAAAATCATTAAAAAGAAATAAATCGAAATCAAAGTCTACAAAGTCAAATGACCAACTTGAAACTCCAATAATTGGAGAATCAAATTCCCGAACATTGGATCCTCAGGAACAAAATAGAAACTCAATAGTTTCTTCACAAATGTCATTTAATCCAAATAACAATGAAGCATTACAAAGTCAAGATTTCATTTTGAATAATAACAATAACAGTACAGCAAGATTTTCAACGAATTTAGAAGATGCTGATTATTCCAAGATTTAAATTCCTATATTTCCATACCATATATAATGCTAGTTCATTATCATCTTCATTTCATTTTTATGTTCTACTAAACGAAAAAAATATATTGTATAATAAACATTTACTCATTCAAATTCATTAAAATTCATTTATTCATTATTTTCTCTATTTTATAATATTATAAAAAAAGTGTTCTTTTGTTAACTTTAAATTATCCCATAGATTTTGGGTATTCCTTAACACTTTTAAAAAACTTGAATTCACATTATTTTTCTTATATGTATATGGAAGTAGATTTAAGAATTTTTGTTCTAAATAATCTATTGAAAGTTTATTGGTTTCAATGCTTGATAAACCAAACAACTCTGGTTTATTCCAGTCATAATTATTCAAAATGGAATCGTTTTTAGTAGAAACTAAAAGGTCGTTAATAAAATTAATAGAAGTTGTCATGGTTCTAGATAAAATTCCAATATCATAATTGGTATAATTGTATTCTTCATTGATCTCAATTTCTTCAAACCAGTTATTTAATGGAATACCAACTTTTTTAAATTGGTTTTCAATTGAAAGTTTTGATTCATTTTTCAAACTTAGCGAATCAATTGATTTACCATATCTAAAATCCAATAAACTTGGTGTGTAAAGATACGGAACTCTTTGAGAAAACGCAACGCCTTTCTCTTTTTCAATCCATTGAGAACCCAAATCATCAGCAATCAATGGTAATAACGGCTTTGAGTTTGTATTGTTACATTTGAAATTAAAGTTCTTTAGGAAATTATTTGAATCTTTCAAATTCTTCAAATATTCAATTTTAACTTCATCTGGTACTTCGCATTCAAATATACCACCAACCCAGGAAAATGGTGCATAAACCATTAGCTTTCTAAGAGCATATTTTTTTCTTCTCGCTAATTTGAAGCACTTTAAATTATTCAATTCATTACTTAAATTTAAATTTGAATAATCAAAGGATGTCAAGTCTTCTAATTTTGTTGATAATGAATCATCAGTATACTCAATAAATCGAGCTTTTGATGAAATTTTTCTAATAAAATCATTAAATGATTGTTTAACCTTCTTTCGTAATTTGGATTTCTGGTTTTTGATTAAATATTTTGCACTATCAACTGGATTATTTATGATTTCATTAACTTTGGTTAGATCAAAATTATTCAATTTCGAAATTATCGTATTATTATCTTGCTTTTTCATCTGCTCATCTGTTGGGAACAATAAACAAACCGGTTTGTCCCATTCGATATCTGTTTCTTTACCTGTTCTTGATAGCCTTTCATAATCAACTCTTCCATTTGTACAATGAGACAACGAAACAAAATGTAACATTGGTGGTTTTAGATTTTTAACAACGTATTGTCTATGAATTTTGAAACCAGTATATGGGATTAATGGACTAGCTGTTGATTGACATATTTTATCTTCAAATGAAAGGAGGTTTGCTTGTGTTTGGTGAATGAGCATAAATATTATTACTATTAATGAGTGTAGCATTTTCTTCTTTCTTCTTTGCTGTTTTCAATTAAATGAAAACTCAAGGAAACAAAACTGTAATGATAACAAAGACAATGAACGCTCTAAATATGAGTTTTCTAATCATAAAAGCAAAATGACACAAGATGGCGTTCTTTCTGATTAAAAGTATCATCAATTCAAGCAAAAGAAGAACAAATAGCTTGACACAAAAATAAATCAATAAATTAATCAATAAATTAATCTTTCAAGCTGTGTCATTTGTGCCCTAACACAAAGATGATAATATTGGTGAGTCTGAAATAGTAAATCACTTCAAATAAACAATTTTCTTCAAATCGTTTAAGAATGAATTCAATTTAATTGGATCAACCTGACATTCAAACTTCAGTAGGAATAACAAAGAGATCTCTAAAAACAGTAAATCTTTGGTACTTATCCCTCCTATCTTGGCCACAAATGGTTGATTATGATTTATATCTTCAACCGTTTTACAGCTTAACCTTATTGCAGTTATTAGAAGCCTATGAACGTTCAAGTTTGTTAGCAACATCACTTTATGAACTTTTATAATCTTAAAAATATAGTAACAGGCTGTGATGTAAACTGCGGTGGAGTATTTACAGTATTTATTGATCCTCTCAAGGTATTGGGTTGAGTTAATCGCAGGATCTGATGTCAATGAGAATCTTTTGGATAATATTTCATTCTGTGCCAGCGTTTGCCTGTTCTTATCAATCTCCAGTATTGTCTGGTCATTGGACAGCTGTCTGTGTGTCTTTCTTGGTGACAAAGGGTATTCATTAATGTCAGCTTCATTTGAAAGGTTGCTGTTCTCGTCTGAACAGGCGTTGTCACTCTCACCACAGACATTCCCATAGCTGCTTAACCCAGGACTTGGTAGGGAAAACGTAGCTTTACTTTCTTTCAGCAGTACTACCACGGTATCATTCAAAAGCTTCAACCCCACCATTGGATCAAGTTCATTAACATCAATGTCATTATTACTCAAAAACCCATCCAACTCAACATCACAAAGACTTGTTTCCTCTTCTTCATCTGTGAAGGTAGTTGTTTGCTTCAAGATTGGTAAGTCAGACATTTCAAACGCTCATAAAACAATGTTTTTTAAATATATAATATATTTATATATCATAGATATATTAAAGATTTAAATATATTGAAATGTAGAAAATAGTTAGAGACAGCAAAAACTGTTAAAAAACAGTTTAACTAAGTTCAAATTAAACTACTATATAAGAAATTGGTATATCAACCACCACAAAGAGTACTTATTTGTTAACTGTAGGTTCAAGATAGTATCGGGTTTTGATTTGAACTACAGCTATTCTAAATACTTTTAAATTATTTTATAAATTATACAAACTAATTAAATCATATTTTCTAGTCCCAAAATTTGGTTATTTAGTATAATCTGTGAGATGGACCCATTGAAGATTTGATAACTAAAGAACCAACGTTTTGCCAGTTTTTCTTTAATAAAGAAACTAAGAAGTTAACAGACATAACAATTTGGTTAACTAAGACATCTTCTTCCATTTCAACGTTACCAACTGCAACAGCTAAACATAAAACTTTTTTCAATTGGAATTTGATGGTTGATTTGACTTCGTTGACTTTAGCGTATAAGTCATCGTTGTGAGAAACTGGGGTTGGGAACTTACCAGCTTTTGATAATTGAGGACCTAATAATCTTGGAACTTGTTTAATCAAAACATCTGAAGCAACGAAAGCGTTGTATTTCTTTGCTAATTTTTTGATTAATTTTTTGTTCTTGTTCAATTTTTTCAAGTCATCAACTGACATAGCGTCAACACCTAAGGATTTAGCACGGTCAACATCGAAAGCATCACCAAAGATACAGATGGACATGTTTGGTCTTGGGACTTGTGGTAATTTCAAAGAACCAGAGAAACGCTTGTCTCTTTGTGGGTCATAGTTTTTCAAACCAACTTGTAATTCAACAGTTTCTAAAAAGTTTCTCTTTTTAGTGTTGGTTGAGTATTCAACGATATCTTTAACGTGAGCACGAACTTGTGCGTTTGTGATTTTAGACATTTTGTAATATGAAATCCGTCTTCCAAGTTAATTGGTACTCCTAAAATTCAGGTTTTGCGACAAACTGGTGAAATAAATAAGTTTACTTTCATTTGAAATTTTTCACTTATAAAAAATTGTTTGTGATATTTTACATCCGGACATTTTATTTATTTTTAAAAAACGCAGTCACAAATCGGTCTCACCTACACCTGTTTCTAATATTGCCTTAAAAGTAGCGAATCAAGTAGCATAGCTACGTGGTTATATTGTGCAAGATACTTTATCTAGCTCAGCAGCTCAGTGGACTTTCATAGCATCAAAACTGGTCCATTTTATCCATTATCTACTTTTTGCTGCTCGAACCATACACTTGCCACATTTTAGTAAGGTCACGCGCCACAAAATTACCAAAAACGCGAATTCATTAAATTGCAGTACAATAATATTAAAACATAAACATACATACAGTAAAAGTGTTGAAATATCATCATTTCAATTCTTCTTCAAGATGCAACTAAACAAGTTATTTCTAAAACCATCACTCTTTACGCAGATACGGAATTATAGCTTGAAAAAATCATCAAAACAATGGGTCAGTAGAGCTCAAAATGATCATTATACCAAACTAGCAAAAGAATTAGATTATAGATCAAGAGCTGCTTTCAAGTTGATAGAGTTAGACGATAAATATAAATTTTTTAAGGCTGGTCAGAAGGTAGTAGATCTGGGGTTTGCTCCTGGTGCTTGGACTCAGGTGGCTGTTGATAGAACGACACCAAATGGAATTGTTCTTGGTGTCGATATAATACCAACTCCTCCTCCAAAAGGCGCTTCCGCAATGCAAGCAAATATCCTGAGCAAGAAAACCCATGAACTAATAAGGGACTTCTTTCTTGCTAAGAAAATCCAGCAGCAACAACTAACCAATGATGAGACAAACAACAGTAATGAAGATAAGAATGAAGATGAAAGTTATATCGCAAAAGAACTTGAAGAGAATTCTAATGACCAAGTTATGAACGAACTAAATATAAAACAAGATCAATTTCCAATTGACGTGGTGATAAGTGATATGTATGAACCAATGATCCCTGCTAATCTTTTTTGGAATAACACAACTAATAAACCTTACTATAGGATGGCAAATACTTCAGGATTAATTGCAAAAGATCATTTATCTTCAATGGTGAGTCTCTTTAGTCTTTCCCTTTTACCTATAAATTGAAAATGAAACTAACTTATAGAACCTGTGTGATGCAGCACTTATTTTAGCAATTGATTTGCTGAAACCAAAGGGCACATTCATATGTAAATACTATACTGGTAAAGAAGATATATTTTTGAAAAGAAGATTGGAAAAAGCTTTCAAAAATGTTCAAATCAATAAACCAGCTGCGAGTAGATCAGAATCAAAAGAAGCATATTTTGTTTGTACCCAAAAACGTTCAAATGTTGACAAGTTCAAAGTGTTTAATGAAAAGTAATGTGAATGTATATAGAGTGAACTAACTACGATAAATAGATAAATAAAAAAACATAAATTTATAACTACTCTTGGTCTTTTGATTATTTTTTTCTTCCTCTTATTCCTCTTCTTCTACAACTTCTTCTCCTTCTTCTTCAGCTGGTTCTTCAGCTGACTCTTCAACTGGCTCTTCAACTGATTCATTAGCCTGCTTCACGGCTTTGAGAGGTGTAGCAGCATCTTGTATTTTAACATCATCATCTAAATCAACCAAATCAACTAAATCAGCTTGTTTTTCTGGAAATCCACCATCAATTCCCGGTACTGAGATTCTTTCAGCAATTGAAGCTTTACCATCCTTGACTAACATTTCTTTCCAATTTTCAATTGATTTGCTTACATCAACACCAAATGTTTGACCCAAAATTGATGATTCGGTGAATCTGCCACTTATATTCAATAATTCAACAGCTTTTTCAATATCACCAATTGTCCAGTAAGAGTTAAATGCAATATTATATTTACCTAATTTTGTTGATAGCTCACCTAATTCTCTCAGTTTTTCTTGATTGTTGAATGATGAATAGAGTAATAATAAAGTTTCCAAGTCTTTGGCTTTTTCAAATGATTCCACTGCTAGCTTATAATTAAATGAGTTTAATGCTAAATCTCCCAGTAATCTCCATTTATGTTCAGTATTTTCTTTTGTTGCAATTTCTTTTGCAATGTTGAAATCTCTAATCTTTAATGAAATTTCAAATTTTTGTTCGGAATCTGGTGAGATTGCCAAAGCTTCTTTTAGATAGTCTTGTGATTCTAAAAATCTTGAAATTTTCAATAGATCTGCTTCGTTTTCTTTGATAGTTGGCAGATAATCCTGATTTGCTTGTTCAATTTCTCCTCTTAAAACCAGTGTTTGATATTCCAAAATTGATAATGATAATTTATATCCTGAAATATTAACATCTTTATCTGTAACGTAAACTTTATTATCACGAGCTAAGTATCCCAAAACAAATAAGTTTTTCTCTGAATGTGCAATGTTGAAAATCTTACCACCAACTAAGTAGTTCAATCTATTTGTTGTTGTTGTAAATATAAACACATCACCAACCCACTTTCCTGAAGTTATCGAATCATTAACGTCATATAAGACTTCAAAACTTTCTTCGACACCTTCTTCTAAGTCATTTGTACCATTAGTAACAGCCTCAGTAAAGACTTCCTTATTGAAATTCAAAACATATGAAAATTCTGATGAAATGATTAAAACCAATTCACCATTTTCTGACCAAATGACATCAGTAGCGTCAACATCGATTCTTCTAACTAACTGGTTTGTTTCCCAATCATAAAATGAAACGAAACCATCTGATTTGATACCTAATAATGAACCTCCGTATAATTTTTCAATTGAGTATGGAAAGTCAATCACAGAGTTATTTGATTTTGGCTTGAAGTTTTTATAAATTATAACTGAGTCATCAAGATCTTTAATTGCAAAAACATTTGAATCAAATGACCAAACGAAATCTGTTGCTGAACCAAATGATTTGTTTCTCCAAGCCAAAGCTGTATAAATAATGAATTCACCGTCACCTAACACAGTAACAAAACGTCCATTTGGAGAATGCTTTAAACTTGTTGGGAAGACTTCAACTGAACCTAAATCTTTTAATGATAGAGATAAAGTTTCTCCGTCTTCAATTTCAACATCATCATCATCGTTAGATTTAATAACGGAGCTGAAAATTTCATTGTTTTTAGCAAAGATGATTTTACCAACTGGATCCATTGATAAACGAGGTTCATCATTACCTAATTGTAAAATCGAAAAACCTGCATCAAAACCAACAGCCAAGGTATTCGAGTTTGAATGACTTGCAATACACCAAGCTCTTTCTAATCCATAATTTAAAGTTTTTTCTAATTTGTAAGTTTGTGAATTCCAGATTTTGATTGTTGCATCTTCTGAACCTGAAATGATAATCGGTAGTTCTTTGTGGAAAATTGCGAATGAGACATTTGAAGTATGTCCCTCCAAAGTTGCAACTTCTGATTTAGTTTGATAATCCCAAATTTTAACAGTTCTATCGTCAGATGAAGTAATTAAGTAAGGTTTATCAGCTTGTGGGTAATAGCTAACAAAATTAACACCTTTTGTTTGATGAGCCATCATTGTAAAATTTGGTGAAGAGTTACCTAAAGACCAAACTTTAACAGTGTGATCTAAACATGCAGAAGCAAAAGTATTTGGATCTTTTGGATTGAATGCTAATGACATAACATAATGCTGATGACCTTCAAAAGTTTGTTCCAATTTCCAGTTATTCTCCCAGTTCCATAATTTGATAGTCATGTCATCTGATGAAGTTAATAAAAATGGACGAGTTGGGTGGACTGCAATAGAACGGATATAATCAGGATGCGCTTCAAATTGTCCAACTTTCTCTCCTGTGTTATAATTATACACTCTTACTTGAAAATCATCAGATCCAACAACTATCCAATTTTTTCTTGCAATAAATCTACCTGCACGAACTGGAACGTCTGTAACATCAATTGATTTAATCTTAGATCCTGTTTCGTATGACCAAATCTCGACACGACCTATCAAAAAGAATAAGTTAGTATGATTGATTCAGCAAAAAAAACATAAACAAAGGGAGAAAAACTCACCTGAATACAAAGTAGTCAAGACCCAAGCCTCAGTAGGATGAAAGTCGATGCCCTTCACTCTGTCTGTTCTTGTACTGAACTCTTTCTGTTGGATCATTGTTAGCAAGTTATCCCATTAAAATAACATAATTAAGTTAAGAACAGTTGTTTATAAATAAAATTTGTAAACAAAAAAAAAAGATGATTCCCAAGAAATTGCCTAAAATTTGCAGTTGATTCTCGCGCATCTCTGTTAATTGCACTTACTTTAACGTCCAACTTCATTTTCAAACGAGGAAATTGCTCTAAATTGACAAATTTAAACTGTTTGATTCAATTTCGAATTGTTGAAATGTTGAATTTCTAAATTTCATATTTTGAAAATAAGCTGCTTATATAATAATTACCCGAATTTTAGTTTTGACCACTTAAAACTAGTTCTGCCACTACTTGTATGTCAACTAGTGAGTGCTTACAAGTTACAAGAAGCTGCAGTCATCTACTAAGTTAAAAATTGTATTATTCTAACTCGAAAACTTAAAAGAAGATTATTGTATTATTACTTTAATAGTAGTTTTAACCTGATGGTACTTGAATCACAGCAATGCAGTTATAACGAGAAAGAAGGTGAGTAAACATAATTAATTGCACATAAACAATGGACTACCTATAAACTATTATTTTGCTTGCAATGGAGAGATTTCTGGTTGGACTTGTGGTTGAACCTGTGAAAGAGGTCTTGGGACTAAACCTTGTGGAGTTGGTGGTAGTTTTGATTGAAATTCTTTACGCCACTGAGGACCATATTGCATCAAAACTAAAACAATTGCAATCCCAAACAAATCAATTAATGCCAAACCAGTAAAACACCAACCAAATCCTTCCAATTTAACCATCCTGTCAATAATAACCGAAGAAATGGCTGCCGCAACATTTCTGAAAAAGTTTCCAATTGCAACATTAGTAGCTGGTTGCCTGGTTGAACATTCAGTTAAATAAGTTGTAGTTGTAACAAAAACAAATGTCATACCAAACCCAGTTAAAAAGGTAAAAACAAAAACCGCAACAACATGTACATGTTTATCAACACACCAGCCATACCCTAGCACACCAGCCATTGATATCAATAATCCAACAACCTGTAAAGAAAAACGATGCTCAGGTACATACTTTTCTGGATGAACTGCGACCATTCTTGCACGTAATCTATCACTTATTCTTCCACCTATGATTGATCCCGATATCAATGACAACCCAGGACAAACATACGAGAAGCTGATGGCTAAATGACTGAACTTGTAATCATCTTTCAAAATTTGTGCAAAGGTGACACTTACACCATAAAAACTTGCAAATAATAAACCTGCATTAATTGAACACAATGTAACAGGTTTATATTTTAAAATATGATAAAAGTTTTCCAAACTTGGTTTTGGCGGTGAAGGATACCTTTTTGATTCTTCACCAGTAATTAATCTCCTTTGAAACAACCTTGGTTTAACCAAAAAATTTGGATTTAGCTCCAAATATTTTGATCCATCACCAACTAGACATCTTAAGGTTTCAGGTAAAAAAAACATTATAATCAAGTAAATGGTAGCCCCCAATAAAGCAAGAAACCCAAATATCCATCTCCAACGATCATTAACTGAAATCACACTGAGAACTGGACCTAAAACTGGACCCAATTGAGGTCCCAACATAAAGTATGAAATTGCCTTAGCACGATGCTTTGGTTCAACCAGATCCGCAACAGTACCTGCACCAACACTCATAACACTTGATGCACCAAATGCTTGTACAATTCTTAACACAAATAATGCACCAATATTTGCTGGTACAGCTGCCAATAAGATGTTTGCAACAATGTAGAAAAGCAACGAGGCTAAATAAAGTGTCTTTCTACCACCAATATCTGAGAATGATGCCCAAAACAATGGTGCAACAGCAAATACCGCCATGAACACGGAGACTGTTGCATTAATTGTGGTTTCTGAAACTTTGAACACTTCACTTAATAAGGGCAGTAATGGTATGTAAATATTACCTGATACTGGACCTAGGAATCCAGCAATGGTTACAATTGCAAGTGCCAATCTTCTTCTATGACCCGGAAAGGCAGAGTAAGCTGGTGGTTGGAGTGGGGTCTCTGGAAAAATTGCAGGTGTTTCTGGTTTTTCGTTATCAGTTGTAGTGTCATTATTTGTTCCACGTTCTGAGTTATTGGAACTTTGCTTCTCCAAATCAACAGAGTTGTGTATTGACATCCTTCTATATTCAACTATCTGGTATTTTATGTTCAAGAAGTTGAGCAGCTTTCGAGCTATTTATTACTCTTTATTTGCTCATCTCGTTTTAGTTAATATTAACTCATGAGAAATAAATATGAATACCAAAACGCAATAAGGAGTCTGTGCTCATCTCTTAAACCTTTAATACAACAGAACCATATTGAATCATGTTAGATATCCTCTTGTCTCATTGGAAGCTGATATTTTTGCTGGTAGCAATTTATTTTACTGTTACCATACTGTTTCCTCCGCTAAGCTTTCCCAGAAACATCCCAACAATCCCATTCTATGTCTCTTTTCTAGGCCTATTCACCCAAATGGACCAGAAGGACATTTATGAGAAGTATTTGAGAGAAAGCTTAGAAAAATATGGTGCTGTAAAGATTTATTTTGCGTCAAGATGGAATATTTTAGTGACCAAACCAGAATATTTACAACAGGTTTTTAGAGATGAAACTACATTTGCTAAAAGTGGCAACCATGAGAAGATTCCTTATGCCGTGATTTCGGACTATACTGGAGATAATGTCATTAGCGCGCATGGCGAAGTTTGGAAGTTATATAGAAGTGTTATCACTCAAGGTATTCAGTTTCCATCAGTTGAAGTTGTTGAGAAGAATTCCAATAAGTTTGTTCGGTTAATTGATAAGATGATTGGTGACAAGAACAGGAATATGGTCATTCCAGTTGCGGATGTGTTACAGAGACTTACATTGGCCAATATTGGTGAATCAATGCTTGGAGTTGATTTCAAAACCTTGGATCAACTTGCAAATTCAGAATTGCATTCGAGGTTGAAGATGGTCAAGTCTCAGATTTTCAAGCCTTTGTATCTCAACTTCCCATTTCTTGACAAATTTCCAATTGCTTCAAGAGTGAAAGCCAGGGAAGAAGTCAAGCTTTTTAGGAAATACTTTACTGATGAGGTTTTGAAAGCACAAAGAACTCAGCCAGATTACCATAGCGCAGGATATCAATTAGTACAAGCATTGGATGCTAGAATCATTAGTGAGAAACAGTTTATGGATAATGCTGTTATTATATTAGTTGCTGGACATGAAAACCCACAACTATTATTTACATCATTATTGTATGTGTTAGCCAAATACCCGGAAGTCCAAACTCAGCTAAGACTTGAGCTAAAAGCGATTGCAAATGTGAAACAATTGGATAATCTACCATTTCTAAGCTCCGTGTTGTACGAAACACTTCGAATGTTTCCACCGTTAGGAAACTTAATTAACAGGAAGACATCCAAAGATGTGATTTTAGGCTCAGACATCAGGATTCCTAAAGGTGTCTATGTTGGTTATAACAATTTTGCAACTGGACGTGATTCAAATGTTTGGGAGAACGCTAATGAGTTCAAACCAGAAAGATGGGGGATTGAACTGAATGAAATTCAGCGCACATATAAACATAGTAAAAGTGCTGCTACGTTTGCCGCGTTCCATGGAGGAAGAAGGGCATGTTTAGGAGAGAAGTTTGCGCTGTATGAGTCTAAAGTTTTCTTATTCAAGTTGTTGCTCAATTTTCAAGTGTCGCTTGACCTCAACTGGGAAGACAAACTGACTCCGGCCGGACCAGTTTGTCCGTTCTTGCTAAGAATTAATTTCACAAAACTAGATGACAAGACGTAAAGCCACTCGCACCACTAACTACTCCCCCATGCATTCAAGACACAGAAAAATAGCAACTGTATCTAATATCAATATATTTAAATGTCAGCTGGATTTTTGTATTTCCTAAAACGGTAACTTCCTAATCTGAGCATCAAAAGAACACGAAGAAAAAACCAAATCCAATTTCAAAATAGTGAAAATAAATCGACATTTTTGAAATTTAAATCAATTTTACAGACAGAAAAAACAGCGATGTGGATCTTTGAGTGGTGTAAGTAAGATAGTTAGTGTTTGAATTATTGATTGGCAGATTGTTTTCAATCAAAAGCACGAAACGGAAAAGAAATAAATAAAATCACACAACCAACCTGATTTCATTGGTTCAAACAGCATTCTTTTTTTAAAGAAAGATCGCAAGTAACTAACCAACCAACCAATAGTTTCTGAAGTTTTAGCATCATTAGGATTGTGGAATAAGCATGCCAAATTGTTATTCTTAGGTTTAGATAACGCTGGTAAAACCACTTTACTTCATATGTTGAAGAACGACAGATTAGCAACATTACAACCAACATTACATCCAACTTCTGAGGAATTAGCTATTGGTAACGTCAGATTCACTACTTTCGATTTAGGAGGACATCAACAGGCAAGACGTGTCTGGAAAGATTATTTCCCAGAAGTCAACGGAATTGTCTTTTTAGTTGATGCAGCTGACCCATCCAGATTTGAAGAATCAAAAGCTGAATTAGACGCTTTATTAGCTATTGAAGAATTGAAACTTGTGCCATTCTTAATTCTTGGTAACAAGATCGATTCACCAAGAGGTGTTTCTGAGAATGAATTAAGACAAGCTTTAGGATTATATGGTACAACAGGCAAAGGCAAGGTCACTTTAGAAGGTGTTAGACCAATCGAAGTTTTCATGTGTTCTGTTGTCATGAGACAAGGATACGGTGATGGTTTCAAATGGTTGTCTCAATATATTTAGGTTGAATCCTACATAATAAATATAATAATATTTTGATTTTATTGATTGATAACTTAACGACGTCTTTTATTCGACGAATTGTTATCACTTCCGTTATTTGGTCTCTTTTTACCTTCTTTTTGGAAGAATTCTCTCTTACGTTCTCTTAACTTATCCTGTCTGACTTCTTCAATTTTAGCCAACTTCTTCAGTTTTTCTTTTCTCTTATCATCTTTAGTTGCCTGTCTTTTCTCTTCTTTGGCTTTACTGATTGTACTTAAATTCTGTAAAACAGTTCTAGCCTTTTTATCTTCGCCTTTAAGAACAACTGCTCTTTTAGACATATAACTTTGTTTTTTGCCAGGTTTCATTTCATGAATTTGTGATTTGAATGGTAAATCTTGCTTAATTGATTTTGGAACTTTGAGACCATTGAAATGTCTCTCCACTCTTTCCACTTTTTTGTATAGAGAGTTGGAGTCGTTTTTGAGTTCTATATTGTTAGCAGCTCTAATTTGTCCTGTTAATCTCATACCCTTCCATTCTTCTTGATTGGAGATCAAATGTGATGACACTGGGTTGTAGAATTTTTTAACAGTAACTGGGTACCATGTTCTTAATATGACAATATCACTTATTAAGATCTTGTCCTCAAATGTAGCTCTGAAATGCCCTTCAGGTTTACTTAATGCTCTCTTAATTTCACCTCTAATTCCGGAAACTGTTTTGATCTGTGCACCTTCAAATCTGGCAACTTCTAATGACGATGAAAACATATCTTTGATGAAAGCCGTGTTTCTGAAAATCTTGTATGGATAACCAACTAATTTCAACTTTTTAACAATTTCTGTGGTACTGTCAATTTCTTCAATGATACCTGTAGCACTAATTCTAAACGAGCCTGTGGTGTCACTATTAGCAACAACTTGCACGGCACAGAATGTTGTGTTTGGTGCCACTAGTGGACCATAAAATGTAGCATTACAATATGCATGTTCCGGTGTATACTTCAACATTCTCGTTCTGGTTCTTGAATCACTTGTAGTATAAATTGGCAATGTTTGAAATCTTCTCCAACCTAAAGATAAAATCAATGGATCATTTGATTTCAAGATCTTTTTATGCCATCTGTGTCTTCTAATTCTTGCATTCATGTATCCAAATCGCTCTTCGTTGGCTAATAACCCACCAATAACTAATGGGTATTTTGGATCAAAATTATCAATAAATTCAGGTGTGACATTTTCAAAGACAAGACGAACATACGAACCAGCTTTGTAACCTTCAATTTTGATTCTTGTGTTGAGATCCATTTTTTCAAATTCATTCTTGTTGATTTCTAGTTGTTTGGCCATTTTAGCTTTCTGCATTTCATACCATGTTTCCTCTTCGTTCAATGGTTCTTCATCAAATTTACCACCTTCTTCTGCTTCAAATTGTAATCTTAGTTTTTCCTTTTTTTTGGCATTAAGTGATCTTCTTTCCTCAAGCGATAACGATGGATCAAAAGCTTCTTCTTCTTCCTCATCATCTTCTTCTAGTTCCTCATCGTTTTGTTCCTCTTTGTCGAAGTTAGTGAAATCATCACCATCACCATCATATTCATCACCATCTTCGTCATCTCCATCGTCGTCATTGTCTTCGTCTGAAGATCCAGAAGAACCATCATCAGATTGGTTTTCAGCCTTAGACTCACCTTCAGCTTCTAAATCTTCAAAATCTCCATACAATTCCTCATCATCGTCACCATCACCATCGCCCCCAGCAATGATTTTTCTAGCTGAAGTCAAAAATCTAGATTTGATAGTATTCAGATGCTCTGAACTCCATCTTTGTTTTAAGACATCAACTGATTCATATTTTGGTACGTAAGTGTCTAAATCTTCCGAAACACTACCAGCTTTAAAATCAGTCTTTTTTGTGAAGAAGTCTTCTTCGGCTTCAATATCTTCCTCTTCCTCTTCTTCATCATCTTCTTGTTTCCATCTACGAATAACATCTGCTGGTTCGATGTTGTTCATGTAAATCAGTTTTGAGATATCCCACTTCTTTTTGAAGTTACCTCTTAATTTTGATGCAGAGGCTCTCCAGTCATCTTCTTGATCATCTTCATCTAATTCTGAAGCAGATTCGAAATCATAGTTTGCCGCAATTTTATCATTATCAAAGTCAATTTCAACTAACTTTCTTCTTGAATCTTCATTCTCATCATCAAAACCATCTTCTTCTTCTTCACTATCAGCTTCTTCTTCCTCATCTAATGGTCTTCCATAAACTCTTGGGTTTCTCATGTGTGCTCTTCCTGTGTTCTCTTGTTCTTCCTCATCTTCCTCATCTTCTTCATCCTCATCCGCATTTTCTTCATTATCAACACCAGTCAATTCTTTACTTGAGGAGAAAATTTGAACACCAGGGCCATCTTGAAATTTTTCGTCAATGGTTTTATCAACTGCTTGTAATCCTGTAACTAGCTTCTCACCAAATCCTTTTTCTTCACCTGGCACAAAAGAAGATTCTCCAACATCAATATAGACAGCATCTTTATCAACCAAAACACCACCAACATCGGACATTGGGGCATAAATGATTTTTTGCTTATCATCCAATCTTTTTCTTCTTCTAGTGGTTTTAGCAACAACTTCACCGTTCTTTTCTGCTTCTTTTTGTTTTTCTCTTTCTAAATCCTCTAATCTTTGCTCAAAGTATGGTGTTGGACATGGGTCTGGTAGTTTCTCAATTGATGAAACAGTAAAGTCACCGACACCTGCAATATGAACTCTAGCATCAGTTGCTGATAAGGGGGTACCATGCAAATATCCATAAATTGCAACTTTTCTATCAATTTTGTTGTTCTTCTCAATTAAAGCTGGATGAGTCAAATCAGTTACTCTATCAGCCAATAAATAAGGGTGTTCATTTCTCCATTTCAAAGGTCTGAACTTCATAACTGAGATAAATCTTGTAAGATTTAAAATTTCTCTATCTGGATATCTACCGTTAATAACTCCACTTAGATAAAATAGTTTAGCACCTTGATAAACTTCAGTCCAGAATCTGTGTTTCAACTTCTTCTTCGATGTTCTTAAAGTAGACTGTGATTTGAATAAATCCAAATGAGTAGTAACACCCAAAACTCTAGGCATACCATGGTGTTGTGCAATATTCAAGAATTCCATAGTTTCCATTTCCAATCCAAAGTTACCATCAACCATCAACAGCACCAAGTCAGCTATCTTAGCGGCATCAATCATCGAGTTCATATCATTTGCAACTTCAATGAATGTCAAACGACGACGTTTACCTGAAACAACAGTGATTGGCCCTTTGATCTCTGTTAAAGTGTGTTTGGTTAAACGTCTGACTAAAGATCTGATAAGTGTGGTTTTACCTGTTCCTGGTGGTCCTACAACTGCAATAATGACTGGTGGTGGATCATCTTCTGGGGTTCTATCAACCATTGGCACATGGAAGGTTTTTTCTTTAAGATCATGGCTTCTCTTTGCCATTCTCTGTAGCTTCCCTGGACCGGAAACCGCAAACGCTTTGGCATTAAAGCCTTGCGAGTGCAGTTTCTTCTTCGCAGGAGTACGCTTGGACTCCTTACGGTGCGTCTTGTTGCTCTGCTGGTCCATTTGCCTCTGCTTCCAATACTTAAGAAAATTATTACTAGAAAAATAAAAAAATTATTTGCGATGAGCTGAAAATTTTTTTGAGTTCCGGGGAGTACAAAAAAAAAACTAATCCAAATCCGGGGATGTGTTTTGAATTAAAAAATTAAATTTAAACAATTGTTTGTTTGTTGATTTGAATTGATTTCATAGATAAAAGTGTTCAGCGGTTGAGATGGTAAGTTGATAGACGTGTTCCAGAAAAAAACTTGCTAACAAATTTAGGTTTTGTATAAGCGCAAGGCAGTTAATGTGCCTAGGTCCCATCCGCTGCCGTCAGATATCAACATTAAGGTGTGGTATATACCATTCACAAGAGAATGGTTCACTACGTACCAAGCGTATTTGGATAGAATGGATTTCTATAACCAGAAAAAGTTTGTGTGTGAAGTCACAGGTAACTCTTGTTTGACTTATCTAGAGGCGTATAATTCAGAATTGAAGGAAATATCAACAGTTGAAAAGAATTTCCCAGAAAACCTAAAGGAGCCAGTGTTAAGATATCTCCAGTTCAGTACAGTGACAAGGATAGACCAGCTAGTGGACGAGGTTTATTTGACTTTCAGAAACGATTATTATCCGGGGGAAACCGTTTATGTGAGGTTAATGGAGTATAAAACAGAGTATAAAGTGCCCTGTGTTATAAAGGAAAAGGCCAAGTTCAATTCAGTAAGAACAGCAACGGGAGTGAGACCAAGCTTCTGTCAATACAGAGTTCAGAGATTGGATAATGCAGGCGAACTGGTGGTGGATGAAAATTTAGTTTCCAGAGATCGTAATACGTATAGCAAATGGTTTGTCAAAACATTCATCAAAATGACTGTTTCAAAATCTCCTAGAATTGGCGCACCCTGGGTTGTGAAAGATAAATTTGCAGCTAAATATAACATTCCTACTGAGTATCCATATGAATTGATACATTTCAAAGAAGAAAAAGATAACAGAAAAAGACAAAAATCTAAACCAACTCAAGCATCATTATTAACGACTGCATCCTCAACCACTGAACCTAAAAACTTGAAAAGTATCAAACCTAAAGAACGAGTTAAACTACAGGAAGCTGTTGTTTCACCACCGCCACAACCAATTCAACTTCCACCAATTTCACATATACAAGCTCAAGCCCATATTCCAATACCATTGCAATCTCATTCTAACTACCAATCTCAGGAAAATGTGCACATGCATATGGATATCCAAAGCAAAATACTTCCGCAACCTCAAATTCAGCTTCATTCACAGCCTCAGATCCAATTAGAATCACAACATCAAATTCAACTACAATCACAACCTCAAATTCAGTTACAATCACAGCCTGAAGTTAATCTTTACTCACAGCCGCCAAAAGAGCTACATTTACAAGCCCAACCACAACCTTTATTATCTAATAAAAAAACAAAAAGCACAACCAGAACCCAATCTCCTGCGAATATTACACCAGCAGCTACAGCTACTACACCAGTAATATCTTCACCAGCCTCAGTACCAGCGCCTTCAAGAAAAATAGAAGAAGATTTAGAGCGCCCATTTAAGTTTTTTCAAAACCCTTCAAAGCATAAGCCCAAACCAAAATCGCTTGACCTTCATGGATCAGTTGAACTTGCACTAGAATGCTGGACATTTCTCAATGTTTATAGAGTTCCATTAATGATAGATAGTTTTACATTTGATGACTTTATAACAGCAATCAACTGGGATTCACCAACTGAAAATTGTTCATTGTTGAATGAGATATTTTGTTGTGTTTTATCTGCTTTCATGAATGAGAACTCAAAACAATTATGTGTTCCAATTCCGGAGGATTTAGACGATGAAGAAGAAGAGGAAGAAGAAAAAGAAGAAAAGGAAGGAGATAAAGGAAAAGAAGAAGGAAAGGATTCAACTAAAGAAGAAGATGACCCACAAGTGCTAGATGATAGTGATGAAGATGATGACGACGAAGAGGAAACAAACAGAGTTGATGATTATTTAGATTACAGAGACATTTCGTGGAAAAATAGATTATCAACTCGTAACTTTAAAGATGGTGATTGGCAAATAGTATTGCTGGGAATTTTGGACATTATAAGTGATGTCAAAGAATTTAGACCAACAATCAGACAAGTATTTGATACATTAGCACCAATTGATTCGCAATGTTCACAAGTAGCAATATTGAATCAATTTTATAAAGAATTATCAGTTGAATTGAGATTAAAAGTTCTAAATATGTTATGTTCATTACTGATGGACTCACAACTAGTGAGACAGCATATGGAAAAATGTTTAGAAGACTCAACCCAATTAAGAAGAGAAAGATTAGAGAAATTAAAAGAATTCAAAACAGCATTTGAAGCAGCTCAACAAGCTGATAAAGAATTAAGAGAATTGATGGGAAACACTGCGACAGAAACCGTTGAAGAACAAGTTAAAAAGCGTCGTAGAAACTTCAACAGACTAGCCAGAGAACCGACAGAGCAAGAATTGAAATTTAGTGAAAATAATGAAACGAGTAAGACGTTATTAGAAACGAGGTCCACACAATTGAAAGTTGCAGAAAAGTTCAGAAAAGAGAAAAGAGATATTGAACAAAAGTTGATTGAATTGGATATTCAGAGAATTAAGTATTTAGGTAAAGATCGTTATTATAACAAATACTGGTGGTTTGAGTGTAATGGCTTACCAAGTTATGGAGGAAGAAGATCCAATGATGGCGCTGAAGAGGATGATGAAGGGGCTGATGATGAAGATGAAAATACAATTGATGATAAATTTCTAATGGGTAGATTATGGATTCAAGGACCAGATGAAGAAGATTGTCAGATTTTAGGTTTGGATAAAAAACAGATTGAAAAATGGCGCGAATCAGATGGTGAGCTCAAAACCAAAGCAGAAACTGTGTTTAAGATCAAAGTTGAACCAGAAGAAAGTACCGATTTAAGTGCTATTAATAAAAAACTACTGGAAGAGACTGACCCATTATTTTCTTCTGATGATTGGAGATTTTATGATTCATACGAAGAACTAGATAAGTTAACAAACTGGTTGGATAACTGGGGAGTTAGAGAACATAAACTGTTAAGAGAGCTGGAAAATGTTAAAGAACAAATTAAAAACTCTTTCAAATCCAGAAGAAAAGCTTTGAAACTGGATACTGAAGATTTTGATAGAGAAAATGATGATACTTCACCAACTCCAGCAGAAGATGAGATTCCAACCAGTCAAAGGAAATTGCGTGCAGGGAAATCCAGAAAATCGAATGAAGTGAAACAAAACCCGCAGTATTCCAGATGTTCCGAATGGGTTAATAATGCAGCCATTGAGCAATTAGGACACACTCATTACGAGGGAAATGGAATCAAACTGTCACCACCTAAAAAGTCTGCCAAATCCAAAAGAAAGAGATGAATAAGACATTAGTAACCTATAGATAAAACTACTATTATTTTTTTTTTTTATTTTTGAAAAAATATAACAAAATTTTCACTGTTTTGGAGTTTTAGAATCGATAAAGAGATTAAGTAGTTTTCAAAATGCTTCAAAGAAACACCTTGAGGGCGATCAACTCGACATTCAAGCCAACTTTTGGTGCTAGACTGCAGTCAAGTTTACCAAAGGCCAATTTGGATCCACGCTCGCCAGCAGAAATTGCTGTGTCGTCCAGTTTAAAGCAGGAGGCCAGAATCAACAAAACTCCAGTTATACCAAAGAAAAAGAGACCAGTTTTATCAGACTCTAAACTAGAAGATGACAAGTTTGAGATGCCGGAATATCTACAAACTATCGGGCAAACTGCAATCAAACTTCTTAGATTAGATATGGACAGAATTAGAGCCGGGCCAATCGCAGGATCTGTTTACTATGGAGAATGTAAAATCCAAGGATTGCAATTTGAAAACGAGCCCTTAAGCGAGACTGCCAAGTTCTATTATGAAGATTTGAAGCTACAGAGAACCTTTTCGCAGTGGTTTCAAATTACAGCCTTACATTCGTGGATGTTATTTGTGAGAATGAGAGCCATGCCATTTAAATACGGACGTAACTATCAGCAGAAGTTGGTTGATAGATTTTTCAGAGATATGGAGCTGAGATTAGTTGACGAGATGAGTATCAATTCCAAGAGAATTGCAGACCAGTATTTGAAAGATTACAATGCTCAATTGAGAGGGTTAGTATGTTCATACGACGAAGGTTTTGCAACGGACGATATCACCTTGGCGACTGCGGTCTGGAGAAACTTGTTCAACGGAGAGAAGAACATTGACTTTGCACATTTAGAAGCTGTGGTCAAGTATATCAGAAGTAATCTCTACGTTTTGTCCAAGATGTCCGACAGAGACTTTGCGTTTGGTAAATTCAAGTTTGTTTCCCCAGAGCTGGTTGTACAGAGGTACACCAAGGAGCAAGAAGCGGAGATTTTAGCAAAGGCCAAAGAGTACTATGAAAATGCCACACTACCATCGCAAAGATCCAAACTAAGTTACGAAGTGTGAGCTTGTGCGTTCTGTATATAAAGTGAAGTGTTTATTTATGAGATAGTTTGTAGAGCTGGTTAATCTGTTCATTTATATAAAGTAAAGATATAAAGTAAAGTTATAAAGTAAAGATATAAAGTAAAGATATAAAGTGTTATAAAGTAAAGATATAAAGTAAAGATATAAAGTGTTATAAAGTAAAGATATAAAGTAAAGTTATAAAGTTTATGTATGAGACAGCTTGTAAAGCTGGTCAATAAACTCAGGGACGAAGGAGCCCGGGCCATTGCACACTTTAGAGGCCAAGGTGCCCGCAGACTTGTACAGCTGGACAGCCTGAACCGTTGCCAGGAAAGGGCAGTTTCTGTTTGCGGACACAAAAGCTGCAATGACGCTCCCCAGTGAGCAGCCTGTTCCCGTTACTGCGCCCATGATGGGGTGGCCGCCTTTCACTTTAACCACAGCCTGCTCAGGGTCCTTGGCCACAGGGTACTCGCCGGTTAGGCAGCCGTCAATAATGAGGTCTGTTTCGCCGGTCATCACAACGATGGC
Organism: Starmera stellimalicola; assembly: GCA_030580055.1. Taxonomy (NCBI): domain Eukaryota; kingdom Fungi; phylum Ascomycota; class Saccharomycetes; order Phaffomycetales; family Phaffomycetaceae; genus Starmera; species Starmera stellimalicola. The sequence continues at coordinate 344,058 of JAKTSD010000004.1, read as the reverse complement.
ACGCAGTCTGAGAGCCACGGACTTCCCAATCGCAATCACCTGGGCCTCAGAGAGCTCGCAACAGTTGTCGACGCCTCTCTGCTGGTTGAGGCCGTTGGCAATGCTGACGATCTCAGACTGGTTGCCCTTGACCACGGTGAAATAGCCACTGGACAGCAGGCTGAGGACGGTGAGCCTTCTGAACTCTGTGGCACCAGCACCTACCGGGTCCAGCACCACCGGGTTGCCGGCCAGGTTGTGCAGCTTGACAGCCTCGGTGCACACCGGCAGCTGCTGGGTGAACGAGGACGTCATTCCAATGTTCACCACGCAGGCCGAGTTTGGCACCGTGGCAAAGCTCTTAAAGTCGCGGGGCTCCTCAGACATCACCGGCGAGGCACCCACGGCCAGCGCAATGTTGGCACTCAGGTTCTTCACCACGTTGTTGGTGATGTGGTGCACCAGCGGGCGGGACGCCACGACGTTTTGTGTCAATTCTGACCCGCTAGGCGCCTGCCCGGAGTTAACCAGGTACCCAGGCGGACACCGCTTCACCAGGCCCAGCAGCTTCTCTGCCTGGGGCTGCGGGTCTGCCAGCGTCATTAGCTCCGACACCACCGCGACCCCGTCCGCGCCTCTGCCTCGAACTCCACAGGTGTACAAAACCCGGGCCAGGTTGTGGTCCTTGATGCCGCCGATCACCACTGCCTTGACCTGGTGCCCGGTGTCCTTGTCGGCCAGCACCTGCAGCACTTGCTGGGCGCCCAGGGGCCCGAACGGCTCCCGTCTCAGGTTCTTTTTGGTCGCTGTAGGGAAGACGGGCCCAATGCCAATGTAGTCCAGGAGCCCCTTGTGCTTCACCGCCTGCTGCGCCTCGTCCGCGGAGCCCACGCTGAGCCCCACGATCTTGTCGGGGCCCAGCAGCTTTCTCACGAGCTCCACCGGCATGTCGTCCTGCCCAACGTGCACACCTTCGCACCCGGCTGCCAGCGCAACATCCACCCGGTCGTTGATCAGCAGAGGCACCCCGTGCTTCTGGGTCACCTCGTGCACCCGCTCAGCAAGTGCGATGAACTGCCGGGTGTCGCAGCTCTTCTCGCGCAGCTGCACAATCGTCACTCCTCCAGCAATCGCTTTCTCAACCTGTTCTTCCATGCTGACACCGTCTGGCAGCATCCCAGAGTCTGTCACCAGGTACAGCGAGTAGTCCACACTTCTGGCTGTCATCTCGCGCTTCTTTGTTCTGCTCTGGTTGGTGAAGGGGCGCAAGTTTCGTTTTAATGAATGGGCTCGAATTTATTCACTTGCCAGCCTGTTGCGCGATGGGCGGCCCTAACCCTGCCCAGGCACCCCCAGGCCACCTTCCTGACCCTCTGATGTCGCCATAATCAGCCCACATATCCCACAGGCACCTCTATGGCCCCCACAGCTGCCTGGAGCCATCTAAGGCCAGATCATCATTAGTCTAATGAGCCCAGTTTACCAGCCTGCAGCCTAGGCACCTGCTCAAACACCTCCCCAGGCACCTTCCTAGGCACGTTAGGGTCATTAGCAGCATCACTAGCTTCGCTGGTAAGCTTTCTTCCACGCCTAGACCACCTACTGCTGCTCACCGTTTGAATGAGTTTACTGATTTCCCAGCCTAGCTGCCCAAGCACCTGGCTAGCACCCTAAAGTGACCGTAATCATCACACACACACACAGGGACCCTCAGTTTGCTCCTCTGTTTCCTGGAAGCCCTGCTGCTGGCTCATCATTAGTCAAATGAGCCCAGTTTACCAACCTGCAGCCCAGGCACCCGCCTAGGGGCTGCCTGGCACCTGCCTAAACCCGCTAGAATCTCCATAGCCACCTCGTGCACCCACTGGACTTCCAGCTCGCTCCACCGCTGCGTGAAGCTGGCGCAGGCCCATCCCATTAATACCACAAAAAATTCACAAATTGTTTCCAGCTGAAAACCTCTGCAGAATGAGACTGACGCCTAACGTCCTGCTGGACGCTGCCAGCTACATGTCGCCGCTCCAGGAGCGCGTGCTGGTGCTGAGATCCCTGCGCGTGCCGTTCATCGAGAACCTGGACACCGTCCAGGGCACCTACGAGTCCATAGACCTCACAGACAATGAGATCACGGTGCTGGACAACTTCCCTCTGTTCACCAGGCTGACCACGCTGCTGCTGTCCCGCAACAAGATCTACAAAGTGGACGCATCTGCAGCAGACAACATGCCCAACCTGCGCATGCTGAGCCTGCTGGAGAACAACATCTCCAGCTTCAAGTCCATTTTACCACTAAGAAACTGCAAAAAACTGGAAAAGCTCTACCTGAGAGGCAACCCGGTCTGCAAGGTGGACCACTACAGGCACTTTATGATCTGGCTGTTCCCGCACGTGACCATCCTGGACTTTGAGAAGGTGAAAAAGAGCGAGAGGACCGAGAGTCTGAGTCTCTTTGGCGAGACTTTTGAGTCCCAGACCCCACTGGCCCAGGAGCTACTGCAAAAGGAGGACTCCCAGCTCGAGTTCAATAAGGAGAGCGAGCACATGAAGTCCATTCTACGCAAACTGACCGACGAGGACCGCATCAAGCTCAAACAGGAGCTCATCAGTGCCAACACTCTGGATGAGATTGAGCGAATCGAAACTGCATTGAAAACCGGGTATATATAGTTTGTCAACCGTCGTAATGTCTGTTATAGTGCCTGACGTAGTCTGCATACTCCTCGTCACTCAGAGTAAACACACACTGCTTCAGCGTCACCCCAGAATATTCCCTATAGACATCTTCATCTTGGGGTCATTCACCTTGCCGGTGAACTGCGGGATCCTCAGCTTGGAAACCAGCAGTGATTTCGATGGAGGCACGTACTTCAGCCCAGGCGTGGTTGGCTCCAGACTCTCGCTCAGCAGCAATGTCTGCTGCGCAATGTATGGGGGTGGTGCCTGGAACTTGGGGAAGTTCGAGTCTGGAAGCCTCTCAATATAATCGAACTCGTCTTCAATTCCATACTTGGCACCACTCAGTGGCTGGTTATACGCGTCTAGCAGCTTCAAATAGTCCGCCTTCTCCTCTTCTTCTTCTTCTTCTGTGGTATCAACGTCTTCCATGTCTTTGTCTCTGCCATCAAAGTGACAATTGAAACACAGACACAAGCCGTCCCTATCAAACCACTTTATACTCTTCTCAGTAGAGCATCGGCTGCATTTGGGTACACTTTTCTCCTCTTTGACACCACGGTCCTCTCCTGAGTTAATCATTCCCAGCAGCTCACAATTCTCTTTGAAAGATTTCTGAAGCCCACTCAATTTCCCATCATTCTTCAACAGTCCTTTATCTTCAAAATACAGCACTATCAGCGGGAAAACACCTGGCTGTTTGTACCTCTTGCCCTTCATGGTTAAGGGCAGATATTTACCAATCTCTTCGTATGAATGATTCGAACATGTAATGAAGGGAACTATCTTCCCATAGTGGTTATCAACTTTGATACTTTTGATATCAGGTTTATCATCAACAATGAACTTGAATCCCACAAGTCCAATGTTCTCATTGTAAACAAACTTGTTCAGTGAATCAATCGAGATTTTACAATCGCAAAGATGGCAGTTGATTAGTTTCTGCTGTTTTTCTTGCACCACGTCTTTCATAACAGTGGTACTAGTGTTCAACACAGGCTGTAGAGAGCTGTTAGTTATAGTAACATTATCATCATTGAAAATTGCACAAATCAAATGAACCCAGTTACCTTCTCTAGTTCTTTTCAGCCCAAACTGCACAGACTCCTCGCCACCTTGACCACATAGTACACATCTGTAATCAATTGAGCAGATTGGATTCAATTGGTTGGAACATGGGTCACAGAACCACTTGAAGCTACTTAACCCAGTCTTTCCAATTTCATGAGGTTTAACACCATAACACTCTGGGTGCGCATACATTCCGCACTGGTAGCACACCAAGGCATCCAAAACAGTGTTCACCAAACACACACAGCAATTCTTATTTCTGGTAACAGGCTTAACCACTTTATTGGAGCTTTTGGTAATAAATGGTGATTTTTGAATTGGCAATTCTTTATATCTTGTTCTTGCGTTGTGAATTGGTGAGGTTATCTCGTAATAGCGACGGTTGATGTCTCTTGCCAATGACTGGCCTGGTGTTTCATGGAGTATATGAGAAACAACAGTTTCTGGGTTGATATTTTCAGTGCCTGATTGTTTCGACCCATAGGGAACTGAAGTTTGAGCCTCAGGTGCAGACTCTGCCCACGTTATAATTGAAGAGGTCATACTCTTTTTGCTCTGTGGCTTTGCTGGTTTAACCTCTTTATCTTTAACCTCAGGCTTTTCTTCTTTATCTTTACCTTTCTTCAGAACCAACCTTTCTTCTCTTTGTTTCACAACAGGCTTTTCCTTCTTTCTGACATCTTTCTCCTTTGCCGGTTTATCAGATTTGGATTTCTTTACCTCGACTGTCGGTACTGGAGCTGGAGACTTTCTTTTTCTTCTATTATTACTCTCAGAAGAGTCCCCGTTCTTCTTCTTGTTATCATCAATCTTCTGCAACACTTGGGTATTTACTGGAGTAAAGTCCAAAGCTTCACCCAATGAGTCGGCTCTTGCTTTCAAAATAAGCTCAGCATCCAGAACCAGTTCATATTCCATCTTCTTTTTCCATCCATTACCACCTTTTTGGCCTGACTTTCTCAGAACCTCGTTTGGATCCTCCCATACAATGGCGTAGCGTCTCCATAATCTTGCACAACGAGCACATAGCGACATAACTGTTGACTTATCTTCTTTCTCGGTCTTTGGGTCTATTACGAATTGTGGACCTGGAGCTCTAAACCATTGAACAGACTCTAAGGTTTTACAATGTTTACACTCGAAATGCTTCTCTTCGGTCAGCTTTGAAGAATCATATGAAGAATCGTCATTAATGTTGGCAATGCTTTGTTCATTCTCATTTTTGACAGCTTTGAATTTCTGTTTCTTACGACCTTCATAATTTCCCCAAATCAGCTTCCCATTTTTGGTCTTTTTCCATAGATAATAAAACCTCACAATCATGGCACTCGATTGCGATTTTACTAATTTGTGCACTGGGTGTAACTCACTTCCATAAATTCTGACTGCATCTTCAAATTTCTGCACTTCAGTTCTTGTAAATGTTGGCTCCTTAAGAGACCTTCTAGTGATGAGTGTATTCAGTTCCATTGCTTTCTCAAAGTTGTAATCTGAGTCTAACAAGTTCTTTAGGACTCTATCCATGAAATTGGGTGTACTTGGTAATAATTTAAGAGCAGTTGCAAACTTCTCACATTGGTGTAGGTAATCCTCGAGCTGTTTATCAAAATCCTGTTCGCCTTGCCCGTCATCAGTTGGCATCTTCCACATTAACGTTGCGGTCTCATCACCACCTCTCTCAATGTACCCCTTTGGTCTTTCTTGCAACCACGCAGGAAAATCACAAGGCTCAACGTTTTTATACTGCTGAGGCAATCTCAGTACGGGCTGCTCTGGAACAATGTCAATAGCTCTCTTCTTCTTGGCCTTTGTGCCTGATTTTCTGGGATTCGATGCCGCCACTGATGGGTATTTTTTCTGGAACTCTTCACTGAGGTCGCTGTGATCATAGTACTGTACGCAGTGACCGGTCCAGTCCTGGATTCCAGTGAGCTGATGTTTGGAGCCCAGTCTTGACGCTGCACGAGCATACGGTCTGTCCTGTAAGTCCAGGGCGTCTTCCAGCTTTGCATGCATTCCCAAATATCTGTAGTTCCATTCTTCTTTATCTCTTCTCTCCTCCTGGGTTAGGTCTTTGTCTTTGATGAGAAACTGCTGTGCGAGCTCTTCATAAATGGGTATCTTGACATCTTTAACCACCTCTTCCTCGACGTCGCTGACTTCGCCTGGGATTAGTTTCTGGGTCTCCAGTTTCTTGGTACAGCTTATACAGGACCAGGCGAAGCCTCTTGCCGGCTTCTTGAGCAGCGGTGGGTCCAGACACAGCATGTGGTAGAGCTCGTGGCACTCGCAGCACTCGACGGACTCGGACGGGTTGCACCACTGCTGGCATTTAGCACAGCTTTTGGGCGACTGCAGCATGTCCTTTGCCTTGCCGGTTTCCACAAAAATGTACTGGAACCGCTTTTTCAGCGCCTGGAAGTAGTGCGTCGGTAAGTTGCTGAGCGTGGAGGTTGGTATCACGTCGTAGAACCGGATCATGTATCTGTCAAAGAGGGAATCGAACCAGAAGTTATTTGGGCTCAGCTTGTACTGGTCAAAGTCTGCGATTTCGTCTCTGTGCTTGACGGTGCAGACGCCTCTGAAGGAGTGCAGCGGGCACGTGTCCGAGTGCATCGAGGCGTAGATCTGCCTGGAGTCGGCTGTGTGTTTCTGGATGTCTCTTGCTCTGTAGAACCAGTTTATCTTGAACAGGTAGTTCTCTGCGGGCTCTGTGTGCAGCACGGGGCCGTCAGTCTTCTTCCTGCTGAAGCCCATGATGCACCCGATGTAGTACGGCTCGCCAGGGGGCTCGCACACGAGGTATATGGTGTCGCCCTTTCTCAAAACGAGCTCATCCAGCACGAGTTTGCGCCCGTCCACCACCTCAGCAGCACCCACGTCCAGCAATTCCGGGAACCTGGTGCCCACAGCGGGCTGCATGTTGAGCGGGAAGCCGTCTGGGGTGTCTGGACGAGCGCTGGACCCCCCGGTGAGGCCGCCTGCGGAGCCATTTTTCTTTGCAGGCTTTCTTTTGGAGCTCTTTTCAGGACTGTTTGGCGTGGTAATCTGCTGGTTGAAAGCCTCCTCGTCCTCCCGCTTCTCGGTGTAGTCGATCTTGGCGGCTCTTCGCGCAGACCGCGGCAGCTGTTGGTCCTCCATGGGCGGTTCAATGAGATCAACTGAAAAATTAGAGAGAGAAAATGTGAAATGTTTATTTTTTATGGGTTTTTATACAGAGGAGTGCTGGGGCGGGCTGCTGTGCTGCTCAGTAGCTGTCGTTGACCTGGTTGTTGCGGTCGTTTGGGTCGGATTGTTTTGGTGGGGCTCTCTTGTACGGTTGGTGTAGGTGCGCCTGGTGTGGTGGGTGCGCCTGGTGCGGTGGGTGCGCCTGGTACGGGTGGTACCTGTTTCTGTTGTAGCTGCCCGCAGGGGTGCTGTGGGTGCTGGGGGTGCTGTAGTTGTGGGCGCCGTGGGCACTGTAATTTTTATTGTAGCTGCGCCCGGAGCCGTAGTGCGCCTGCGGCACATGCTGCTGTGTCTGGGGGTAGTAGGTGTGGGGCTGGACGTATGGCTGGGAGTGCTGGGGCCGTGGTCTGGGGCCCGGGGCGTTTCTGTGGTACCTTGGGTGGGTGTGCTGGGGTCTGTCCTGCGGTGGTCTGGCGTGCGGTGGTCTGGCCTGCTGCGGCGGGCCGGGCCTGCGCGGAGCGTCCTGGGGCCCCTGGGGCGCCTGGGTCCCCTGGCGCTTCTTGGCCAGCTCCTTGAACCGGGCAGCGTCCGCCTCGTGGCACTCTGGGAAATCGGTTCTGATGCGGTCGGTGGGCAGGGGCTCTGCGTGGAAGTACGGGTGCTGGAGAGCCCTGGCGACGGTGATGCGCCTGTACGGGTCGAGGGTGAGCAGCTGCTTGAGCAGGTCGAGCCCGTCGGGACCCAGTCTGCTGAAACGCTGGTCGATGTTGCCCTTGACGTCCTTGATGAGCATGTCCCTGTGCTTGAGGTAGCGTCCCAGGCCGGGAAACGAGTCCTCGGTGGGCGAGCCCACGAGGTCGAACACGGTGTACGCCTGCTCGAGGTCGGACTTGCCGCACAGGATGGGCTTCTTCTCAAACAGCTCGCCAAAAACGCACCCGACGCCCCAGACGTCGACTGCGGTGGTGTACCTGCGCTCGCCGAACATCACCTCGGGGGCCCTGTACCAGCGGGTCATCACCACCTCGGTGAGCTCCTGGACACCGCCCCCGGGGGCGTCGTGCGTGGGCACGGGCCCGCCGTACTTTCTGGCGAGGCCAAAGTCGCCAATCTTCAGCACCCCCTCGTGGTTGATGAGGATGTTGGACGCCTTGATGTCGCGGTGCAGGTAGTGCTGCGCGTGCAGGAAGCCCACGCCACGCAGCATCTGCACCATGACGGACTTGATGTCACTGGGCTGGAGGCGCACGTCGGGGTTGCTCAGCACGCCCGTCAGGTCGTACGACATGTACGGGAACACCATGAAGTAGGCTCTCTTTGCGTCTGGGGCCGGTGTGCGTGCTGCAGGGGTGCCCAGCTCTGGCGGGAAGTCGTGCACGATGTCCACGAGCTCCACCAGGTTCACGTTGCGCAGTCTCTTGAGCGCCAGGATCTCCCTGTACGCTGTTGTGGGGAACCCGTCTGCGCCCTTGTGCTCCAGGATCATCTTCATGGCCACCAGGTGGCTGTTGGCCCTGCTGCGCGCCTTGTACACCACGCCAAACGTGCCCTGGCCGAGCTGTTTGAGCACCGTGTACCCGCTGAGCCTGGAGATCTCCCGGAAGGGGTGGCGCTCTCTGCCCTCGCTGGGCTCTCTGCCCAGCTTGCTGGGCTCTCTGAGCTGTCCGCCTCTATGCCCGCCTCTATGCCCGCCTGTGCTGTGCCCGCCTGTGAGCCCTCTGCTCTGTCTGCTCTCCTCTCTGGGCTCATGTCTAAGCCCGCCTGCTGTGCTGGGCTCTCTGGGCTCCCTGCTGGGCTCTGTGGGCTCCCTGGGCTCTCTGCTGGGCTCCTGTCTGCTCTGTCTGCTGGGCTGCCCGCCCAGCTCGTTGAGCTGCCCGCCGCTACGCCCCCCTGTGAGCTCTCTGCTCTGTGTGCTGCGCTGCCCGCCCAGCTCGTTGAGCTCGCTGAGCTCGCTGGGCTGATTGTGTTCTGTGCCAGCCATCTTCACCTATTTGCACTTCTTTTCTTCCAATTTTCATTTTATTTCCAGCAAGAGATGCTGGACGACCGCGACTTCCCTGAGATCCCAGGCGTGCTGATGGGCGAGCCCGTGGCGCACGAGCTGCGGCACGAGATGCGCCGGCTGCTGGCCCGCCGCAAGCCAGACTTCCCGGGCTCGCAGCCCGTCAGCTTCCAGGCCCACCACCTGCACCACACGCTGCTGGAGCGCGACTACTTTGTGTGCGAGAAGTCGGACGGCCTGCGCTGCCTGCTCTTCTGCCTGCTGGACCCGAACGGCGACGAGGCCGTGTTCCTCGTCACCAGGGAGAACCAGTTCTACAGGGTGCCTGAGTTCCACTTCCCGGTGCCGGACGACGAGGCCGTCTGCCACAACAGGACCCTCGTGGACGGCGAGCTCGTCGTGTCCACGCGCCCGGACGGCGTCAAGGAGCTGCGGTTCCTCATGTTCGACTGCCTGGCCATCAACGGCCTCAACATCACCTCCAGGCCGCTCCCCAAGCGACTCGGCTACCTCGACGAGCAGTTCTTCAGACCCTACTACAGGCTCCGCACCCACCACCCGAAGGAGTGCGACGTCTTCCCCTTCAAGCTCAGCCTCAAGAACATGCACCTGGCCTACAAGATCCCCAAGCTCTTCGACAACCTCAAGTACCTCGGTCACGTGTCCGACGGCCTCATCTTCACCTGCTGCGAGACCCCCTACGTCCCGGGCACAGACGACTCCCTGCTCAAGTGGAAGCCCGCAGAGGAGAACACCGTCGACTTCCAGCTCCGCCTCGACATCCCCCTGTTCATCGACGACGACCTGCCCGCTGACGACCCGAACAGAGCCTACCCGAACTACGACGTCAAGCCGGGCTTCCAGCTCTGGGTCTGGCAGGGCGGCGACGCCTACGCCCGCTTCGACCAGCCCCTCGAAGTCTCCGACGACGAGTGGGACCGCCTCAAGGCCCTGCAATCGCCCCTCCAGCACCGCATCGTCGAGTGCAATAAAGTCGGCCACTCCTGGCACCTCCTGCGCTTCCGCGACGACAAGTCCAACGGCAACCACGTCTCCGTCGTCCACAAGGTGCTCAAGAGCATCGACGACGCCATCTCCAAGGAGCAGCTCATCGCACAGGCTCCCGAGATCGAGGCGTGCTGGAAACGCAGGGAGCTCGCCCGCAAGGCCAAGCCCGCAAAGCGCGAGATCCCGGGCTACGACTACGACGACGACGACGACGAGGGACTCGAAGACCCCAAGAAGCAGCGTCGCGAGTGATTATTCCCCTTGGTGTGTACTGCCAGTCAACACTAATAGTTTATCCCAGTAGCTCTCTCTCTCTCTCTCTCTCTCTATTCCCTGTCCACAGTAACTACTCTCACCGCTATTCCCTGTCCACGCTTTATCTACTCTCACTGTCATCTCTTTTTACTGTTCATAGCCCACTTTTACTAACTGCTCTCTCTACTTTTACTCTTATGATTCTATTCTCACCGTTTATCTCTACTACTAATGTTTAAAGCCTACTCTCACTGTTATAGCCCTACTTTCACGGACCTACTCTTATTGTTCTCTCCTTTAAGCTTACTGCCTACTACTTCTGTTTATGTCTCTCTCACGACTTCTGTGCTGTTTTTGTCTACTCTTACTATTTCGTCCTACTCTCACTCCCTACTTTCTGTGCTGCTCATTCTCTCTCTGCTATATCTCCTACTGTTCATCTCTACTCTTACTGTTTATTGTCTACTCTCACCGTTATAACTCTACTTTACGGCTTATTGCCTAATTTACTGTTACATTCTACTCTCACAACTCTGTCTCGTTCTTTCACTGCTATATCTCCTACTGTTTATCTCTACTCTCACTCTTTTGTGTCTACAGTTACTCATCATTCCTGCAATGTGTTATATCTCTTACTGTTTTGTATTGTTTCATCTCTACTCTCACTAATATTTCTTTTACTGTTTCATCTCTACTCTTGCTGTTTTGTGGTTACCTGCTATTACTGTTTTATTGTCTATTCTTATTGTCGCTTACTCTCACTGTTTCGTTTCAACTGTCACCTTGTAAGCTTACTCGTGTTTATTACTACTCTAAAGTCTTACTCTGTTCTATTGTCACCTACTGCGCTGTTTTCTGCTCTACTTGTACTGTTTTTACCTGCCCTGTTGTCTGCTCTACTCGCATTGTTTTTACCTGCCCTAACTATTGAATGTTTAAGCACTACCCTTACTGTCGCCTAATCTCATTGCTGTGGAACTTGCTCTTACTTTTTATTGTCTGCTCTACTTTTATGTTGTATTCGAATAACGGTCTAGCTCCCTTCTCTTACTGTTTTATTGCTCACTTTCACTGATTTATATTTACTCTCACTCTTTTTGACTTGCTCGCCTACTCTCACTGTCTCTGACCTACTCGTACTATTGTTGCCTACTCTACTTCTACTGTCTCATCGACTACTTTAATATTTCATTATTCGCAATATCTACACTCCCACTGTCTCATTGCCTACTTTACTATTTTATTATTTGCACTATTTACACTAGCTGTTACTGCCTAGTGTTACCACTCCTTGTTTCTTACTCACTTTTACTTATGACCTCTCACTGTTTTATTGCCTCTCTTGCTGTGTTTATGTACTAAACCGTTATTCACGGTCGTTAGAACAATGTCTGGCGTATTACTTAAATACTAATCAGTGAAAGATAAAGCTAAATGTGGATTTCAGTAACCCTCAATGTCACTGGTAGCTTGGTGACTGTTGCAGTGTAGCATATTTCTGGTTCTTAAACACATTAGCAACCTGGATGCTTCTAAACGCAGCGCAAGCATAACCAAGATTTCTCTTCCCTGTAATAAACCTGTTTGAACAGCCATCCACGAGCACCACCAGCACTCCTGCAAAATGCCCCAGCACAGCCAGCATGTCTACATCAACGCCCAGGGTTATCTATTCTATTTCAAGTGGTAGCATCTGGTATCTGATGTATGCTCAATTAACCTGCTTTGGGAGCTAACCTTACTGTAAATCTACACATCATCGCCGTCAAATTCGAGTGAACTTGCATATACCCTGTTACTGGGCACACTCCACCTGCGCCTGCTGATAAATCTCCTGCAATGTCTCAAACTTTCTCTTCTAAAGCAATTTACACTGAATAGCTTTAGGATTTCGTTGAAACAATGTACTGGGTACAAACAGTCAAGCAACCTCCTAGATACATACCTCACACCTTTAGATCGACTGAGTAACGAGTGGCCAGCTGCTCTAAAATACGATTTCTACTGTTATACACGTTAGATGGTGGAGCAACCTCGATACATACCTCACACCTTTAAATCGACTGAGTAACGAGTGGCCAGCTGCTCTAAAATACGATTTCTACTGTTATACACGTTAGATGGTGGCAGAGCGAGTGTTGCAGCTATGTAGACTTGGCTTGGTTGGTGGCGCGTGTGGTTAAGTGGACTGCAGTGGTTAATAAAATATCTATTTACACATTGACATATACAATTGATTTGAGCAGCTGCTTTGGGTTACCGTTCCCGCTGAGCTTGAACTTCTCCTCGGTGAGACGCTCTGCCGGTTTGCTGGCGTCCTCGGAGTTGAAGGCGTCAAACTGCTTAAACTTCTTGACGAGCTCGCCAACGTTGTCTCTGGTGAGTAAGGAGGACTCGATGATCTTCAGGTTGTGCGACTTGAGCAGGTCGTACAGCGGCTTGTCGAACTTCTTCTTGTCAAAGTACGGGTTGAAAGGCTTCTTGCCGATGATGGTGTGCAGGGTCTCGCTCCTGTAGAATCTTTCTCTGGAGGTTGCCAGTATGACACCACCTTTCTTGAATTTAAGATCACCATTAATGAGCTTGAAGATGGTGAGTGGCAGCTGGAGCTTGGACACGTGGAGTGGGGTGTTGTCGAAGTTGCGGTAGACGGTGCTGGCGTACGCTGGGAGGGTGTTGAAGTCGTCCACGGTCAGGAACACCGGGCACTGGGTCTGGACAGTGAGCTCTTTGATCAAAGCGTCAAACACGTCCCCGGCGTGTCTCTGGTGAGGGTGGAAGCTGGCCAGGTCGTACAGGGTGTTGTTTTCGGCAAAGTTGACCACGGTCTGGGCACGGGTGTTGTTCTGGAACGCGTAGGACCCGGTGAGCTTGATGGACTTGAGCGCAGCCGCGTTGCTGCCAATCATTCTCTTGAGCAACGCCTTCACCAGCATCGGCTGCTGGAAGATGTCGAGCTCCTTGGAGTACAGGTAGTCCTTTCTGCCGTTGACGAGCATCTCAGAGTTCTTGATTGGGATGATGATGTGGTTTGGGCTCGACTTGATGAGCACCTCAGCCTGTGCGAGCAGCGTGGACTTGCCGATCCCGTCGCCGCCGGTGATGAGCGCCTGGTTCTCGCTGGAAGGGCTGCGCAGGCCCGCGTCAATCACCGCCTTGAGCTCCACCAGCTCCGGCTTGGTGATGAGCATCGGCTCGCCCACCAGCTCAGAGTGGTTGTCCCTGGTCAGCGAGCCCAGTCTGCCCAGCAGCCCCAGCGACTGTCTGGAAAACTTCACTGCCTGCCCGACCTGCAGCTGCTTGCCGTCCAGTGCCGGCAGGTCGTGCTCGCCAGCCAGCTTGGTTGGCTGCCTCATCGAGGTTATCAGGTCGTTGTAGCTCAGGTGCGTTCCTACGGTCTTGCGAGGAATGTTGCGGTAGTCCGAGCCCCTGTTCTTGAACGCCTTGAGTGCCTTCTTCTTCATCCCGTGGCTTGCAGAGCTGCTGAAGCTGCGCTGGAACGAAATCATCTTGCTGGGTTGTTGAAGGTGAAAAATTGTCGAAAAGTTTTTTGAAAATTTGATTGGACTATAAGGCGTAGCCACTAAGGCGTAGCTAACTAACTGGCGTAGCCACAGGCGTAGCCAACTAACTAGTAGCCACTATAAGGCGTAGCCAACTAACTAGTAGCCACTATAAGGCGTAGCCAACTAACTAGTAGCCACTATAAGGCGTAGCCAACTAACTAGTAGCCACTATAAGGCGTAGCCAACTAACTAGTAGCCACTATAAGGCGTAGCCAACTAACTAGTAGCCACTATAAGGCGTAGCCAACTAACTAGTAGCCACTATAAGGCGTAGCCAACTAACTAGTAGCCAGTATTTACCGTAGCAGCTGAATCCTGAACTGGCGTAGCCACTACTTAACGTAGCCAGCTAAACTGGCGTAACACTATAAGGCGTAGCCAACTGAATTATACCCAAAACCTGGCCAAAACCTGGCAAATTGTAGCCTGCTAAACCACCATCTTTGTCTACACAGTGTAGTTAACCTTATCAGTTCTACAGTTGTTGGCAGTACAGTCGAAACTCACGGTGGTGTGTACTGTAAACCCGTTGTGCATTATACACAATAAACCCCCTGTCAGCAACACAGTGCTTGGTAAACCTTCAGTGATAGTGGAAAGAACCTCTGAACCTGGAAGCACTACAAAATAAACACCGTAGGTCGATAACCAGCAAAGATGTGGTTAAGAGATTTGCAGCCCCAACTAGCTCAAAAGAGGCTCTTCTGTACCTAGTTGTTGCTACAAAGTGTATTGGGAAGTACCCTTTAGTGGGTGCCTAGTAAACCCAGCAAAGACAATTTATGTTAAATGTAGAAAGTGTATTATCAAGGCTTGCCATGTGCCAAAAGGTATACAATCTGAAAAGACCATTTGTATTTGATGTGGTGTACTGAAATCTTTGAGTGGGTGCCTGGTACACCCAGCAAATAATTGGTATTAAATGTAAAAAGTGTATTTACCCAACGCCAGTCTTCAAGTGTAGCCACCAACTCAATACCAGTAAAGACTATATATGAAATAGAAAGTTTATTAACAGAAGAACAGTCTTCAAGTGTGAGTGCCCGTAGGCCAGCAATGACAATGTATATTAGATGTTGGAGTTGTATTAACAAGGCTCACCAAGTGGGTGCCTGGTACACCCAAAGACTACGCATCAAATGTAGAAAGTGCCAGCATTGATTTAACAAGGGCACTTGTATTGACATTTACCAAAAGTAAGAACTACATTCATCTGTATTTAGTTAAAGCGCATTACTCTATTGACAAAAGTGCAGTGCCATCCATAGTAGAATATCCCATGAGACGTAGTGAAAGCATAGACACAAAGGAACAAAGTGTCTATTGAGAGTGTAGTTCCCAGACGTGGCATGGCGTAGCTGTCACTAAACCTACGCAGCTATTGTAGTGGTTCTGATCGTGCAGTTCTATAGTGGCAAAGTCTGCAGTCCACAGCTCTACAGTTATTATAAACAGCTGCTCGTTTACATGCAGTTGTTGTATATTAACATTGTTCTTGGTGGGTAGTGCTGTGGACATTATGCCATTACTGCTCTACCGTTATTGTAGCTACTGTAGTTATTGTACATTATTGTGCATAGCTGTTGCACGGTTTTTGTACAGTTGCTGGATAGTGTATACACTTATCGCAAATATGGTGGTGTACTTGTATTTCTTTGACTATGCTAGTTATGTTAGTTATTGTACTTATCGTAGTTATTCTACAACTTTTGTTATCCTACTTGCTGCGGTTATTCCACTTATATCACAGTTAAAGTGTACAGTTGTTGTATCACTATGCTTAAAGCAAACGCAGTAGTTGTACTGTTCTTATAGAGATGGAGCTATGTGCAGTTATTGTAGGGTTGTTATAATGAATATAATTATGGTACTGTGCTGTTCTACTTATCCTACTTAGATATATAGGTACAGCTATTACAGTCATAGACAGTATTCTTGTCAGCTAGGTAATAACAACATGTAAGGTTATGGCTTATCATGAATTGTTGCCGCATGAGCTATTACACACAACACCCTATAACTGTCTTATGTATGACCTCGAGGTACACCCTGAACATCAATCTCTTTAGCTAAACAATTTTTGACCAGCCTACTACACGGGATATATCTCAAGGTTACGTCTTGTACCAGATTCTCGAGGTTGCACTCTTGGACGTATCTAGACATCCTAGCTCTACA
This sequence comes from Starmera stellimalicola, assembly GCA_030580055.1. NCBI lineage: Eukaryota > Fungi > Ascomycota > Saccharomycetes > Phaffomycetales > Phaffomycetaceae > Starmera > Starmera stellimalicola. Next base: position 328,158 of record JAKTSD010000004.1, on the reverse strand, counting down.
CCAATCTAACAAAACGTATTCAACTATCTACTTACACCTGATCAGGCTCTGGCGAGAGAGTACAGCTGAGCAAAGGCTCAGTCTATGCTGACGTCCTTCTCGCCTGGGACGACGATCTCAGCAGCCTTTGCAGGCTGTGCGTCGGAGGTGACGCCCTTCGCGCTCAGGAACTCGAACGCACCCTCGTTGGCAAAGGTATCGATAAAGTTGAAGAAGCTGTTGAAGGTGTTCTCCTTGAGCTCCTCGGCGTAGATCTTGTCGTAGATGAACTTGCGCTTGAACTCGTCGAGCTGGTCCTGGTACTTGCCAAAGTCGACCGGGTTGTACCCAAAGTCGCTGAGTCTCTGGTTGTAGCCCTCGTAGACGGGCTGCTCGAGCAGCAGGCCCAGAGCTGGGGCCTTGGGGATGTTGACCTTGATGTTCTCAAACACCTGGGGGATTCTGTCGACGGGGCAGCCGGTTCTGACAACCAGCGAGGCCATGGCAATCATCTTTCTGATCTGGTGCAGCATGAAGGACTGGCCGTGGATCTTGATGGAGACCCACTCGGTGTTGTCAATGACAAACGGGTCGCTCACGTTGATAGTCTTCATGAACCGGATGGCACTTGGGTCCTTGAAGTTCTTCTGCACGGTGAAGTTGTGGAAGTTGTGCGAGCCAATGTACTGCTGCAACGCCCGGTCCAGGTAGTCCAGCTTCTTCTTGGTGGCCCTGTAGCTTCTCTTGAGGTCGGTCTCGACCGCCTTGAACCGGCGCACCAGCTGCACGATCGGCGGGTTGGCCTCGTACTCCTCCTTGGTCAGGTCGTTCTTGAACTCCTGGATCTCCTTCAGCTCTTCCATGGTGAACCCGCACTCGTCCAGCTTGCCCTGGTACACCTTCCAGAACTGCAGGTCGTCCTCGTCCACCGCGTTTTTGGCCTCGTGCAGCTCGTTCTGTCTGGCAATCTGCCCGCCCAGGTAGCTGCTCGGCTTCGGCGCCACGAGTGCGTACGTAGGCAGCAGGTACTCGTACACACGGGACCCGCACATCTTTCTGGCGTCAAACGTCTTGTTGACCCGCTCAATGGCCCACAGGCGGATCTGCTCAGGCAGAAAAGAGTTGATTCTCTCCACCAGGCCCTCGCCCTCGATGTTCAGCTTCAGCGACACCAGGTTGCCCGCAGCGTGCACGCCCTTGTCGGTTCTGGCAGCCCTGATCAGCCCGCTCTTCTTGGGGTCGTCCGCGTTGTACTTGGAAACGGCCCCGGCCTGCACAAACGCACTGAACAGGTCGCCCTCGATCGTCTTGTGCGGCGGGTTCAGCTGCATCCCGTGGTACCCTGTGCCGCAGTACCCAATCAGGCACGCCACTTTGCGCTTGGGCTCTCTGGCAATCGGGTTGCCGTTCTCGTCCACCGGCTTGGGTCTCACCTCGCGAGGCTGCCACTCACGTTGCCTGCGTAAATGTTAGTACTGCGCCACTGAATGCGTATCCAAACGGTCCTCTCACACTTTTTGCTTCTTGAAGCTGTTGCCTGGCTTCTTACTCTTAGCATCTGCTCGAGGTTTAGCACCAGCGTCCTCAGCAGCGTCTTCATTCTCCCTCTTCTGGCCTGGCTCTTCCGTCTTCACAGGCTCTTCCGCCTTGTCGTTCTTCCCGGTGCTCGCGGTACCGGCTACTGGCTCAACTGGAACCTCACTGGCCTTCTCAACCTCACTCATTGCTGCTGGGCTGAAAAATTTCAAAAAAAATTTTGGAAAATGCGTGTGCTTATGTGATTGCTGACTAAGCGATGAGGTGACCCGGCCGCGCGCCTGGCGGGTGCGAGCTTTGTGGCCCGCCGTGCGGTGGGCGCGGTGCTGCGGTGCTGCAGGGGTGCTGTGGCGGCCTGCGGCACCACGGGCAGCTGCTTGGGGGCCCAGCACGCGCAAAACACGCCCACACCGCACCCATCTGCCAAAAAATGCCATAAAAAAAAAATTTCACCAGGCAAATATTTCTATTCCACACACCTGAAGCCGTTGCAATGCGCCCATTAACCGAGGAGGAGACCAAGACGGTCTTTGAGAAGCTGGCAAACTACATAGGGAAGAACATCGCTCTGCTGGTGGACTCTTCCAGCTCGGAAACGCACCATGTGTTCCGTCTGCAGAAGGACAGAGTGTACTACGTCTCAGACAAGATTGCCAACCTGGCCACCTCTGTTGCCAGACCAAACCTCATGTCCATAGGCATCTGCCTGGGCAAGTTCACCAAGACCGGCAAGTTTAAGCTGCACGTCACAGCTCTGCCCATTCTATCACAGCATGCGAAGTACAAAGTGTGGATCAAGCCGAACGGTGAGATGCCCTTCCTGTATGGCAACCACGTGCTCAAGGCGCACGTTGGCAGAATCTCAGACGATATCCCAGAGCACGCGGGTGTCATAGTGTACTCTATGAGCGATGTTCCGCTTGGGTTTGGAGTCTCGGCCAAGTCCACCGCAGAGACCAAGAACTTGCAGCCAACCGCCATAGTCACCTTCAGACAGAGTGATATTGGCGAGTACCTGAGAGAGGAGGACACGCTGTTTACCTGAGTGTCTGTGTTGTATTATTACCTGACGGCTTTTCATTTCACTGCTGTAGCGTCTCGTCGCTTCCTTCCCCGGAGGTGCTGGCACTTTCTTAGTTGCCTGCTGGGGTAGAGGAGGACACGCTGTTTACCTATTACCTCACGCTTACATTAGTTTACTGCTGTAGTCGTCTGCTGTAGTCGTTTACTGCTGTGGTCGTTTACTGCTGTGGTCGTTTACTGCTGTAGTCGTTTACTGCTGTAGTCGTTTACTGCTGTAGTCGTCTGCTGTAGTCGTTTCTGCTGTAGTCGTCTGCTGTAGTCGTTTACTGCTGTAGTCTATGACTGCGATGCAGCGAGTACCTGGAAGTACCTGATTGGCGCATGATTCACCTCACGCCCTTTTACGCTGCAGTGCTACTGTTGTTCTTCCTGTAGTCTTATGCCACTGAGTAAACACCTGAGAGATAGCGTTTACTTGAAGCCTTGCTGGATTATTCAGTTTATTTCGCAGTGTGTGCTGTATGTCACTGCACCAGATACCAACGAGTACCTGAGTGGACTTTGCACGAGTACACGTTTAAGGACAGTTTTGCTTAGACGAGCAGGAGCCGCAGGCAGAATACCAGAGCCTGGAGCAGACTGCCTACAGTTCTCTCTGATCCTATAGTTTTAGCGTCTTGGAAGCGGCAGAACGTCATCACGTAACAGTGGGTCAGCTAAAGATCACAGTAGTGGATGCAGCCTAGAAATGACACCAACTAAACCATCCTGGCAGTGTACTGCTAATACCACACATAGTATGTGGTTGTGTGGTTATGTGGTTGTGTGGTTGTGTGGTTTAGTGGTTGTGTGGTTTAGTGGTTATGTGGTTGTGTGGTTATGTGGTTGTGTGGTTGTGTGGTTTAGTGGTTGTGTGGTTTAGTGGTTATGTGGTTATGTGGTTGTGTGGTTATGTGGTTATGTGGTTATGTGGTTGTGTGGTATGGTTGTTATGCTACAGTGCTTGTGATTAACTCGTTTATCACACTAAAGCCTACTTGCGGCCCTTCTTCTTCTTGGACTTGGCAGCTGAGCTGCCAGTGGTGCTGGCAACCGAGCTCTTCATGTTGAGCTCGGTGGTGTTGTCTGCAGCACCGCCCTGCGTGTCCTTGGCCTTCTTCTTAGACTTTTTGGGCTTGTAGTAGCTTCTGTCCTTCATTGGCAGCCATCTTTCGGCGTCAAGCTGGGCGTTCTCGTCGAGCGCCTTCACCAGGTGACGCTTGGACTTGTGTCTGGATCTGTGCTTCTTGGCAATCTTGTAGCTGGTGGCAGTGCCGGCCTTGCTATTCAGCGAGGTCAGGGCCTCGTCCACCAGCTCGTCGCGGCTGAAGTTGGACAGCAGCAGCTGCTGGTTGATCTCGTCGTCGTTGAAGTCGCTGTTGGACAGGATCTTGTCGATGAGCTCGTCCGGTTTGTGCGCCTGCAGTGCCTGCAGCAGCTGGACGGATTTCTCGTACTCGACATTCATAAACTCGACACAGATGCTCTTGATGAACTCGTACTGGCTGCCCGTGAGCTCGTGGGCGTCCTTGAACTTGGCGTAGACGCTGTGGAAGATGTGGAGCTTGCCCTTGGCGCTGTGCACCTGCTCGTAGAGCTTGATCAGCAGGCTTGCGATTCCTGCGGTGCACTTGAGGTCGTCCTGGAGCTCGTTGAGGACCAGGATGGCGGCGTCAAAGTTGCCGACGTTGATGCAGAACTGCGCTGCGGCCAGCACGTCGCTCAGCTTCTTGGTCTTGAGGGCGTGGTGGAGCAGTTTCTTCGCCTGGGTCTTCTCGGAGTCGAGCTCGAAGCTGATGCCGCACTTGGAGATGGACTCGAGGATCTGGAAGATGAGCTCGTTGGACTTGGGCTTGACGGCCTTGCCGGTCTTGACGGCCAGCTTGTAGTAGTTGAGCCAGAAGGCGGTGTTCTGGATGAAGGAGAACTTTGGCTGGTTGGCCTGGATGGCGTTTGGGTAGTTGAGCTCCTTGAGCAGGAGGCGGTCGTCGGCAGCGGGGCCCAGCGTGTTGCTGAGCAGGTTGTTCTTGAGCACAAGCGAGCTGAACTGGTCCACGTGCTGGATCTGCTCGAGGATGGTGACGGCCTTCTTGCGGTCGCCCAGCTTCTCGAGGATGAGCGCGCGCTGCAGCAGGATCGGGCAGAGCTCTGCGGCGAGCTCTGGGCCCGCGTTGGCGGCGGCGCACTTGTGCTGGGCCAGGTCCAGCAGGCGCAGGGCGCGGGTGTAGTGGCCCAGGCCGGACTGGATCATGGCGTCGTTGAGCACGAGGTCGTACGAGTCCGCGGCGTGCGGGTCCAGCTGGACCAGCGGCGCGTGCGCGTTCAGGTGGTTGAACACGCCCAGCTGGTAGCCGTCCGCCAGGACGGCGCGCTCGTTCACCATCAGGTCGAGGGCCTCCGGGTCAGACCCGTCGATGGCCGCCAGCTCGCGGTACAGCGCCAGCGACGCCTCGTACTGCCCCAGCCGGTACAGGGCCTGCGCCCGGAGGTGCTGGAGCGCCCTGCTGGGCTCGCACACCGCCGCCAGCTCGCCCAGCAGCTCGCGGTTCATGTTCAGCTTGTAGTACGCGTACAGCTTGCAGAACCGCAGCTCGTCGTCCAGCTCCCGCCCCTGCAGCCACCGCAGCGCCCGCAGGTACCGGTCCATGTTGATCAGCGCCACAACACACATCTTGAGCGCCCGCGCGTCGTCGGGCGACCCGCCCAGGATCTCCACGCTCATCTCGTACACCTGCTGGTGCTGCTCCTTCTGCGAGTACACCGCCAGCTTCTTGAACAAGTCTCCCAGCGCGCTCATTGCTTGTCTGTCTGTCTGTCTGTCTGTCTGTCTCTCACAGGTCTCGTGGTCTCTCTGTCTGCCCACCGGTCTTGTGGTCTGGTGGCCTCTGTGAGCTTATTGTCGACAATTGAAATTTTTTCTGAAAAAAAACTCTTCAGCCTTTTAACTATACGACATGCTGAAATTAGTGGTGAAGCGGCAGTTTAGCGCTGGTTTGGGGGCGCTGCGGGGCGCCCGGAAGGGCCAGAAGCCGCTGAACGCGCTGCTGAGGCGCAACAGGGAGCAGCTGCAGCGGCGGCAGGAGCACATTGAGCGGGCGAGGGCCCCGGCGCGGGCCAGCGAGCGGCCAGGCAGAGGTGGCGGGGCTCCTGGGGCGCGGCGGGAGCCTGCGCAGCGCGCGCAGCCCGAGCCCGTGCTGGGGGACATCGTGGTGAACCGGCTGGGCCCCGTGGCGGCGCAGGACACCCCCCAGGGGGCGCCCAAGACCCCCCAGGGGGCGCCCAAGACCCCCCAGGGCGGCCCCAAGACCCCCCAGGGCGCCAGACCGCTGCAGGCGCTCAAGCTGGGCCGTTACGGCGCGCTGCGCAGGTTCACCGAGGACGAGCTCGAGCGGTCCCAGGCGCTGCTGCGGCGGTACTCGTCGTTCGAGGACCTCCAGCTGCTGCCGTACGTGCGCCAGGCGGTCCAGAACTGCATCCGGCAGACCACCATCCTCAGCACAGACGCCCAGGCCGCGCAGGACATGTCGCGCAGCGTGCCGCCCACGCCCATCCAGATCGCCGCCATCAGGACCGTGTCGGCCAGGATGCTGTCCAACGAGCTCAAGGTGCACACCATCGCGGCAGAGACCGGCTCGGGCAAGACCATGGCGTACGGCAGCCTGCTGGCGGAGTTCCTGAAGCGCGAGGAGGCCAACGACGCCACGGCCAGGGGCCCCGGCCGCATCAGGGCCGTGGTGATGGTGCCCACGCACGAGCTGGTGGACCAGGTGGACCGCCTCATCGGCCCCATGGCCCACGAGCTCGACATCCGCGTGTTCAGGTGGGACGTCTCCAAGACCCACCACGACCTGCTCGCCGCGTACAGGGAGGGCATCGACGTGCTCGTCTGCACGCCGGGCAAGCTCGACTCCGTCAGGAACATCAGAATGCTCGACAGGCCCAAGTACGTCTTCAGCAAGGTCAAGTTCCTGGTCATCGACGAGGCGGACACCCTGTTCGACCACTCCTGGGTCGACGAGACCGTCCCGGTCCTCAACAACATGAGCGGGCTCAAGCAGGTGCTCCTGTGCAGCGCCACCATCCCGGACGAGTTCACCAGGGCCATCGTCCGCTACTTCCCCAACTCCCGTGTCGTCACCACCCCGGCCCTCCACAGGATCCCCAAGAAGATCCAGTTCGTCACCGTCGACGCAGAGCTCGCCCCGTTCAAGGGCTCCAAGATGAAGGCCCTGGCACAGACCCTCTATGCGGTGTACAACGATGTCCAGGAAAAGGGCTACGAGAAGAAGGTTATTGTGTTCGTCAACCACAAGAAGGAGATCGAGCACGTCGCCGACACCATGCGCCGCGAGTACGGGCATGATGTCGTGGCCCTCAGCGGCGACGACTCGGTCGAGGAGCGCAGCGTCAAGCTGAAACCGTTCATCACCCCGTCCAGAAGAATCGCGGACATCGAGGCCGACGAGGAGGCACACAAGCTCGCCCAGCGCCAGCAGCTGGAGGAGGAGCCCCACAAGCTGGCCCAGGACCAGCAGCTCGTAGAGAACCCGCAGGACGAGCCGGAGCACCCACTGCCAAAGGACGTCAAAATCCCACTGTCCAACATAACCCTCAAGGCCAGACCAAAACCAGTATCCAAGAAGAGAATGAAGGTGCTCGTCACCTCCGACCTGCTCTCCAGAGGGCTCAACTTCTTCAACGTGCGCAACGTGATCCTGTACGACCTGCCAAACACGTCCCAGGACTTTGTGCACCGGGTGGGCAGAACTGGCAGAATGAACACCATTGGCCGTGTGTTCCTGATTGTGGATAAGAAGAACAACAAGAGACAGAGTGTCACCAAGCTGCCCTCCACCATCAGAAACAACGGGCTGATAGTTTAGCTGTGTGTCGTGCATATGCTACATAGTCTTGCCATAACCAGGATAAGCAATGCTATACCAGTGGTATAGCCCAGTGTTTATGCCAATGGCTAGGCTATACCAGTGGTTATGCCAATGGCTATAATGGATATACCAATGGCTAATAGTTATAGTAATGGCCATCTCAATGGCCATGGCTATGGCTAATAGCTAATAGCTATAATAATGGCTATCTCAATGACTATGGCTATGGCTAATAGCTAATAGCTATAATAATGGCTATCTGAATGGCCATCTGAATGGCCATCTAATGGCTATCTCAATGGCCATCTAATGGCCATCTCAATGGCCATCTAATGGTCCTGTATATAATCTAGCGGAAAGCAACCAGTGTAGCTTGCCATCGAACATACCCAGTACATAACAATGCATAACAATGGCAACACTAATGGCTTGTAGGACACTTCAGCAAGGCAATGGTTGATAGTTTAGAACGCTTTACTCCTGGAAACGGGTTAGTAGCCATGAGAGCGATGGTTCACAATCGAAACACTTACCACGGGCTTGCAGTTAGAGCAAGGCGCACACTTCATCAAAGCAATGGTGGTTCAAAACAAACTTTAGACATAAAACGCTGGCTTCCTATTCAGCGAGAAGCACCATAAAACCACAGAGCACCTGTTATGACAATAAAACACAAAGATCCTGTAGTTAGTTGTGCTCTCAGCAAAGTAAACACTGGCCGTCTTAACCAGGAATGGTCTGCTGTGCATACTGTAGCCATTAGAAGCAATGGGTTCCCACATTTACCTTGAAAGCGTTTACAATGGACTCAAACTTTAGCTATTGTAAATATCTACATAACTCTAGCATTGGTATACATTACCTCACAAGCAACGCCAGTAGCTTAATGTACATTCTTTAACCGTTACTTTCGTGTGAAACACTATCACAAGCCCAGTAGCTCACCATTCCTTGGAAACAATCGGCTCGATATACATAGTTAGCAAACACAATTGAGAAACACAGCTAGTTGTAGGCGCACATTGTGCTGTACTCCAAGTACGCTGATTCAACTGTCGTATGTGTATTAGGCTTAGAGCAATTGCTGTTAGCTTACATACTTATAGAAAGATCACAAGGTGTACGCAAGCAGTGGATTCTGTGCTAAACCATCAGAAACGCTTTCAGTAGCCACCGCGTGGCTGGACCTGAGACCATACCTTTAATTAAAAGCAATAAGCCAGCTTCATACTTAATTATGAGATATGACTAGTAGCCTGGTTTCTCCCACAGTTTGGAAAGCAATGACTGTAACCCCCATAGTTTCAGCCTGGAAGCGAGGGCTGTGGGGACCATTGAAATGGGCTCCCATTGGCTCCTTGGCTCAGTAGCGTGTCCCCGTAGGTTTTCTTCTAGCTCAGGTGTCCCCGTAGGTTTTCTCCTAGCTCAGGTGTCCCCGTAGGTTTTCTCCTAGCTCAGGTGTCCCCGTAGGTTTTCTCCTAGCTCAGGTGTCCCCGTAGGTTTTCTCCTAGCTCAGGTGTCCCCGTAGGTTGTCTTCTAGCTCAGGTGTCCCCGTAGCAAATAGGATGTCCCAGTAGCAATCCAGTAGGCAGGATCCCAGTAGAAGGGCATCCAGTACATCCAGTAGGCACGGAATCCCAGTAGGAGGGCACCCAGTAGAAGGATCCAAGGAGAGGAGTAGCTGAGGCCCCAGGAAGAACGTGGTGGGCCACAGGGCCTCAGGTCACGCGCTTGGTGGGCCACAGGGCCTTGTTCTTGAGAATCCACGGGTGGGTCTTGACCTGGCTCAAGGGAAACCTCTTGTCGGGATCGTACTGCAACAAGGAGCGTATCAGGTCGGCACAGTCGGAGCTGACATAGGCCGGGATCCTGAGATCGACCTTTGCGATTCTGCGGTAGGTGGAGTCCCTGAACTCCTCCTCAAACGGCGGCGAACCCACGACGAGCTCGTAGCACAGAATGCCCAGGGCCCACACGTCCACGCGGTAGTCGTGGTCCTTGGCCTCCACCATCTCGGGCGGGAGGTAGTCCAGGGTGCCGCACATGGTGGACCGCTTGGAGCTGGGCGCGTGGACGCTCCAGCCAAAGTCGCTGATCTTGATGATGTTGTCGAAGCCCAGCAGGATGTTCTCGGGCTTGATGTCCCTGTGGATGATGTGCTTCGAGTGCAGGTAGTCCAGGGCCTCGGCCATCTGGCACACGTAGTGGGACGCGGTGATGTCGTTGAACTTCTTCTTCCTCTTGAGATATTTGTACAGCTCGCCGTAAATCACGTACTCCAGGATCAAGTAGACCCGCGTCGCGTCGTGGAAGTACCCGTACAGGCGCAGGATGTTCTCGTGGCGCAGGTTGCTCTGGATCTCCACCTCCCGGCGGAACTGCTTCTCGACCTTGTACTCCATGAGCTCTTTCTTCTCCATCACCTTGAGCGCGCACACAAACCCGCTCTTCTTGTCCCGCACGCAGTACACCCTGCCGAACTTGCCCTTTCCCAGCTTGCGGCCGATCTCGAAGTCGTCTAGCGAGTACTGGCGCAGCGGCACGGACGACTCCTGCAGCACTCTGAGCGGCGTGGTCTTTTTGTGCGCTTTGGCGCGCTTGGGCGCCACCGTGTTGGCCGACGCGGCTATCGTGGGCGCCATGTACGACGGGGTTTTGGTGCTGCTCGACAGCCTGTTGATGCGGGAGCTGGTAGTGAGCGCCATCTTGGTTAGGGGCCGCCTGCTGGTGCTGGTGCTGGCGCCAAACTGGGCCGAAGCCCGCGCCTGGGGCCCCTGGGGGCCCTCCGGGTCGCTGGAAAGCTGGCTGGCGGTGCGCTCGGCCTGCCTGGACATGCTGCTCGGGTGCTGGGGGCTCACTCGTCTCGGTGGGCACAAAAGGGCAGTGGGCTGCTGTGTAAACAAAACAAAACAAAACAAAACAAAACAAAATAAAAATTTAAAACCATAAAATAAGCAGCACAAAGCGCAGAGTGAGCTGTGGGCTGTTAGTGAGTGAGCTGAGTGAGCTGAGTGCGGTAGGTGCTATGGCTGGGGAGCGGCTGCAGGCGCTGGTGGGCTGGGCAGAGCGGCACGGCGCGGTAATCAGCGACAAACTGGAGTTCCAGTACAACGAGAAGGGCGTCACCGCGGTGGTCACCCAGGACGTGCAGGCGTTCGAGCAGCCGCAGCTGGCGATCCCGCAGGAGCTGATCATCAGCTCGCGGCTCTCGGACAGGGTGTTTCCCCGGCTGGCGGGCGACAATGCCGGCATCAGGCTGTTTGTGGCGAAGCTCAAGTTCGACGCGGGCCCCACGGTGGTGGATGGCGTCGACTGCAAGCACAAGTTTGCGCCCTACATCGACCTGCTGCCCGTGGGCGCCCAGACCGGGTCTGTGTTCTACTACCCGGAGGAGAAGATGGAGTTTCTGCGAGGCACCAACCTGTTTGGCTCGTGGAAGCACAAGCTGCGGGCCGTGCTGGACGAGTGGTACGCTGCGGTGCAGGCGGTGGACCCGCGCGCAGAGCACACGGCTTTCTACGGCAGTTTTGGGCGCCTGTCGCACCGCGAACTGCGGCAGCAGCTGCTCACCTGCACCAGGTACACCTCTTTTGCGTGCTACCTGTGGGCCACGGTGATCTTCATGTCCCGCTCGTTCCCGCAGTACCTGGTGGACGGCTCCGCGCGCACCAGCACCATGCTGCTGCCGCTGATCGACCTGCTGAACCACGACAACTCCACCAAAATATCGTGGATCTTCCAGGACGGCCTGTTCCAGCTCCACAACGAGATGGGCTTCGCCCGGGGCGCCGAGATCTTCAACAACTACGGGCCCAAGGGCAACGAGGAGCTGCTGATGGGCTACGGGTTCACTGTCCGGGACAACCCACGCGACTCTGTTGCGCTGAGGATCAAGCTGCCTGCCGAGGTGGTGCGCCAGGCAGCGCTCCTGGGCGTCCGCCCGCCCACGCTGCACGACTACACCTACTCGGTGGTGGGCACCCCCTTGGGGGGAAGTTTGGGGGGCCAGGGCGAGCCTGAGCCCGCCCGGGTGGAGGACTCGCTGTTCTTCATCAACCAGCACCAGCTGGTGCCGCCAGACCTCATCAGGCTGCTGGAGGTGTCGGAGATGGTGGCGCACGGCGAGCCCGCGGTGTCCACGCGGTCCCGGCTCGCAGCCCTGGCACAGTACCACGCTGCCATCGACCACAAGCTGGCGCAGCTGCCGGAACTGTGCCCCAACGACACCATCAACAACTACATCTGCGGCCAGAAGCTGCTGTACAACAAGAGCATCCACGAGTGCAAGCGCATGGAGAAGCTGCTGCTGCGCGAGCACAAGGCCCGGCTGCTCTCGTTCAAGAAGGTCCTGGTCAAGGACTCGGCGTTCGTGCACCAGGTGGCCCTGCCGTCGCGGGACTACGCCGAGCTCAGCTACCAGAACCTCGCGGAGCCCCTGGCAGTGCTGTGGCTGGCGTACCACCACCGCAGGCAGCACGCACAGGACGAGTACGCCCCACCGGCCTGGCTGCTGGAGATTCTCAACGCCTGCGGGCCAGCAGCCGCGGGTGGCCCCATCGTGCAGCCCAGCTTCGCCAGACAGCCGCCAGTTGGCGCAGAAGCGGTCCACGCAGCCACCGCCGCCTTCCGCAGGCTCCACTACGTGCGCATCTCGCCTGATGCAGAAATCGTCTTTGTAGGATGAACTTCCGCCCAGCAACCTCTGTAGCCGGCCCACACAGCCACCGACGTAGCCCGCCCAGCAACGGTGTCCCTTTCCAGGAGGCTACCCTTCGCAGGCTAACGCAGAAATCTTTAGGCAGAAAGCTGAAATTCACCGCTAACTCTCTTTAACACAATGAGACCCGCCAGGCTGCTCCTGAAGGACAAGGCCTTCACCAGAAGGCTCCAGGAGCTCAAGGAGGCGTACCCAGACAGCAGTGACCCGCTGCTCAGGCTGAAGGACCGCGAGTTCCAGCACCAGAACCAGCATGTGCTGGCCAACCTCTCAATTCCCGCCAATGCGAGCAAACAGGCGCGCGACACGGCCCAGGCCGCGCCCTGGACCGGCGAGGAGCGGCCCCAGGACACTGTGCTGCGGATGCTGGTGGACAAGCACAAGCCCCTGCGGTCCCAGCGCGAGATGAAGAAGCTGAGGGCCGCCAAAGACACTGTTCTGGACTACCAGCTGAACAAAAACGCAGAGGACGACACGTTCAGGGAGCTGTACCGGGAGAAGTTCACGCCCGTGGGGTCCCTGGAGAAGCTGCGCAGCCTGGCCGACAGCCGGATCGAGCAGAGCATGGCCCGTGGCGAGTTCAGGAACCTCCCAAGAGGCGGAAAACTGGACGTGGGCGTTGGCGCGTACGTGGACCGCACAGAGCACCACCTGAACAACGTGCTCAAGTCCCAGGAGGTGCTCCCACCGTGGATCGAGCAGCAGGGCGCCACCAACGGCGAAATCCAGAAGGTGCGGCGGTTCATAGCGCAAAAGTGCGAGAAACTGGCCCTGGAGGACGTGGACCTCCAGTCTGAGCTGGAGAGACGCTACGGTGCCGAGATTGAGCGCCTCGTCACTCTGTGCAACAACAGCATCCGGACGTACAACCTGCAGTCGCCCCTGAGCACCCAGAAGTTTTACCTGGTGAAGCAGAAGGAGATGCAGAAGGGTGTCGATGCTGTGGATGTCGAGCAGGTGAGGGCCCGGCACAGGCTGCTGCAGCAGGAGAAGCGCGAGGAGAAGCGCAAGGCTGAGCAGAGTGGGGGTTTTTTCAAGTGGTGGTGAGTCCTAGGCGAGGCCCTAGGCGAAGCCCTAGGCGAAGCCCTAGGCGAGGCCCTAGGCGAAGCCCTAGGCGAAGCCCTAGGCGAAGCCCTGTTGGAAGAGATAGATGGTCAGCTCAACACGCTTCTAGCCTGTGACAGGGTTTTAAGGTGGCCAGCTAAGCTCTGCTACCGGCACAAAGAAGTTGCTGAGATCTGAAAGGATATAGCCCCAACCAAAGCCTTGAAAGGAAGCAACACTGCAAGCTACTGCCCTGGAAGTGACAAAAGGCTGCTAAACTGTTAGGCATAAAACTCTTAGAAAAGGTTGGACATGGAGATATGATCTCTGCGGTCTATACAACCAAGCAGCTAATAAAGCTGGTGTCTCAACGAGTAACCGAACTAAACTATTTGGTCATCAGAGTTCAACAGACCAATCAACTGTTTGTACTGAACCATCTATCTGTTGCTTTCCAGCCCAACACTAATATGCTGAGTTTGCAATATGCATGTACGATGGTGATGTAAACACCCAGATCAAAGATGGTTTTATTTCCAAAACAATCAAGTTGATGCTCACATGAACCTACCACTGATAAGTTTAGTAAACTGTTCAGCACTTGGAGAAACTGGGAATCATTCCAATGCTTCAAAACAATGAAGTGGGCCTGGAAGCTAAGTTTGGAGAATTGATATCAAACTGATCTGTCTGGCAGTTGGAGTGTCCATGGTATGTTAGGACAGGAATAAGTGAGGTGACAGTGCGATTTATTCGAATACGTTAATGGTGAGGTGGCTGCCTAAGTTCAAGAGTGAACCACACATCTGGTCTCAGCAGGAAAGGATGCAGAATAGCGAGAAATCTCAAGTTATCATGTTGAGGTTAATGCAAACTCAGAACAAGCTATTATCTTAACTTGATTAAGCTAATGGTAACCACGTTGTATATGAATCCTGGTAGTACAACAGTAGAATGGCACAAAGAAAGTAGTCATGGTCACTGTCTCTCGCAACTACAGAATGAAAACATTAGAAGACTATTAGGGAATCATGGTATAATTGTACAGAATATGGATCATTACAAATTGTTTCTTTTCAGCAGGAACATAGCCAAGCTGGCACCAAACTGACAGCTTCGAAACTGGCTGACTGTCAGTAGAAAGCTCACTTTGGCTGGTTTATCAGTTGGACGGATTGCAAACTAAACAACCGGCTTGCCCTTTCTGTGTCTGACATCCTCCGGGCTGAACCCGCCTTCCTCGCTGCCCCACAACGCCCAGTCCGGCGTTGGGCTCATGTAGTCCAGCTGGGTGAACGGCTCGCCCGACTTGAGCAGGCTGAAGAACTTCGGATAGTCGATATGCGTGTGCCACTTATCGTTGATCTTGAACTTGTCTGACGCAACCAGAATACAGCACGAATGTGCGTGCTCTGCAGCAATGCCGTAGCCCAGTCCTCTTCTCTCGAGCTCCTCGTTCAGCGACACAACAAAGTTCTGGCACTCAACGTAGAAGGGGATGTTCTGCATGGTGAGCGGGTTCCCATTGCCGCTGGAGCTGCCGCAGAAGGTGGCTCCCTTGATCTCGATTAGTGAGGGCTGCGCACGCTCAACCATGTCTGCGTACCCGGTGACATCGGTCATGTTGAACCCTTTCACCAGGGTCAGCCTGAACACCGTGCGCTGGTGCGACTGCACGGTACGCAGGATGTCCAAGCACGACCACAGTCTTTCCCAGTAGTCCTTGTACAGCGGCCTGTCGATCTTCTTGAGCTCGTCCTTGGTTGGGGCGTCGATCGACACGTACAGCTGGGTGACTTTGTGCAGTGCACGCAGCTGGTCTGGGTGCTGGGCGTTGCACACCAGGAAACTGGAGATCTCCCGCTCGTGCAGCATGCCCAAGAACTCGTTGATGTACGGGTAGAAGATCGGCTCGCCCACCAGACTCAGCGCACAGTGTCTCACTCTAAAGGCCTCTTCAAACCTCTCTGCAACGACCCCTGGCACGCCTCGCATCTGCTTGATCTTGGAGTAGTGGCCCTGCAGGGCGCCCTCGATGATCACGTCGGGCTGGTCCACCTGCCATCTCCACGTGGTGCCCACCGGGTTCGTGCCGTGGCGCCAGCAGAACACACACTTGTTGGAGCACGACAGCGAGGGCGTGGTCTCCATGCACAGGTGGGATTTTATGCCGTAGAAGGCGTACTTGTAGCACGAGCCACGGCCCCGCAGCGCAGACTTGGTCCACCGGCAGATCTTGACCCCGGAGTGCGAGCCCACGACCGTGTAGCCCTGCTTGGTGAGGTTCTTGAACGTGGGCGAGTTCTTTGCAACCATCTGCTTCTGCTCGGTGGAGTCCCCCGGCTTGGACATCATCTTTCCCATGTCCTCAACGTCCACCAGGGTCTCTGGGTCGCTCCCGGCACCGTCCTCGTCCCCGTCCTCGTCCTCAGACTCGTTCTCCTGGTACAGGAGCGGCTCGTTGCTCTTGAGCGTGTCGATGAACAGGTCGCTGTACTGGTTGAACTTGTCGTCGCCCTGGGTCTTGATGCAGATCTTGGTCAGCGGGAACAGCCGGCGCGCGCCCAGCTTGTTGACCCAGTGGTCCACCTGCTCCGCCTGCACGCAGAACTTGTCTGCCCAGGACTCCAGGTCCCCAACACCAAAAGTCAGGAACCCCGTCAGCTTCTTCAGAGGGTATTTGTCGATTCTAAAGTCCTGGTACGTGTCCCTGAGGAACTCGATGAAGTAGTCGATCGGCGAGTCGATGTCGTAGGACGGGATCACCAGGCAGTACAGCGGGTTGGCCACTGGAGGGTTGAGGAAATACGACTCGAGGTCGTCGATCGTGTCAATGTTCTGCAGCACCGTGGCCGAGCCGATGGCCTGCAGCTTGCGGGCCAGGGTCTCTGCGTACCGCGTGGCGGTCCCAGTCAGCGAGGAGTAGAAGATCACAAACGTGGACGACGCCAGTGGGACTGAGGTCGTTAGTGCCGGTGGCTGGGACGCCTTTGGGCTCGCAGGGCGGCCTGGCTTGGTCGACTTGATCAGCTTGGGCACCCTTTTCTTCTTGGGCTCCTGCTGGGCTGCGCCAGGGACCTGTTCTGCCTGCTGGGGTGCGCCAGGCGCCTGCTGAGCCGCCTGAGGCCTGAAAGATGTGGTGAAATCAATCGCAAAGTCGCTGTTCTGCACAGACTTCTTCTCTTTGAACTTCTTCGTCAGCGACGACAGCGTCTTCACCTCCTTCTTCTTCCCACACGTGCACAGCTTGCCGCAGCCGCCCTTCTTGTGCTTCTTTTCAGGCGCTGGGGCCTTAACTGGGGCAGGTTTAGCCGCCTGCAGGCGCTCTTTCTCGTAAAACAGCCCGTAAACTACCGCAACAAAAAGCACAATCGTTGCACGGCCCCCACTAAAGTAGTATACCGCCAGGCACACCGCCACAACACCGTCCAATGCGTCCATCTTGCTGTCTCAAAGTTATCAACACAAACAAAAAAAAAATCAAAATTTTTTTCTCATCGCTTTGGCATTGCTGACTAAGCGGGTTTATCTGCCTCTGCATGAATTAGTAATGGTAGCGCAGTGATTGGCCCACTCCTGGGGGTCCAGTGAGGGCCTGGGGTGTTAGCCAGGGCCCTAAACCACTGTATTTGGTGGCAGTGCAGCTCTCATCTTGAATGCGTTGCATTACATTACTGACATTTATGTATCCTACGATCTATTGTGTTAGACTCTATAGAAGTATATGATTTACGTAGCTTACAGTAACTGACTTACTGTACTGGCAGGTCCATCTCGCTAGAGCATATTAGGACTGGACTACTCGAGCAAAATAACAAGTTTAATCCATATGGGCTGAAGCTCACATTGTTCAATCCGATGAACGTGTATGGGCTGAAGCTCACATTGTTCAATCCGATGAACGTGTATGGGCTGAAGCTCACATTATTCAATCCGATGAACGTGTATGGGCTGAAGCTCACATTGTTTAATCCGATGAACATGTATGGGGTCCTGACATTTGGCCATGCCTTGGGGTCTCTCAGTTTGCATTGGCGTAGAAATCTTGCAGGCGCAGCAATGATACACCTCAGGGCTCGCCTAAAACCAGCCTCTTTGCAGTGTAATCAAGTAGATCAATTGTTCCCAGGTGCTGAGAAACACGGAACTGAAGCTCTTCAATCGACAGATGGCCAGACATTTGTCTTTGATGCAGCTCCAAAGACTCGTAATATGCACTCTCCCAGTGAGCTAGAATTCTAACCCTCTGCAGTTTTTGCAACAGCTCCTGTGGCTTGCTAAACACAGCACTGGCTCCAGGCTCAGGCTTCACGCTATCAAGAACTAAACCATCCTTGCCAATCAACGGCAGACGAAACACTTTGAACGGTGCATCTGCTGGATAATATACCGACTCAAGGCGCAAAGCGAGTTCCTGTGCGTCCTTGGCTGTGTTCTTGTTTGTCGTGAGCTCAATCTCAACGCATATCTGCGCATATTGGCTCTCGCAATGTCTGACAGTAGGATTCAGGTGGGCACGGCTTTCACTTGGTCTGTGTTTGGCACTGTAACCGACAGATTGTGCGTGTACCAGTTGTTCAAGTAGGCATAGCCGTACGAGTCAGAGTACCAGTCTTGGTAGGTTTCGGCTTCTTTCAGTGAGACTGTGCACTGGAAGGTGTACTCCAAATGGGTTAGTTTTTGGCCATTCGGTGCTTTGTAAGTTGTCTCAACACGCACAAGACCGTTCTCTGGTACTGGTTGTTTCAAGTTGAGTGGTATTAGAGCTTTGGTCGAACTCTGGATAACTGCGCCACCGTCAGTGACTTTAAACGAAGCGTCCGCAGAGTCGAGTTTGCCGTCGATGCGCTTGCAACTTATCATGGCATCCGCAATTGGGCTGTAGTGCTTGCCGTATTGCACTCCATAGTGTAAATCGGTCCCATGCACTTCAACTGCGAGTTGTATTTCATTGCTCTTCTTTACAGCGTGCAACCGTGGGGTGACAATGGACCCTGTAGACCCAGCATGGGCCAAGCACCCCAGCAATACCACGCTTCTCAGTAACATACTACTGCGAGGTTGTTCAGGTGATACTGGACCAGACTACAGTCTGGGGTTTTATACTTGAGCTGCCCCTATCTGCAAGCTTTTAGCGCACTGTGCTTATGTCTATAACTGGCTATCTGTACCACCCTGCTTTCACCACTAGACTTTGGCAGCGGGTGCAGCACGGTGTACTACGTGTACTCTACGTTACCTGCCGAGCCAGCAAACGCAGTGCTCCCACCACTGATGAGGTCAGTTCAGCCTGCTGAATTGGCAGCGCAGCCAACCACCGGCCGCGGCCCACAACCTGCTACAGACTGGCAGAGCTATGCCGGTCGCTCACAATAGGCGCATCATGCGCATATAGGCGCCATCGCATGCACCTGCGCCATGCTGCATGACGCTGCGTCCAGCCAATTCCGACCTGTCCGGAAACAATTTCCTTAATTCCAGCAGAAAATTCGAGCTGAGTGAAATTTGTTCAGTTTATACTGGAAAGAGCAGTACGACGAGCCGCTACCGCCACCCCGAGCCCGCGCCATAGTCCCAGACACCAAGATGGAGACCAAGAGGATCGACATCAACCACCTGCAGCACATCTCGACGCCAACGACGATCAAGACGTCCAAGAACTGGGTTCTGCCTCCACGTCCTCGCCCGGGCAGAAAGCCCAACCAGTCGTCGCACGGCCACTCGCACTCGCACAACAGCTCGTCGCACCACCACCACCACCAGCACTCGCACCACAGCTCGCAGCCGGCCTCCCACAGCAGTGCAAATCCCTCGGTTTCTGTCAACTCTGTGTCTAAGGCCGTCAGCACCGACCAGCTGGCGCTGTCCAAGCTGCAGAACGAGAACCAGATGCTCAAGCAGCAGCTGTCCAAGCTTGTGACCGACCTCAAGGTGCTGCAGCAGGACATTGCCACCCCATGCAAGAAGCGTCACATTGACGACGAAGAGCAGCACCAGCACAACGACGACCACGACGAGACCTCCTCCCAGGTGTCCAACCTGTCCCTGCTCTCCAGCAACTCCAACCTGTCCAACTCCCACTCGTACACCCAGGACACGCTGCAGTCGTTTGCCAACTCGCTCACCGCTATCAATGAGGAGCCCTCCTCGATCCCTTCCTCCACCGGAAACAACAACTCCTCGGCGAACAACACCAACAACTTCAGGATCGACGACTTCATCAAGTCGTCCTACTTTGACGACTTCAGCTCCAACCTCGCAGGCTCCAATTCCATCTCGAAGCCCAACTCCAACCTGAACCTGATTTCCACCACGGCTCCTGCACAAAACGACGATGTTTTCAAGTTTGAGTTTCTCGACAACAACTCCTAATGCCTAATGCCTCATGCCCTTTTTCTATAGACCCTTACGTGTTATGACTGATGTGCTTATTTATTATTTATTATTTATTTTTACGTATTCCTTTTCCAGCTGCCCTGTCCTCCAGGTGCCATCCTGTTGCCATCCTGTTGCCATCCTGTAGACCTATTCAGCCTCTGAGCTGGCGGTGTGTTGCTTAAAACGGTTTTACCAGTCTCGGGTATTGGTTATGAACCTTCAGATGTTCGCAGGTTGAGGTGTTGCTCGTTTCAGACGTAACATTGGGAACTGCATAGCTCAGGTCTATTCATAAACGCATTAAATCAAGGCGATTCGTTTAGTGAGCAGGCGCATTAATCAAGGCGATTCGTTTAGTGTGTAGGCGCATTAAATCAAGGCGATTCGTTTAGTGAGCAGGCGCATTGAATAAGCGATAGTCTGCTAAGTGGTAGGAGCTCAAAGGCTGTTACCTTGGAGGTAAGGCTCCACCGTTTTACTATTCAGGTATATCCTCATTAATGTGTATTGCCAAAATGGAGTATTGCTCTTCTGGAGATTAAGCTAATGTGTTATTAGAGACTGGGGTGTAGGCTTCATCAGATTAAGGTCCTGTTAATCAAAGGTTGAAGCTTCCTTCTTAGTTTATTTGCAAGGTTGTTATTTCGAGAGACTATCATTTCGAATGTGAGTTCCAGGTTGGTCCCAGGTTATTCCAAGGTGTTCCAGGTTCTTCCAAGGCTATTCCAAGGTTGAAGTGTCCCATGGTAACAGGATAATAAGGTATTAAGATTAAAGTAATAGGATTGTAATAAGTAAGGTGATAAGGCTACTCCCATTGTTCCTAGCTTGTTCTCAGCTTGTTCCTAGCTTGTTCTCAGCTTGTTCCTAAGGTAGTAAAGCTGTACCAAGGCTATTCCAAGGTAGCTTAGTTCCCAGGCTGAAAGCTGTAAAAAGGTTATTCCGAGGCGATAAGATTGGGCTATTCCAAGGTATCCCAAGGTAGTGCAACGTAAAGCCCAAGGTAGCTAACAGGGTTCTGATGGAGGCGAAAGCAATAAGGTTATTCCAAGGTTATTTAAGGTGGAAGCCCCACGTTATAGTCCCAAGGCTACCCATGTAACAGGTTGCACTGAGATGGCAATAGGCTATCCCAGGTTGGTGCAATCAGGCTGTAAGCCATTCCCAGGTTAGGACAGCCACTACAGAAAGAATAATATCAGCGAGGTAGACGGCCAGTATATCACCCTTGCCATGTTATAGCAGGAGCGCTACAGCCTGGGAAGGGCTCCGCCAGGTGTGGGAAGCTTGGTAGGTGGAAACCTGGGGGAAGCTTGGGGGAAGCTTGGGGGAAACTTGGTGGAAACTTGGGGCTCGCGCTTTTATTATTTTCTTTTATTTTTTTTGTGCAATTTAATTTACGCGTTTAACAAGCAGAATAACAACAAAGAGCGACATGTCTGACCAGCTAGAGCTTGAGATTCCCGAGATCAAGAAGAAGCGCACCACGCTGAAGGAGCAGCACTTCATCTCAGCAAAGGGGCTGCCGTACCTGAGCCGGAAGCTGATCAAAGAGCAGAAATTGAGGAAGGCGCTGCACTCGAAAACGTCCACGAGCTACGACAAGCTGACCAAGCTGCTGGTGTTCTACCAGCTGTGGGGCCACAAGCTGTACCCGCGCATGGGGTTTGAGGAGTTTCTGAAGAGCGCCAGGCGGATTGGACAGGGCGCCATGGTGCGCAATCTGAGAGAGAGCATTATCAGGCAGGAGATGGGTGCTGGGGACGATTTCAGCACCGGGAGTGGTGGGCCAGGTGCTCCAGGGCCCGCAGGCGCACCCGCCGCGGTTCCCCAGCCGGCGTTCGACGACGGGGACGACGACCTGTTCGAGGAAAGCCTGTTCGTCAGGGACACACAGGCAGAAAAGGAGCAAACAACACCGCAAGATGATGAAATTGAAAGACAAATTGCCGAGTACGAAAAGTTCAATATGATCGAAGACACACTTTTCAGCTAGCAAAGGTGCACATTAGTCATTAGTAACGCAAAGCTCAAAATAGCAATGCAGTCGAAAATTTTTTCAGCTTTACACAGTAAAATGCCACAATTATTACACAATTTTCACAGTTTGCAGGAAATCTGAAATGTATAAAATGGTGGAAATTCCGTTAGTGGAAAATGTGTTGTTAGCCATAGCATAATAGCAGTACTTTGCACAATGTCGCTTAAGAGAAAACAGGACCAATTTGTCGAGCTCCACAACAACAAAAAAGTCAAGGTAATCTTCAACGAAGAGCGTCGCGACTCGTCCACCACCACGCTGTCAGATCTGGAGTCCAAGTTTGAGTCCAATTCTGACTCCAGCGACAACGAGGAGGACGAGATCGAGGAGACCCACCAGGCTGTGGTTGTCAACTCGTTTAAGGAGCCTTTCACCATAGTGCACAACTCTCCAAAGCATGAACTGACAGAGTACGAGGTGCTCATAGAGAATAAATACATCGGGCTGAACCCAGTCGACTGGAAGGGCCACAAGTACCAGTTTGGAATCTACTCGTTCCCATGGATCCAGGGCCGTGAGTCCTCAGGCATAATATCCAAGCTGGGCTCCAAAGTTGAGAATTTCAAAAAAGGCGACGAGGTGTTCTTCGTTTCCACCAGCTACAGAGACCTGAGAACATCCACGTTCCAGAAGTACAGTGTGTTCGACTCCAGGCTGATCTGGAAGAAGCCAGAGGGCCTGAAAATGAGCGAGTGCGGTGGGATCGGTGTCGGATTAGTCACAGCTGCAAGTGTGCTGGAAGAAACTGGCTGTGGATTTTTCGCATCAGCCACAGCGGAAAAAGAAACGAAACAAGACAATAAAGAGAATATAGAGAATAAAGAGAGCACCGAGAGTGTGAAAAGCATAGAGGATAAAGTGGAGGAAGAAGAAAAGACCCTGCTTATTTGGGGAGGATCAACAGGTGTTGGTTCATACATTATACAGTTATCGAAATTAGCTGGATTCAAAAATATAATTGTTATTGCATCATTAAAACACAAACAGCACTTGGAGTCACTAGGTGCAACTCATATAATAGACAGATTCCTGTCCAAGGAGGATATAATAGCTGAATTGAAAAAACTCGACAAAAACATCAGTGTGGGTGTCGATGTTGTGGGCAAGGAAACCTCAAACAACGTTATCGAGTTTCTCAACTTGAGCAAGCCTTCCAAAGAGAACAAAAAGACCTTCATTGGTGTTGTTGCAAAGCCATCACTATCTGAGGAGCACCTGGCAAACATCGATATCAAACAGGTGCTAATCAAGAAATTCCATGAAGACTTGGATTTCGGTAAAAGCTTGATTGGCAAGACCCAGCATCTGCTCAACGAGTCCAAAATCAAACCACAGAAGAACCTCAAGCTGTACAGCGGCTTCCAGGGGATCATTGATGGTCTAACGGACTTGGAGAAGTTTGGTGCAAGTAATGAGAAATATATAGTTGAGCTATAATGAATTAATGAGTGTTAGCGGTCTGTAAAGCCCTGCATATTTACAATAGTGTAGTGACTTGTACCGGGACTAAAAGCGGTCTAGCAGCTGCGCTGCCATTTCTGGTGTCTCCACCTCGCATGCGAATAGAAACTGATCCAACAGTGCAGCCGGTGCCAGCACGCCGAAGATGGCGCCTAAAGGTGTCCTGCTGCACGCTACGCCCGGCATAGCACCCCGGAGTGTCCTGCCTACCCTGCACGCTACGCGGCCATGGTGATTGGTCAAATCCCCAGTGGGTGTGGCAGAGTCACGTGACGTGCAATGCTCTGCCTGCAGATCCGCGTGCTGGGACCAAGCCGGAGCTGCAGTGTGGTTGCTGGGAGCAACCGGAGTTGTAGTTGCTGGGAGGTTGACCGGTTTGCTGCCAAGGCATTGCTAAATAAACTGTTTGGCGACTGGTCTTGGTGTTTCTCCTTGTGTTTCGGTAGCAATTGCTCCAGTTGGGCCTGGGTGTGGTATCCCGCAGCAAGCCGGCCAATCGCAGCTGAACCTGTAAGGCTTGATCTACTGAGAACTGACACATTTCTGATTGAGGCTGGTGGATTATGAGCGCTGGTTTGCACCATAGGTGTGTACTGTGTACTGTGTACTGTGTACTGTGTACTGTACTGTGTAGCTGTGTGCTGTGTACAAAACAACTCTGTGCAATTGTGTAGGGTTGCAACCCAGTGCTAGAGGCTAACTATTTCAAGCTTGAACTACAACTTAAGAAAAAATAGCCTATTGAGCTTTTATTATTTTTACTTGCTGATTTCTGGTTTCCGAGTTTTGTTCTTTCTTTTGTTCCCAACGCATCCAGACAACACCACCACGCCTATACACACCCACATCACCCTCTTCTGAGACCCAACTGCTGTAAAGAATTATATGCAGATATATGCAGCACTATGCACCACCAAGCACCAACCAGGGTGAGCCAGAGACGTCTACACAGGCAAAGGTTAGCGTATAATAGACATATGAAACAACTGAAGCATCTAGAAGGAGTAAACAAAGTCTCGTTTTGCCTTGGAATCCACGATTTTGAGGCTGGCATTGATCCTGTAAGGAGCCGGGCCCATGGCCTGGGCCTGGATGGAGAAAACCAGTGAGCCAGTAACCGAGCTGCCAGAGACGATGTTCACCTCAGTTGGCGAGACAGCAACTGAGCCACTGGACGACACGTCCGCAGCATCTGCAAGAACTTTTGCAGATGTGAAATAATAGTTCTGGTTGGAAGTCATAGTGAGCTGGACCTGGGTCCATGGTCCCAGCTCACCGGGAACAGTGATGTCCCAGTGTGGCTGTCCGTTTTCGAGCTTTCCAACGACAGATGGCTTTGCAGGTGCTGAGGGCACTGCACTTGCAGAGGACAGAGAGGATGAGCTCACTGAGGGCACTGCACTTGCAGAGGACAGAGAGGATGAGTTCACTGAAGAGCTCACTGAGGATGAGCTCACTGAGGAAGCAGACGAGCTCACTGGAGATGGTGAGCTCACTGATGGTAAGCTCACTGATGGTAAGCTCACTGATGGTAAGCTTTGGGAGGAGGATGAGCTTGCAGAGGACGAGCTTAGGGAGGAAGCAGACGAGCTTAGGGAGGTATAGTCGAGCAGGTCAACCAGGGCCGCCTGGAGCACAAACTGCACAGGGGCCGAGTCGTCGTCCGTAACCAGCTTTGCAAACACCTTCCGCAGATTGGCGTCAGCACCAGCATAGTCTGCGGCTGCCCAGGACCCCAGCAGCCGGAAGCAGGCAAAAGTGCTGCCCAGCACAGGCTCAGCGATCTGGAACGTCTCGCCAGACACCGAGCTCGCCCCAGAAACAGACCCGTCCTGCTGCACAACCTGGTACTGGTGCCACTCGTAGAGGCTTGCGGCAGAGCTTGCCGGGTCCACCTCGAACAGGACCTTCAGCTCGCTGGTGAACAGCTGCGGATCGACTGCAAAGTGGTACTCGAGGCAGATCTCAGCAGTCTGGTTGGAACAGCGACGTGCAACCGGGTACGGCGACTCGAACTCGGCAGGAATAGACGTCTGGCCCACTACCACGTGCTCGTCTGAGTCGTCCAGCACCACATGCGACGCAAAGCTGTAGGTGTCTGGGCCACTGAACGCATAGCCATCGCTGGTATAGCCTACCGGGTGCTGCTGAGACTTGTAGCTGACGGTGCAGAACAGGTTGTAGCTGGCGGCTGTGGAGACAATGCCCAGCTGGAGACTGATGAGCAGGATGTCGCTGAGGGCCAGCTCAGTGGTGTAGAAGGGTGCAGCTGGCGAGACGACATCGATGTCGTGCTGCAGGACGCTGTTCAGGTAGTAGCTCGAGCTCTCCACACTCACTGAGCCCGGCAGCACGCACTGCACAGACACACTGTCGATTCTGTCTATGTCGTAGACGGTGTCGCTTCCGTGGATCTCGATGCTGGCTACCATCTGCTGGTTCTGCTTGTACGCGGTGAACCGAGGGCTGACGATGCCGCTGGGCACTGTGGAGGTTGCAGTAGAGCTCGCAGAGCTCCCAGTAGAGCCCGCAGAGCTCCCACTGGACCCTGAGCTCCCACTGGACACAGTGGAGGTTCCAAGGGACCCTGTTGAGCTGGCTATGGACACAGTGGAGGTTCCAAGGGACCCTGTTGAGCTGGCTATGGACACAGTGGAGGTTCCAAGGGACCCCGTAGAGCTCACAGAGCTCAGGTTCGCATACTCCAGCACGTCAATCTCCTTGTAGTGGACCAAAAAGTCGATAGGGTACTGGCCGCTGGTGTACTCAACAGCTGCCGCAACAGACCTCTCGGCCACGGAGGCAGCTGCAAAGCCGGAGTCGAGCCATCTGGCGTACAGCCTGAAGCTCGAGAAGGTGCTGTCCAGCAGGCCCAGAAACTTGTAGCTCAGGTCGCCCTCGCTGGACACAACGGTCCCGTTCTTGTACACCAGGTCGCACCGGGTCCACTGGAACACCTGCTGGCTCTGCAGGCCCGGCACGGCACTGAACTGAACCTGCTCAGGAACCGTGAAAACTGCAGGGTCCACTGCAAAGCTGAAATCGATGCAGATATCCGAGTCTGAGCCCGTGGCACATCCCGCCACCTGCAGGTCCTGTGTCCCAAACGCCTGCGGCAGGGTGCTGGTGTACCCGGAGCCACCAATGGTGCCCGGAATGCTGAACTGGAACGTATCAGTGGTGCCCCAACGGGTGCCTGAATCGTCGTAGAACAGCAGGTATGTCGGGTTAGACAGGGTTTTAACGTCACACAGCAGGGCGTAGCTTGCGCTGGCAGCCGTGATGTCCGCCTCTATGGTGAAAACCAGCACATCCTGCGGGCCCAAGCCACCAGAGGTGATTTTGCCAGAACCAGTGACGGTGGTTGTGGTTCCGGCGTTAACCGCATACGAGCTGGAGCCCACGGTGAACAGGCCGTCCGGGGACGAGCACTGCACCTCCACCGACATGATCTGGTCGATATCGAAGATGATGTCGGCGCCATGGACCTCGACGGTTGCGAGAAGCTTATCGCCAGACACGTTGCCCGCTACTCGCGGGGTGATGATGCCGCCCGTAGGCAGTGGCAGTGCGGATGCCCTGGTAGGCTCAGCAGTCCCGGTAGGCTTAGTAGAGGATGGGGAGGAGCTGCTGGCACTGGAAATGGCACTGGAAATGGCACTGGAAATGGAGCTGGTGGAACTGCTGGCACTGCTGGCACTGCTGGCACTGCTGGCACTGCCACTGGCACTGGAACCGGCCCGCGCAAAGTCCAGCACGTCCACAATGTCCGCGTACACGTTCCCTGCCAGCACCCCAGGCTCCACATACTGCGGGACGCTAAACTCAGCCGTCAGCGACCTTTCCACCGCCGTCATGCCCGCGTACGACGCATCCACCCAGTTCGCCAGCACCCTGACACCGGCAAACTGCGCCAGCGGCACTGTGTACTCGGCTGCAACCACGTAGGGGCCCTTGCCGGCGTCAGATGGGGCCACTGCCGCACTGGTGTACAAAACAGCGCCCTCGTTCGAGACGTACTCGCACTGCACAAGCTCAAATGGCGCCGTGCCCTTGTACCGGCCCTGCTGGGACGAGAACTGCAGGTCCAGCGGGTCTGCAAACACCGCTGGGTCCAGGTAGACTGGGTAGAACACACAGATATCGTAATTTGGGTCCTGGCACGCCTGGGCCGCCGTCTGCGGGTACTGGATGGCATCTGGCAGCTGTGCTGGGTACTGCACGACGCCGTCCGACTGGCCTGCGGTGTCGGTGAGCTCGAACTTGACGTACGTGGAGAACAGGTCGTTGGAAGTCACCGCATACGGATAGTACGCCGTGATGTGGTTCGCATAGTCGCTCCACGACAGCAGAAACGCCACGGTGTACGACGTGCTGCCTGTAGCCACAATCTGGTACACCAGGCTCATGGTGCACTGCTGGTCCGCCTTGCTCATGGACGAGCACGTGACCTGGAAGCTGTTGGCGTCAAAGTACTTGGACTTGGACTTGTTGGACTGGACCGAGGTGGCACTGGAGAACTTGACCCCGGACGCGCTGGACAGCGTCAGCGTGACTCCACCACTGTACTTCAGGTTGGCCAGCTGGTTCGACTGCAGCACCACATTGACGAAGACGTAGTTGCCCTGTATGTAGCCGCTGACAGAGGGTGCTCCGCCCGCCAGGGAGTAGGCAGGCTGGGCCGAGCCTGCACAGGCTGCTCCCAGCACGTTGAGGGCCAGCACGAGTAGGTTAGCTAGCAGCATGCTGTATAGTGTGGTAAGGAGTCTGGCAAACTGCTGGCGCCCACCAGGCATTTATACGCCCAGTTCTGCTGCAGGTCCATTGCTAGGGTTCCACTGCTAGGGGGTGACACTTCAAACGACTGCACGATCATTTGCGGTGTCATTTAGTAGATAGTGGGCCCAGGCCTGGGGCTGTTCTTACAGTTATGTGCTTATGCTGGCCCTTTGGTACTAGCTGCTGGGTCCTGAGCCACCGGGAATCCCTCGCACCATCTGCTGGGGCCCTGAGCCACCTGGCGCATCTAATAAAGCCCACATTCGTCTCTTTGCACCCTGATCTGTGCCAGCTGCACCTGCGTGGTCCTTCCCAAAAGATAAGAATCCTCTTATTTCCTGTCGTCGTATACCCTACACGAGCCGCGCGCCGTCGTTTCACCGCCTGGCACGCGGCATATTGTGGCAGCTCAGGCACCCCAAGATGCATGGCCCCAGAACTAGACAATAGCCGGCAGTGGCACCTCAAGCACGGGCTGGGGTTAGTTCCAGTTAGTGCCAGGGCTGCGTACTAAACCGGGCTAATGAACCTGCGCAGATCTGATGCTGTGGAGGTGCATTAGCCAACGTCAGCACGCTCGGCTGCTGGCCAGAAGGTGAAATTTGACCCGGCAGCTGACCCAGCTCCAAGCCCCCTGATCCAGCAGTGACATGACGCTCTGCTGGGACTCAGCGTGCAAAAGCACCAGCTGGGCTAGCACTGGACAGGTACTTGTCGGTCACTTGCCGGTCACACCAGCTGGTTGCAGCGTCATCAAATTTGGAAATTGCCCACACATAATAGGCACCGATACTCGATCAGAGAACAAAATCTGGTTGCGTAGTGTAGAGGTTATCACTGTGGATTCTGAAGATTAATTTCGGAGCGTTCCACTAACCCCAGTTCGAATCCGGGCGCGACCAAATTTTTTTTTGCTTTTTTTTTGAATCTCATCCTGCATTGGATCTGGGAGTAGCTGGGATTAGCTAAGTAGTTAGCTAAGTGTAACGGCTGCTTCACCAGCTGACTAACCAGATGACTAACCAACTGACTGTTTAACCAGTTAGCTGCTTCACCAGCTGACTATATAACCAACTAACTGGCTTGAAAGTTTAGAAAGTTACTTGGCCAATAACTGCTCAACCACTAACTGCCTAGCCAGCTAATAGTTTAGCCAACTAACTTTTAACCAGCTAATTGAACACTAACTCAACCCTTCATAACCCAACTGCTTTACTATCTAACTGCCCAGCTAACTATAACACTGCTTAGCTGACTGTAGTTGTATCAACCACTGTCTACGAATCTACTGCCTCGTAAGTTGAACTCATCGTTTCTACAGCTGGTTTAGGAAAAGAAACTCTCACCTCAGCAAGTTCAAATAAACCCAGCCGAGCTCATAAGAGCACAGCTCTGCCTCTGAGCCTGCCTCGCATTTAATAAACTACCAACTCTTCAGATCAAAGCAAAAATCAACTTCAAGTCGCTAAACATCACTAACTAACACCAACTAACCTTTTCTTACGCACCAGTGGTTGGCAGCTAACTGTCACAGTTCACTATTGACAGCTACCTGTCACAGCTAGCTACTGATCTTCTTACGTCTTGAAATGATCGTTGACCCAGCCAGGTTCAGCTCGAATGCTCCATTCAGATCGTGACCCATCTTGACCTCAACCTTCCCTACTACTCCGCCTCTGCTATCCTCGACATCACCCTCCTCCTCTTCTTCCAAGATCTCTGGGGCCCTGTTGCGCTTGTGCAGCTTCTCTTCGCCAATTCTGTGCACCGCATTACCAATGTCAAACGCATCCTTCATAACACGCGCCTGTGGCGAGTACATGTCCGTGGCAGATCTTTGGAACTCAGGGTAGTGGTAAAATACTGGCTTCTTGATTGGCACGTAGTTCAGCCATGGGTCTCTTAATAACTCGTCAATCGTGTATCTCTTTCTTGGGTCCACCTGCAGCAGCTGTCTCACACAGTTCTTCGCGCCAGCACTGATTTCATCCCACCAAGGCTGCAGAAACTGGTATTCACCCTTGGCAACTTTCTGGGTCAACACATCAATCTTCTCATCATAAAACGGTGGAAATCCACAAAGCATCGTGTACAAGACACACCCGATGCCCCACATGTCCACCTCCTTGGAGTAGTGCTCGTCCCGCACAACCTCCGGGGCAGTGTACCCAACAGTACCGCATGGCGTCTTGGTATCATCCTGCCAGATCTGCTTCGACAGACCAAAATCAGCCAGTTTCAGCACACCTATTCCACCGCCCCCGTAGCCGTTCTTGAACACGCCCTCGTCCACTTTGTTCGGGTCGTCGGTGCGTCTCAGCTTGCGGTGCGTGCTAGGAATAATGGGAATCGGCTGGAACAGCAGGTTCTCAGGCTTGATGTCTCTGTGCACAACACCAACCTCGTCGTGCAGGTACTTGATGGCGTCACACAGCTGCTTGAGCACGTGACGCGACAGGTCCTCGCTGAAGTAGGTGAACTTGACAATCTCGTTGAAGATCTCACCACCGTTCAGCAGCTCCTGCACAATGTAGTAGTGCTCGTCCACCTCGATAAACTCGATAAACTCCACAATGTTGTCGTGCTTGAGCTGCCTCATTATGGTCACCTCCTTCAGCACGCTCTGCTTCTGGTTGGCGTCCAGCTGGAACTTCTTGATCACCTTGACGGCCACAGCCTGGTTGGTGATCAGGTTAACTGCTTTGTACACCTCGGAAAACGCCCCCTCGCCAATCTTTTCCTGGAACTGGTACTTGCTGATGCCCTGGTACTGCACACGCTCGTTGTCCGACGCAACCAGCTCGTCCGCAAGCTTATCATAGCTGAAGTTGTCCCTGGCCTCTTTCTCTTCTGTGATAAACCCATTCCCTACCAGCGTAGATGAACTGCCATGGTTCTTGCCATGGCGTATGAAATTCTTCAGACTCTGTTTCCCACTGTTAGCCGCTGCCTCCTGCACACCACAAACGCGCTCCCACGCTGCCTCACTACTCACATCAAACATCACGAGCAATCAAACTACTCGCACTGGCCAATATCTAGCTAAAAATATCCGTCCTCACCTCTGGCAAAAACACACCTGACAGTCTATCACACTTCTAGCCCGCTCTAAGCAATTCTAAGCGTCTCAGTGTACTCCAGCGGCTTTTGGTTCCCCTTAGCTGAAATGCTGAATTCAATTTCGCTGAAATTAAGCAATTAATTGCAGATTCAATTGATTTTTTTTTTTTTTTTTTTTCATTTTAGATTTATCAGGACAAACCACCAGGATGGAGGCTGTTTGTGTCTCTGTGAACACAATTGCGGTTGATAAGTACTGCCGGTTTGTGCAGGGTGTGGCCAACCGCAAGCGCGCACTGCCTGAGGAGAATGGGCACGCGTACTTGGCTCTGGTGGACACAGCGATAAGGACAAGCGCCCCGGTGGCGCACCAGGACCAGGAAGTGGCAGTCAAAGACCCGCATATCAACGTTGTGGGCAGCCAGGTAGTGTTCTCGAACCGGGCCAACTCCAACAAGCCGTCCAACAAGCTGGCCAAGGCCGAGCTGCTGCGGGTAGAGCTCGATGAAGACCAGCTGAAGGTGTTTGCCAACCATTTGAAGATGCTGACGATCCAGCCCACGCGCTCAGGCAACTTCATCAGGGTCGAGACAGACCCGCTGGTTCTGAAGTTCCAGCATGGCGTGCTCCACGCCCACTTCCACTACAGAATCTCGGTGATCGAGTCCATCTCTCCCATTATGCCAAAGAATATAAGGCAGAAAATAGACCTCGTGCTCGACATTGCACCACACACAGCCTCAGAATCACATATAGACTCGAAATATTTCTATGATCTGATCACCAAAACCACGCAGAACCTGAGCCTGGTGAACAAAATACCCATTGTGGCAGAGCTCAACACTGATTTACTGAAATTCCAGGGAGAAACACTACAGTGGCTACTGCAGAAGGAGAATAACCTCTATGTTTTTGAGAAGCATGCCAGCGTCAAGATCCCGTTTTGGGAGCAGGGAAACGAGTCCGAGCTCTCAGACGACCAAATCAGAACTAAAATCGACTATATATCGTTTGGGTTTGAACTAATACCACATCTGGATCAAAGCATTTGGTACAACAAGTACACGGGCAACATCTGCTCTAGAAGCCAGATGATTAAGTACCTGTCTGAGATCCAAGATTACCGAGGCGGTTCAGGCTTGCTTAGCGAGGAAATGGGTCTGGGTAAAACTGTCGAGATCATTTCACTGATTTTACTGAACCAGCGACCAACCGAGGAATTGAATCAGCAGTATTTTGACCCATCCCGCGAGAGACTTGTAACAAAGATCAAATCAACTTTAATCATCTGTCCCAACTCAATTTTATACCAGTGGAGCGACGAGATCTCTTTGCATTCACCTAACTTGTCCGTTTTCATATACGAAGGAGTTGGCAAGTTCAAGCAACCCCCCACTGAGGTGGCACAGATGCTCAGCACGTACGATGTGGTGCTAGTTTCATTTCAAACCATTTCCAGGGAGGTTCACCATGCACATTTCAAACAGAGACCCAAGAGACAGCGCACTGCAACTTCAAGCACAAAAAGTTACAAGTTGACAACCACTGCTAAAAAGAACAATTTCGAGATTGATTTTGACAATTTAGTACTACTCCCCGAGCAAACTGAGATATTAACAGAGATGGTTCAAGACTCAAAAGACTCTGAGGTATCTTCAGAACAAATTGACTATTCATCCCCACTAGTTCTGGTTAATTTCTGGAGAGTCATTGTGGATGAAGCTCAGTTGATGGGGAAGACCCTTTCTAACGCATGCCAAATTGCAACAATGATTCCACGTTATCATTCATGGGCCGTTTCAGGAACACCAATCAGAAATAATATCCAAGATTTGAATTCGCTTTTGAGTTTTCTACAAATTCATCCGTTTAATTCAAACAACGCACTGTTTGACGTGCTTTTGAAAACTCCAGATGATTTTAACAGACTGTTTGGGAGATTGACTTTAAGACACACAAAACAAATGGTGGCTGATGATATCACTATTCCAAATCAAGAAAAAATCCTGCTAACCATACCATTTGGTCCAGTTGAGTTAGACAATTATCAGGAACTTTTCAAGAATTTCTTGCAGGAAGTTGGATTGAATGAGAAAGGTGAACCAATGGTTGAAGGGTGGGAACCATCAATGTCCTATTACAGCTCAATGAGAAAATGGCTAGTTCGTTTGAGAAGAATTTGTTGTCATGCTAATATTGGAAAAGATTCAACTGATAACCAAAATTTACTCCAGACGATTGATCAGGTTTTAGAAAATTTGATAGTTAATTTGAAAGATCAAATTATAGGGTATGAAAGACAAAAAATATCCGCCAATCTACTTATTGGTCAGGTTTATGAGAAAGTCAAAAGAACAGACGAAGCATTGTATATTTGGGAGAAGCAGAGAGATCAAATTGAAACCAAAATTCAGTCACTGAGTAAAAATGATTATGTTAGCTTGAGATCTTTCAAAAGTTTACTACATTCTGCTTATTTTTTTATTGCATCAGGATACTTCCAAAAATATAGTAAGCCATTGGAGAATTTAATCGCAAATGTGAACTTGACAATGAAGCAGCTTGAGTATAAGCTTCAGATGGGGAATTTGGATCCTCAGTTATCCAGTCACATCCCTTGGAACTCGGGTATTTATTCACAATCAGTAAATGGAAATGAAGAACGTGACGTTTTGATTGATTCCATAAAAAGACTTCAAGAGGCAAAAGAAATTGTTGAACAGAATGTTGATCTTGATGAAGGACTTGTTTATTACAGAGTTTTGAATGAGGAGGAGCAGCAGTTCCAAAATTTGGAAAATGAGTTTTACTCGAAAGCTCAATTGATTAGAAAAGAGTTATTGAGTGAGCCTATCAAAAACGTTGAGAAACAGATCTTGAAACTCCCCAAATCATTTAAACTAGCAACTATAAAGATTAACAGTAATGATATTTCTTTTAATATATCGTTACCAAGTCATTTCTACGTTAAATTCTCAAATGTGGTTGATGAAATAAACAGTCAATCCAGGGTCTTGAACAATTGGTGCATTGAGTTGCTGGATCTTATAAGCGAGCCTTTACTTGATTCAGTTACGGAGCCCAGTGGAGAAGAATATGAAAAGTCGCTGATCGCCCAGGAAAGAGTTCCTATTTTTCTGGATCTTTTGCAGAAGGCGATTTTGGACCGTGGGTTATTGATTAACGGTAAAGACTCCGAAGACAAAATTCCTAAGAATGATGTCAACTTTGGTGACGAGGATGACTCACCGGTCAGAAAGGCAATTGAATCTCAATACCCAAGCTTAAATTTGACAAACTCTCTTAGATTACTGATTGTTGAATCAAAGTCAGTTCTACTAAACTTGCAAAGTTACTCAAATACTGAGGTTGATGATTTTAGCAAACTGATTTTAATTTTGAAGAACTCATTTGAGCAGTCGAAGGAGGAGTTGTCAACATTTAAAAAGTTTTTCAGAAGTTTGAACGATTGTTATAACTCAAGAATTAACTATTTCAAGCAACTGCAAGAGCTGTCTGACAATGTTCAAGAATTACAAGAAGTAATAGAGTCAAGTGAGGAAGCTGACAATAAAGTGAGCAGGATTCTGTATGATCTCAATGCAGTTGAAACCAAGTTGCAGTCCAGCATGTCTAGATTGAGATATCTGCAGTCACTTGCGGCCCATCATCAAAGGGACAACGAGAACTTATGCGTGATTTGCCGTGGAACAATAACGATTGGGTCGCTGACAAAGTGTGGGCATCATTATTGCAAGAGTTGTTTGAACGAATGGCTAAAAACGCATTCCAAATGTCCAATGTGCAAAGAGAAAGTTATAAAAGATGAAATTTATAACTTCACACTGAAGCACGAGAGACTACAATTCAAAATGATTTCAAATTCTAACGAGTCAAATGAAGTTTCACAGATCTATACACAGCTAGATAAATCGACGATTGATAAAATCAACTCTCAGCAGACGAGAAAAAACTATGGAACCAAAGTTAACATCATTGTTAAGCAGTTGCTTTGGTTGAAAAGAGAGAACCCAACTGTTCAGGTTGTTATTTTTTCACAATGGCCTCAGTTGTTGTCCATCATTGGGAGTGCTTTAACCGAGAATGGCATTTCATTCTTGGGATCCAAGAACTCATTGGACAAACTGGGCGGTGGAAGACGCTCGACTCTACAAACTGATATCACGCTTTTCAAGAAAAACCCAACAATTACCTGCTTCCTGCTAAATGCCAAAGCTGAAGCGTCAGGGCTGACTCTGATCAATGCGACACACGTCTTCTTATGTGAGCCGCTGGTCAACACGGCGCTGGAGTCACAAGCCATCTCCCGTGTGCACAGAATTGGGCAGACCAAACCCACAACCGTTTGGACGTTTGCGGTTGCTGGCACGGTCGAGGAGAGCATTATGTTGATGACTACGAGAAAGAAGCTCGACAAGAACGAGAATCTACAGGTTGAAGATTTCAACCAAACCACCAAGTCTCTAGTCGAGAAGAACGGTGAATTTGTGAAGGATGACGATCTATGGAGCTCCTTCTTCAGCGCGTCTCTGGCATCAACAACTGCCTGAAACGTTAACTTTCCGAGATAAAATAACACACAACCTTCTTACACACAAACCTCCTTACGAGATAATTGAAGGTATAGCCTCTTTCTCCCTG
Source organism: Starmera stellimalicola (assembly GCA_030580055.1). Taxonomy (NCBI): domain Eukaryota; kingdom Fungi; phylum Ascomycota; class Saccharomycetes; order Phaffomycetales; family Phaffomycetaceae; genus Starmera; species Starmera stellimalicola. The sequence continues at coordinate 292,553 of JAKTSD010000004.1, read as the reverse complement.
AGATAATTAAGACACAAACTTCCTGAGATAATTTTTAGACACAATAAATATTTTTTTGTAAAATAAATCTGTGAAAAGTAAACAAAGCCAATAATCCTGTTTTAAGCCACGTTAAAGCGGACAATTCGAGCACTACGAAGTACCAACAGACTTATTAAGTGCTGATCCAAGCTGCAATCGAGCAATCACTTGATATTCAGTGAGTTTAAGAGTGGTTCAAGGCGCAATCTTAATCATCTCAGAGTTAACCACTAAATAGCAACCACAAAGACGTACAGCAACATAGCGCTATGACACAGGAGGCGGCAAGTAGCTCAAACGAATACAACAATGAGAATATGCCAGCTAGTCGGGGATCAGATGCTCAAACCAGCGGGAAGGCGCCCCAGCCAGGCGAAAACATTGGTGTGTCAAATGGCAACAGCCTTTCTACCAAAGGAAAGATCAACGAGCCCCAGACAATCTCCAACAAGTACACGATTGACATTGACAGAGCCGAGGAGAAGGTCAAAGAGGGCCATGCGGAAGATAGAGAGGGCGATGGCGGACAGGAAGAGGATAAAGAGGGAAAAATGCCAGATGTACCAGCAAACAACGACAAAAGACCTGTTTCAATGGGCACCATTGGAACGCCGAGTGGCGTAAGGAAACAACCACCGCCAAAACTCGAAATAAATGACAAATCGTTTGATGGGTCTGCAAGTGATGCTCCCCCAACTTGGTTCAGAAGACTGTCCAAATTCACCCCAGCCTCGAATTCCAGCTCGACACCCAACACCGAAGATTCCAAAAGATGGACAGAGTTGAAACACGCATTGAGGTTTGTCAAGCCAAAAAGGGACCAGCAACAAGGGGCTGGGACCGAGGCTGAGCCAGTCTCACCAACTTCTCAGCAGCAACAAGAAAAGCAGATGCTCGATGAGTCTGAGCTACAGGCCCGAGTCAGAGCTTCTAATTTAGTCACGGCGTTGCTTTCAGGTGTGCCTGCAGCATTGTTTGCCGGGTCGTTTTTCGAATCGGATGAGCATGGAAGCAGAAGAGCTCCTTTGCTATTATCAATGTTGGATATCAAAGTGGAGAGGTTCCCAAGTAAACATAACAAGAAGTTTAAAATCAATTTGGAATATGGGGTTGGGCCAGAAAGACTTAGATGGTATGTTGTTAAAGACCTAAGATCCTTGATCAGTTTACATTCAAGATTGAAGCTATCGTTTTTCCAGGCTGCGAATTTCAAAGGCTACAAACCGGTTCGTTTACCACGGTTTCCCAAAAGCACAGAAGAGGAGCATGAAGCGCATGATGAACACCATCATACGTTTAATGACGGATATCTCTCTGCATCAAGAGTTAAAAACGGGCGAACAGTTTTGAACAATCGCATACACCAAGATTTTGACCAGGCCAGTATGAACTTGAATTTGGACCTTCACTCATTTGACTCAAGTCAGCAAGGTCGATTGAGTGCTAATTTGAAAAACATGTTTTCAAAAGTGTCAGGAATTGATCCAAATGATTCAAGATTTGATCACTATGATGTGAAACTCGAAGCTTATTTGAAAAAACTGGCGTTGAGTTTATCTTTACGTCCGCAAGCAAACAGACTATTCCAATTTTTTGAATTGTCGCCCTTGAGTGTGATGTTAAGTTATGAAAATGGATATCAAGGGAAGCAGGGATACCTGTTTGTTGGTTCTACTGCAAAAGCTCAAGGCTGGAGAGTTGGTCATTTGAAAATACGTGAATTCAAAGAAATGGTGGAAAGACACACAAACAAGTGGTTCTTGGTTAGAAACTCATATATAATGTACGCCTCAGATATCCATTCGACAACAGTTCTAGAAGTGTTCTTAGTTGACTCAAGCTTCAAAGTTACTTATTCTGGTGTCGAGTTCACAGAGAAGGCTAAACAAATTGAGACTAATAATCCCGATCAGAATGACACTGACTCCATTTCTGATAATTCGTTTGTTAATGCAGAGATCATTGATGATACTGAAGGTAATAAGGCAATATCTTCAAGAATGTCAATCAAATTAGAAAATGGTGAAAGACAGTTGAAGTTTTACGCAAGATCTAAATATCAAATAAAATTATGGTTAGATTCAATTGAAACTATGCAGAAAAATACAATTTGGTCAAAAACTCATCGTTTCAATAGTTTTGCTCCAGTTAGGGAGAATTGTTTTGCACAATGGTTTGTTGATGCTCGTGATTATTTCTGGGCAGTTAGTTCCGCTATGGAATTAGCAAAAGATGTAATTTACATTCATGATTGGTGGTTAAGTCCTGAGCTTTATATGAGAAGACCTGCGAATGGTAATCAAGAGTTCCGTCTAGACAGAATTTTAAAGAGAAAAGCTGAGCAAGGTGTTAAAATATTTGTTATCGTTTACAGGAATGTTGGTGCAACAGTTCCAATTGATTCACTGTGGACGAAACATTCCTTGATTGATCTACACCCAAATGTTCATGTTTTAAGATCACCAAATCAGTGGCTACAGAATACTTACTTTTGGGCTCATCACGAAAAGATATGTATTATTGATCATACTGTTGCATTTTTAGGTGGTATTGATTTATGTTATGGTAGATATGACACACCAGATCATGTTTTATGTGATGATTCTCCATATGACTTTGCTGATACAAGTAATGAGACGGGTGATTCACCAACTGAAGAAGATGTACAGTTTCAAAAATTCCCAGGTAAAGATTATTCAAATCCAAGAGTTAAAGATTTCTATAACCTAGACAAACCATATGAATCAATGTATGATAGAAATGCAGTTCCAAGAATGCCATGGCATGATGTGCATATGGTTACTGCTGGACAAACCGCCAGTGATTTATCAAGACATTTTGTTCAAAGATGGAATTATTTATTAAGACAGAAGAGACCATCAAGACCAACACCATTATTGACGCCACCACCTGAGTTTACACCTGAACAGTTGAAACATTTTCAACTTACAGGAAACTGCGAGGTCCAATTATTGAGATCTGCAGGTAATTGGTCACTGGGGTTGAAAGAAACAGAGAAATCTATTCAAACGGCATATTTGAAGCTGATTGAAACTTCAGAACATTTCATTTATATTGAAAATCAGTTTTTTGTTACAAGTTGTGAACTTAATGGAGTAATTGTCAAAAACAGAGTTGGTGATGCGATTACTGAAAGAATTATCAGAGCACACAGAGAAGGTAAAAAATGGAAAGCAGTAATTGTTATACCATTGATGCCGGGGTTTGAGAGTCAAGTTGATGAAGCTGACGGTTCTTCAGTCAGATTGATTATGCAATGTCAATATGCTTCAATCTCCAGAGGTGAAAGCTCAATTTTTGCTAAGTTGAGAAAATTGAACATTAATCCTTATGAATACATTCATTTCTTTTCATTAAGAAAATGGGGAAGAATTGGACCAAATAGAAAACTGGTCAGTGAACAGTTATATATTCATGCCAAAATATTGCTAGTTGACGACAGAGTTGCATTAATTGGATCAGCAAATATTAATGAAAGATCACAGAGAGGAAACAGAGATTCTGAAATTGCAGCTATTGTTAGAGATACTGATACTGTTGAGACTAAAATGGATGGCAAACCGTATAAGGCTAGTCGATTTTGTCACTCATTAAGAGTCAGATTGATGAGAGAACATCTTGGTATTGATGTTGATATTATTGATATTGTTGAAAGAAGGTTTAACAAACTAGAGAGAATTGCGAAAGAAACTGAGGTTGGCCTTAGATTTAAAACAAACAATTTCAATAATAAAGAGAATGAATTGAAGTCATCAATGGTGGAGCTAGCATCAAGAGATGTTTTAGGAATGCCAGGTGGTACAGCTAAATGGAAACAATTCAAGAAAGAAAACAAACAAAATGATGACGAAGAAGATGAATATAAGATTCAAGAGGCATTTCAAAATATTGATAGAAATGATGGAAAAGTGCCTTCAGAAGATGAGGGATTACCACACGAATTAAAAGAAGCAAATCAACCAAAACCACAAAAATTATTCTATCATTCGTTCAATAACAGAGCAAGAGAGCAAAATTCTGGTATCAAAGATAATAAAAAATTTAGTACAGATTCCAGAATCTCTAATAATAAAGAGCATAAAGCTGATGTTGCAGGAATGGGTAACGATCATATGAAATCTAAGGAATTTAAACAGTATAAATTGAACGCAGTTAAATCATTAGAGGCATGGGCCAAGATCTCTATGGTTAACGATTTGAATTCTGTTTTTTTACCAAATGTTGATCAAGTTTTAGAGTTTCTTCATGATGAGGATGAAATAGCTATTGAGAGGGATCTGAATCCTGAAGAAAGTATAAGTACTGAAGCTGAAATTTTGATTTCAGAAAGAAATGAAGAAAGATGGAATTTATTGAAAAGAATTGCGTACTTACAAAGAGTTGCAGGTAAACAAAAGCTACAGCATGATGAAGAGAACGCCAAAAGAAGTAAACTGGGATTGCCAATATTACCAAGTGTCTACTCTGACAAAGAATTTGAGCAAATTTTTAAGATTAAAGAAATCTTAGGGAATGATAACTCAATTAATAATGGGCATATCAATTCCATATTGAAGGAGGAAGTGTTGAAATTCCATGATGAGAAAAACAATGGACATAACAAAGGTAGTAGTGGAGGAATCATTAATCATGGCCCTGATGCTAATAAAGATGATTTAGTGTTTGGACTAGATAATTCAGTTAGCGACTTGAGAGATTATGATGACTTGTCTGGTGATGTTCCAGTTTTAAAGTTGAATCAAGATGGTATTGATGCAGTTATATCTACATTCAGCGATGACAATACTAAACGGGCGAACAAATTTTTAGATCCATATTGTTTTGATGATCCATTGGATGATTCATTCTTTGAAGATGTTTGGTTTGACAATGCACTAAGAAACACAAAGATATTTAGGGAGGTGTTTCATTGTCAACCTGATGATCAGGTCACAACGTGGAAAGACTATAAGGATTTTGCGAGACTCAACCTTGCGTTTGGGTTAGCACAGGACCAAGAAATGAACCAGAGAGCTCAAATGATGAAGAAGAACACTCCGTCCAATGTTAGCTTTGATGCAGACAACGGATCAGTCCACGGAGAGATCAATAGTGTATTAACTCAAGAGGAATTGGACAAAGCGGCGTCGGAGCAACCAAACGGTGAACTCGGAGGCCCGCCAGAAGAACATCACTCATCAGAGGATGATGCACTGTCACCATACCACGACGATTCTGACGGGCCAATAGCAAGTGGCACGGCAGAGGGCGAGGCGCAAACCACCAAACCAGTATTTGCCTCGCATCCACGAAAGGGAAAAAGCAAGAGCAGCACGTACGGCCTGAGAAAGAGATCGCCAATGATGAGAGAGAAGGTGTACGAGAGGGAGACTGCAGACACCTTGCTTGAAGAAGTACAGGGGCATCTAGTTTTGTTCCCAGTTGACTGGTTGTACCGTGAGGTTGAGAGCGGCAACTGGTTCTACAACATGGACAGGTTGCCGCCTATTGAGGTGTACGACTGATGGGTGAGAACCTGGCTCTGAGGGTATAGCTGGCTAAAGGAGCAGGCATGCCCTAACGCAGCGCCGTGGCGTATTATTTCCCGATTAGGAAGTCAACGCCCGGTGTTTCTTATCAGCTTATCAGAGCTGTCAAATCATTCAAGATTGTCGAAGTTTAGGACATTAGGTGAATGAAGTTGGATTGGGCATTTATGGCAGAAGAATTGATATAGAGCTGGTTGGAAATGAGAAGGAGTGAGAGCCGGGGCAGGTCTAATGCTTCGAAGCACCACAGCAGTCATATGGTGGCTGGTGACGAACCAAAGAGGCCGTCATTGCTTAATACCAGCACACGAGAGGACTCTAACATATCGTTGATACGGCTTTCTAGCGACAGCGACATCAGCTTGAGCAGCAAGAAGACCAGCAAGCAGCACCACAGGAGCTCAGGGCTGATCAAGAACCCCATGGCGACCTACAACAACGAGGTTGTTGACACGGTTCTGAACCACGATAAGATTGTGCAGTACCGGACCGGGGGTCGGCCAGGGTCTGTGTCCATGGACTGCCACGACCTGGTGCCTGCGTTCAACGACCTGACGATCGACCTGGAGGAAGGTATGAACGGGAGGATCAACGAGAAGTACGCGCCTGGGTCTGCGAAAGCAAGCTCGGTGCTGGAAGACTTTGACAACCACTTCAGCAGGCCGCACAGCGTGAAGAGCGCCAGCGTGAAGACCGGCCGTGGCAGCAGCTTCATGAACCAGGAGATTGACCTGAACGGGTTCATGTCTGATGTGCTGAGCGAGGATAGCAGTGTGGAAAAGGGCCGAATCCAGCAGAGAATCCAGTACCTGAAGACGCTGCACGAGAAGGAGCTGAGCAGCGAGAAGACCAGGCCCAGCCAGCTGAGCGTGGAGCAGAAGGTGGCGCTGGAGTTTGTCAAGAGGCAGCTGAGGTCGCTCAGACGGTACAATGCTAAGCCGATGCTGTCTGCCGTCGAGAGAACGCACGAAAGCGTACCCAGCGCGAAGAACATAGCCAAGAGCGGGCCCAAGAGCAGCCCGCGTGACGCGGGCAGGGTGGATGCTGCGCACGCGAAGAACGAGACGAGGAAACGGGTGGCTGCGCTGTTCAGCAAGGGCAGTGAGCTGTCGAACGAGCTGTGGAGAGATTTCCACGAAAAGTCCTCAGTGACGTCGCTGAGCACCAACGGCACGCTCACCACAGACAACTCTGGGTCGCTGTACCGGGCAGCTGGCACGGCGGAGACCAGCCTGCACCTGCTGGGCCCCAGCGAGCTGGCAAGACAGGAAGCGGACGCCATCAAGGACAGCTTCCACAGCTTCAGAATGAGCACGGGCCACGGGCAGGGCCCCGGCACCAGCCCGGAGGCCAGCCTGTCCGCAGCCCCAGCACGCGTCGCCTCCAACGGGCCGTCGCCCTGCTCCTAGGCAGTGTATTATATAAGCAATAACACTAAATTATGTAATCACACAGTAGAGCTGACGGTGATGATACCAGCTTTTTATTTTGGCTGCTCTAGTCCCATGTCTCCAAGATAGGAAGGTGTTAGGTGTTATGGTGCTGTGTCAGGGCCTAGCAGGCGTGAGATACTAAGGTTTAACTGTGTTGTGTTGGAGATGAAACTAATATTAAAGATTATGGTTAAGTATTGGTAGGTGGATGAACTGAATCAAGATTGAAATAGTTAGTTGCACTGTGTGATGGATGTGACTCTAAGATTTTTGGTATAGATTATTTGGTCATTATTCCATTATCAGATTACAGATGAGTGATTATTTGATTATTGATGATTGGACATGATGTAGATATTGTATTATTATATAATATCTATTAGAGGCTACAGATTAAATTATAGTTGTGTCATTGGTTGTAATATGTGAAAGTACCTGACTATATTGCTTTCAATGGTCTACTTTGTAGAAGAGCACTGGGGTTAAGGTAGGCGGAATAAGATTGAGACCGATTACTACCAAGTATAACTCCGCTTTCCAGCGATAACTGTTAGAGGTAAACTGTTAGAGATGAACTGTTGAAGGTAATCTGTTAGAGACGAACTGTTGAAGGTAAACTGTTAGGAACTGTTAGAGGTAAACTGTTAGGGTAAACAATTAAAGTTAAAGATAACTGTTAGAGTTAGAGCTGAACGTTTAAAGTCAGCAACAAACTATTAGAGTTAGAGTAACTGTAAAGTTAGAGGTAAACTGCTGGAGCTGGAGATAACTGTTAGAGTTAGATGGTAAAGCGATCAATGGCAGGCCCAAATCCACTAGCAATGACATAAGCAATGACAAACCACACTTTACAATTACATAATTGCTGACGCAGCAATGACATAAGCGCTTACGTGCTAGAAGCACAAGCGGCTGCGCACAAAGCGGTTTAAACTTCTCGACAAGCTGAAATTGCGGTGAAGCAGGCCAGGAGAGCAGTGAGGCGAGAAGACAGCGCAGGATGGTGAGCTTCATGAATCCGTTCAAAGGCAAGAGGGAGAACGAGGCCAGTGGGGCCGGCAGCGGGAACATTTTGTCCAGAATAAGCTCAGCAACAAGTGGCAGAAGACAGTCCATCTCCAGCAACGGGATCCTCAGAAGGCTGTCGCTGCTGTCGAACGACTCTGCCGGGAACGACGGGGACGCAGAGAGCGACGATGTGCTGAGCTACAACGACTACAGCGACGTGGAGGACGGCAGCGAGCTCAACAGGTATATGTCACACAATGCAGACAAGTTTGACCGCCGCACGCTCAACTATCTGCGGCTGCAGGGCCTGTCTGCGCCGGAGATTGTGAACGACGGGTCGGTGGTGAGGGTCTCGGTGAGCTCGAACGGCGAGAACGTGTTTCTGCCGAGCTCTGTGAACCTGAACGAGGAGGCGATGGAGAATTACGGCCTGGAGGACGACACTGTGCGGTTTGGCGGCCCTGCGGCCGGCCCTGCGGGCGGCGCCACGGGCGGCGCCAGCGACGCCTGCGACCTGGAATCCGCAGACGACTGCGTCGCGCACACTTTTGCGGTGATTGTCTCGCTCAACAAGACCATGGCGTTCACGACGGTTGCCGCGCAGCTGCAGGCCGTCAGCAAGGTGCAGTGGCCCAACGGGCTGCCCTCGAACCCGAACCTGCGGGCAGAAACGTTCGAGCTGGGCAGCATCGACTGGAATTTGAACCTGGACAACTACAACTACTACACGCCGCTGGCCGAGGACGTGCTTATCGACGACGAGGACGAGCTGGACCAGTGCCTGGCGTCGTCGGCACTCAAGATCGCGCCCCAGGTGTTCCAGACAAAGTCCCCGGCCGACATCATGGAGGCAGACTACCTGTCTGGCAAGCCCAAGGACGACCAGTTTGTCCAGAGCCACCTGCACCGCGACGCGCAGGCCAAGTTCTACCCGGCGGGGGACTACGTCTTCATTGTGCCCGTGCTGTTCCCGGCCACCTCGCCAGAGTCCATGTACACCGAGCACTCCATAGTGTACTACAAGCTCAAGCTGCTGATGATCGAGAACCAGAGCAAGAACCACATCACCACGGCCGACAAGATAGTGAACATTGTGCGGGGCCCACCGCTGCGCGCGGTCACAACCACCGACAAGCCGATCTTTGTCAACAAAGTGTGGAACAACGTGCTGAACTACGAGATTTCGTTTCCGCAGAAGTTTGTGCGGCTGGGCAGCGAGCTGCCGATCAAGATCAAGCTGGTGCCGCTCACCAAGGACCTGTGTGTCAAGCGCATCAAGGTGAACGTGCAGGAGAACATCACGTACGTGTCGAAAAACCTGTGCTACGAGTACGAGGAAAAGTACCTCAACACGATGAACATTTCAGACCGGCACCAGCTGGACAACATCCACACGCCCAAGTGCATCACGCTGTTCGAGCTGCGGACCAAGGAGAAGCCGTCGCAGGCCGTGAAGCAGTACGTGGTGAAGCAGGCTGCAGATACCAAGCACCGCGACAACTTGCTGTCGAACTGCTTTGCCAGCGAGGCTGCGGCGGACCCGGAGTTTGTGGACATTGTGGGCCCGCTGGCAGTGTCGACGTACCTCAACTTCTTCAACTGCTACAAGCTGCTGAGGGACACTGGCGACGGATACGTCCGGGACTTGCAGCAGGGCCTGAAGCCTATTTTGAAGCAGAACCACCTGGTGAACAGGAAGCTGGAGACGAGAATCATCAACTCGAGCACCGAGATCGACACGGTGCCCACGATCCAGGAGCCTAGGACGTCTGTGGGGTTCTACCCAGACTCGTCCAACAACAAATACATTTCTGTGTCGCACAAGCTGCAGATCATGCTGCGAATCAGCAAGCAGGACGAGGCGGACCCGGACAAGACGAGGCACTACGAGATTGTGATTGACACGCCGGTGTTCCTGCTGAACCACCTGTGTGTGAGCGAGAACATTGAGCTTCCGACGTACGAAAGCGCGGTGCAGAACGGCAGCCCGCTCACGACGGACCACCTGCCGACGTTTGCCGAGGCCGTGGTGATCTCGCCGATGGCGTCGCCCACGCTGGCACCGTGCGACATCCACGAGACGGGCATCAGCCGGACCAGCAGCATTGGTTCGAACGATCTGAGCACCAGCATGAACAACATCGACAACCTGCTGCAGAGCGAGGCGACGCCGCTGGGCGGCCTGCTGCGCACGCGCCGCGACTCCAGCATCCGGCGGGACATTGCGCGCAGCCTGGGCGGCGGCAGCACTCCCAGCACCGCCAGCACCGCCCTCACCAGCAGCACCGCCAGCACCGCCCTCACCAGCACCACCGCGAGTTCCGGGGGCGCCACGACTTCCGAGGGCACGCTGAGTTCCGGGGGCGCCACCACTTCCGGGGGCACGCTGAGTTCCGAGGGACCCTCGAGATCCGAGGGCACCGCCAGCTCCGGGGCCACCGCAGACAACCTGTCCTCCTCCGACAGCAACGTGGACGACACCGACCGGGCACTCCCGTCCTACACAGAGAGCATCCCGCTGCTCAGCGACGAGTCGTCGGGCTGACCGCACCCGCAATAAAACACTCAAACCTGCCCATCTCGTAGCTTTTTTACTAGAAAAAAAAATTGACATAAAAATTAACCTTTTCCCTTTATCTTTTAGCAAGAAGAGTTGTCCCACTAAAAGGATACAAATAGAGACGTACGATACCCCGAAACGAACAGAGTAATGTGCTGCTGTGATTTTATTTTGGTGCTGCTGGCACTTGTGTTCCCACCGCTTCCTGTGTGGATCAAATGCGGTATCTGCTCCGCTGAGTCGGTCATTAACATCTGCCTGTGCCTGCTGGGGTACCTGCCTGGTGTTGTGCACGCCATCTACATCATAGCCAAGTACCCGATCCAGTATGTTGTGCTGGACGAGGAGTCGCAGCTGTACGTGGCGGCAGCCGGGGGCTCGCCTCGCCAGAGAGCGTACTCGCCGGTGGTGATCCAGGCCGGTTCGCCATCGCCAGGCCCTAGCCAGGCCCCGGCCCAGCAGTACGGCAGCATGAACCCACCGCCATACAGCATTGTGGACCAGGCCGAGCCGGGCAAGAAGTAGGTATAAAATGGGTGATGAATAAATGGTTTAGTTATGGTATGTAGTGCCTTGCCGGGAACCGTACCAGGTGGTGGTACTGTGGTCCTGCCCAGGTAGTGCGATATCATGTTGAGCTGGATGAGTGGTTATCACTGTTGTGCGCTTCAGCTATTAGTGATGAACTGTCTTCCAAGCATGTAGTGGGTGGAATGCAACGCCAGCAGCAATGGTGTGGATGCCAGATAAGTAATGCTTTAGTGTGAAGTTTAGTGTTAATGTGTAGTGGATCCCTAACAAATCTTGACCTACAGCTTTTACTAATTGTGCTGCACCTACAGTACCTAATGCTACCTCATGCTATGTATATCCTATGATACCTACAGTGCTACCTCATCCTATGTATATCCTATGATACCTACAGTGCTACCTCTTCCTATGTATATCCTATGATACCTACAGTGCTACCTCTTCCTATGTATATCCTATGATACCTACAGTGCTACCTCTTCCTATGTATATCCTATGATACCTACAGTGCTAAGTGCTAGATTGTATAGTACTGCTTATGGCGTAATAGTGGCACCTGAAACGTTTGCCTATGGACGTATAAAGGCAGGATTTTGATGGTTATACCACCTGTGGTACCTACAGCTGGTGCTTACAGTTTACTAAGGTACCTATTCCACTTAGCGTAGAACGAGTTTGTAGCATTCACAATATAGTGCTACAGTACCGTAGGGCAGTTCTTTTCCCAAGAGAGTCGCACACCATAACATGCTACGCCGTAACCAAACTTATTGTGAGTATGGTGGGTATGGTGGGTATGGTGGGTATGGTGGGTATGGTGGGTATGGTGGGTATGGTGGGTATGGTGGGTATGGTGGGTATGGTGGGTATGGTGGGTATGGTGGGTATGGTGGGTATGGTGAGTATGGTACTACGGCACTATGGTGACTATGACACCAATCATCTTTTGTGGTGCAACAACTGGCACAATAATTAGTTAGGAGTAGACGACTATCATTATTTATCATTATTTGTATCATTTATAAAATGTTATTGGAATATGTGTTGGTATAATACTTGATCTCCACCTCCGGCTACTTCAAAGAATAAAGTATTGAAGCTTCTATCTAATAATAACATACTATTACTAGTTCATATACAATATTTAGTATAAATAATCACCATCAATAATGGGCCGGCTCGCACAGGTTCATTCAGGCTACGCTATATACAGTTTATATTCATCTAAAATAAAATATAATAGTCTATTAGTAGTGATCTGTAGGAGATTACTAGGTTCCTTCGGTAACTACTTCTTACCTTCAATGATCGGTGCTAGTGATATGAGTTTCGCTAGGTCAAACAATATCAGTTTCTGATTATTACCTCCAGCTTGAGTTTGTTTAGCTTTAATTGAAAGCTATTATGTACTACTTGCTTACTCACAGTGGCGTAAATATATTATATTCAATATAGTGTAATTACTAGCATGGTCGAAATCATTTGAACTATCTTTCCAGCTGTAGTATTATTAGTTATCGCTTTCCCGCACACCTCTTCATAGCACCTTACAACGTACACATGCTCAGACTAATAATCTTAGTTGATCTCTAACTACAGTTAGAGGATACAATACTGACATGTTTCCCCTTGTCCCATACTGAATAGATTTCTCTCTAAGTAAGAGTGAATGTATTTAATATATAGGGAATAGATTACTCTCCACAGAAAAAGTAATTAATACACTGGTATTAATAGTAAACTAGTTTGGATTTAAAGAATCTAGGAATAATAGAGAAACGCATTGAGGTGTGCCAGTAGTGATAAACTACGTAGATAGCTGATCCAGATACTCCATCTGCTAATGTAAATAAGGTATATTCAATATATTGACATAATACGAATACTACAGCTTTACCGTCTTGAACTATAGTGTAAATAAGATACGATACCTAAGATTAAGATTAAGTAAAACATGGTATTTTACTACTAATACCAGTATCTATTGATTACTTTTTCTGTGGAGAGTAATCGGGAGCAGGAGTCCCTTTACTGTGTGGTATTGTGCTCTTCCACATGATTCCAACTTGTGGGTTGTGCTTCGAACACATCCTGCGAGTCTGCACATCCTGCGAGTCTGCACCTCCTGCCAGTCTGCACCTCCTGCCAGTCTGTATCTATTCGTTATTCTTTTGTAATGATGATTCTGTGCTGTATAACTTGGTACTGAACTTTTGCTGTGTGCCAGATATTGTGCACCGCCATAGTGCTGTAAAGAGAGTATACTGGCACTTCAATGGTAGGGTAGTTGGTACGTGGTTACCACTGAGTTACTAAACCACTGAGTGGTGGTAAATGTACTGGGAGTACCAAACTGGGATGGACAGCTTCATTGTGGTCTCTGAAACTGACTGCTAATGGCGCAGCTTGTCACTGGCACCCAGTGCAATCAACTAGGAGCAACTGCAGTGAACGGTGTGTAACTAAATGGCGCAGCTTGTCACTGGCACCCAGTGCAATCAACTAGTAGCAACTGCGGTGAACTGTGTGCCAACTGAGGAGTCTCATGGCCTGCTTTGCAGTGCCAGCAGAATAGGCAGTTTAGGCTCAAGCTCTACAGCGTTCTAAAGAGCGATGTGGTTGAGCTAAACAGTAGAGGGAAGCCTGGTTAACTGATGCTGGGCCCTGTGCACACCTTCTTGGTGGGCGTGGCGGTGTCAGAGTCGCGGAACGCGTCCAGCACGAGCATGGTGGCCAGGCCCGGCAGCTTCTGGCGGGCCACCAGCCGGTGGTAGCCCTGCTGCACGCTGTACACGGACAGGCAGTTGGATATGGAGCTGGACACCACGAGCAGGAAGCTGGGCAGGTGTGGGGCCCTGGAGGTGCGTCTGCCGGCACACTCGACGCACTGGACGGTGGCCAGAGCACCCGTCTCGACACTGAAGCGGTTGTACACCTGCATGGAGCGCAGGTCGAACAGCACTACGTTGTTGAAGGAGTCGGTGGTGACGACGAGCTCGCCCAGCCTGTGGACAGACTTGATCGGGTACTCGCCCACGGCACACTCGTTGAGCGGGTAGCGGGACTGCGAGGTGTTGTAGAAGAGCAGCTTGCCCGAGCGGGTGGCTGCGATGATGTTGTACCCGTCGAACTGGTCAGACGAGATGAGCACGTCCTGGACCCAGAACGGCTCCTTGTACAGGTAGTCGTGCAGCGGGCTGGACTGCGGGAGCCGCACCTGCTTGGACTTCCAGATGGTGGAGTTGGTGTTGGTCTCGGACAGCACAATGTGCTTATCCTTGCCCCCAGTGACTATGCTCCATGGGGAGTCGTGGTTGGGCAGCGTTCTGACGAAGCCTGCGTTGACCAGCACGTCGAACTTGCGCGAGATCTTGGGAATGCACTCGGACTGCGTCACCATCTGCTCGGTGGTGAAGTTGAAGCACAGCCCGTTGCACAGGTAGACGAAGAACTGGTTGCTGAACTGGTACATGGCGATGCACGTTCCGCCGGGCGACAGGCTCTTGCTGGCCACCAGCCGGTACCGCTCGTCGTACACCTCGAGCTGCGCGTGCTCCTGCGCCACCACCACGTACTGCTGCGCCCGGTACTGGAAGCTCGCGAGCCTCTGCACGCTTGCTGGGTGCATCTCGTGCACTTTGGTCAGCCTGCTTCTCGATAGGTTCCACACTGTGGGTGTTAGTGCTGTTTCTGGCTCTGCCGGGGCCGGGTGGGCCCTGCTCACTCACCTGTGGTACTGCCACCGCTCACGTCTGCCGTCAGCACCCTCATGTTGTGTGTTTAGAGCTTTGGCTGGTCTGTCTGCCTATTTTTTGGCGCCGCTAAATTTCTGCCTGTCTGCCTGTCTCTGCCTATTCTGCCTGTCTCCGCCTGGAATTCCTGCCTGGAAAATTTGCTTTGCCTGGAAGTTCCGCCTGGAAAAATTTGCTCTGCCTGGCTCCGCCTGGAATTTCCGTCTAGAAAATTTCCTCCTCCTGGGACTTTCGCCTAGAAAAATTTGCTCCGCCTGGGGCTTCTGCCTGAAAAATTTGCTCCGCCTGGAAGTTCCCCCTGGCTCCGCCTGGAAGTTCCCCCTGGCTCCGCCTGGAATCCCCCGGGCTCTGCCCGAATTTCTGCCTGAACTTCTGCCTGGAGTTTTAAATTCCTCCAGCATGAAGTGGTCCGTCACAGAGGTCCTGGTGGACAAAAAGTCCAAGTTCCAGGGCAGAGCCGTCCGCATAGCGTCCCAGGAAGAGATCCCGGCCCTGCTGAGCGAGCTCAGGGAGGACAAGCACATCAAAAAGTCGACCCACCCGCACATGAACGCATGGCGAGTCCAGAACGCACAGGGCCAGGTTGTAGAGGGAAGCAGCGACTGCAACGAAGGGGGCTCCGGGGCCCGGCTGCTGGGGCTGCTGCAGAAGATTGGGCTCGTCAATGTCCTGCTGGTGGTGACCAGGTGGTACGGCGGCGTGCCTCTGGGCGGTGCCAGGTTCAAAGACATCGGCACGGTGGGCTTGCAGGCGCTCAAGGCTGCCGGGCTCGTCCAGAAGAAGTGAGTTCATGGCGCGTGGTGCCCTGCAGTGCTGTCCCTGCAGTAGCACAGTAATTACAGTAACTACAGCACGTAAAGTCAGCACAGCACATAAATGCAGTGCGTAGGCTAGCACATAAATACAGTGCGTAGGCTAGCACAGCACAATAAATACAGTGCGAAAAGGCCTAGGCCACCAGCAGAGCCAGGTATTAAGATATTCAACGTTCTTGAGTCCAAGAAAGAGAATTAGGATTACAAAGTAAGATGGCAGATACAGAAGACATCTTAAACCAGGCTTATGGGTATTGCTATATCCTAGTCTTTGGTGCAGCGTTTGCTGGTGTTATGATCTTGATCTCATATGTTTTAGCAGAGTGGTCTTGCACATACTAATTTATTCCTGTTTAGGTGTTACTAGTGCTTGCACTGCCTAGAGAGTTTCTCAGTATGCTTCTGTAATATGCGTGGGTGATTGCTGGCTGCTTGGGGCACCACCAAATGATTAATTGTATATACTCGAAGTTAAGCTTCATATTCTATAACCACAGTAACTCGACACTCATTGTGTGTGTGTTGTTTTAGATGCATTTATGCACCCACCGCATTATTGGCTATACGGTATCTTAAGGTGATAACTAAACTCAGGCGTATAGCAAACGGCTTACATTCCTTATTTATTCATCCATCGTTACGATTTACCGTGATATTAATGTAAGCTACTGATGGTTATAGTCCTTTAACAAATGCTTGTATTGGGTATAGGTAGGCAGCCATGCTAGGTTTTTAGAATCAAACTTGATGTACGTTTTAGTACATTGCTTAATTATCTTATCTGGTTATTGACGACATGCCCGTTATTTTCAGATTCATATAGTTTCAGTGAGCTTCTGTAGCAATATATCGTGGAGTGTACAGTTATATGGCAGCCAACATTTCTAGGATGTAATTAGCATAAACACATGGTATGGCATTACTAGTTAGGCATTAAAAGCTATTCAACGTGAGTAGAGCTATTTTCTGTTTACAGGTGTAGTGAGTGATCCATTTGCTACTGAGTGTGTAGTTGGACCTGTTTGATCACCTTGGAATGCTAGAGATATCAGTTTTTTGACTCTTCACCCACTCAGTGACTTTAGTCGGCAGTAAGTTCAGTATCAAGCTGTTGCCTAACGTTATGAATAACTTCATAGGGTCCAAGTGGTTTCATACTCAGATATACTTGTGTATTGCTGCATTAGAAACTTTCAACAGGTTACTAACTATCCAGTTTAGTAGGCTTCCAGGTTAACTGATTATTGCCTTTCCAACTAACAATCAGCTAAGAGTGACTTACTGGTGAGTGTAAGGGTACTGGGAAATTTAGGGTGCTGTTTATTCAGTAGTACTGAAAGATTTAGGTGTTTTAGTTCTAGCATCTATATATGATGGTGGACGTAGCCGAGATATGCATGTGTGGGCTAAGCTGATACAGATGTCTAGGTTATGCCCAGCTGAACAGGCTAACATTAACAGTTGACCTTGGTTAATCTAAGTAGACTAACAAGATTATGGATATACAAGTGGCATCGAAATAGTAACTAGTCAGATTGTTAGCTTGATAGTTATAGATAACAACTGGTATCTACAGATAGGTACAAATGGTAATAACAAGCTATATAGTAATAGCTAGGAAAGCTATATAGTGATCAGCGCATTGGCGAGAAGTATTATCCAGACTGTAATGAGTTATACATAGAATTGGGTTAATAAGAGCTATAATAATAAGTAGATAGCTGTATGGTTCGCAATTAACTAACAGTTAGCTAGATACTTAACTATGTGTCTATGAATACTTTTAGCTGTATTCACGACTGTAATAATTCTTATAAAGATCAACACCAAAAGAATTAAGGCTACAAGTGGGTTTAAAAGGGCGAGGGTTCTGTACTAAAGGCAGAAGACTGACAAATACGAGCATGGGCTTGGTGATAAGTATATTCAAGTAACAGCATAAATACTGTGTTAGCACAGTTATAAATACTTGTATGGGTTGAGGATTGCGTTTGGATCAAACAGCTGTTTGAGCTGTTTCATAACAGCGAGCTCGTTCTGGGACTTGGAGTAGTGGAGGTAGTTCTTCTTCTGGAAGCCGACACCGTGCTCAGCCGAGATGGAGCCCTTCTTGGACGAGACCCACTCGTACACAAACGGCTCGAGGAGCTTCTCAACGTCTTTGTTGTACTCGCGGACAGCCACGTTCAAGTGCAGGTTTCCGTCGCCCACGTGACCGTAGCCGACGGCATCGATGACCGGGAAGTCGCTGGAGTCGCCAATCATGCCAGCGTTGTTCAGGCGCTCGCGGACAGCCAGCACCAGCCCGTACAGGTCGTTCAGGGGCAGACTGACGTCGTACTTGTACACGCCGCCGCCAATAGTGGACGCCTCTGGGATCTGCTCTCTCCAGCTCCACAGGGTCTTGAGCTGGGTCTCGTCCTGGGCAATGACGCCGTCCTGGATGACCTCGTCCTCAAACGCGCTCTCCAGGAAGGCCTGGAGCTTCTCCTCGTCGTGGGACCCGTTGGAGCCCGAGGTCTCGATGAGCACGTAAAACTGGTGCTCGTCCGCCAGTGGGTGCGCGAGCTTGAGGTGGTGCTCTGCCAGCTTCTGGGACTTGAGGTCCATGAGCTCGAACGCGCTGAGGATCTCGCCCAGCTCGGACTTGGCCTTGACGAAGCACTTTTTAAGCGATTCGTAGTCGCTGAGGCCCAGGAACGCCACGTTAAAGTTCTTTGGGCGCGGTGGGCACAGGATGGACACCCCGGTGATGATGCCCAGGGTGCCCTCGCTGCCGATGAACAGCTGCTTGAGGTCGTAGCCCGTGTTGTCCTTTCTCAGGGCGTCAATCGAGGACAGCACCTGCCCGTTAGGCAGGACGGCCTCGAGCCCCAGCACCGAGCCGTGCAGCGAGCCGTAGCGCAGCAGGCGCAGCCCGCCCGCGTTGGTGGCCACGTTCCCGCCAATGTGGCACGAGCCCTTCGCGCCCAGGTCCAGCGGGAAGATGTACCCGTGCTCAGCCAGAAAGTTGTCCGCGTTCTCCAGCACCACGCCCGCGTCCGCCTTGAGGATCCCGGACGTCTCGTCGAACGCCCGCACCTTGCTGAGGTTAGCCACGCTCACCACAATCTCGTCAAACACCGGCACTGAGCCCCCCACCAGCCCGGTGTTGCCTCCCTGGGGCACCACCGCCAGCTTCTGCTCGTTGCAGTACTGCAGGATCCGCGACACCTGCTCCACCGTCCGTGGCTTCAGCGTCAGCCGCGACTCCCCCCTGTACTTGCGCATCCAGTCCTCGTTGTAGAACGCCAGGTCGTCTGCGTCCTGCACCATCGACGAGTCGCTCAGGATCTCGTGGAAGTGTGCAATGTCCTGCTCGTCCAGCTTCTTGTACCCGCCCCGTGCCACGCCAGGGTACGTTTCCCTGGTCAGCGGAACCACCTTGGTCGCGTACGCGCGCGCGCCTCTCGCACACAGCCTGTATGCGTTCATCATTGTTGGGGGATAACAGTTGGTGAGAATACTCGGTGGGCTGAATTTTTCAAAAGGGCCGGATGTCTGCTTCCGGGCACTGGCCCGCTGCCCGCTGCCCACCGCCCACCGCCCACCGCCCACTGTTCCCAGTGTTCCCACACTGTGGGCTGGGCTACGGGCTGCTAGCTCACCTGCTGGCCTGCGGATTAGGTGGGTTAGGTGGACTTGTAAAGCCGTAGGATCTCCATCTATCATCCGCAGGATATACGAGGACGACATCTTGCCCAAGGGTGTTAGGGTCGTTAGGGAAGACTACAGGGTGAGGGTACTGGGTTAGGGTGGTGTTAGGGAAGACTAGGGTGAAATTCTGATTTTAGTGGGTACTCCACTACCAGTGTAGTTATTGTAGTTAGGGTGAAGTGTACGTGTTAGGGTGTTAGGGTCTGAGGTACTTGTTCGGGTGTTAGGGCCTTAGGGTGCTTGTTAGGGTGACGTTAGGGCGTTGAGGTGTGTATATCTTAATGTATAGTTAGGTGTTAGGCTACTGTGTTAGGAAGACTACTGGGTTAGGGTACGGGGTTAGGGTGGTGTTAGGGTCTGAGGGTACTTGTTAGGCTACTGTGTTAGGGTCTGAGGGTACTTGTGAGGCTACTGTGTTAGGGTCTGGGGTACTTGTCAGGCTACTGTGTTAAGGAAGACTAGGGCGGGTACTGGGTTAGGATGATATAGTGACCAGTGTAGTTTCATTGTAGTTAGAGTGAAGTGCACCTGTTAGGGTGTCAGTGTCTGAGGGTACGGGCGAGTTGAGGTATAAATTATAGGTATGACGTTAAGATATTGGGGTATGGTAGTGCAAAAGGGTGTGTACTCTTACATTTTTAGGGTGTTGTGTTAGGGTAGGTGTTAGGGTAGGTGTTAGGGTAGGTGTTAGGATAGTTAGGGTGTGTAGTTTAATTCTCTGATGTATTGTGTTAGTAGAGTGACAAGTAGGGTGTTAGGGCGATTAGAGGTGCAAAGTGTCACATAGTGGCTATAGTGTTAGGGTACAGTGTTAGGGTGATTTTAGGGACGAATAGAGGTGTGTGATTCTTAGTTTATGGTCGGACAAGGTGTTGTGTTAGGGTACTAGGTTTGGGTGGTCAGGCCAGTAGAGGTGTGTATTTCTTGGTGTATAGTTAGAATGTGTAGTTAAGGTGTTGGGTACGGGTTAACGTGGTGTCAGGCTAAAAGTGTGAAATTCTTAGCGTATAGTTATAGGGTGTAATTAAGGTGTTAGGTACTGGGCTAGGGTGTGAGTACTGGTTAGGGTGCTAGGGTAATTTGTTCTTAGTTTATAGTTAGGGTGTTCTTAGGGACGAGTTAGGGTGTTGTGTTAGGGTGATGTTTGGTTAGACTGTATAGTTAAGGTGTTAGATACTGGGTTGGAGTGGTAGTAGTGCGACTAAAAGTGTGAAGTTCTTAATGTATAGTTAGAGTGTTAGATTCTTGGTTAGGGTGATGTTAGAGACAATTGGAGGTGGGTAGCTTAGTTTGTAGTTAAAGTGTTGGTGTAATTATTAGTCCATTAGGGACCGTTAGAAGATGTTGTTGTTACTTTATGTTAGGGAAATGTTAGGAAGAGCTGTAAAGGTCTGAGGGTACTTGTTAGGATGAGTTGAGGTTGTGTTAGGGGTTAGGTACTTGTTAGGGTGTTGTGTTAAGTAGAGGTGTGGTTATAATTTGTAAGGTGGGGCTTAGGGTACTAGGTTAGTGTGTTAAGGCGAGTACAGGTTGTGAATAGTTTAGAGTTAGGGTGTTAAGTACTGGTTAGGGAGATATTAGGGACAAATAGGTGTTGTGTTAGGGTGTTGTGACGCTAAGGACAAGTATATGTAAAGCTATATGACTTTTTGGGGGATATGAAGATATTGTCATAGGCTTTTACTGAATTTGATTCTCTGTTCCCAATTCACACCATATTATGCCAGTGCTATAAATTGACGGCATAAAATTTGAAAACCTGAGCCTCATAGCAGTGTAAAATATCATAACAGTGCTTCATTTTTGGGCCAGTAAGTTCAAGAGTTGTGAGCGTTTAAGCAGTATCTGCCATTTCCCACTGTGTCAGTAATGCTTAAGATAAGTGAATGAAAATATTCCCTAAATATATGAATTTATTGACATCAGTAGCAAAATGAAGTCAAATATTCATATCTACTGCTTGAAACCACTCGTGGGTTTCATCTTAGACTTTTTTAGCAGCAATTTAATTAGTACAATTATTTTGTATAATGAAATTTTGGGCTTGCTGCGCCACTCATGCTGTCTTTACCGTTAAACGACTTTGTGGCGCATTTGACAAATTGGCACAAAATCTGAAAAGTTTACAAAATCTACACATTTGAACGACCGTTGCTAGCCAGATCTGGAGACCAAACCTTAGATTTGAGCACAAAATCTTAGATCAAAACCTTAGATCTGAGTACAAAACCTTAGATCTGAGTACAAAATCTAGAGATCTGAGTACAAAATCTAGAGATCCAGTCAGTCTGTGGGTGCCGATGACTGATGTTGACCAAACATAATAAAGATAGCCAAGCTTAATCATGTTGATGCATCAATAAAACTATCACCATAACCGACCATAATATTTTGTGTTTGTTTGTATTGTGTTTGTACCCAATTGTTTGATTTTTTGTGTTTGTGTAGCCAATGTTAATGATGGAGTCAAGGATACAATGACTGATAATATTAATGACACAAAATCATAATGAAGGTAGCAAAGCTCCATCATGACTCTATGTCAGTAATATATCAATCACCGCACCTGTGTCTGTGTCTGTGTCTGTGTCTGTGTCTGTGTCTGTGTCTGTGTCTGTGTCTGTGTCTGTGTCTGTGTCTGTGTCTGTGTCTGTGTCTCTGTGTCTCTGTGTCTCTGTGTCTCTGTGTCTCTGTGTCTCTGTGTCTCTGTGTCTCTGTGTCTCACTTATATGTCTCTATCTCTGTATCTGTGTATTTTGTCTTCTATTTCTTCTTCTATCTTTGTGTGTGTAATCTCTACTTGTATCTCTATATCATTTCTTTCTGTGTCTCTTTAGTCTTTGTGTCTATTCTTGTATTTGTGTTAAGTTAATTAATCCCAAGACGTCCATACGGTAAAACAAATGACTCAACATGTCCGGCAACATGTAAACCCATGAATTACCACACTTCGGTCACTATATCTTGTAACTGCTTAATTACTTAGTAAATAACTGTCAAATAAAAACTAAAACTCATAATGTATGGCATGGTGACGGGCATGGTATGCATCATGTATTGGTATATTATCATACTTATCTTATAATTTATTTTTGATGATATTATTGTAGTGTTAGTTTTGATTTCTATTGATGTTGGAAAGAAGAACTAAAAGTAAAACAAAAAACAGGCTCCTTTTATACTTTTTCTGAAATTTGGTGACACAAAAACGAAGCGTTACAAACTTGACAGTAACGGTTTTGTGTCAAATTGTTCAATAAAAATGTTCTCAATTTTAAACAAAAGCACTAAAAAGGTGCTTTAAATTTGGTCTAATTTTAATGGAAAAAACCCCTGGATTAAACCCAAGTCAAGATCTACCACCCCATATAGCTTTCAGTAGATTCAACAATTAAACAGTGGTTAAATTATTAGTTTTAGTTTAAATATTCAAATTCTTTCTTGTCTAAACTGCCTTTCAAATTAGTCTCAAAGCGGTAATTTGTGTAACTTAAATGGTGTATGGCTGTTGGAAAAACGGTGCACAAAAACGGTCACAAATCAGCAGCAAATTGTATAAATGTAGCATTATTGGGTGTAAATCTGGGAAAAAGTCCAAACAATCCGTATCACTAGATATCCACAAATTTTCTCTATCGCTGTCTGCCTTTAAATTCTCCTAAATCCCACTCCAAAACCTGTAAACCTGGAAAGTATCCGCCTATCAATTGTAAAATGAGGATTCAGTGGGAAAAGTATCAAATGGAAGGTGCAAAAACTAAACCACGCTTAAAAGGCCCCTTATTGGCCCTTGTGTGTAATAAGACAACATTCATATTGTAGCAGTTGTGCGTCTCGACAAAATATCAAAAAACCAGACTCAAACGGTGTCGTCTAACATGCATAAACTTGATAAAACTGTGAAAAAACATGTCCAAATCACTAAACCTTCAAGCACTATTTCCATAATAGCAGTCTGTTCTGGTGCATTAGATGCCAAACTTGATGACTTAAACCTCATAAACTCTTAGCCATCACTTAATCTCTTCATATTGTCTATTTCATGCACTTTCCTTATACTCAAGGTACAACTTAACAAAACATGTAGTTTTTGAGCTCCAACTCGTCACTCAGTAAGCCTCATAAGGAGCTAATCGCCTTTATAGCACTACCTACAGCTTCAGTTGTTGGTTTACATGGTAAAGGTCATCATCACACAAGTTTTGCAGCTAATTCTTTAATTAGTTAAGCAAAAAAAAGATTGCAGCATCCAAATTTCCCACATGGTCTCCCACTGTAGTACTCACTTGGACCCTTGGGAGCTTAAGTTGTACTAAGCGGACGGGAAGTACTGTTTTCTGCCAGGTATGGCCGCAACCGAGATTGTAATTTTTTGACAGTGCTAGTACGTGAGTGTAGTTGTATAGAGATGAGCGTCTTAACGAAGCCCACAAGCTCTGGGGCATCACTTAGTAGCGTGAGTTGTTAGGTTTAGTACGGGGGATGCTGTTTTGGCTCATAAACTGAAAGGATATGGACCCAGTCACGGGACAAAAACCATCACTGGGATGACCCAGAAAGCAAGCCAAAGTACACTGATCATCGGTTACCTGTGGTGTGACTGATATCTGCTAAAATGACTTACTTATGGCTTATATTTCTTGATCTTCCAGCTGAATACAGAACTAATTTCACTTAAATGAATATTAATCCAACTCTTGAAAGTTCTTTTACAGCTGTGCTTTAAAGTTGTAGATCATGGTGGTTGCTAGGGGTCTAAGCTAGAGAGGTGGTGTGTCTGTGTTAACTGAAGTTAGATTACCTATTCTAGTCTGTAAATATCTTGTAGTTAATCGATAATCATCAATAGTGAGTTCGTCGTAAGTATAAACTATCTCATACTAAGAAATGAAGTACACGATAAGTTACCATACTGATGGTTTTTAGTTTCTGAAAAGTTACAATCCTCAAGAAAAGTAGTGGTCACTGACACAATGCAACTGTGACTTTGAGGTTTGAGTTAAAAGAGTGACAGTAAGCTACAACTCAAACTATTTAATCTCTAGCTAACAGATGTCCTTTATGAAATTATTCAGAGCTGTAGCCAAGTGTTAAACTCTCATGCTTACAAGATAGCGTAGGCTCTAGAATCAAGAGCTTGAAGGAATCGCGATAGACGTGTAGCTGTTGAAGAACAGTTGAGTTTACAACTATTATGATTCAAGTTAATGTTAAGGGTGCTGGTGTGCTGTGTTAGGGTACTATGTTAAGTTTTCCAACGTTTCTAGTTAGGGTCTTTGGGGATGTTGGATAACATCAGAAACTAAGTGCTGTGTGTAGTAGGGTCCTATGCTAGTAATATATAGGTTGGTGCTAGGACAAGAGCTGTGTATCTGGATTTTGTGTCAGAACAAGTTGTGTAAGTTCCGTGTTCTGTGCTAGTCTACTGGGTGTTGCTAAAAACAAGTAGAGGTGTAATTCTGCGGTACGGTTAGGTGTTAGACCAACTGGGTGTTGTGTTAGGGTGTTGTGAATCAGGTTGGCTAGTGCTAAAATGGGACAAGCAGAGGTGTTGTGTAAGGTTCTAATAGGGTGGTGTGGACAACTTCTACGTTCCTACTGTTTGAATCAACAGAATCTTCATTTGTTTGGTTAATTATTGACGTCTTCCGTATTCAAGGTTTGTTCCAGGGTGATTGGCGCTACCACTCACACTGTTTCGTGATAAATTGTAGAAGATTGCTTTCTCATGGAAGAGCTACATGATGTGTACCTAAAATTATGCTATTACCAGCTCACTGCTCAGTGATGCCCTTCATCACTGATTGGCAGCAAGTGCTAAATACCCTGTGACACGAGCCCTCCTTCGGTGCTGAGGCTACATGCATCTAGACGGCTCACCGTCTAGGCAGGAACCCAGACCGGGACTTGCTCTTGTAGTTGTTGTTGTAGTTGTTGCTGTTGTTGTAGTTGTTGTTGTTGTAGCTGCTGTTATAGCTATTGTTATAGCTGTTGTATCCGCTTTGGGAGTTGCGTGGGAACTCGTACACGCTGTGGGTGTTGTTGCGGGGCCCTGTGGGCAGCGGGAGCACACCGTGTCTGGCCTTGAGGTTGGGGAGGCTCCTGGTCTTGTCGATGCGCCCAGGCCCGGTGGAGCCTCTGGAGTCGCCCCTGGAGCCCCTGGAGTCGCCCCTGGAGCCCCCGCTGGGGCTGCCGCGGCGCAGCTTGTCCTTGATCTTGCCCAGGAAGCCCCTGTGACCCTGGGAAGGGCCCTGGGAAGGGCCCTGGGGCTGGTCGCGGCCGCTCTTGCGCTTGCGCACCATGCGGTAGTACTCGTCGACGACGCCCTTGGGCAGGTTGTACCCGCTGAAGGCGGACCCGTCCTGGTTGGGCATGCGGGAGGCCCGCTGCAGCGGGCAGTCGTCGCCGTAGTGGCCCTTCTCGCCGCAGTTGTAGCAGTACACGTTGCTGGGTATGCCGATGCGCGTGCGCGCGTCCTCCTTGGTCAGGTAGCTGCGCCAGATGGAGGTGCACCGGTCCGAGGAGTGCGCGGTGGAGGCACACAGCTGGCAGTACAGCTTCTTGAGCTTTCTGTCACAATTGCTGCGGAAGTGGCCCTTCTCGCCGCAGTTCGCACACACGACGGACTTGGGGCACTGCTGCGTGTAGTGGTCGTCCACCACACCGCACGAGTGGCACACCACGGCCTTGCAGCTGGCCGCTAGGTGGCCGCGCTGGTTGCAGTTGTGGCACCGCGGGCCCGTCTGCTCGTCCGCGCCGCTCCCAGGCACCCCGAAGTACCGCCCCTGGCCGCGCAGCTCCACCAGCTCGTCCGCATTGTCGTTCACCTGCTCGATGCTCAGCGCAGTCGTCCTCTCGTCGCCCATCTGCTCTGCCTAAACCTGCCGCACCAGCTGCCTCAAATAAAAAATTTTCACAAAAATTTTCAGCCTGTGGACAACACACAGCTTAGCAGAGCAAAAGGAACTGAAACAAGCGAGATGGCTGAGCAGGTAGTCGATAAGGTTGCGGAGCTGAGCGTGGCGGACGGCGCGCAGGCGCCAGGCAAGGCGGCAGGCAAGAAGGGCGGCAAGAAGGCGGACAAGAAGGCGTCGGGCGCGGTGGCGTCCCAGCTGTACCTGGACCCGCAGCCAGCGTTCATTGACGAGCGGATCAAGCTGTTCGAGCAGCTGCAGGCAGAGTACCAGCAGCACGTGGCGCAGCAGGCGCGCGAGCCCATCGAGATCACGCTGAAGGACGGCACCGTCAAGCCCGGCGTGGCGTGGGAAACGTGTCCGCTGGACATTGCAAAGGAGATTGGCAAGAGCTTTGTCGACAGACAGTGCATTTCCAAGGTGGACGGCGAGCTGTGGGACCTGGAGCGCCCGCTGGAGCGCTCGGCGCGCCTCGAGTTCTTTGATTTCGAGTCCGACGAGGGCCGCAGGGTGTTCTGGCACTCCAGCGCCCACGTCCTGGGCGAGGCGTGCGAGTGCAACCTGGGAGCCAAGATCTGCCTGGGCCCGCCTACCAACGAGGGCTTCTTCTACGAGTTCAGCGTCAACGACGGCGCCACCAACGTGAGCCAGGCGGACTTCCCCAACCTGGAGGCCGTGTCCAAGAACGTGATCAAGCAGAAGCAGAAGTTCGAGCGTCTCGTGATGAAGAAGGAGGACCTGCTCAAGATGTTCGCCTACTCCAAGTACAAGACGTACCTGGTGTCCACCAAGGTGCCGGACGGCGGCTCCACCACCGTCTACAGATGCGGTACGCTGATCGACCTGTGTGTCGGGCCTCACATCCCGCACACGGGCAAGATCAAGGCCTTCAAGCTGCTCAAGAACTCCAGTTGCTACTTCCTCGGCGACTCCAACAACGAGTCCCTCCAGAGAATCTACGGGGTGTCCTTCCCAGACAAGAAGCTCATGGACCAGCACCTCAAGTTCCTGGAAGAGGCCTCCAAGAGAGACCACAGAAAGATCGGCAAGGAGCAGGAGCTCTTCTACTTCAACGAGATGTCCCCGGGCTCGTGCTTCTGGCTCCCTCACGGTACCAGAATCTACAACACCCTCGTGGACCTGCTCAGAAACGAGTACCGCAAGCGTGGCTACGACGAGGTCATCACCCCAAACATGTACAACTCCAAGCTGTGGGAGACCTCCGGCCACTGGGCAAACTACAAGGACAACATGTTCACCTTCGACGTGGAGAAGGAGAAGTTTGGCCTCAAGCCAATGAACTGCCCGGGCCACTGTCTCATGTTCAAGTCCAGAGAGAGATCCTACAGAGAGCTCCCATGGAGAGTCGCTGACTTTGGTGTCATCCACCGTAACGAGTTCAGCGGTGCGTTGTCCGGGCTCACAAGAGTCCGTAGATTCCAGCAAGACGATGCCCACATCTTCTGTACTGAGGACCAGATCGAGCAGGAAATCGAGTCCATCTTTGACTTCCTCAAGTTCGTCTACGGTACTTTTGGCTTCGAGTTCAAGATGGAGCTGAGTACCAGACCAGAGAAGTACGTTGGTGAGATTGAAACTTGGAACAACGCAGAGGCCAAGCTGGAATCCTCCCTGAACAAATGGGGCGGTAACTGGGAAGTCAACCCAGGTGACGGTGCCTTCTACGGTCCAAAAATCGATATCATGATCAGTGATGCGCTAAAGAGATGGCACCAGTGTGCCACCATCCAGCTGGACTTCCAACTGCCTCAAAGATTCGAGCTGGAATTCAGAACAAAGGATGTTTCCAACGAGAATGAGGGTGTCAAGGACACCAGCAGACCAGTCATGATCCACAGAGCCATCCTGGGTTCTGTCGAGAGAATGACTGCTATTCTGTGTGAGCATTTTGCTGGTAAGTGGCCATTCTGGTTGTCCCCAAGACAAGTTCTGGTTGTCCCAGTCGGTGTCAAGTACTTTGACTACGCCACCTCCATCACCAACAAGCTGAAGAACGAGGGCTTCTACGCCGACGTTGACTTGACCGGTAACACTTTGCAAAAGAAGATCAGAACCGGTCAGCTGCAGAAATACAACTTCATCTTCATTGTTGGTGAGGAGGAAGAGAAGAACAACGGTGTTAACATCAGAAACCGTGACATCCAGGAACTGCAGAACAAGAACGAGATGGCCAACTTTGACGATGTTGTCGAGAGCCTGAAGAAGCTTGCAGCAGAGAAGAGAAGCGACAACGCCTTGTAGGTTGGTGCTTTACAGTTGTTTAGCGTTGGTGTTCAATACACAGTTAATTTATTAGTACTATGTCTAGGTGGTTGTAGTTTAAGCGTGCTGTCTGCTAGTGCTGTCTGCTAGTGCTGTCTAGTGCTGTCTAGTGCTGTCTACTAGTGCTGTGCTTTAGCAGTGCTGTGCTTTAGCAGTGCTGTGCTTTAGCAGTGCTGTGCTTTAGCAGTGCTGTGCTTTAGCAGTGCTGTGCTTTAGCAGTGCTGTGCTTTAGCAGTGCTGTGCTCAGTGCTGGGCTTTATCAGGGCTGTACTTAACTGTTTACCAGTGCTGTGGTCAATTAGTGAGGTATTTCAGGTACTGGCTCGTACCCAGCAGTATCAGGCAGCAAGCAGGCGTTGTCAACTTATTACTAGCTGCCTCGCTAAGCTACACATAAATAATTATCCTCTGATAATCCAAACTCTATGTTACTTCTATATGATCCAGTACCTGTGTTAAGATATCCCAGTTTTTTAGCTCTTTCCCAGCTGGAGCGTCTACTGGTAATGATTTGCCTCTCCATGACACTAAAAAGCTGCACAGAGTAACAGTGCTGGTGTGTAACTGTTATTCCATATACCACGCCAATATTGCTGTAGCAGTTTCCCACACCAACATAATACTCAAAAAGCCTTCTACACTGCTTATTGATTGAGCCACCAGGCTACTTAGAGCCTTATCCAGCTATACGCATTGGCAATAGGCACTTGGAACTACAATTTTGCCAGCTACTGCAAGCTCAATACGAGACACTCCTCGATCATACAAAATAGTCACAATATCAAACAGGACTGTACAGAAGCTCCTGCCCAATGCTCCTGTGCTAGTCATTCACCTGCATGGCCACCCACACAGTGTCGTACAGCGTCCACTACATGTGCTGCGCCACACCCTTTTAAAAATAGTATGTATTCTCGTAGTCTCCTACATGTGCTGCGCCACGTCAATAAATAGTTGTATGTATTTGTCATAATATACCCTCAGTACTTCTTCTCTTCCCTCTGGGCCTCGAGCAGCTCCTGCTGCAGCAGCTGGTCAAACTCTGACTGCAGCTGGTCCTTCTCTGGGAACTCCTCGTCGGCCTGTGGCGCAGCAGCGGAGTTTGCACCGCTGGCACCGCCGCTTCTGATCTCGTTCCACTTGCTGCCGGACGAGCCTGCGCTCTGGATCCCGTTCTGCAGCCTGATACGGTCCCACGACGAGATGTACTCCTTCTTTGGGGGGTTCTCCTCGAACGGGTCGTCGGTCTCGTCTGTTTCCTGGGACTGCGCAGCAGGCTGCTGGGACTCAGCAGTCTCGTACTTGGACTTGGTGTACAGCCCCATAGGGTCCTTGTTCTGCAGCAGGCCGTGCGGTTTGCTCATGCGGTCCTTCACCTCCTTGGAGTACGGGTCCTTGACAATGTGGTCCGGGTTGGACTTGGTCAGATTGTAGTAGAACCACCACTTGGAGCTCTCGTAGTGCTTGAGCAGCGTGGCTATGTCGCGGCACTGGCGGTCCGTCAGCTTCTCCAGCTCGTAGGCATACGCCAGCTGCGCAATCGTAGGTGTGGCGAGTGCCATGGACCCGAACCCCAGCAGGATTGTCAGCCCGAACTTGACGCCCTTAGTCGACCCTGTGCGCAGCTTCTGGATGTACGGTGGCAGTGCCGCAGCTGCAAAGAACACTCCCCAGCCCCCAATCACCGATGTCACTGTGATAGACTTGTACATGCTCTCCATAGTTTCCCTCTGGGACTTGGTCAGGACGTGGTCCATCTCGTAGAACTTGTGCGCTTTCTCGAGCGCCTGCGCCATCACCGGGTCCTGTTCGCTCATCCTGCACTGCAATTGTGTGTTGTGGTGGGATAGTTGGTGTGCTTGCTGAAGGACTTTGAAACGTTTCGGGTACTTTTTTTTAACTTTATTATGTTAGGAAGGTGCAAGTCGTGAACATCAACTGGTTGCTGTTGGCCACTACCCACAATTGAGCTGTAGCGTGCCAGGCACACGCCAGTAGTGGCCTCGTCCTCTCGACCTCTCAATCTTTGTGATTGGTAGTTTTCTCACTGTTAGTCTTTGCTAGTCTCTGTTAGTCTCTGGTGGTCTCTGTTGGTCTTATAGTCAATAGTCTCCCAGTTAGTCTCACAGCTCAATCTTCAGAGTTGGGAGTCTCACAACTGTTCTTCAGCTGTTGGTAGTTGTCTCATAGGTAGTAGTCTCACAGTTATTAGTCCCACTGTTAGTAGTCCCACCGTTAGTCTCACTTTTAGTCTTACTTTTAGCAGTCTCACATTTAGTCTCACTTTTAGCAGTCTCACTTTTAGTCTCACTGATAGCAGTCTCACTGTTAGCAGTCTCACTGTTAGTCTCATATCTAGTCTCGACGTTAGTCTTATATCTAGTCTCACAGGTTAGTCTCATGGCTAGTCTCACTGTTGGCTGTTCTTCCGCTGTTGGTAGTGGTCCAGCAGCTGGGTGCTTCACAGTTCGAGCCTCACAGTGTGTAGTTCAAAGCTGGTAGTTCACAGTTAGTCTCACTGTTGGCAGTTCAGTCTCACCTTTCGTTTCACAGTTAGTAGTCCAATTAGTAGTCTCAAGTCAGTAGTCCACGAATACGTAGTCTCACAGTAGTTCAAGTTCAGGCTTACATGTCCTTCCTATACACATAGTGCTGCTGGTGTTATCTCCACTCTGCTCAAATAACATCTTAGTTTTCAACCCCAAGGTAGCGAGCTAGGCGTATATCTACAGATTTCACAGACATCACATAGCTAAGTTGCAACCCCAGGATCTGCACGTGTAGTTTGCGTTACGTGCTGGGGGTTAAGGGCTATTTATAGGGCGTTGTGTTAGAATCTTGTTAGGCACATTGAGTGCATGTCAGGTAGTATTTTAGAGTGTCTTTGTTTGTGACATTTAGGACAATGTCGTTAAAGTGTTAGTGGTTATTTTATTGTAAAGACATTTAGGTCAATGAGGTTGATATTGTTAGGGTGTTCAAGCGAGTTGGGCGAATAAGTGGTGTTGTGTTAAGATTTTTGTTAGTGGCATTTGGTAGGAAGAAAAGCTTACCGTTGTCAAGGTGCTAGGAAAAGGTTTAGGGTGTTGTGGTGTTTGAATTAAGAACTTTGTCAGGCACATTTGTTAGAGACGAATCTGGGTGGTGTTTTACGGTCTGTTAAAGTTTTACCACCATTAACATTTGATATATCAAAGTTCAGGCAAGAGTAGGGGAAAGCAGGTAGACACTATCTTAAGCCAGCAATGGATATTTTTAATGATTGAGAAATTTTATTAGACTGTAAACTATTGGTAGCATGCTGTACCACGGTTATTACCATTCTTGCGTTATTCAAGATCTCAGATTTAAACTTCATTAATTCTCCAAGACAACTGTGAAACTATTCTCTCAGTTGTTAGACTCTTTTAGTTTCCAGTCTGAGTAAACCAATCAACCCAATTCTTCGGTGCTTAGTGTCTCAAAATGGTTATTAACTTATTTTTGCCATTTAACTCACAGACTACCTTACCCAATTCATCTGGTTGGTGTTTAAATTGATTCCAAAACAGTACTTTTTACTTCTTAATGCCCATGTACAACAGAAGTTGTAACACTTGACAAGGTATCAACCCAAAGTGCGTACTCAGTTGACGTCTATAGGGTGTAACAGTCTGCTAAAGTCAAATTTCCAACAACAAACAACAGCCTATCCACTCAGCTGAGTGCAGATCTCAATAAATCAACTATTCTGCCCGGTTGGTCTAAATACATGTACTCTGATTACAGCCAAGTTGGAATTGGCAATGGTGGAATGTTCGATTCACCACCCAAATTCTCACTATAAACAACTCCCATCATCTGAGGTTATCAAATGACTTTGCATCCAAGCACAGATCGTCAGGTCAAAGGCAATAAAGTAAAGACAAACTTCATTGCCGATCCATTCAACTTTGACACAATCTTCACAAATCATAAAAGTATTCTTAAGCAGTTTGGTTTTTATACATTTGAGATATATTTAATACTCTAACTACAACCAGCTCTTCACGAGCACAGTTCGAACTAGCAACGGTAGATATTCAAGAAGCCACTGATTATTAGAGCTCAATCCAGATTATTTACAAAGTTATCAAATAACCCAAAAGTCATTTGGACTCAATAAGTTATCAAAACTAAACATCTTCATGTAGTAGAAACCACTCCACTGCTACAGCTCGGTAGAGCTATGCTTCTTCCCCTTTTTCTTCTTCTCTTTTTTTTCTTTTTTGTTTTTTTTTCTTTTTTGATTTTTTTGTTTTTTTTCTTTTTTAATTCTTTTTTGATTTTAATTTGTTTGTTGTCAATAAACACCAACAAACAGCCAAACGACATGAATTCGATGATTGACAGTGAGTGAGCCGTGCGGCGGGTGCCGTGGTGCCTCAGTGGGACCTAACTAACACGACCAGACGAGTACACGCTGCTGCAAGCGTTCTTCTGTGGCAACTACGCGGCAGTGGCCGCAAACACTTTGGACACAGAAATCGCCAGATTCTACAGACTCAGAGCACAGCTGCTGCTGGGGCAGGACATTGCGAGCGAGCTGGCCGCGGGCGACTTGCTTACCGAGCTGTTTCAGTACTTTTTGAGCCCACAGGGCGGCGACAAGTTTGAGAAATTCATCCAAGAGAACAAGGCAAACGGGTTCGTCCAGATCCTCGCGAGCTTCCACTACTACGCGCAGCACGAGACCGCAAAGGCAATTGCCATCTTGGAGCAGAGCGAAGAGGTGGGCGAGCAGGTGCTGCTGCTGACTGAACTGTACTTGCTAACCAACAAAATCGAAGCCTGCGAAACTCTCATCTCCTCTGCAAAGCAGCAGTCCCAGGACTCAATCATCGTCAACCTGGCCGAGAGCAAGCTCAACAGTGTTTTGAATGGCGAAAAACTCAGAGGCGGACTGTACTTTTTCGAGGAACTGCACCACCAGTTCGAGTCTGCTCAGAATACCGCACAGCTGTCGATCTTCAACCTACAGCTGCACCAGTTTGAAGAGGCTGGCGTGCTGCTCGACAACTGCAAGGAAACAAGCGACGAGATAACCATTGCCAAGATCTGCTACAACTCAATCAAAGGTTTGGACACCAAGGAGCTGATCGAATCGCTGCCAAAGACACATCCGTACGCCATTGACCTGAGCAGCAAGGACGAGCTGTTCACCAAGCTCGCTCACAAGTACACAACCAACTAAGCAGACCGCACGTTAGACTAAACACTAAGCTAAATATAATAGAAGTTGTATTCGACAGCCAAGGAGTTGTCCTCATTTCTAATGAAACGGCCCTTTCCAAGCAGGTTCTTGCTCTTGACCCACTTCTCGTCAACCAGCTTCTCGTCCAGCTCGAAGGTTGGGTGCGCAGTAACGTAGGCATCGTCAAAAGTTGTGGTTTTACTGGTTTTGTTGAAAATAGCTGCAGTCTTGTCGTTTGGAACCACAACGCCCGAGTATTTCATGTGGATTTGCCCGTTCTTGGCCTTGAGGAACACCTGGCAGTCCAGGGTGGTCACCTCGTTGTTGGTAGTCACCGAAGTGGTCAGGTTGTCCCACCCTGCAATGATTTCTGTATCAAATTTCAGCTCTGGATCCAGCGATTTGGTGTACCCATTGTTGATTTTGACCAAAGTTAGCGAACCTGACTGGTTCGAGTAGACGAATTGAGGCTCGTCAACGTTCAAGTGGATGAAGAATGCTGGTTTTAACGACATTTGCAATTGGCTTGTAGTAGAAACTGGGTTTTTAGGTCATCAGAAATACATTTTCCCTCCGCCTTTTATACCTGTGCCTCCCACCTATTTTGGGCTTGCCCTCCCACCCGTTTAGCCATTTGTTGAGGCACCCAACGCAGCTTACGCAATCGCCCCATTGTGCTTATGTAAGTGATCTGCCTATGATTACGTCATATTACTAATTGCTGCTTATGTAAGAACTTTCTCGTGATTACTAACAATATAATTATGTAATGTTATTGGTGTGGATTATGTAACGGTCGACAGCGCCAGGCAGGTCAGGATGACGACGCTCAGGTCGAACACCACGCACTCAAACACCTTGTACAGCCTGAAGGCCGTCTGCAGGTGCGTTCTCACGCTCACTGGCAGCAGCGACGGTGGCACAAACTGCAGCAGCGACATTATTTTGTTGTCTGAGTTGATCAGGTTCAGCCTGAGCTGGATCGACAAGAAGATGAGCT
The DNA here is from genome assembly GCA_030580055.1 of Starmera stellimalicola. Classification (NCBI taxonomy): domain Eukaryota; kingdom Fungi; phylum Ascomycota; class Saccharomycetes; order Phaffomycetales; family Phaffomycetaceae; genus Starmera; species Starmera stellimalicola. The sequence continues at coordinate 257,779 of JAKTSD010000004.1, read as the reverse complement.
CCAGGCTGGTGAAGGTTGTGAAAAAGTTGAGTTTTGGCGTGCTGAAAGTGTAGTAGACCGTGGTGATAAGGAAAATGATGATTCTGCACAGAACTACCTGAGCATTCAGTTTCTTGTCGAATTCTGCTGGTTTGGCTTCTGGCTCAGCATGTCCTGCCCTGCTGCCGCCTGTCTGATTGCCGCTGGCGACATTCATAGGTGGGAAAGGCATCTGAAAGTCGTCGGGATGGAAATCTTGCTGCTGTGACAACAGTTTCTCCATCATCTTGCTAAACTCCTCGCTCTCCGTCGTGCTGCTGGTGTCTAGCACCGGCTCAAACTGCGAGATGTCGTGGATCTCAGGGTCCTCAGCACCACTGGCCACCGAAGGCGTGTCAAAAGTCTGTGAGATCCTCTTGGAAGACGCTGCTTTGGCCTCCTTGGGCTCCTCCACCTTCTCCCCAGTTATCCTTTCCAGCCGCGACTTGGCACCCGCACGCACCTTGGCTGCTCTGCGCTCCCTCAGGAGCCTTCTTTTCTCTGCTTCGTCCGACATGGCTGCTTAATCTTTAGCTACTGGCTGACTTGGGCATTTTTTTCACTATACAAAGTTGGTACGCGCACTCTGCCTCTCTGCCTCTCTGCCTCTCTGCCTCTCTGCCACTGCTCTGGCTGCATAGCCCTCCACCTCTCTCTATCAGTCGTTAGCTACCACCTACTTGCTATCTCTTTGGATCAATTTTTAGACTGGGATTATTGTTATGCTATTACTACTGTGACTCTGTTCTTATACTGCTATGAAGTGCGTTTTCTATCTACCTTTGAGGTTCTATTCTATTGTTGTGCTATCTTCCATTCTACCTTATCGAGCATCTTCCTACTCTATTACTACTATCATTATTGAGATTCCATTCTACCACTACTATTGAGCTTCTAATCTACTACTAATGATAAAACTAAGATTCTCGTTATTCTGTTATCGAAGCCTTATCACCATCAGTGAGTTGCTTCTTATACTCTACTAGAAACGTTTCATACTTCACCACCATTGGTGGGATTATTACTCGATTCCGGACTCAGCAAGCTTCAAGTAATACAGAGGACTCTAGTGTAATCACATGACTGTAAAATGAGTAGGATAACACTAAACGGTGTACATATCACAAGTAGAAGTACAGAGACTTCCATTTACTCCTCCTGCTATAGCTACCGCTCCTGGAATTCCACCTCTCTTACTTTCATTCTAATTGCCCAACTACTTCTATATAACTTCTTCTGTTAGATCACCACTATGACTTGTTCTGACATCGTCTAAGCTGTGTAACATTCAGCCAGGTAAACCCAGCAGCTAAGTGAGAGAGTTATATTAATTTACAGCCAACTTCCGCTCTACTACTATGTATATAACGCAATTCACTTCATATAGCCCTCCTACTGTATTAAGCACTTTACCACTGTGTACAGAAAGCACAAAGCATCTTGATACTATCCGAACCATAACAGTTAAACGGCTGAGTTCTAGAGGCTCAACTGTATTACTGGCGCATCACTTGGATACCCTTTCCCATTGTATCAGACTCACGGTTTTAATACTTCCTACACAGCTGTCTGAATTCCCACTGCTAGACCTTTTGGATATTCTAATAGATGGTATTGCTCCTAGGCAGGGCTAGCTAAAACCACGGTTTGAGTACCATTCTTATTGTGTGTATATAGCTAGCTTCTGAGGCCACCCTGCTCAACCAAGTCAAGCAGTCCAAACTAGATGCTGTTGCTCTATCTTTAAACTGGACATCAAGAATAGCTATACTATACACAGCTATAAAGCTATACCTAGACAGCTAGCAGCTATAATGCAAGTCATCTAAGATACATGGAGCTGATAGCTACGCAGCTACACAAGTACACTTTGCCAGTTATCTAAAGTACTACCGCTGCTACGTTATCACCCAAGACTGCACTGGTAAAGCTATACCACTGTTCATCCGGCTATATAGTTAAATTACTCTTAAACCAGACTACCACAGGTGTCAATTTACTACGGATCGCTGTATAAGCTCTACAATGAGTCAGCTCACTCTATTACTATGTATAAACAGCTGCGCCTAAACAGCTACACGGCTGGGCTCAGCGATCGTCCTCGCCGACAATCTGCTCCCAGGTCTTGCCCTCCTTCTTCAGGATATCGGTCACCTCCTGCTTGATCTTGTAGACCAGGCCTGGTCCCTTGTAGGCAAAACTGGTGTACAGTTCGACGAATTTGGCACCAGCCCTGCCAAACTCCACCACGTCTTGACCGTTGGAGATACCACCGCAGCCCACCAGAACCAGGTCGCTGTTCTTAGCGTACTTTCTGGCCAGCTTGAGCGCCTTCAGCGAAAATGGCTTGACTGGCTCACCGCTTAAGCCACCGGTTTCGGTCTTGTTTGCGCTCTTAAGAGACTCAGGTCTCTGAATAGTGGTGTTGGACACAATGATCCCGTTGATCTTGCACTTGATGGCGGTGTTGACGATGGATTTGATCTCAGACTCGTCGAGATCTGGCGCAATCTTCACTAAAATAGGCGTCTTTGCAGCACAAACCTCGTCTCTTTTGTCCACCACCGCCTTCAGCAGCTTGCTCAGCTTGTCGCCGCTCTGCAGGTTTCTCAGGCCTGGCGTGTTTGGCGACGAGATGTTGATAACCAGCACGTCGGACAGATCTTTAAACTTCTCAACACCTTTGGTGTAGTCCTCGACCTCGTCACCGGTCTTGTTCTTGCCCAGGTTGATACTGAACAGCTTGCCGTCGTGGCTCACCTCACTTCTCTTGTGCAGCCTCTCCACAACCTCGTCGTGGCCCACTGAGTTGAACCCGTACCGGTTGATCACGGCATTGTCCTCGCTCAGCCTGAAGAATCTCGGCTTGGGGTTGCCGGGCTGCGCAACTGGCGTGATCGAGCCTATCTCAACGTACCCAAACCCACACCCGAACAGCGCATCGATGGCCTCACCGTGCTTATCCAGCCCGGCAGCACACCCAATCGGATTACTAAGCGTCTTTCCAAAGACGTTCACCTTCAGCACCGGGTCGTCGTGGTCTTCGTACAGCCTTGGGACCAGGCCTGTCTTCATCAGCCAGATCCCCAGCAGGTGGCCCTGCTCGGCATCGGTCACTTTTCTGATGATGGGGCAGAACACTTTCTCGTGGATCGATGAGCGCGCATCAAACAGGTAGTAGCTTGCGCCCCCAATGGCAGCACCTGCAGCCAGCACAGTTGCTGGTCTGAGTCTGAACAGTCTGGAACCAGCGCGGGACATCTATGGCTCTGTGTGTATCACAACACCGAGTTATCTCTGGCAAAGAACTGAAAAATTTACTTCGCCAGCTGGCGGCGGCGCTTATGTAAGCATACTCGTAATGCTTAGTCAGTATTGCTGAGTCATCGCTGCGTTTATTGTTATGTAAGCTTTGTGCTGAGTCATTAATATGTTATCATTATGTAAGCTGGTGCAAGGCGACCGCTGCGAGCGACGCTGTGTCGACGAGCCTGCAGTCCAGGAGGCAATCGTCGAGCTCGTGGTTGGTGCAGCTTTGCAAGAAGGCGACCAGTGCCTGGACAATGAACCCGCGGCGGCCTCTGTGTCTAAGAAAAGGGAGCCATATTTTGAAGAGCATTGGCTCGTCTTGCTGCTCTTGCGTGGCACCAGTGGACCCGGCTGGTATGAAGAAGCTGAACCCAATAAGTAGGTACTTGAACTTTGTCTCCCGTAGGGACTGGGGTACCGACTTAAACTCCTCCTCAACCAATGCTTTAATGGCATATTGGTAAAACCTGAACGCCTTGGACTGGGGCACCTGGAAGCAGAGACACATCCCATTGCACATCTCGGCAGAGGTGAGCTCATACTGGTTCTTGAGGTAGCTGATTTGTAGACCGTTGTGGCGGGAATTGTCGCCTTGGGCTTCAGCTATAATTTTGGGTTTGGCTCTTCTCAAGGCCGCCTTGAATTCAGCCTTGTGCTGTGACACCATCCTCTTTAGATCCTGGTTGTGTGGTTAGTAGGCACTCTCGCAGTGCAAAAAGGCCACTCACTTTACTGTTTCTCAAGATTCTATCAAGAACCATCTCGCTGTCCCTAGAGCAGATGTTAGCAGGTTCCCGTGCTGGAAAACAAAATAAAGCAGCTGCATATCTTACCTCAGTCTGAACACTTTCCACTGGCTGGGAATCTCGAAATCCTTTAGGCTTAGTTTACACAACTCCAACTCGTTTTTAAAAACGTCTTCCTGGTCTGGGTACCTGAGCAGGAACAACTCTGAGACCCCAACGGGCAAGGGTGCGCACTCTATTTTCTCGTTTCTGATGGTGTTTAGCTGTGTCTGTTTGTCGTGGCAGAACGAGTACTTGGACTCACTGGAGGCCACCGGCTTGGGTTTACATTCCAAGGTTTCCCCAGTTTCCTCAGTCTGTGCGGCAGTTTCCGCACCCAGTCCACCTGGCACACTTGCAGGCCTAGGACTCAATCCAAGGAACTCACTAACTCGGTCGCGGAACCTTTGTGGCGACTGCACTGCTGACGACTGCAGTGGCGCTGCAGTTATTTCTGTGCCTGCATTCTCCAGCCGTGGCTCCAGCTGCGGGTTGAAAACAGACTCCTCGTCGCTGAACAAGCTGGCTCTTTCCTGGAACACAGACATTGCGGTGTGGCACTGCTAAGAATGGCGGTGTGGAAGAGTTATTGGCCAAATCATTTTTGTGTCAAATTGAAATGTTTTGGGGTGGTACAGCCGTCTAAGTAGGAGCACTAACGCCATGCTGGGCTGTGTTCAGCACTCCACAGTCTGCCTGGGACTTCTGTGGGTCGCAGTTCTGCTGAATCTGGAAGACTGCTTTATGTTGGATTAGCTTTGAAATAGTGAGGTTTATAGGAGTGAGACTGGGACTTGTTAAGTGTTGGGTTAGGGACTAGGCACTTTAGGGTGATGCATTAGGTGTTGGGTGGTGGCACTCTGGGTGTGTGTGTGTGTTAGGGTGGAGAAGACAGGCGGGTCTACTGTACCTGGTGGCTATTGGCGAGAGTTTTACAGCGAGCTGGGTCTTGCTGGGGTGGAGGGTATTGATTAGGATGGAGGGACAGTAAAGTGCCCCGGCGGGTGCTCTGGGGTGCTCTGGTGGACGGTGGTGGGCCTGCCCACTGGCCCGCTTACTAACACCTGATGTAATCCAAAAAATATTTTCAGCAGCTCATCGCATATTTTTTTATTTCAGTTTAACCAAACAACGAGCAAGATGGGCCCAAAACTGACTGGGATGAACGGGCAGGTGACCCACGGGAGCGAGGCGATGTTCGAGAGGGAGTACAGTGCGCCCCAGACGTCGAACAGGAAGACCAAGAGCGCCAGGCTCAAGAAGAACATGAAGAGAATAAATGATCAGTACAGTGAAGCAGTCAAGTCTGCGGCCGCTACCGAGCTGCTGCTGCAGGAGGAAGCCGGGTTCCTGGAGGCGGAGGGCATGGAGAAGACGTACAAGTTCAAGCAGCAGGACATCCTGAAGGAGGTGGATGTGCAGACACAGGCCAAGGCCATCGACCTGAAGCTGACTGATTTCGGCCCATACACGCTGGACTACTCGCGAAACGGGACGCATCTGCTGATTGGCGGGCTCAAGGGCCACGTGGCGTCGATGGACTGGCGGAAGGGGACGCTTTCTGCGGAGCTGCAGCTGGGAGAGACGGTGAATGCCGTCAAATACCTGCAAAATGAGCAGTTCTTTGCAGTGGCACAGAAGAAGTACACCTTCATATACGACCACGAGGGGGTGGAGATCCACCGCATGAAGCAGCACGTCGAGGTGAAGAACTTGGAGTTCCTGCCGTACCACTACCTGCTGGCAACGAGCGGCAACACGGGCTGGCTCAAGTACCAGGACGTTTCCACCGGTGTGCTGGTGAACGAGATCCGCACCAAGCTGGGCCCGTCCGTGTCGATGGCCCAGAACCCCTACAACGCGATCATCGAGCTGGGGTCCGCCAACGGGGTGGTGTCGATGTGGTCCCCGGCGTCCAACGAGCCCCTCGTCAAGATCCAGGCCTGCAGAGGCCCCGTGAGAAGCATCTCCTGCGACAGATCCGGCAAGTACATGGCCGTCGCGGGCGCAGACAAGACCCTCAAGATATGGGACATCCGCAACTTCAAGGAGCTCTACTCCTACTACACCCCAACACTTGCCAACGACATTGCCTTTTCCGACACTGGCCTGCTCAACGTCGCCTGGGGCTCGCACGTGACCGTGTGGAAGGACTGCTACAAGTCCAAGCAGAACTCGCCCTACATGACGCACCTGATACCGGGCTCCACCATCAGCGCGGTCAGGCCCGTCCCATTCGAGGATCTCGTCGGTGTGGGCCACAAGAACGGTGTCAAGAACCTGATTGTGCCGGGTGCTGGTGAGGCCAACTTCGACTCCCTGGAGATCAATCCGTACGAGTCCATCAAGCAGAGACAGGAGCAGGAAGTGCGCTCCCTGCTCAACAAACTGCCGGCAGACTCTATTGCCCTGGATCCTAACGTTATTGGTACCGTGGACACCAGATCCAACTCGGAAAGACTGAATGCTAAGAGACAGAAGGAGCTCGCGGAGCAGAAGCAGGCTGAGCTGAACGAGAAGCTGTCGCCACACCCGGAGATCAAGGGCAAGAACTCCAAGCTGCGTAACTACCTGAGAAAGAAGAGGGAGAATGTCATTGACGAGAGAAAACTGAGAATCGAGGCCAACTTGAAGAGAGAGAAGGAGCTCAGAAGGGAGAAGATGCTGAAAGAGACCGGCCAGCACGTTGATGAGAAGGAGGCCCTGGGCCCGGCACTCTCCAGATTTACATAGCTGTTTAGTTGAATTGTACATTATCATTATTACTAGCTGCCTGAGCTACCATGAGCTGCCCTGAGCTGCTACAGGCATCAGCCTGGCATCACCTTTCAGTGGGGGTTTGAGGTCTGGTTTCAGTGCTGGTTTCAGTGCTGGTTTCAGTGCTGGCAGGCATCACATGTCAATGTCCCCCTTGAAGCTCAGAACATCGTCAAACACAACTCCATTGATATCCGTCTTCTTCAGTTTTACATCCACAACATGGTCGCCCTCATACTTTCTCACACCTCTGTTGGATGCAACCAAAACTAGCCCACGACTTCTTATACTGTCAATCAGATTTGGAATTAAAATCAGCAGCTCATACGGAACAACTATTCCCAGCAAGTTGTTCAGCGTGGCAAAATTCGTAGCGTCTTTGATTGATCTAGTTGTTGAATCTTCGTGCTTAACTAACGAGTTTGCAAACCCATTAGCAGAGTTGATTTCAAACTTATTAGACTGCGAATCAAAATGTAGCCCATTGACATTGAAGAACACCGGGTAGTTTGGTTGTTTCCAGTTCAAAATCGAACAAACAGACTGATTCTTGGATGAAAACACAATTGACCTGGCCTTTGATACTTTCAGTCTTGATTCTCTGATGTGGTTGAAAACTGTTGATAAAGTTTTGTTAATAAATTCATCTAAATTACTCAATTTTGGTAACGTGATTGGAATCTCTTTTAACTCTGCTTCTGTTGGATATAAAACTTCTAAATTTAAGTTGATTGAACCGGGCAAAAAGTTCAGTAAGTCTTCCAGTAAAAAGCAGTTTTCCAATATAAAATTCGTCAGCTCTTTAATGTTATTCAATTCATTGTTAGCATTACCTTTGTTCAAAATATCACTAAAGTTGTAGTTCAATATTTCTTTAAACTGCTGTAATGATAATTGATATAACGGAATTTTCGTACCTAAAATATCAATATTCCAATTTTTTGAAACTACTGGTGTACCATCATTAAGGAAACAAATATTCAACTTGATGTAATCTCCAGATAATGAAAGTGACGTAACAAAACTCAGAACTGATGAAGACTCATTGCCACTGGTTGATTTCCAGTATGTATCATATTTAGTAATTTCCAATGGAATTCCATTGTAGGGGTGAATCACGTGGAATTTGAAATTCAATTCACCAATATTCTTTAATCGTCCATCAAATAATGGTAAAATAACATTGTTTGTCAATCCATCATTCGACACTTGGGTAAAAACATTTGACAATACTGAAGTTTTGGCAATCAATTTTGTTCCAAAAGTTGGGAAAATTTCAATATCAATTGAAAACTCATCTAATGAATCAATCTGAAATGCAACTCTTTGTTCTTCAATCGGTATCAAAATATTTCTTGGCACAACATCACTAATTCTTGAAGAAATGACAATACGACCTGGTAATGACGAAATTATTTCCTCGTCATGATTTAATGTAATTGAATCCCTACCAATTGGGAAAACTAATTGAACAAAAATTTTCTTTTCTAGGAAATTGTGTCCGTATCTTCTTAATGGAATAATTGGGGGCGGTAGTGATAAGTCAGGAATTGCCTCAATATTTTGTAAATCTGGATTTAATTGGAAAGTTGGTGGTGGACTTTTAATTTTCTCTGGTGATTTCAGCTCTTTTAATGGTGAAAAAATTGATTTGGAATTATCTTTCTTCTGGTTCGAAATTTCATCAATAAGTACATTCAACACATTAACATGACCTTCCCATGATGCATAAAACAAAGCTGTATAATTCTCTTCGTCTCTCAAATCGATTCTTGCGCCGGCTTTAATTAATGCTGCTGTTGTTCTTGGATGGCCTTCACTAGCTGAATAGAAGATTGGTGGCCATTTATTGAATCCATCCAATTCATTAGGATCTGCATCATTTGCTGTTAGTAATGGAACAAATTGGAAATTTCCAGTTTGTGCCACAACGTGCAACGGTAGCAAACCTTGTGCATCTCTTTGAAAATTTTTAACTGACGGATATGATAATAACAAAACTGCTGCATCATAGTTACCTGATTTACATGCAACATTCAATGGTAAATATTGCGGATGAGATTCCGAATTAGTTGGTGATGGATCTGCACCTAATTCCAACAAAACTTTAACAGTATGAATATGATTCTTACCAATTGCCAATAATAATGGAGACATTGAGTCATAGTCTAAAGAGTTTAGATTTTTATAGTTATCAGTGGTTTCTGAGCATAAAAGTTTGATCAAATCAATTTTACCTAACTCAGATGCATAATGTAAAGGTAATCTACCACTTAAATCTTTCGAATTGAATAAATTTGTTAAGCCCTGTTTTAAGATTAGTTCAATAATAAATTGTCTTTTCTCAGAAGGATTACAACAGGCTTCATGGACCATACTTCTTCTTGTCAAGTCATCAATTATTCCTAAGTTGATAAATTTTTCTGAGGATTCATAAAATTTCAATAAAATCTCATCACTGATTTTCGTATTGATCGATAAAAAGAAGATTCTTGTTAATTTGCCTGCTGCATTTGGTGAGTTTTGAATTCTTTTAATGAATTCATCCAACTGATCAATAACTGTTGATGAATGAATAATATTAATGAATTCTGAATACAACTCGTCTAATTCAATATCATCAATGGGTATATCATTATTGTTATTACTGCTATTATTTGAGTTCGTCAGTTGTAATTTTGATAAATCTTTAATGTTATTACCATTTGTATTATCTTCATATTCAAAAGTTATAATTTTTTCCCCTTGAACTTTCGCGTCCAATTCAACTAAAGAGTTTGCACATAAATCACTCAATTGTGAAATTTCTTCTCTGTTAAAAACAGGCTGAACCGAAACTGCCTTTGATAGATATAATTCTTTTGTATGTGATTTTGATCTTTTATCCCATTTCTTCAAAACTTTTGAAAATCCTGTTTGATTCAGTTCAATGAACTGTTCCAATCTATCCAAATCTCTAGAAAATCTTTTAAATCCATCGTATAATGAGATGTAAGCAATCGAAGTTCTTGAACCCAATCTATTTCTCTTAATTGCATCATTTTTCTTCTTAATCAAAATATCCAATCTTATTTTCAAGTCAGATTCTTTCTCCAGGTAAAAAGAATTAACTTTCTCCAATTCTCTTTCTAATCTGAAGAAAAATGATGTTTTGTTTTCTTGTAGTAATCTTTCGACATCAACTATACTGCCATCTTGATTTGGTTGAATCGCTAAAGATTTGATCAATTTTTTAAGAGCTTTGTAGTTAATGAAGTGACCAATATACTCTGGCAATTCTAGCTGCCTAGATTCTAAATATTTTCCAAATTTCCTATGGATCCGTTAGTATGAGTTACTTTGGTGAATAACATCAGCCTCAGTTCATCAACACTTACATTTTCAGCAATAACTGATAATGATACTAGGGAATAAAAGTTTAAAAACTTCCAACGTTTCCCCTATAAATCAAATTTAAATTATTGTCATCCACCGCTTGGAGCTCGTGGGTAGGTATTTATAAGCTCAGTGATGTGTGTCGTGTGACTGGATGCTGCAATGAAGATCTTCAGGCTCGTTACAACAATCGTTTTGGGATTTTTAGTAATTTTTAACCTTTTTAATTTGTTGTAAACATTTCTGCCTGTAGCACGTGGAGCTGCCGCAAGGCTCTGCCTAAAATTTTCGGGCCACTATTGTTAACTCCAGGCGGTATGGGCAGAGCCTTACCAAAATTGCAGGAGAAAGCTCGAAGGAATAATTGATCGCCGCTGGTAGTTCTGTGTATGAGTGGCGTATACCAACCATAAAAAGCCCATTCATTCCTAGAGGGCTCCTAACATTGTTGACTCTGTTCGCTAAGATGAATATTGCACTAATTGTCTTTTTTGACAAGAGCTGGTGCCAAACTTGAGCGCATGGACTGTGCAGTACGCCAGCTCCGTCCTCTGGTATTCTGAATGACTTGGATATAGTGATATCTCGTTCAATGTGTGTCATTTCCACTGGAGACGTAGACTTAGTTTGAGTCACAGCTACTGCTACTGGAAATGGGACTTAGAGAGAACACTCATCTGGGCTAGTTCTCTGTGGACTCTAAAACCAGGTTGTTGTGCAACTGACAACCTTTGGGTACCACAAACATCACCATCCGCTGTTGGCTGCAAGTATGTTGACACAATTAGCTAAAAAGAAGCATAAACTCTGAGATTTTCCGCTCACCACTCACGGGTGTAATCTCTGCCTTGCCACTCCCATCATACAGAGAAGCAGCACCAAATAAGGGCTCTGTGCTCTTCAATCAACTCTTTAGTTGTAGATGTACAACAAATAATCAGTTTGAAGCATCAATTCTTCAGTTATTAGCGCCTTTTGAGCCTTTAAAATCGCCAGTTGCACCTCACACACCACCACCACTCTGTGGCACATAGTCCTACTGCACATACCACCCTGTAAAGACACCCGCTGGGGACATTCCAAGTTGTAGGTTACCAAAACAATCTTTTACTTGTTTAGCTTTTTAATACAGCCCGCAATTTTTCAGCGCTTAGCATTGACGCCCCCAATCCCATACCAACAATACACTACTAAACTTGTACCACCTCCCCCTGCACACTACACACCTAAACCTGTTCAGATATGTTATTTCAAACCAAAACATCCAAACACCATTCCAGTTTTCGTATGAGAGAAAAATTTTAGAAGTATTTGTTCTTAGAAATGAAAACTGTAAACAATAAAATTTAAAACAAGTTTAAATTCCAAAGCTTTATTTTGCATTCAATTCTAGTTCAAAGCTACTGTTTGTACGTGACTCGGTGTTCATAAGATAGACAGAACACATATCGTGCTAGTATACTGGAAGACAAGCGCGCCTAGAGGGATAATTTTGAGATCGAAATCAAAAGAAAAACAACTTTTCTCGTTTATATTTAGGGGGAACGTAAATTTGAGTAATTGAAACTCCTTTATTTGGACTCAACATGGACTCTATTTTAGACTTCAGCAAAGAATTGGACGTCGAGCTATTGGATAATGTTGTCCGTACCTTTTATTCAGGCTCAGGTCAGGAACAAAAGCTAGCACAGGATGTTATTACCAAATTTAAAGAACATCCAGATGCATGGCAAAGAGCTGACCAAATATTACAATACAGTAACGATTCCCAAACCAAATACATTGGGCTATCAATCTTGGATAATTTAATCAATACCAAGTGGAAACTTTTGCCTGAAGAACAAAGAAAAGGTATTAGAAATTTTATTGTTAATATGATTATTGCATTATGTGATGATGAAGAGCAGTTTCAATCACAAAGATCTTTAATCAACAAGTGTGACTTAACTTTGGTTCAAGTCCTAAAACAAGAATGGCCAGAAAACTGGCCAAGTTTCATTCCAGAGATTGTTCAAAGTTCAAGAGCTGGTTTTAATGTTTGTGAAAACAATATGGTTATCTTGAAATTGCTATCTGAGGAAGTTTTTGATTACTCTTCAGAGCAAATGACACAAGCCAAGGCTAAGAATTTGAAATCAAGAATGGCTCAAGAGTTTGGTGAAATTTTTAAACTATGTTTCGAAGTCTTGGATAAGGCAACAAGACCTTCATTAATTGTTTCAACTTTAAACGCATTACTAAGATATTTACAATGGGTTCCATTTGGTTACATCTTTGAAACTAATCTGTTGGATCTTTTAACATCAAAGTTCTTAGCTCCAGCGGATACAAGAACAATAACTTTGAAATGTTTAACAGAAGTTGCTTCATTAACTGCTCCTGAATTTGATGAAAAGTTTGTTATGATGTTTTCAAACTCAATGAGTCAAATAACAAACGTTGTACCAGTTCAAAGTGATTTGAAGAAAAGTTATCAAGTTGCAAATTCAATTGATCAAGAATTTTTACAAGATTTAGCAATGTATATTGTTACCTTTTTATCGAATCATGTTTTAGCATTAGAAAAATTACCAGAATTCAAAGAATTAAACTTAACAACTCATCAATATTTAATTCAACTATCAAAAATTGATGAAAGAGAACTGTTTAAAACTTGTTTAGATTACTGGATTAAATTAGTTTCAGGTTTATACAGTGAAGTTCAACAATTACCTGCTCAAGAATTATCACCATTAATGCAACTAGGCTATGGGAATAATCCATTAGCCTCAGCAAATGGTGGTGCACCAAATCCTGAATTATTAGCAAAATTCCCATTAAGAAAACATCAATATGCTGAAATTCTATCTGAATTAAGATCAGTCGTGATTGAATCAATGGCAAAACCAGAAGAAGTTTTGGTTGTTGAAAATGACGAAGGAGAAATTGTTAGAGAATTTGTCAAAGAAAGTGATACAATTACTTTATATAAATCCATGAGAGAAGTTTTAGTTTATTTAACCCATTTAGATGTTATTGATACTGAACAAATCATGAGTAACAAATTAGCAAGACAAATTGATGGATCAGAATGGTCGTGGCATAATATTAATACATTATGTTGGGCTATTGGTTCAATTTCAGGCTCAATGGATGAGGATATGGAAAAAAGATTTTTAGTTGCTGTTATCAAAGACTTATTAGCATTAACTGAAATGAAACGTGGTAAAGATAATAAAGCCGTTGTTGCATCCAACATTATGTATATTGTTGGTCAATATCCAAGATTCTTAAGAGCCCATTGGAAATTTTTGAAAACTGTTTTGAATAAACTATTTGAGTTTATGCATGAAACTCATGAAGGTGTTCAAGATATGGCTTGTGATACGTTTATTAAAATTACATTAAAATGTCGTCGTCATTGTGTTTCCCAACAACCAAATGAAACTGAACCATTCATCAATGAAATCATTAGAAATATTCAAGATATCACTGGTGACTTACAACCACAACAAGTTCATACTTTTTATGAAGCATGTGGTTATATCATTGAAGCACAAACAAACGTTGCAATTAGAGACCGTTTATTAAGTGATTTAATGGAATTACCAAACTTAGCATGGAATACAATTGTTCAACAAGCAGGCCAAGATCCTGAATTACTAACCAACAGTGATACAGTTAAGATTATGGCTAATATTATTAAGACCAATGTCAGTGTTTGTAAAGCATTAGGATCAGGATTTTATCCACAATTAATTTCAATCTATGAGAATATGTTATCATTATATAAAGCAGTCAGCACAATGATTTCAGATTCTGTTGTTAAAGATGGATTAATTGCAACTAAAACACCAAAAGTTCGTGGTTTAAGAACTATTAAAAAGGAAATTTTGCACTTAATTGAGGCATATATTTCAAAAGGTGATAATCTAAATCAAATTGTTACAAGTTTAGTTGAGCCACTATTTGTTACAATTTTAGAAGATTATAAGACCAATGTTCCAGATGCAAGAGATGCAGAAGTTTTAAACTGTTTAACTACAGTTGTTGCTAAAGTTGGTCATATGATTCCAGATGGTGTTGTTTTAATTTTACAAAATGTTTTTGAACCAACATTGAATATGATTAATCAAGATTTTACTGAATATCCTGAACACAGAGTTGAATTCTATAAATTATTGAGAGAAATCAACGCGAGATCATTTAATGCGTTATTACAATTATCTGGTGATGCATTCCAATTATTTGTTAATGCAATTTTATGGGCATTTAAACATAATAATAGAGAAGTTGAAAGTTCTGGATTAAGCTTAGCAATTGAATTATTCAAGAATGTTGAGAAATTAGGTACAACACCATTCACAAATGCATTTTATAAAAATTTTTACTTCCCAATTTTGGCTGATACATTCTTCGTTTTAACAGATTCAGACCATAAATCAGGATTTGTCTCACAATCAATTTTATTATCAAAAATGATTGAGTTAGTTGAAAATAATACAATCAAAGAACCATTATATGAAGAAAATCAAGCACCACAAGGTACATCAAATTCAATCTATTTAAAGGAATACATTGCAAATATGTTAATGAATGCTTTCCCACATTTGCAACAAGATCAAGTTGAAAATTTCATCAAAGCTCTTGTCTCACAACACCGTGAACAGAATAAATTTAAGGGTACTTTAAGAGACTTCCTTGTTCAAATCAAACAATACGGGGGAGATCCATCTGATTATTTGTTTGCAGAAGATCGTGAAAATGAGTTATTAGAAAGACAAAAACAAGAAAAGGAAAAAGCTTCAAAGATTGGTGGTTTATTAAAACCATCTGAATTAGATGATGATTGAATTTATTTTTTTTTTTGGTTTGGTTTGGGTAAACTTTTGTAAATATTTTTATTCACTAAATGAAAATTTAATAACTGCTTGTAGGGTCTGGAAAACTAAGCATTTCGTCAGTTTCTTAGCAATGATTTTCCAAGTCAAAAAAAAATAGAAAAAAATTATGGACGAGTCCGGAGTCGAACCGGAGACCTTTCGCATGCTAAGCGAACGCGCTACCAACTACGCCACACGCCCGTAATTGTTGAAAGGTGTAAACGCAGAGATGTGTAAATGTGCTGTAGTAGGCAAAATATTTGACAGTGCTGGACAGTTAACAGGATGCTTTGTGAGGTTAATGGTGTTGGCAGATGAGTAACAGGAGTACTGGACTCATTTAACATTTATTTATCCACAAAGAAGAGCATATCCAAAAAGTTGGACTAGTAAATATCTAGAACTATTCTACTTAAAATTATATGCTAAATGAATGCTATTCTTTCCTTGTATAAAGTTGCCTTTTTGTTGCAGCAATGTCGCCCATCACAACAGCCTGCTTGTTATTTTTGACCAGTGGCCAAGCTATAATCTAATAAACTCAAGACAATAACGCAGATAATAAGACAGACAACAAGAGAGACAACAACACAGACAACAACACAGACAACAACACAGACAACAACACAGACAACAACACAGATAAACACAGAAAATGTTTAGGGATCGGTGCTAAACAAACACTGCAAAGTACAGCACTTTATTGCTTTAATTTATACAGTTTCTTTATATACAAAATCCTTATTTAGTTTCTTCACTTGCAGCTTGCGACTCCTTCTGCTGTCTTTCAAGAGCCTCCTTTTGCTCCTGAATCTCTTTTTCAATCTCTTGCTTTTGTTTCAGTCTCTTTTCTGCGATTCTTTTGGCTCTCATTTCTTTACGTTTTGCCTCGCTTTCCAGTCTGAGTTTGGTTTCCTCCACCGCTTCCTCAGGCATGGAGCCAGTGTACTTTCTCAAGGCGTCCTGGACTTTAACATAGCTTCCTTTGGCACCTGGAATGGCACCTTTTAGCAAGATATAGTTATTGTCGACGTCAACTTGCATCACTTGACAATTCTGCTCTGTGGCGTTCTTACCACCCATACGACCCGGCATCTTCTTACCTGGCAAGACTCTACCTGGGGTTTGATTCTGACCGTACGAACCACCATGTCTATGGGTTAAAGAGGTACCGTGGGAGGCTCTCATACCACCGAAACCGTGACGTTTCATCACACCCTGGAACCCCTTACCTCTGGAGACGCCCTTGACGTCCACAAACTGGCCCACTTTGAAGAAGTCGGCCCCCAGCTTGGTGCCCAGCGGCAGTAAACCGGTCTTGTCCTTCACGATAAATAGCTTGACATTGGCCTTTGGATTGACGCCAGCTCTGGCAAAGTGGCCCAGCGCCTGCTTGGGAGTGCTGTAAGGGCTCTTGGACCCGACACCAACCTCGACACCGTAGAATCCCGAGTCCTTTGGTGTTCTGACGTTGGTCACTTCTGCACCGTTGAATTCCACAATCGTCACTGCTGTACGCTCCCCGGTCTCCTCGTTGTACAACGCACTCATGCCCACTTTTCTGCCCACAATACCTGTTCTCAGCACCAGTCTTCTTCTCTCCATGGCGAGCTTAGTGCCATGTCTTGGTTCTGGCGACGATGAGTCTGGCAGAATCGTACTTGGGGCCTTCAGGGAGCTGCTGAGACGCACTGCTCCGCCCATTTTCGCTAGCAACCCGCTGCAGCTGCCTCTGCCGAGCACACTCAATCTGCTGTACACACTGCTCATTGCTGCTTGCTCACTCGGTGGTGTTGGTTTCCAAATCAAATTTTTCACTGCCAGTGGGCACCGGTTACGTAAGCAAGCTTTTTAATTTACCCGGGTCTACCAGAAGGTCTACCAGAAGGTCTACCAGAAGGTCTACCAGAAGGTCTACTGCCTCGCCTCTGCAGCCTGCTAAGCACGCGAGGGAGCCACTGGGCCCTGGTAGAGGTTGATCACTTCTGTAGCACCCAGCCTGCTGTGAGACCTCCAGCTACCACTGACAGTGTTTAGCCTACATTGACAGCACTTAGCCTACCATTGACAGCACTTAGCCTACTATTGACAGTACTTAGCCCATTGTGGGCACTTTTAGCACACTGTGGACACTATATCGCTATGTGACATTATTTTCACTATGGATCCTTAACAGCCCGCTGTGGTACCCTCCGGAGCCCATCACACAACGCACTGTGTACAGGACACTTCTTAGCCCACTGTGGACACTTTTTAACTTACTGTAGGACACTTCTCAGGCCACTACGGTCTACCCAGCTCACTATGAGACTTTTATTACTCACTATGGACACTTCTTAGCCACTTCTTAGCCATTTCTTAGCCACCGAGGCAGCCAGCCAGCCCAGCGAGGCACCCAGCGAGGCAATTAGGAGGCAAGCTGTTAGGGCGATTGTTAGGGTGATTAAGGTCTTGTGTTAGGCTACAAGACTGTAAAGGTATTTAGCGTTTCTAGCTAGGGTGTGTTTTTAGGCTAGGATAGAGCACTGTGGACCACCGCACTATGTATTCTCTACTTCTTAGCCTGAGCTGGATGGTGTGGTCTTGCAGCCCACCGTGAGATCTCTAGCCTACCATTGAGATTACTTAGCCCACCGAAGACACTCTTAGCCCGCTGTAGGCAGTACTTAGCCCACTGTGGACACTGCATCGCTATGTACCCACTATAGGCCACTCTTAGGCCAGTATGGGCCACTCTTCAGCCAGTATGGACCACTCTTCAGCCAGTATGGACCACTCTTCAGCCAGTATGGGCCACTCTTCAGCCAGTATGGACCACTCTTCAGCCAGTATGGGCCACTCTTCAGCCAGTATGGGCCACTCTAGGCCAGTATGGGCCACTCTTCAGCCATTGAGGTACCCACTGCAGACACTCTCTACTTCGAGAACGTAGTCAAGAGACGTCTCTCTAATCCGTTTATTAAAATTATACCACTACAGGGAGTTTCTAACTAATTGAATAATATCTGTATTATACCATGATGAGATTGTAGTATGATCAGAGGTTACAGTTTCAGACATTATCAAGCTATTGATTCGTTCTTTGACTTCATTTAATTTACCGTGACACTACATCGCTATGGGATATTTCTCAGCGCACAGCAGACTACCGCGGACACTACACCACGCACTATGTACATGTATTATCTATTTAACCTTCTTAGCCTTCAGCTTGATGGTCTCCTGGTTCACAAAGATACCCTTACCCTTATATGGCTCTGGGGGACGGAACGCACGAATCTGGGCAGCAAACAGGTTGAGCTGCTGCAAGTTGATGCCCTCGAGAATCACCCTGGCCGGGTTTGGGGCAGTGGCCGTTATGCCTGGCGGAATCAGCTTGCCCTGCGGGTGCGAGGCACCAACTTTGACGGCCAAGTACGGCAACCCGTCCTTCTCCTCGACAGCCGCCCTGTACCCAGTACCAACAAACTTGAGCACGGTGATGAAGCCCTCGCTGACCCCAGTCACGTAGTTGTTCAGGTGGCCCCGGAACGTGCCCCAGAACGTCTTCTGCTGCTTGACGCTCTCGTCCTGCACAGACACCTTCAGCACCCCGTCAGCCAGGTCCAGCTGCACAAAGTCCGGGATGTTGTCGGTGTTGGTGCCCTTAGGCCCGCTCACAATCACTTTGCGGTCCAGCACCAGCACCTCTCTGGCCTTTCTCTTGACAATTGGCGGGTTCAGACGCTTCACGGTGATCGTCACGCCCTCCGGCACCCCGACAGGCATCTTGCCCACCCTGGACAGCACGCTGCCAGTGCTGCTGAACGGTCTCACCCCACGCAGCACAGCTCCAACTCGTAGACCAAACATCTTGCTGCAAAATGTCCACTTTTTACGCTTTGGTGAAAAATTTCAACTGAAAAATCAAATTTTTCAAAATATTTTTTTTCAGCCAGAGAAATAGCAACGAGAGCAACGAGAGCAACGAGAGCAACGAGCCCAGATGGTTAGAAAGCTGAAACACCATGAGCAGAAGCTGCTGAAGAAAGTGGACTTTCTGGACTGGAAGCAGGACGGGGGCCACAGGGACGCGCAGGTGATGCGCACGTACGGCGTGCAGAACCGTGAGGACTACCACAAATACAACAAGATATGCGGTGATATCCGCAAGCTGGCGCAGAGACTGTCGCTGCTGGACGCCCAGGACCCCGTGCGGATCAAGCACGAGCAGCTGCTGCTGGAGAAGCTGTACGGGATGGGCATAATAGCGACCAAGTCGAAAATATCAGACCTCGAGAATAAGGTGACGGTGAGCGCCATCTGCCGCCGTAGGATCGGCGTGGTGATGTGCAGGCTGAGAATGAGCCAGAACATGAAGGATGCCAACAACTTTGTCGAGCAGGGTCACGTCAGGGTCGGGCCAAACGTGATAACCGACCCTGCCTACCTCGTGACCAGAAACATGGAGGACTACCTGACCTGGGTCGACAGCTCCAAGATCAAGAAGAACCTGCTCAAGTACAAGAACAAGATTGACGACTTTGACCTGGACGTTTAGCCGGGTGGATATGGTTTGGTACATAGGTTAGAATACATAGGTGGTAGTTAGTGGTGGTGTAGTTCCAGCGCACATCTGCTTTTACAGCCAGGACTACAGCGTCTGCAGCAGGCGTCTACTTCTAAAGCAAGCGTCTACTTCTACAGCAGGCGTCTACTTCTACAGCAGGCGTCTACTTCTACAGCAGGCAGTCCACAGCAGGCGGCTACTGCACTACCAGGCAGATTAGCTGGAACGTACTGTTAAAGATACCAGCAACGTACTGTAACAATTCAGCTAGGACGTTTGTGGTTGGTACATAGGTGGTAAAGGCGATGCTGCAGTTAACAACTGGAGTGATGCAGGCACCCACCAAGACATTCAGCTGGGAACAGTTTGGTGGTTGTAAGGTACCCAGGCACCGGCTGCAAAATTGCCAGTGTACAGCAGATGATGTTTACAGCTTTAGGCGGTAGTAATTGGCAGTGTTAGTCACCTGCTGAGGTGGGAGTATGGCATAGGATTGCAGTGTAACAGGTCTGACAACGTTCTGGCACAGTTGGGAACCCACTGCGATACCATTTAGCTAGGAACATGTAAGACATTGCCAGGACCGTACCGTAGCTGTTGGTGGCAGTTATATTTACGCAGGTGCGAGAGTGAATGAGCCGGGCATAAGATGATTAGGTGGGTGGGTTTAGCAGCTTTCTACAGCACTAGGCACCTGCTGCAATGCTAGAAACGTACAGTTAGACTACGGGCTGGTGGTTGTGTTTACTTGATACATAAGTGATAGACAGGTTTTAGTACCAGTTAGTAACGAATTGTCGCAATTGCGAAGTACATTTGGTTGGTAGCTGTGCTTCCAAATGGTATAGGAAGTAAGCAGGCAATACAGGGCGCTGGTACAGCCAAACGCAACAGCTACGGTTATGTCTCTATGCCTGGATTAGACACTATATAGATAGTGAGTAAATAAATAAACAACAATCACTGGAACTCGTAGTTCTCGCTTGATCCGATCTGCTTTCTCAGGTCAGACTGCGAACCAGATCTGACAAACAGGTTCTTATCGAAGCTGGCCTCAGCTGGGTTTGGTGGCTGGTACTGCAGCTGTGAAGTGAAACTGCCGTTTCTTGAGCTGTTGGCACTATTTAGTTGCGACAGCGTACCTGAAGGTCTGAACGTCTTCTGCTTGCCAATCTCCACTGGACTCATCATGACGATACTTTGTCTCAGATGGTGTGGAGCTGGTGCTCCGGAGTTGGCCTCGTATTGAGGCGTTATGCTTTGGCTCGAGGCCGAGCTTGGAAACTGGGAGAACTGAGGTGATGATGGCGAAGATGGCGACGAAGGTTGGAAGATCTGCTCAGAGTTATGCAGTGGGTTGAAAGCAGGTAGGTTCAGGTTTGGTTTAGTGCCTGTGAGCGACTTCTTAGGCAGGTAGTCTGTGTGTGTTGAGTCGGTCAGTCCGTAGCCCATCTTGCTTGGCTGAGGCAAGGCCTTGAGCTGGTGCACAGAGATAGGTCTGAATCTGTTGTTCACCGTGCTGTTGGAGTGCATCGAAGCACTGGAGCTTTGGTTGTGGTACGGCTGCTGGTACTGGTACATATCTGGAGGGTACTGCTGTGGGCGCTGTGGGTGCTGTGGGTGCTGTGGGTGCTGTGGGTGCTGTGGGTGCTGTGGGTGCTGTGGGTACTGCTGTGGATATTGCTGTGGTGGGTACTGCTGAGGGTGCTGCTGGTCTTGTGCGTACTGTGGCAGCGTGAAGTTCGAGTAGATTGACGACACTGCCCTGTTCTTTGCAGGCTCAGCACTTAGGAAGTTGTTTATAGGCTTGATATCGTCCTGGTCAGCATCCTGGTCAGCCTGCTGTGGTTCGAGTTGTTCTGGTTCTGGGTGCTCTGGGTGCTCTGGGTGCTCTGGGTGCACCTGTTCCTCTGACTGGACCTGTTCCTCTGGGTACACCTGTTCCTCTGGCTGCACATACTGAGCCACATCACCTGAACCAGGCTCCTGCTTATTCTCAAACCCAAACTCATCCTGATTCTCAAACCCAAACCCGCCATCTTGGACAGTCTCAGGGCCCGCAGCAGGAATCTCCAACTTAGGCAGCGGAGGAACCTCCTCCTCAGCCTCAATGCCAGGCTTTCTGACCGAGTTATCACGGTCCAGGTACACCTTGTAGACACTTTTCATTCTCTTGATATTCTCGTCCTCTTCTTCTTCTCCATCAGGGTCCTCCTTAGCCACATTTTCAAGCACAGGGGCCTCGCTGGCAGTGCTGACGTGTTCCTCAAACGCAGTGGAGCGCTGATCCGCAAGAAACGAGCTGTCGTCGTCAAATCTGCTCGACTTTCTCGAGTGGGTCAATTTGCTTGACTTTCTCGAGTGGCTGAGAACGTTCGAGTCGTCGTCCTCCACATCCAGGGAGTCTTCAGACAAGCTCTTCACCGGGGACCTCTTGTGGAACCCCGTGAGGTTTCTCACTTTGTTCTGCTCAGTCAGGTTAACAAAACTGGAATTTGCAGATTTGTTATTATTGAGCCTGGAGCTTGGTCTGGAAGGGTAGGCCATTGTGTCTGCGCCCATCTGCTTGGCCATGTCGTCGAGAGACTGCTTGGAGCCCAAGCTGTGCTGGTAAGGCAGGTTAAACGTGTCAAAGTTGCCACTGTTAGTGGTGTTGTAGTAGTTCTGGCTCGCGTGGCGAGTGGTGTACCCGCTGGACCTGTTCATCACGTTGGGAGGGTAGCGAGGGCTCTCGCCCATGCTGTCGTTGACGAACGGGTTGGAGTAGAACGAGTCGTTGTGCGGGATCATCTGGCTGGAGCTGTTGTTTTTCTCCATCCCGGCAGTGTTGTAGGGCCCGCCCCTGGCAGAGGGATAGTCTGGGAGCACTGTGTCCTCGCCAAAGAAGTCTGGGTCGTTGTCGTCGAGGGCCTCTTTCTTGCCCTTTCTGTACGATTTGTACGCGAAGAAGGCGAGGATTGCAATGGCGACGGCTGCTGGGACCGCGACGGCCACCCCGATGGTGGTTGGGTTCGTGGACGAGCCGGTCTCGCACTTCTGCTTGTCGGTGCACGCGGACGTGGTGTGCTTCCTGGACGTGGTGGTCCTGGAGGACCCGGACGCGGTGGTCTTGGTGGCCTCAGCTCTCTGGAACAGGGTTATGACGGGCGCAGACGACGCTGGGAGCGCCGTGGACGACTGTGGGGCCAGGCTGGGGTCCGAGGCAGACGTGATGGTGTATGGCATGGTGCTGGGCAGGCGTAGCGAGCGTGTGTGGGGCCTCAACTGGCTGGATCAGTGAATGAAAACACTAAAAAGACACGGAAAAAGCGTGTTTGCAGGCGGTGTGGACCGGGATTTCGGCAGCTGGCAAGCTAGTACAGCAGTGTAGCGCGTCGGGAAAGGTTGCAAACGCGTTATTCGACCGGTTTCTGGGTGTGAAGCGCAGAAATCGTCAGCAGTACGCTTTTCTCTTGAGATCTGGAATTTTTTTTCCACTTTTGCGTGTCTGAAAATTTTAGCAGTGCAAAATAGACTCTAAAGAGGGTTCCGGGCTGTGCAGATGGCGGGTGTGCAGAGCAGGGCGTGCAGGGGCGTGCTGGGCCGTGCGGCAGCCCCCATTTTAGGTTATCGAGTTTACAGGCGGCGAAAAAGCGTAGTCTCAAACAGCAGCCGTGGCCTCACAGCTGCAGTCAGAGTTCAGCTAAGTGCATAGCTGAGATGTGCGGTTCCAAAAACTGGGGCGCAGCCATTAGCGGAGCCAGCACCCGGATGGTCCTGGTAAAAGGCAAGGGCCATGTACGATCTGTGTTTCACGTTGATGCTGAACTCCTGGCTGTTGGCGGAGGAGGAAGAAAATTTTAGCGGATTTTCGCCGCTTATATACTTTTTGGGGGGAGTTGCCCGGCCGCGGCGGGTAACCGTCGGAGTTGAGGTGGGAGGGCGGCGGCTGCGGGCGCTGTGGGCCAGCAGGCGGGCCGGGACCAGGTGCGGTGGGTGCGTGGTGCCACCAGCACGCGCTCTCAGCGTTGCCCGCGGCACCACGCACCCACCGCACCTTTGCTGCAGCAGCTGGGCAAAATACCACAACCAGAAATAGTGAAAAATTATTTTAGGCCTAAGCAGCCAGTGAAGATGCCTCGAGATCCAGTGATTGGGATCGTGGGGAAGCCGTCGAGCGGCAAGTCCACAACGTGAGTGGGCCCAGTGGGGCGTGCGGCAGTTTGGGGCGCAGCAACGACTAACAAGCGCAGGTTGAACAGTGCGTATCAAGTGCTATTGCCAGAGCACCAGGCAGCATGCTAACAGCTTACAGGCTTAACAGACGCGGACGCAAAGACAGGGGCGTTCCCGTTCACCACGATCGACCCGAACAAGGCCACGGGGTACCTGCAGGTGGACTGCGCGTGCTCCAGGTTCGGCAAACAGGACCTGTGCAAGCCCAACTACGGCTGGTGCACCAACGGCAAGAGGTTTATACCTATCATACTGCTTGATGTGGCGGGCCTGGTCCCCGGAGCACACCAGGGGCGCGGCCTGGGCAACAAGTTCCTGGACGACCTCAGACAGGCGGACGCCCTGATCCACGTGGTGGATGTCAGCGGCACCACAGACGCCGAGGGCAAGGCCACCAGAGGCTACGACCCGCTGCAGGACGTGGAGTGGCTGCAGGACGAGATCCGCAGGTGGATCGAGGGCAACCTGATGAAGCGGTGGGGCTCCATTGTCAGGCGGCACACCGCAACAAAGTCCTCCATCGTGGACACCCTGCTGACGCAGTTTGCTGGTTACAGTGCCAACGGCAACACCATTGCCAAAGCCATCGATAAGATCCCCAACCTGGGCAAGCTGGAGGACTGGGACGACGAGATGATCTCGACGGTGGTGCGCGCGTTCATGAGCGAAAAGTTCCCTACGGTGCTGGCCCTCAACAAGATCGACCACCCAGATAGCGACAAAAACGTGTCCAAGATCCTGCTCAAGTACCCAGACACCAAGGCTGTGCTCACCAGTGCCATCACCGAGGTGTTCCTGCGCAAACTGGCCAAGCAGAACTACATACGTTACGAGGAGGGCACAGAGTTCATTGACACGTTCCAGGACGACCCCAGCCTCAAGACCATGGACGACAAGTTGCTCGAGAGAATTGAGAATATCAGGGATTTGGTGCTGTACAGGTTTGGATCTACCGGGGTTGTGCAGGTGCTGCAGGCTGCAGCCGACGTGCTCGACCTCATACCTGTGTACACCGTGAGAAACATCCACAACTTCACCAGTGGCAGTGGCTCCCACGTGTTTAGAGACTGCACTTTGGTCAAGAAGGGTACACCCGTCAGCAAGATTGCCAGACACATAATGGGTGATGTGACCATTGCCTCGATTGAGGGAATCGGAGGTGGACGAGTCGGCGAGGACGACGTTGTCGACGTAGGGAAGAACGACATCCTGTCGTTCAAGGTGGTTCCTGGTGGGAACTGAGTATTTTACTACACTGTGCATTGTAGTTTAGTAGTTTTGTCGTTCAAGGTGGCTCCTGGTGGGAACTGAGTATTTTACTACACTGTGCATTGTAGTTTAGTAGTTTTGTCGTTCAAGGTGGCTCCTGGTGGAGCTGACTGTTTAATACTATTGCACTCGCATTGTTAGTGAGCAAAAGTGGCTCCCAGTCGAACTGACTGTTCGCCTAACATAACTTATCGCACTGTGCATAATTACTGTAGCAGTTTTGTTGTGAGGTGGCTACGGTGTAGCTGACTGCTTAATACTATTGCACTCGCATTGTTAGTGAGCAAAAGTGGCTCCCAGTCGAACTGACTGTTCGCCTAACACAACTTATCGCACTGTGCATAATTACTGTAGCAGTTTTGTTGTGAGGTGGCTACGGTGTAGCTGACTGCTTAATACTATTGCACTCGCATTGTTAGTGAGCAAAAGTGGCTCCCAGTCGAACTGACTGTTCGCCTAACACAACTTATCGCACTGTGCATTTTTACTGTAGCAGTTTTCACTGTCCCATTGTTACTGTAGCAGTTTTATGTCAAAAGCTTATCGGCTAGTGGAGGCAGTTTGGCGGGCGATATGAAGCGATTGGACGCGGTTCTACAGCCCCGTTTTGCACTGGGCCCCTCCGTCGGGTCCCAGCCGCCTGCAGCACACCACTACGGAGCCCAATCCCGCCCACAATACTACATTAACGGCTGCAGCACTGCTCACTGGATCCTGGTTATCGGCGTGCAGATGTGCGCGTACCGGAAAGGGATAAATAACCGACTCTTTTATGATTTCAGCCTGTTAGAAGGCGCTGATGCCACAGGTCGCGCGCACCCAGTCAGACGCGTAGGATCCGCACACACTGACACCACCAGCCCCGGCAAAACGCCGCTACAAAACAGCCAAATCGCGGGTCCAAGGTCGCAGGGTTTCCGTTTCCGGCAACCAGTGACTGCGAAACCCAAACATTTTTCACTTTTTGCAAACAAAAAAATGTCTAAATTATTTTAAAACAATCCAATCAAATCATTCGTTTCTATATCTTAAGCTATTAAGCAGTAAAATAACGAGATGTATGTTGACTGAAAATGAACGATAGGATAAAATTACATTGTGGAGTCGACCTGTGGTGCTTGTACTCAGTGGAAGGTCACTCTAATAAGGGCTTTTCTTAGAAAAGCAAAAGTGAAAAATTTCATTCCTATATTAATGACACAATTTATTTTAAACATTTCCATACAAAAACAATTTTCATTCTGGAAAACTCATAACTAACTTTGCACTCAGATTAAAGATTAAAGATCCCCTTAAAGGTCCCTTTTCTTTTTATCTCACACCAGTTTACAACAAAAAAAAACAAACAACAAAAAACAAAACAAAAACAAACACCTGTTGTTCACCAAGAATAATAATCACATTGTGCATTAATATAACATATAAACCTACGTTTAGCAAATATCATAAAGATAACAACAAAAAAGGATTTTTGACTAACTCTTTTATCATTTATCTTTTGACCACTACATATAAATCATATATTGGCTAAAAGTACATTTTATATTAATCAAACAAAGGACTAATTTAAATAAATAATTTATAAATATAGTGTTGGATTTGCTTCATTGCTTTATTCAAATTGAGACATATTTATATTCAAAAGTTATTTATTTTAAAGTTATTCATATACAACAGTTTTAACTAGTGGATGTTTACAAAGTTTTATTAAATTAGGAGTATCCTCCCTTTTATTATTAAGTGTTAAGTATTAAAGTTATGGCATTAGCAAACAGAAGACCAGTTGCTATTCCTGTTACGGAAACAACACCTTCTCCATCTTTCAAACCCCGTCGTTTAAGTTTGAATGCTAACTTCCAGCTGAATTCCAAAAATTTGAAATCAACTAATAACAACAACAATAATGATAATAGTGATAATACCAGCCTGAAAAGCATTTCAACACCTGAAGAGAGTTCAAGCTCGAGTCCTGAAGCGTTTAACAAGGAGAATTCTCCGGCTTCCACCGAGACTTCGGTAACTTCTGTTGATTCTTCAACCTCACCGGGTGAGATTCTTTCAAAACTTGCTGCTGGTAATGCTCCTAGTGTCAATGCTGGCTCTATCAACACCACCAATGCTATTACCACCACCACGACTACTAAGAAGAAGGAAAAAAAGGAGAAAGTTAAAGGTGAAAAAGTTAAGAAATCACAGTCTAACAGAGCTCCAATAGCAACTGGGATTTCCACCACTATCCCAGTTACTGGTGAAAGACCACCTCCTGAAAAACATTCTTCTTTGGATGACGATGTGCTGTTTGCAATCTTTGAAATCTTATTTCAGCATGATGAGAATGGTAAAGGTATGACAGTCAAGCAAATCTGTGATATCTTGATTGAAAAACATCCTGATATGGCCAAATTATCATCAAAAACCTCCAACTTGGTTTCTGCAAAGCTGAATGCCTATGTTAAGAGGGTTGAAAAAGGTGAAAAATCGTTAATCTACGCTTTATCAAGAGAATGGGCAGATGCCTCACCAAAGAGAATGGTTTATGTTTACCGTGGTATCTTAGCACCTGATTACTACATCCATGCGTTGGCTGCTATTGAATCACAGAAGGGAAACAATAACAACAATATCAATAACATGGGTAACTCCAACGATATGAGGGAGTCGAAATCGGATTTCAATGATTACGACGATTTCAAGTCGCTTGGTAAACGTGGGAATGGGTTTGATATGAACTCGAACCACTCACAACACAACAATTCGATCAATAAGCAAACTTTTGCAGATTTGCAACTTGATCTGACTTTACCACAGCTATCAGTTCCTTACAATGTTGCTCCAGTTACTGCGTCATTGGGGCTGGGAAACACGCTGAAGAGAACAATGAAGAATACCAGATCAATGAGCCACTTTAGCACCATTGACTCGGATTCAGACGAAGAGTCGTCGTCGAGACTCAAGAGCTTCAACGATGAAGACTCGGACGACGAGGCAAACGAAGAACTGAAGAATGTCGAGGACGGGTTCGATGAGCTGGACCAACTAACCATCGAGACCAAGGTTCCATTCAGAACAAACAAGAGATCGAAATCTATGTCGTATCTATCGAGCAAGAAGATGCGTCCGTTGACGATTGCGGCAGCAGCACCACGATTCCAAAAGACGTTATCCAACCCATCGCCTTCGCAGCAGGCGGCAGCGGCAGCTTTGCATGCAGCCACGTTGCTGGAGGGATTATCACCA
This sequence comes from Starmera stellimalicola, assembly GCA_030580055.1. Classification (NCBI taxonomy): domain Eukaryota; kingdom Fungi; phylum Ascomycota; class Saccharomycetes; order Phaffomycetales; family Phaffomycetaceae; genus Starmera; species Starmera stellimalicola. The sequence continues at coordinate 229,403 of JAKTSD010000004.1, read as the reverse complement.
GCTGGTTCTGTTGGTTCTGGGTTAGAAATGGATTCGAGCCGCTCGAGAAACTGCTCGGAGGGCCATATCGCACCAAAGTGGCTGGAGGCTGTCAAGAGCGGGTTCCTCACGCAGGATATCGGCACCCCTGAGGACTTGTCGCTGGCGGAACTGGACTCGCTGTTTGCCTGAGCCGGGCAGTTTATTTATTTATTACGGTCACGTGATGGCTGTGGGTGCGCAGCAACCAACAGACAATTGCAAGCAGCATGGGCTTACGCAAGCAGCACGCAGCACGCAGCACGCAACACACAGCACACAGCGCCGGTTTATGAGTGTTTTTATGAGTTAACTACAGTTTATTATCAAGTGTTTTTTTTTTCAGTTCCATTATAAAGTTTGGTTTATGTTTTGATGTTTTAGTTTTAATGAAGGAAAAGAAAATGGCAATTTATGACTCATGAAACAACGTCTAGTTATGTATGTATTAGAATATATCATAGATGTTTATTGTTGTAGTGTGTTGATGGAATAAGGTAGATGTTTATTGTAGTTAGAAGTTAACGAGTTATGTATTAGAAGGAATCATAGACGTTTATTACGAGTTATGTAGTCTATTGTTATATTAAAATATATCATAGATGTTTATTGTAGTTTTTGAATAGATGTTCATTGAAGTTGAAGAGTTCTATATGTCTCCATAGATGTTTATTATGTGTTTCTTAGAATAGTTCATAGACGTTTATTGTAGTTAGAAGTTTAAGAGTTATGTATGTATTAGAATCACAGATATTTATTGTAGTTAGAAGTTAAATATATTATACATGTTTATTGCCATGTATATTAAAATACATCATAAATTTGAAGAGTTATGTCTAGATGTTTATTGCAGTAAAGTTATGTATGTCTCATGTCGTAGTAAAAGAGTTATGGACTAAAATACTATGTATTACTAGGTGTTTATTGTAGCGAAAGCTAGAGAGTTATGAATGTACTGGAATACATCTTAGAAGTTTATTGTTATCTTTGATATCAAAGGTGTTTACTGTGGTAAAGTATAGATGCTTGTTGTTATGCTCGTATTAGATATAAAGGTTATTGTAGTAAAGTAATATATGTTTATTGTAGTAAAGTAAATAGTTATTGTACCTAAAAGTTAAAGTCGAACTGTGACTGAATACCAGATTCAGAAATCACTCTGACAACAGAGGTGCCTGCGTTCAAGTCCATCAGGATGGTGAAGAGCGTGCGCACCTCGACGTCGGTTCTCAGGATGGCGCATGGCGAGTTTTCCGTGTCAGACAGCAGCTTGGAAAACAAATCGTCAAAGCCCTTTGCCTGCTTGATCAGCAAGCACCCACGCTCGCGTCTGGGGATACTGTCCTTGAGCCAGATGGTTTCCGGGCACTCGTAGGGCTCCAGCACAAAGTTGTTGGTGTGGACGATGTTGCCGTCTGCGTCTGGCTGCACAACGCGCATGCCCTTGCAGGTGAACTCCATTCCTGCGGCAACCGAGTTCCGGCCTGAGATTAAGATGTGTGCGGAAGACGCGCACCCAGCCTTCTCAAAGAAGCTCAGTGCGTCTGCAGACTTGGTGAAAGTGAGAGCTTTTCTTAGTGCCAGATGGATTGGCCACTTGTTGTAGTCTACGCCTGGCGTGAGCAGCGCATTTAGGCACACGCCGACCCCAAACTCGTTGTAGCCAATTTTGCCAATGATACCCGCTTCAGTGACCATTTTGATCTTGGGGGACCCTGGGGCGTCTGGGACAATGGTCAGGGCCACCAGGTTGGGCTGCTGCTTGTAGTTCCAGTCCCAGTTTTGGCCTAGGATGTTGGTGTTTGCGTCGGGTCTGTAGCTCAATGAGGTGCAGCCGTCGGTACCAGTCTTAATTCTAAGCCCAAACGCGATCTCTGTGCGGATATTCAGAGCCAGGATCTCGAGGTACTGCTTGCCCGAGCCTTGGGCCACACCCTTGATCTCCTGCAGCAGCTCAGGGGCGTTGGTCTCGAGAAACGGGATGTACTTGTCGGTCTCCTTGATGATTTCGTCCCACTGCAGGCCCACAATCTTGAGGAAGTAGGCTGCATAGAACGCTACGGAGCGTTCGATCTCTGGCTGCGCGTGCTTGCCGTGCGCCAGGCCAATGGCGAAGCTGTCGCCCCTGCACTCGATTTGTTTCATGGGTCGTTGGTTTACAGGGATGGGGACAATGTTCCACAACTGTGGTTATTTTATCGCATTTCCTTATCTTGACATTTGTCCAACGGTTTTTTTTTTGTCCTGCATGTGACAGGCTGACTAAGCGGCGATGGCGGTGCGGGTGCAGTCTTCCGGTATGCTAAGTGGACTGAGAGTGACGTTTTGAGTAATGTGGGTGGGTAACTAAGCGAGGGATTCGCCGCGCACTGGGCGCAACTGGCGCATTGCGGGCCCAGCAGGGTCGGGGTACAGGTGGGCCCGCAATGGGCCCAGCCCACTGCACGGAAGAAGCAGGAATCACTTGACATATTTTCAAATTCTCAGTCAGCTGAAAAAAAATATTTTTTATTGAAAATTTATTACTGGCTAAGCAACTGTTTAGGCGTTGAGAACTAGCAGCGATTGTGTTTGGGCATTTTAACAGCGAGAGCACGATGTTGGCTAGAAGCTTGGGGAAGAGAGGACTCGTTGGGCGAGTTTTGCGCCCGGCAGTGGGACGGGCGTTGCCGGCAGCATGCAGCCGGGCAGGCGCACTAGTGGCCCAGGCTGTTGCGAGGGCAGAGCGTGGTGGAGCGAGCCTAGAGGGATGTGCGCGGGCCAGAAGAGGCTTCAGCACCAGCAGGGCGCTGGGCAAGTCGGCCGAGGTGAAGTACTCGGAGATGGACGAGGAGGCCCGGGCGCTGCTGAGCGAGGCGCGCGCCGTGGACCGCGTGGACGTGTGCATTGTGGGCGGAGGCCCCGCGGGACTGGCGACGGCGATCAAGCTGAAGCAGCTGGAGCAGCAGAAGGGGCTGGGCAGAGAGCTGCGGGTGGTGGTGCTGGAGAAGGCGCCCGACATGGGCTCGCACATAGTGAGCGGTGCGGTGCTGGAGCCGCGCGCGCTCAGAGAGCTGTTCCCGGACAGCGAGTACTACGACGAGGACGGGCAGGGCATCCCGCTGCCGCCAGACATGGTGACGCTGGTGACCGGGGAGACGCTGCGGTTCCTGTACAAGGACTATGCGATTCCGCTGCCTGAGCCGCCGCAGATGCTCAACAAGGGCAAGAACTACATAGCGTCGCTGAGCGAGGTGGTGAAGCACCTCGCGGACAAGGCGGAGGAGCTGGGCGTGGAGGTGTACCCGTCCACGGCGGTGGCGGAGGTGCTGTACAGGCCGGACGGGTCTGTGCTGGGCGTGGCCACCAAGGACATGGGCGTGGGCCGGGACGGGGTGCCCAAGGCGGGCTTCGAGCGCGGGATGGAGTTCCACGCGCGCGTGACGGTGCTCGCCGAGGGGTGCCACGGGTCGCTGTCCAAGGAGGTGATCAACAGGTTCGAGCTGCGCAAGGGCCGCCAGCCGCAGACGTACGGGCTGGGGATCAAGGAGGTGTGGGAGGTGGACCCGGCCAAGTTCCGCAGGGGCTTCATCGCGCACACGCTCGGGTACCCGCTGAGCTACGACACGTACGGCGGCGGGTTCATCTACCACTTTGGGGACGGGCTCGTGGCGGTGGGGCTCGTGGTGGGACTCGACTACGAGAACCCGTACCTGTCGCCGTACCAGGAGTTCCAGCGGATGAAGCAGCACCCGTTCTATAGGCGCACGCTGGAGGGCGGCAAGTGCATCTCGTACGCGGCGCGGGCCCTGAACGAGGGCGGGTGGCAGTCGGTGCCCCAGCTGCACTTCCCCGGCGGGGTGCTCGTGGGCGCCAGCGCCGGGTTCATGAACGTGCCCAAGGTGAAGGGCACGCACACGGCGGTCAAGTCCGGGCTGCTGGCGGCGGAGGCCATCTACGACGAGGTGGCGCAGCGGCCCAAGCTTGTCACGGAGGAGGACGACGAGTTCGACCCGGAGCTCCACGCGACGCTCCACGAGCCTGCCATCGACCTCGCGGCCTACGAGCGCGCGTACAAGCAGTCCTGGGCCCACGACGAGCTCTACGAGGTGCGCAACCTCAGACCCTCGTTCAACTTCAAGACCAGGCTGTTTGCGGGCGTCGCCTACTCCGGGATCGACTCCCTGCTGCTCAAGGGCCGTGTCAACTGGACTTTCAAGCACCACCAGTCCGACGCCTCGTGCACCAAGCCTGCTGCTCACTACAAGCCGATCGACTACCCTAAGCCGGACGGCGTCATCTCCTTCGACATCCTCACCTCCGTCTCGAGAACAGGCACCTCCCACGACGAGGACGAGCGTAACCACCTCCGCGTCCCGGACCAGGACCTCGACAAGCACGCAGCCATCGCCTATCCTACTTGGAAGGGCGTTGAAAACAGGTTCTGCCCGGCTGGCGTGTATGAGTACCTCGAGGACGACACCTCCAAGCTCGGCGTCAAGTTCCAGATCAACTCCCAGAACTGCATCCACTGCAAGACCTGCGACATCAAGGTGCCTACCCAGGATATTAACTGGACCGTCCCGGAGGGCGGCGATGGGCCAAAGTATTCGATGACTTAACACATTCCAGGCGTAGCCAGCTATTCCAGGCGTAGCCGGATCAATAGCCTGAGCTGGTACAACCAGGTTGTTACCACTGGTATCATAATATTTATTTAATACATTATCATCCACTCTGTAGCCAGCTATTCCAGGCGTAGCCGGCTTAATAGCCTGAGCTGGTACAACCAGGTTGTTAATATCAGGACGACCACTGGTATCATAATATTTATTTAATACATTATCATCCACTCCGTAGCACACAGGCAGTCCCAGGCACAGCCAGTCCATAGCCAGTCCATAGCCAGTCCATAGCCAGTCCATAGCCAGTCCATAGCCAGTCCATAGCCAGTCCATAGCCAGTCCATAGCCGGTTCCAGTCCCATCCAGTCCCATTCAGTCCCAGTCCCAGTCCCAGTCCCATCCAGTCCCATCCAGTCCCAGCCAGTCTCATAACCAGAAACATCCGGCCTGATAAGCATGGTGTAGGCTGTTTATCACTCACCGTAGCACACGATGTCAGCCCCAGGCATATCAGGCATAGCTAAGCATAGCCAGGAATAGTCCATCATTGGTATTGGCTATTCACAATGGACAACCAGGTGTTCATCACTGGTACTCTCTAAATACTTATTTATTACACTACTTATCGACTCACTCGTAGCACATGACATCCACAGTAGCTATGTAGCACCCTGACAGATAACACCCACAGCTATTAAATAACCCACATGGAAGGACGATATACTGGAAATTCGAAGAACAAGTTAAAGCTATAAACAACGACACACGCAGTGATCCCAGATGAAGATGCCATTCACACGCTTTTGTAGACAAAGCTTGGTACTACTGCTGATTAGCCTTTCAAGGCACAGTGTTATAAGTGTTGAGCAATGTAGTCATGCATTTACCATCAGTAACAAAGTTACAGAGCTTCATACTTGGTGGTGCATGTAATATATGGTATACAATCAATGGTTTACAGGTTGAGTGGCCCACTTGAACAGACTAACAAGAGCTTACAGACTGCAGTGTATTGAATTTCATACCTGTGAGACCCATCTTATACAATCAACAAGGTATCGTGTTTCCATGTTTATCGGTACTGTTCAAAAGTTGTTTGTTCTAGACTTAACCGATCATAGGTGTTTAGTGCACTATCTGCAAGTGTCTATGGTGATTTAGAGCATTACAGTTCAAGAGTTAGTCTATAAACGAAAAAACATGATAGCGATTGGACAGTCTAACCTACTATAAGAGTGTAAACTTGTTGATATCTTGACAAGTTTTGTACAGTCAGAAATAAGGCCCGGGAAATGATAGCCAAATGATGTATACTAACTAATCACTAAAACCTGGCTACTACTAAAATGCTCGTCATAGTGGAACTGCCCACTTTTGAAATCTGTTTAGATAACATTGGTAATGTGACAAGTGTAATAAACGTACTTATTAAAGATGAATGGTTTCCTGTTTATATCGTGAAATGTATTCAGGTCAAACTGAAAACATCATGCAACTCATTATGCTTCCTTTAGATTGAGAGTAACATATGCTAATCATAACGTATATACCAAAGAGAAAAAATGGTACTAAGTACATAAAACTTAGCCATTGGTTGTGATTTACTATCCAAGTCAGAATGAATTTGCTTAGCTACCAGCAGTGATCACCAACTGTAAGTCTAAGATCTTTTCGGGATAACACGAATAACAAGCAATGAGACAGATGTAGTATAACATTATTACAATAAAACAAATGATCAGCTACTTCCGCTTCAAAGCAAGAATAAACCTTCTTCTGATTACCATGTGTGTATCGTGGTAATTCCACAAGAACTTTTCTCCATGAAATTTACAGTGCCATGTTGTGACGATCTTTACGATTTCTAAAGATAGTATCTATTTTGGAATTGGTCTTGTGCTAGCCTTAGGGCCAACAGATTTTGAGTAGTTATAATCAGGCCATTAATACACTGGCTAGATAGAACAAATCATTGAAGCTCACTGCTAGTTCTATTCTTACTAGGTTATACTAAACTATAAGTAAATTAAGCCCTTTCATTATTGTACCAATCAATGTTAAAAAGTGAATTGAATGTTAATCAGGCAAGCTTTGAACAAATTTCTAGGTTTCAGCTCTCTCTGAAAGTGAATAACTTGTACTTAAAAGAATACGATGATGATCTAAATACGCAAGTAATCAAATTGTTGAACACAATCTAAAGATTGGTATGAAGACTGTAGAACCCATCAACGGAGCGTGTGCAAGAGCCTATTTACTTTAATACATATTATTCACATCATTAGTGTATTGTCCTAGTACGTACATTCATTCATTCAAGGTAATTTATAAAATTAGCCAATTATTCATTAGTGGAGAGTTCAGGTGACCCAGATATTCAACACTTTTTCCCCATTGTTGATCATATCCTTAACCAGGACCCAGTCGTCCTCGCTCTGGATAACAATAAAGTCCCCATCCTCATCTTGATACTTCACTTTTCCCTTCATGGTGCCTCCACACTGTTTGATCTTTTTGTCAACTCGCGACAGAAACTCTTCCACTGTTATTTCTAACGGTATCATTAATGTGAACAGATCTTGGTCAAACATCAGCCTCACAATCACAGAATCTGTTGGTAGCGAGTTTTTATAGTTCTCACTGATCGATCTCTTGCTGAACTGAATCGATTCCTGCGTCAGTCTTCTGCTCATCGCTATTTCGGATTTCTGTCTAGAGTGTGTATACGGCAGGCCGTTTGATGTGGCTGCCGACCCCGAGCCTGTATTAGACGAACCACTGTTGTTGGAAGAGCCCACTGCTGAAGGAGGGTTGGTCACGTCCGAGTTGGATCTCGACAGGTATGAAGATGATCTGTTGCTGTTCAAAGAAATTCCATTACTTCTTCTATTTCCTGAACCAGAAAAAGAGAAACTGTTCAACTGGCCAATTTGCTGGCTCGCTAGTTCCTCCTGTAAATTAGAAACCAACTTTCTAATACACTGTTCCCAATTGTTTTTGATTTCTTCATTTTTGAATCTCATCAAGAAAGATCCAGTATCTTTTAGCCCTGACCAGGAGATATTCAGTGAATGTGTTGTCATCGTGCTTATATTGTAAATATTAGCAATTGAAATACGTCCTTTCAGCTCTAAACCTAGCACTTCTTGATTATTGGCGTTATTCAGAGAACTCGAGCTATTTGAATTTGAGTTCAAAATGTTTGATTGTGATTTCTTCATCACTGATGAAATTGTATTCTTCTTTTGAACTGCAAAGATTTCTTTAAAGAAAATAATGATATTCTCAAATAAATAAACTTGAAATTCTCGTTCATCAGAAGTTTTTGAGTTATCCTTGACAACAATTTTATCAAAAAATAACAGTTCCCCAAAACTGTTAACATTGTAACCTCTCCAGTCAATGACTTTTGTATATAGTTTTTTCAAGATTTCGATATTTTCCGCTTTTCTTTGATTTTCATTTATATCTGTTGCAGTTAATTTGGAAATTTCAATTGCTAAAGTTAGCTCATGGTAATTTGGTAAATTTGGATCTGTGTGCTTAATCAACTCTCTTAATAACAATGGGTATTTACATAGTCTCTGCACTGGTTTCAATATAAAACTTTGTAATTCTAAGTCGTTACCAATAATCAATGAGTTGTTCTTCAATTTACTTGAGCTTGAGCTTATGAAATCAATTGCTGCTTTTTGACCAATGGACCAAGGTTCATAAGATTTGAAGAAAGGCTGCGCATGAATGAAGATGGATCCTATTCTTTGGAATTTTGGTTCAACAAGCGCATTTATTTCCAAACTTATTAGAAATCTTCTTTGGAAATCCAATATGTCATTTAAATTGGGGAACAGCATGTATAAATCTTCTTGTAAAATGATGTTATTACTCAATAATTGGTCTTTATATTGGCACAAGATTTCCAGGTCGTTCACATACTTTCTCTCAGTTTCCACCATTTCTTTGATGATTTTTGATCTTGAATCAGAGATTTTGATCTCATCGACATTTTCAACTTTTTTGAAAATATCTGGAGCCAAATCAATAACTTTCGTTATGGCATTTACAACCAAGATCAAATCGTTTGTCTCATTTGAAAAAATATTGGAAATTGTGAATAAATCATTATGGTCAATTTTCAAATGATTTTTGCAAGCCAAAATGAAATCGTAAATTGATTTCTTACATGTTTTAATGTCGTCTGACGACACCACAGGCAATGAATATTCTGGCTTGATTAGATTGAAAATGATGCAAAGCGGGGAGCCCTGCTGGAACAGTTTCCATAGCTGCGTTACCGGGTCACAGTTGACATTTGAAGGTAAAACTCCAGCACTGAATGTGTTTATGGAGGTTAAAGAATTTGAATTTGAGGCTGAGAGCAAAGTGGAGGAGTTGTTGGTGGAGTCCTCGCTCAGGTTACTGAGATTGGAGGATCTTGAGATTCGCAGTGAATTGTTGGTAGAAGACGACATGAAACTGTTGTGGTTGTTTAACGAGCCGCTTGAAATGGAGCCTGATTTCTGCGAGAGTAGCAGTGCCTGGTTCTCGGACAGCAATTCTGCATTGGAGTAGGCCAAGTTCAAGTACGACTTGAGCTGGGAGACTTTCTCGAGTCTTCTCTTTAGATTCAAACAGATGTAAAAGAGAGAATCATTGACAGTAACTTGTCTGTTCATGATCATGGCGCTGGAGTTGGAGGCGCTGGCACTTCTGCCCATGCCGCTAACGCTGGTGGAGCTGCTGCCGTTGGTGGTGTTCTTGTTCATGGTGCTCAGGTTACTGCTGCTGCTGCTATTGTTATTGTTATTGTTATTGTTTATCAAAGTGGAAGTCGAGGCGTTTAGGCTACCGCTTCTGGAGTTATGACGCGAATTGGCACCGCCACTGGGTATCTGGAAGCCCGTCGCGGTCTTGTAGAGCGAGCTGGACGACGCATTGTGCTGTAGCTCCGGGAACTGCTTCATGGTTGAGCTCACTGATCAGCTGGTACTATTTTGCCACCGATTTTGGCGCCTGAAATTGATGCTTTGCAATGCTTTAAACTGCCAAACCTCTTGCTGAACACTCGTAACGCGCTTCACACTTGTGCTGCCTCCGCGATTCGTCAATAATGGCAATTTCAGTCACCAATTTAATCGATTTCCAAAATTGAAAAGAAAACACGATAATTTGTTTTGTTTTTCTATTTTAAAAATTATTAATTATTTTTTAGTCGAGAAAAAAACCTTTTTCAGCCAAACATGCCAACACCCGAACATTTCGGATTTTAATTTCGGCCAAAGTCTCAAAATTTAAAAAGAAAAAAAACGAGGGCAGCCTAAGTGGTTGTGTTTTAGTGATTTTACAGCAGGTGAAACAGATGGGTACGCGCGAGGCAGAGCTGCGTAAATATGAAACAAAGGTGCTGTGTGCGAGGAAGAGGAGCTTTCAGCGGCATTTCACGGACGGCCTGGAGATGGTGGGCTACGTCTTTATCGTGTGCGTGTACCTGAAAGAGGCGTCGTTCTGGAGGCTGTTTGTGCGGCTGCTGCTGCACCTGCTGCTCACCAAGCCGTACACGGGCTCCGTCGACTCGCTGGACGACGACATGTACGCAGAGTACAAGAAGAAGGTGAAGATGGTGCTCAATATGGTGATATTCACCAACCTGACTGTATTCATCTTTGACCTGTTTTACGGCCTCCCACCTGACCACGACACCAACATGGGCTTCTTGCATGGCAGCCTCACCCTCCAGATCATAGGCGAGTCCAGCCCCAGCTCCTCCTTGATCTACATCTACTTCGATATAGTCATATTTGCATTTCAGATATTGCTGTTTTACTTCACCTGTTATGAGCCAGCTAGAAAACGAGACGAAAAGCACGACCCGGCCCAGGCACTTCACGACATTGACGAGGGCTACTCGATATCCAAGATTGAAGCCGACGGGTACACGGGCCAGGTCAAGCTGATAGTGTTCAATCCGCTGGAAATGCTCAAAACGGTTTCGAAATACGGCAACTTCACTGACGAGCTTTACTATAACGATGAGTATGCCACACGCGCATAGTGTTTTGGTGCTTAGATTTGGTGATTAGTTTTGGTACTTTGGGTTATGATTATGAGGGAGCGGCGGCTGTGCTGGGATATTCAACCTACATCTCCTAGTGTTATTAGTGCTTTGGGCTTTAGTTTATACATGGTTTGGGTGGATCGGGAAAAGTTATTGTGCAATTGGGCAGTTACGTAGATGTGTTGCTTTGGTCTTCAATAGCTCAACACTCTTGTAAAAAATCTCTTCAGGTGGCATTGCTCCAGTTGATTCAACATTAAAGATGAAATGGTCTCTCTTTCTGCCCAGCTTGACTTTGCCCTCGAACTCTTCGTGGCGCAGCACTTCTCTAGAAACAGTATCTGCTCTTGCATCTTTGACAAATGCTTCACCATTTGAGTTAATTCCAATAACACCTTCAGAAAAGCACTTTTGGAACTTTTTAGCGTCCTTGCCATCAATTTTATCCAAGATTTCAATGGTTGGCAGCAATCTATATGAAGCAGTAGCAACTGGTGAGAATTTAGCATGGTCTGATCCCACTCCTAAAATACAATGAACTCTAAGAGAGATTTCCTGACCTGGTCTAAGCTTGGCCAGCAAAATATCAGGATCTGCTGCAACTATTGGTTCTTTAAATCTTTCTAGCTGTGTCCCCTGTGGCTCAAATTTCAAATCTCTAGCATAAACGTTGCTGTTTCTATACAACTCTTTAGGATCTGTCGAGTTCTTTGGTGCATTTGGGTTTCTTGTACATGCAACATCAAGAGTCATGACAATGGTGTTCTCATCAGTAAATTTCTCTTTGTCGTCTAACTCGTTATCAACCCATGCTAATGAATCAGGATCGACTTTAAGTGGAATTAAACCTATACGTTGTGCTAAAACTTCATCTTGTATAACTGAAGTGTTGTTGAAAATGTAAACTTGTTCTGCGGCAACTGATGGCACCTCTGCAATCATAAGACGACGGAACGCATTCGCCACTGATGTATCAATATGTATCAAGTCGAAATTGGCAACTCTATCTGTTTTGTATTTAATGTCAATATCAAATGTGTTCTTGAATTTCTCTAGATCCCAGCTGAAATCTTCTTCAGTGGCATAATAGCCTGGATAGTCCGTAGACACGGTGTTTGTCACACGGTCACGCTCAATATGAACAATGTTATCAACAGCCATTTCAACTTTTTGGTAGTCAATAATTTATAATTTTAATAACAGAAATAAATTTTTTTTTTTTGAAAATATTTTTTCAGACTGCTTAGTAATATTACCAGGGTAAACACATCGGTAGGGACACTTCTGTAGCACTGAGCACCAACAGCAACATCATAAAGCTACCAACTACTGGATAACTATTAACTATTATTAAATTTATTAAATCTATAAACTAGCGATTAAAAGCATAACGACATTAAAATTAGATTTGCTCAACTTGTTCAACTTCGGTTTTCTCTTCCCATTCTTTAGCGGTAACAGCCAGTCTCTGGTGACTGTAAAGAGGTGGTTGTCTCTGGATGTCCTTTCTTCTCATGACATAGATCTGGAATTGATGCCATAACTCAACGGTTTGGTATCTTGCATGTTGTAATGCAGGAACGTCAAACACCTCATCCAATTCTTCTAAAGTCAAAGATTTGGTTTCTGGTAAGAACCATAGCACCAAGAAGAATCCAACAATATTCCATGCAGCATACCAGGAGAACGCACCTTGTGGAGTGAATGCTTGTTTCAAAGATGGCCATGTAATTGCTAAAATAAAGTTCCAGAACCATAAATTACCAATTGCAATTGATGTGCCCAAGGTTCTGATATACAATGGGAAACATTCTGCAGTATATGGGAAAGTGACAACACCTGAACCAAATGAGTAAAAGATTGTGTAGATGTAAATACCCAAGGTGATACTTCCAATTCTACCGGAACGGTGATCTTCAGGAATGTAAAATGAAAAACCAGTCATGAACAAGAAGGCAGCCATTATTGGGAAAGTCAGCAATAACAAGAATCTTCTACCAAATTTATCAATTGTATAGAATGCAGGAATTGCGAAAACTGTGTTTAGGACACCAAAACCTAAAGATGCACCCAAAGCACTAATCTCACTGAAATTTGCTTCAACAAAAATTGATGAAGAATAGTATGCAATCACATTAATACCACAAAATTGTTGCATGAATGTGACGATAAAAGCGCCAACTGATGCGTTTCTGTTTCTTCTGACAGTAAATAGTTCCTTAAGTCTCTGGGATAGAGGTGCATCAAATGACTCTTCTTCTTGCAACAACACATATTGGTAAAACAAATCTCTTGCAGCACACAAGTCGTTGTTTCTGATTGACTGTAGTGATTTGAAGGCTTCTTGGTAGCGCCCTTTACCCATCAACCAACGTGGTGACTCTGGAATGAATGGAATTTGGAATAGGGAAGCGGTTGCTGGCAACATTGCGGATCCTAACATCAATCTCCAGTTTAGGCCACCGCCAATACCATGGCTTGGAACATAGTAGAAGGCTAGTGAGAAGATGTAGCCTAGAGCAATACCCATTGCAGTAAAGAATTGCCATTGCATTGCAATGGCACCTCTAATGGAAGCAGGAGCAGCTTCCGAAGCATAAACAGGAACAGTTGCACTCTTTGGACCAATACCGAAGGCACCCAAGAAGGCACGAGCAATGAACAGATGGTACCAGGTGTTTGTGAAACCCTGCCAGAAACATGTGATGGAAGAGACAAAACAAGACCAGAAGATGACTTTCTTTCTTCCAAATCTTTTGTTCAGTGGGTCAGTGATAAAAGTTGAGGCGACAGCACAGAACAGGTAAGGACTGGCGTTGACCAAACCTTCCAACCATCTGGATCTCTCGTCGTCGTCACCAATGCCCATGTATTTTGGGTAGAACAGCAGGGCACCGTTGATGACAGACTCGTCAGCACCCTGGGTGGCTGCACATAATGAAATGGACAGGATGATCTGGTACAGCTTCCATGGGATTTTCCATGGACGGTGGATCTCGTCGTGGAGCACCTGCTTCTCGTCGTCAGAGAGAAACTTCATTCTGTTGAATGTTTTTGGGCTTCTGGCAACAGCCGCACCCCTAGCAAAAAGCTCAGTGTCTTGAAAGCCGTGCTTGGACGCAAAGTTTCTGCCCATGGCCATAACCTGGTCCTCGTCGTACTGAGTCAGGATGTTGGACGCGTCAACAGGCGCGTTCTCGTCCGAGGTGGAACCCTCGTCAGACTTGGACTCGAACAGACCGTCGTGGTTGGCTGCAGCCTCTTTATTGTACTCAGCTTCCTCCTTGCTGTTGTCTGAGATATGCGAATTGTGTGATATGTCTTCTTTGTAGTCGGCCATATTGCTTGTTGGTGTGTAGTGAGGACCCAGCTCAGATGCACCGACGACAGATTCGCCTGTATTTATACTTTTGCAGAGGTCACAGTCATCCAAAGCTTATGTGTCTGAGAAGAAATGTCCGGACGCACAATGAGGTCATACGGGGCCTCAAAAGGTGCAGTTCATTGTTCAGCTATTGTGCTAAGCAAGGCTCGGGCAGAGGTGTACCCTGCACCACCGCAAAGCCTTTCCTCCGGGCAGCCAGTGCGCGCCGGTGCCACGCCCAACCCGTTAAAACTGGCCAGCTCAAGCAACCAGTTTCTCGTGGTGCTGCAGTGCGAAAATTCTTTTCTGGGGTAAAAAAAAGAATTCTTCCGAAAGCGGAAATTTTCGCGGAATGTTGCTCTCGCAGCTCGTCCGGCGAGGTGGCCGCAAGCAAGAAAGCGGGCGTGTGATTCATGTTAATTGCCGCATTGGACGGCTGGCAGCAATAGTTTGTCTAAATCGGCGAGGCGCAAGAGCAATGTAGCATTAGATCTATAGAAATAGGCTGGATTATCCTGGGTAGCCCAGATAATCCGTTGCCCAGGGCCCAGGACACTGGCGCGCCCGTGAAAATTTTTAGTGTGGGAGAGGTCAGCAGTTAGCCAGTAACATGTTGAAGACATAAATAGCACGGTGCGGACCATGTTGGGGAAAACCCGCAGGAGCGCTAATCATCGTAGTTTGGTGCTTTTCTCCTCAGGCTCGATATCTGGATGTTGATGATGTTGGACGAGGAGGATGATTTGTGGTCAGGCAATTTGTCCGCCCGCTTGTGGGTGTCCGCCCGCTTGGCGATGTTGCTGTAGCTTGCCGAATGGGGCACATTGTTCACGCTCAGGATGTCTGAGTTTGAGGTGTTGGTGGTGCTGCGTGATAGGTCCCCGCCAGCGTACGCGCTCGTAGCCGCAGAGGCATTGTTGGTCGAGACCGGCACTGCGTTTAGGGTTAAGGTGGAATTCGTGCCGACGCCGCCTGATCTGAGATTTGCGTTGCTGTTGCTGTTGCTGTTGCTGTTGCTGTTGGACCGAGATTTCGCCTTGTAGCTCCTTAGAGAGATCGACCCGTTGTTGTCGCTACCGGTCGATGACGCAGACGAGATAGATGACACAGACTTGGAGTTGACTAGCGCCCGGCCGCTATTCCCGCTGTTTTGAGGGTACGGATTGATTGTCAGGCTGGGCGATGACCTGCTGCTCTCTTCTGATATGATGCTTGGGAACGTCGCAGACGTGCTTGGGGAGTAGATAATGGGCGACGACCCGGCCATGCTCATCTGCTGCGGCTGGAACTTGGTGTTGGTGGGCGAGAATGTGTATGAGTTGGAGCTGGAGCCGTTGAAACCCAGCGAGATCGAGCTTCTGGCCACTGGCGACCTCGTGGCCGACGCTGAGCTTACTGACGGCCCCCTGGTGGTTGTCACTGATGGCAGCGGCGGCAGCGAGTTCGAGTGCGTCCGGTGAACCGTGGAATCCCCAGGATTACTATAGATTGGTTTCAATGGTGAATTCGAGCTCGAAAAAATGGAGTTGCTCGACAGGTTGGGCGTCTCTATAGCGTCCGTGCTGTTCTTCTCGTGCGCGTGCTTCTCAACCAGCTCTTTCAACAGATTCTCCAGCTGGAAACTCGACGCAACATCAATGGGCCTGAGATTATTCTTGTTCTTAACATTGACCTTGATGTCGTTGAATATCAGCAGCTTCAGGCTCTTCACAGCATTGAACTTCATTGCCAGGTGCAAGCTGTTATCGCCCTCGTCTGTCACTGCATTGATATCCACGCCCAACACAAGCAGCATCTCCAGACACTTGAAGTAATCTTTGATAACACAAATGTGTATTGGCGCGAACCCTTTAAATCCTTTATCATTCAGCAATTTGGGAAAATGCTGTAGCAGCAAATGCGTTGTTTGCTCGTGCCCATTTTCGAGCGACAAGTGCACACACGTATTCTTGTTGAACGTCCGCAATATCTCTGTTTTATCGTGTCCTAGATTAATCAAGTGAACGCACACTAAGTACCGTCCATTGTATGCTGCATAATGCAGCGAGCTCCATCCATTACTTGGATCTATGTTCTCCAGCAAGTCGGGAAACCTCTTCAGAAGCCTCTTCACCACCAGCAGGTTCCCATCCTTGATAGATTCACGAAGCCGTATGCTTGGTTCCAGCATTTCCTTTATAACCAATGTATTTTCTTGCTTTGGAGTGCTTTTCTGTTGCAATTTGGCTTACTTTGTGTATGATGCGCCCACAAACCCTTCTGAAAACTCGAGCCTGGTATAACAACTTGCTTGAAACCAGCAAAAACAAGTAAAATCCGGCTCTTAAATACCAAAATTTGTCAACTTTTGATATTCAAGCACAACTTGTGAAATTTATTGCCAGTCAAAAAAAAAAAAAAAACTACTGCATACTAATAATATATATACTAATAATATAACAATACGGTAGTATCATGATTTATACAGGAATCCAATAACTGCGTCTTTAAACTGTTTTGGATTGTCAATGAACAGGTTGTGGCCTGCGTCGGAAATGATCTGGTACTCTGCGTGAGCTTGGCCGGCTTTATTGATCTCACGGCACATCACCTCACCAGCTTCTTTGCTCATCCAGTCCTTGTCGCCATACAGCCACAGACTGTCCATTTTCAAGGCTTGCGGAACTCTCTTGAGCAGCGGATATCTAGGTAGGGCGGCTGGACCCAATAGTCTGCCCAACGCGTGCTCGCCTGAAGCCTTAGCAACAAAAGTGTTGTATGAGTAGGCATGTAGTTTCAGCACCTCTTTCATATCTGTGTTCTTACCGAATCTTGAGAAGGACCAGTTTGAAGTCAAGTAGGGGCCTAATGGGCCTGCTCCTCTGATGATTGTGAATGGAGAGATTCTTTTACTCCAAATAAACTCCAACCATCTTGGTAGCGGTGGGATTTTCGCAACGTAACCATTGGAATCAGGCAAATTGAGCGTAGAGGATTTCGCTCTGTTACTTTGGAATTCTTCTTTGGTCAAAGTAATCAGCTCTTTGTTTTTTATTACTGGCATTTCACCATTTTCATCCAATTCTAGTACGTTTCTTTCAACACCAACAGGACTAACCAGAACCAGTTTCTTCACATGTTCTGGATGTTTCAGTGCATACACTGAGCTCAGATACCCACCCAGGGAGTGTCCTATCAGTGAAAACTTATCAATCTTTCTAGCAATTCTCCAATTCTCAATAGAGTCAACAAAGTAATCCTCAATTAACTCCACATCTTGCTTGTTGTGTCCTTTAAATTTTGGTAAGTGTGGTCTGGAGGACAGTCCATAACCTAGCAAATCAATAGCATGCAAATTGGAACCAGGTTTTTCTGTCAAATCTGCTATATTTTTATAGAAAAATCCCAGTGCAGCTCCATATCCATGCACCAGCAAAATATCATCCTCATAACCTGGACTTAGGTCATCCACTGGCTCGATATTCTTCACATTCAGCTCGTGAATGTAGTTATTTTGTGAATCAATAACAATATTTTCTAAATTTGCCACTCTTGTACCATCTGAAGTTGGATAAAATGGCAGCAAACTCAACACATCAAACTCGGATTTTTCCAGCTTGGAGCGGTTCCACCAGTGCAGAAATGAGTCCTTATAGCTGTAACTTTCTCTCGTGGCAAGCTCAACCGCTGCTGGAGTCTCAGATGCCATCTTATTAATATTTTAGTGCACAACTGTATAGTTAGAAAAGGAAAAAACAAAAATATGTCAATTTTTGTATTATTCAAGTTTTAGATAGCGTGAGTACACCGTTTTTGTCTGTAGATGTGTGGGCCTCAATGGGGACACCACTTCAGTAGTGGGTTAGTGATATGAATGTGTCATTTAGGGTTAGTTCAAGAGGTTTAGCTATCTTATTGGAGCTCAAACTGAACGCACTAGCTAAAGCTGATCTCTATTTCTTTGGGAGCACTCTGGAACAGTCATATAAAGACGCAATAATAAGCATTACTACTAGAGGAGATACGGAACAGGATTTCAGGGCTTTGCGGTTCTTCCTCGCCCTGTTCGGACTCATTTCTGGAGTAAAATACTGTAATTTCAGAATAACTCAAGTTTACGTATTTGGAGCACTTGAAAAATACGACAAGGTTTCCACACACCACTGGAAAGTAGCTCTGTAGCCACCAACACCTCCATTAATCCCAAGCTCAGCGCTTTCTGTTGAAAAGTGGTTCATTGGGCTTTACTGTTTCCCCGGCAACGCAGCCGATGCGGTTTGCGCACACTTTGCCTTTTGTTTACCTTAAAAAATTATCAACATTAAAAATTTAGTTAGTAAACAAAGCAATTTTGTTTACCGTGCGGTATTGTGTTTTGACTTGAGAGGGAGGTGCAGACTGTTAGGAAATGGCGCAGCTGCATTCACTGTCGCGAAGCTCTCAGAGTCCTGAGGACTTTGATAGATGGATTAGGATGGCTACAGATAATAAGATCAATACCACAAACAGTTGGGATTTGGCTTTGATTGATTACTTCCACGACTTGTCGCTGTTGAGGGACGGTGATGGGATCAATTTTCAGAAGGCTTCAGCGACGCTGGACGGCTGTGTGAAGATATACTCTTCAAGGGTCGATTCTGCAGCTACTGAAACCGGTAGATTGATCAATGGATTGGCTTCTTCTAAAGCTAAAGAAGACGCAAATAATGGGGATGAAGACGACCAAGACGGGAATGAAGACGACGAGGAAGGTGAGGATGACGAAGACGAGCACCTTGATGAGGACGGAGTAAGGAAAAAAAGAGCAAAGAAAACCAAATCAGTACAACAGAAAAGCACTTTGGTCGAGTTTAAGTCAATCCAGATACGAAAGTTAGACTTGGAGCTCTATGTGGATCCAATTTTCAAGAAGGCCTTAACAGACTTTGATGAAGGAGGCTCTAAATCTTTATTGATTAACATGTTACAGATAAATGACGAGCAAAGAATAGTTTTTGATACCGCAGAGTCTTCAGTTGGCGCAGTTATCAAGGAAGATGTGGATGAAGAAGAAGAAAACAATGAAGATAAAATGGATGTCGATAATCCAGATGTCAATAATGATTTGGATGACTCTATTTCAAACTTATTTCAGTTTTACTTCAATAATTTCGACTTGGAGAACTCAAGGATTTGTTCCACAATTAATGATTTGAATAATGTGTTAAACCAGACGTCAAATACTTCAGATCTGTTGAAACGCATTGAAAATTTCAACAGTTACGACAATAATAATAATGACAATGACTATGATAACTATGATTTCGATGTTGATGATCAAGGTGTTCCTTCAGAAAATTCAAGAAGTAAAACTTCTATATTTTTTGATGATATTAATGAAAATGAAGTGGATGATTACGGTATGTCATTGCATACACTTTTCAACGATACAAGACACAATAACTCGAACCTGAGTGTTTTGAATGAGAATAATGATAATGAAGATGAATTTAATAATTCAATAGTGCAGATACCTGATGAGAATTTACTAGCATATTTTGATGAGAGACAAAAGAAAAACTGGGCAGGACCAGATCACTGGAAGATTACGAAATTAAAGAGAAATCTGAATTTGGTGAAACCGATCATTGAAGAAGAGGATGTACCCAAAGTTGATGAAAATGGTGAAGTTATTGTGAAGGAAAGAAAGCAAAAAGAGCACTTGATAATTGATTTCATGTCAGATGAGTTTCCTGATGAAGAAGAGATTTTCACTAAATCTAATATAATTTCATTACCAAAAAATCAGTGGACATCAAAGACAAAGAATTTGCTGCCTGATGACAGACACTTTTCCACTAAAAACTTTATTAATCTATTCTTGAAGGAAAAATTGATCAACATTTCATTCAACAAGATTACTAAATCGTTAGATCAACCAATTGATGAGACTCTATATGCAAACCTAACAACTATTAATAACAACAACCTCAATGACAACGAACTTGGTACTGATTTTTTCAATGAGGATAACATGAATGGTGACGATATTGATTTTGGTGATGATGGGGGTGATGGATATTTTGATGAAATAAATCCAACACAGCAACTATCAAGTCAATTCACATTGAAAACACCTTCGCAGGCTCCAATTAATTTTGCAAGGGTTGCAAAGAAAGTTGATGTGAAATTACTGAAAGATAATTTATGGAAGACACTAAAACAGGAAATACCCAAACCAGATCAGAACGAAAACATTGCAGAACCAAAACAAGATAAAAGCCTGAAATTTAGTAAAATTGTTACTGGATTGAACTCTAAATATGACAACGAGTCCAAAAGTGAGTTATCGACAAGTTTTTGCTTTATTTGTCTATTACATTTGGCAAACGAGAATGGCTTCACTATTTCAAATACAAGTGATTATAAAGATTTGATCATTGAGGACTTACCACCACAGCCGACACAGGAAACACTTACAGGACAATAGATAACACGAATAAATAATATTAATACCACAATGAACTAATCAATAAAGTAACTACCATTCTTGAGCTTTGTTACCGTATGGACTTTTCTTAGTACCTTTAACTGGCTGGATCAGTTTAGATCCACCTTCTAAGAAAGAGAATTTGTTTCTTCTCATTTCTTCATATTCATTGATAAATTGTTCTTTTTGTAAGGTTAAACCAATATCGTCTAAACCGTTGACTAAGCAATGCTTTCTGAATGGTTCAACATCAAACTTTTCAACCAAAACTTCACCACTTTCTGATAAAATCTGTTGGTTTGGTAAGTCGATAGTTAAGCTTCTACCAGCTTTTGCTTCTGGGGATAATTTACTCAAGATAACTTCTTGTGGCAATCTGATTGGTAAGATGAAGTTTTTAAATGAGTTGTTGTAGAAAATATCACCAAAAGATGGTGCAATAATTGATTTGATACCGAAGTCTTTTAATGCCCATGGAGCATGTTCTCTTGAGGAACCACAACCGAAATTATCACCAGTGACAACTAAAATCTCAGCCTTGGTGTATGGCTCGACATTCAAAACAAAGTCTGTTGGTTGGTCTTGTCCATTTGCGTCTTTTGTGAAACGTAACTCATAGAATAAACCTGCTTTTAGTCCAGTTCTCTTGATAGTTTTCAAGAATTGTTTTGGAATGATAGCATCGGTATCGACATTGGCTTTGTCTAGTGGAGCTGCAATACCTGTTAAAGTGGTGAATGCATTGCTGCTACTTGCGGCAACTGGGGTCTCGGTTACTGTGTGGTCAGATGGTGGAATGTCTTTCAATTCATCCTGTTTCTTCTCTTCAGTGGTTTCACCTGGCTGTAATGGTTCTTTCTCGTGTTCGTAAACTGCGTCTTGCAGTGCTTTGTCGTCGTCGTTTTGTTGCTCAATTGAGATCTTTGGCTCATCTGTTTGAATGTAGTTGAATTCTCTGATATCAGTGAAGTAACCAGTGATACCTGCAGCTGCAGCCATTTCTGGTGACATTAAATGAGTACGCGATTGCGCACCTTGGCGACCTTCAAAGTTTCTGTTGGAGGTGGAAGCACAACGTTCTTCTGGGTCCAAGATATCCGGGTTCATACCAAGACACATTGAGCAACCAGCTTCTCTCCATTCAAAGTTTGCAGCAATGAAGATCTTGTCCAAACCTTCTCTTTCTGCCTGTTTCTTGACTAATCCTGAGCCTGGCACAACTAAACAACGCTTGACATTTGGTGATTTTTTATGTCCCTTAACAACTTTAGCTGCTGCTCTCAAATCTTCAATTCTGGAGTTCGTACAGGAACCAATGAAAACTTTATCGATTGGGATTTGCTTGAATGGGGTGTTTGGGGTCAATCCCATATATTTCAGAGCTCTTTCCATACCTGATTTCTTGATTGGGTCAGTGACTTTAGATGGGTCTGGGACTGATCCAGTGATTGGAAGGGCATCTTGTGGAGAAGTACCCCAGGTGATTGTTGGAATAATGTCAGAGGCTTTGATAGTGATATCATGGTCAAAGTGTGCACCTTCATCGGTGTATAAAGTTTTCCAGTATTTAACAGCTTTTTCCCATTCTGCACCCTTTGGAGCTAATGGTCTGCCCTTAATATAGTCAAAAGTGTTTTGGTCAGGTTTGATCATACCAGCTCTGGCACCTGCTTCAATAGCCATGTTACAAATGGACATTCTAGCCTCCATAGACAAGTTCTCAATTGCCTTACCAGCAAACTCAATGACTGATCCGGTACCACCAGCAGTACCAATGACTCCAATAACATGTAAAACTAAATCTTTAGAAGTTATACCTGGGCTTAAGTCTCCATCAATGAAGATTCTCATGTTCTTTGATTTTGCTTGGATGATGGTCTGTGTTGCTAAGACATGCTCGACTTCTGAGGTACCAATACCGAAAGCCAAGGCACCGAAAGCACCGTGGGTAGAAGTATGTGAATCACCACACACAACTGTGGTACCTGGCAATGTGAAACCCTGTTCTGGTCCAATAACGTGCACAATACCTTGTCTGTCATCGGTCATACCAAAGTAGGTGACATCAAAGTCCTTAACGTTCTGTTCCAGAGTCTCCACTTGTAATCTTGAGTCCTGTTGTTTGATGAAAGATGGAATTGAAACAAAGTTTGCTCTTGATTCAGTTGGGATATTGTGATCCACAGTGGCTAAGGTGCAGTCTGTTCTTCTGACTTTTCTGCCTGCGGTCTTTAAACCTTCAAAAGCTTGTGGAGAAGTGACTTCATGGACTAAATGTCTGTCAATGTATAATAAGTAAGAACCTGATTCGTCTTTATGAACGATATGGTCTTCAAACACTTTGTCGTAAAGTGTTTTTGGTTGTGAAGCTGTCATTGTGGAGTTTAGCTTTAATAATGAAGAATGTTAACAACGGAATGGCAGCAACTAGCTTCTTTTTATAGCACTGAAATAAAATGATTCAACGACTAAAATAATGTCATTTTGTCGATATTCCAAAAAAAAAAATATTCCGGAAACGGTGTGCATGGACCGCCGGAAACGGTGCAGCTGTCATTTCGGCCAATCAGAAACGAGACGTTCGTCATCCTGCTGGAGCTGCCTGATTTGAAGCAGCAGCTTGCGGATTAGACAGCGTGCGGGCTGCGGTGGGCGATGTGGCATGAACCGTCTAGTCTTTATCCCAGTTGAGACATTCTTTCGGAACTTTTATTTCACTGCGGTACAGGACTTCGGCGTAGACTTCCTAATTAGGAAATTAATTGCTACAGCTGACACAATAGTAATAATAAATAAAATATAGAAGTAAAATTAAATAAGTAATATGCGTTTATGTTAAACCTTCCCAAATCATGTAAAAAACCAAATAAACCAAAGTAAAATACACCCTAACCTCCAAATAATAATACAACAAATTCGAATACTATATCTGTGTTTTGATTTTGAAAACACCATTCTTTTCGATTTTATCAAAGATATCATTGATTCTGTCAACTTCCTTCTCCTTTTCTTCCTCTGTCATTTCATCAAAAGCACTTGAGTCAGTTGCTGCGTAACTACCGTCTGAAGACTTCCTTATCACGCCGTCAGCAGAGACTATTTGCTGAATCAATTCATTTTTCGAGTTGCTATTTGAGTCATCGACAGTATTTAGCACAGTTGGCGACAATAGACGGTTCTGCAAGTAGTGCAGCGTCACCTTGAAGTTTGGATCAATGATATTCAAGTTTGATAATGACTCAAAGTTCAAGTTATTTCTAATAAAATCAGCAACAATGCCATAGTCATTATTGTCTCCATTAAGAGCTGTGAAGTTCAGTGAAGAGAACTCAAATTTCTCACTGGTTGGCGTTGCTGTATCAGCTTCGTCAATCGTTATCAGGATATCCAGCACCAATAAGTTTGAAACTGGAATCAGATTGTTGTTGGTGCTCGTGTTGTTAGAACTTAGTCTGTTTAAGTAATTCACTTGGTTGACTGCAAATGTCTTTTTATTCAACATATAGTTCTTAGAAACGTTTGTTGGTATTGACACTAGGATATTACCGAAATGATGTAATATCTCATCATAATCCTGGCTTTCTGAAGATGAGTTTTTGTACAGTAAATTGAATTTATTGCAACTCAAAACAAAATAGGAGTCCAAGCCTTCGGTTATCTCCATTTGATGTATATATGAATATTTGATTTTCAGAATCTCCACTATGAGCTTGTTTAGTGCACTAGTTTGAACATCACACAGTGAAATGAAGTTCAGCAATTTACCAGATATTTTTAAAACTGTATCATGCAAATTTAGCAACAAGTGCTTATTGAACGTTAGCAGAAACACCAGTCTGAAAATGGGCAAGTATGATTTATACTGCTCCTCAGTGAATATTTCATGTTCACCAACGATTTCAAACAAAATGTTGAGTGAAGGCAGCAAGTTCAAATACGGGATTTCATTATTAACGTCATTTCTCAAATCCTCATTGATAAAGAGTACGTTGCACAGGAGAGACACCAAGATCAGCTGGTTGTCAATGTTCTTTTGCTCGGATACCGAGATCAGGGTGATGAGTTTTGTGACATCTGGCTTATCAAAGTGTGACAGAAAATCGACATTTCTTGATGATTCCTGTAAGTTTATCAGTAACTGCTGTTTTGCACCTTCATTGCCCTCGTTTATGGCCTTGAAAAGCTGATCCAGAATCATCATTGTACTGCCTGTGTACTGGGCTCGCTACTGTGGTGTGTGTGCCAAAAAAAAGTACAGAATAATGGATTAGCAACCTTCACACGAGATGATTGATTCTGTGCGTAAAAGCTGACTTTGTGTGTGAATTGAACCCTTTTCCTGCAAAAAGGTTATGATCCGGTCAAGCTAGTCGGTTGGTGAGTAAAGGAGTGAATCTTGCTTTGTCGTTTGCTTGTTTTCTGCTTGCTTGCTGAATCACAAATAATTTTTTTTCCTGCTTTTTTGACTCTTCTGCAATAAA
This sequence comes from Starmera stellimalicola, assembly GCA_030580055.1. Lineage (NCBI taxonomy): Eukaryota > Fungi > Ascomycota > Saccharomycetes > Phaffomycetales > Phaffomycetaceae > Starmera > Starmera stellimalicola. Next base: position 204,433 of record JAKTSD010000004.1, on the reverse strand, counting down.
CCAAAATGTGCTGAAATTTCTTGATTTTTTGTTTTCCTTTTCCGTTTTTTTTTGAAATTTTAAGCTTTTTGAGTATTTTTGAGCTGTTTTTCACTCACTTTTGGTACTGTGCAAGTTTTCTCCGGATTTATGCTGATGTTTCTGTTGTAAGGCAGTGCGCAGTGTGTAAACCGGTGAGATGAGCAGCTGATATTTCGAGTGTTATCCGCAGCTTATTAAATACATTAATTACTTATTGCTGATAAAGGAAATGTCGGGAACATGATAATAAAACCTTAAAGTGGTTCTAGGCAGGGAGTTAGAGACGAAGCAGCACAGGAAGAGGCCAAAAACCCAGAAAAAAACAAAAAAAAACAAAAAAATAAGGTTATCCAAGGCTTCGCTGCAGTCTAGAACCACAGATGTAAGCTGGTAGCTGCACAACTTGTACGACTGAGAACCGACTAGAACTTTTGCTAGCAGAAATTAAATTAAACTATAAACATTAATAGTGTGGCGAGCTACTGACTAACGCCCGAAGTAGCGCAGCTCAGCATATCTCGCTGGTGGGTAGATCAATCCTGAAATACCCATACATAGCCACATTGCGATGTCACCTCCCGACTCGCCGAAGTTTTTCGCAATCACCCCAATGTAGTATACCTGAGCCATACCGACAACCGCACCAACGACACCGCATAAAAATGCGAAGAGTGCGGCATACCCGTGAGTCAGCACATTGTAGTTGTTCCATTGTTCCCAGTTGTAGCTCTGTTTCTTACCTCTCAGACCAACTGGGATCACGTGGTCTTTTTCCTCAGATTCCACGTCTGCATTGTCTCCATTGTTTGGGAATTCTGCAGTGTACAGCTTCAAAAAGCATTTTCTAAAGATCAAGTTCTCTTCAGCCAGCATGATGAAGTACATGGAGATCCAGTACCCGATCATTGGCAAGAAGTTTCCTAGAATTGTAGAAAAGTGGTCTCTGCCAACTAAGGCCGCAACCAAGTACACTGCCGTGACGATAATCGCCCATAACCATCTAGGAATCTTTGATAACCAAATCGCAGTTAGCTGCAATGAAAACGCGGCTGAGTAGGTGTTGATAATATTATTAGCAATCAATGATAGCAATAAAACAACCGCTAGGAATTTACCAAACCCGTTCCAGCGACTATAGCCTTGGTACAGGATTCCACCCATTCCATGCACGTTATACGCCTCAGCGTAACCTTCGTCAACCATGACTAAAGTACTTAGGATCGCACCTAATACACCAACAAAACATGTTGGCACCATGATACCAATGAATGTCAGTAGGAATGTCTGGTAGGCTGGGGTTGACTCAGGAAACAAAATGTAGTAATCGGCGGTAATCGAACCCCAGGTTGCAGTAACTGAGTACCCTAGTGAGAAATATGTTAGATAGTTTCCTTTGCGGGTTAATGATGCAACATCAGAGTTGTCAAATGTGTTCAGTAAGTGGAACTTGTTTGATGAACTGATGTAAAGCAGCGTAAACGCAACCAACACAGGAATTGCAATATATTTTTCAACTCTCAGTAGCTGTTTGATACCAAAGATCGAAACCAAGAAACTGACAATCGCAACAATAATGATTCCAACAACTAATGGAACTTTATCGTCAGAAATCGACGCCAGGATTTGTCCACCAACAACACAGTTAACAACTGACCAACCCACAACACCTAAACAACTGACCAAGGCGACAAACTTCACAAACCACCATCCAAATAGATATCTAGCTGTCACCATTTGTCTACACCCTGAAGGAGGACCCATCGTTGCACAGTAGCCTGCTATTGCGCATCCAATAATCGATGAGATCAATCCAGCTGTTAAAGCTTGCTTGAATGTCAGCTCAAACACGGCTGAACCCAATACAAAAGTTGACATCGAAGACAACCCACCAGCAGCAGAAATCCAAAATCCAATGACCGATCTGAAAAGCTGCACCGTGTTGGTGGATCTCTCATATGGCTTAATACGCTCAATACCTCTAGTCTCAACACCAAACCCATCCAACTTTTTTGACAATCTAAGCAGTATATTTTGCTTCTTCACTTCTTCTTCCTCCACAGCAACTTCTTGCTCGCTTTGCTGGCTTGCAACATGCTCAGCAAAGTCCTCTTTGCCCATTTTACCCACAACCATCTTGAACTGATGGAATGTTCGAAAAATAGCGGAATTTTTACTGATTTTTATACTAAGCTATGATTAAATGAGTCAAGGAAAAAGTCTGTTAAGAGAATATGAGAATTGACTCTGTTTGTGGAATTTGGCGTCGCAATTAAACATGTGAATCACACACCGTTCCAGTAGAAGTCAGCACAATTGGAAACTGGCGGCTCTTTATTTGTGTCACAGCGCATTGTACCTCAAAAGGAATTACAGAGAGAAGCTAAAAGATTCAGTGATGAATGTAGAAAAATTTGCTCATCAGTGATATGTAGCTGAAGAAGAATACTAATAAATATAATAAACTTAGAGTGTAGCAGATTAATGGGAAAAGAGCATGATTCTGGTGGACGGAGAGAAGTACTCGTGTGTGCAGTGCATCAGAGGCCACAGAAGTTCCACTTGCAAGCACTCCAGCAGGCCTTTAGTGCAGGTGAGAAGCAGAGGAAGGCCTGCATTGAATTCCGGTCTGAGAGTTGCAGTCACTGAGACGGAGCTGGTCCTCACCAGGGACCAAGTGACAATAGATAACAGCCAGCAGGTGAAAAAGGAGAAGCCTGTGGTCGAAAAGCCAGTCAAGAAATGCTGTGCAAAGAGGAAAGAGGTGCAGAAAGAAGTGCAGAAAGAAGCGAAAAATCAGTGCTGTTCCACAAAAAGAAGCAGAAGGTGCGAAGACAGAACCACAGTCATAATGCTCAAGGCAGCCAAAAGACAGTTCGTGGCAATGGAGGATGACGGTAACGTCAACTATATTGCTCCATATAATGAACCAATGATGAAAAATTTCAAGCTGAGCGTACCGCAGCACACAAGATCCCAAACCTGTAAAGCGACACCTGCTCCTACCACAGCACCCAAAAGAACAGTGGGGCCGAAGCTTGTTAAAACCGCACAGATGGCTGAGTTCACTTATAATCTACTTAATATTCCACAACAATCATTACCAAATAGTGACATATTGACCTATTCTCATCAGAGACAACCAAACTCATACATTCCAGCAGAAGCGTCACTGGAAAACAAACACATGGAGCTGTACGATGTTTTGCTGGCGAACGGCTGTACCGATGAGTGCTCTTGTGGCCCAGACTGTAACTGTCCAGGATGTTTGATTCATAGAACTAATGAAGAGCTGAAAGATTATGGAATCCTGGACTCTTCTAATGCCTCAACGCCAATCGCTGAAGATCCAGGCGTGACTAATGACAATGCCAATATAGACTTTAACCTGATAAACTTTGAAACAATTGATGATATACTGTTAGATCACATGATCAAGGAAGAGTGTTTCTGTCCTCCTGACCAGTGCTGCTGTTATAACTGTACATTGCATGGAATAGTTAATGGAGTCAGGCTGAGTGACAATGTACAAGTGGCGGTGGCTCCACCACCGGAAGATGAACAAGACGTTGAAGATCATGATTGTGGTTGCCTGCCTGAAGAATGCGAGTGTTACAACTGTCCCAAACACGGCAGAAAGAACGGACAAAAAATCATACCGTCTGAAGTACCCACACACTCACAAACAACAATAGCAGTAGATACCCATCCACATATTGAAGAACCCCAGCTCAACTAATAACTAATAAATCTCATGTAAATATAAATACGAGTTCCGGTGTAGTGCATATTATCTATAAGTTGAATTCCGACTATGTAAACATAAATTTTAATATCAAATTCAAAAATACCAATTTGCCACCATCGTTCAGACTGCTTAAAATCCGCCAATTCCTCTACAGCTTAGCGCCATGGCAGACCAGGAACTTAGCTTGATCAATAAGGTTGAACTCAGAATTGCAATGGCAGATACTGACACAAAATTTGAGTCAGCTCTTAATTTGTATCTGTGTCCATTATTACTGAAACTTGCGTCTCCACATCAATCAGTTCGTCAAGAGTTGCTAAAGTTCATTCAGCAGCTCATCCCAAGAATCAATTCTGCAAAGACTATCCAGCTGCCATTTACCAAGCTAATTGAGCAAGCTAAGAAACCAAATTTGAAAGATGGCCTTGATGGCTCAACTGTTCAATTGTACACTTTGTTATTTGCATCAAGAGCTGTGGACAGACTTCCTGATGATTTTGATCAAAGAGTTGTGCTAGTCAGAGACCTGGTGCTAGGAATATCACAGTTTAGCGAGAAATTTAGTGCCAGGTTTTTCCATATTTTTATCAAATTACTGAAATGCTGGGAAACTCCTGATCGTGGCACCGATGATTTTGAAGCTTTGAAAAAGAAATTGGATTTACAACCTGATGATGCAAAATTCCTTGTGAATAAAATAGAAACACTCTTTTTACTTCAGCCCGTTACAAATAATGACGGTGTAATTCCGAGAGGTTATACTTGTCCAGGGCTAAGTGCTAAGGAAGTTAGCTTCTTAACCTATGATGCTGGTGTGTCTTATAAAGCAGATGAACTGGCTCGTGTTAAAAAAAACTTATCCATCTTTTTGCCGCTTTTTGATAATGATTTACTAATTCCAGTTTTGTTAATTGGAGTTAATGATGTAAATGATACTGTTGGTAATAACTGTGCGAATTTGTTGAGGAAAATACCTATCAATCATGAAATTCCAGAACTAATTGATCATTTGATTGAATTGTTTACTGGTAATAAAACAATTCCAAAGGCACCAGTTAATCAACAAATTCAAGAAAGAATAATTTCTCAAGTTTTAACAGGTAGTAAAATTGCTGCTAATTCTGATAAGGTACCAATTATTGTTTCAATTGGGTTGAATGCTCAACGATTTCCAAAATTGAAGAAATCAACAATTATATTCATTCAATGGTTTGCCAGAAACTCAAAAAATATTGATAACCAAGATATCAGCACTAACAACGAATTCTTTATCAATATTGCACAGCAGCTGAGAAATAACTTACACTCAGAAGGCTGGCCAAAATTACAAATCTCACAATCAACCAATTATGCAAATGAAATTAAGTATAGGCAACTACAGTATGAGACTCTAGGTGAGATCTTGAAAAGAAATTTCAACCTTGTTCAGGACGGTTCATTTATTGAATTTTTATTTGACTCATTATTGGGAGACCTGGCTGAATTGAGACCAACTATTCAAGAAGCATTAAGTGCTCTTGTGACTCATTTACCCTCATTGCCATCAGACACGAAGTCTAAAATAAAAATCTTGGGGCAAGTGTATCTAAAAAATGATGATTTCTTCACTGAGGATCCAGATGCAGTTCAGTCAGTTCGGTTTACAATCATCAAATATATTAATATCGCATTTCCTTTTGAAGACCCAGAAGCAAGAATGTTGAATGTATTGGGTACTAGTAAAAAAAATAGATCTGATGTCATTGAGGAGTCAACAAAGGGTTTACATCCTTACTGGTTTAAAATCCTTCAAAACTCTTCAACGTTAGAGTTCAAATCCACCAATGAGCTGTTAGGTATCGGTACACCAAATGTTAAATTTCCAGACTTTAATGAATTCATCACTTTGATTCAATCTTATGAAACTGAATCCAAGAAAAATCCTGCAACTTCATGCTTCAACTATTCTGTTCAATCCGGAATTGAGTTTGCATTGAGAGTCTTGATTACTCATGCGACTGAATCCAAGTCTACAGTGATTGTGCAAGATCAGGATTGGGCAACCAGATTAGAGAAAAGTTTGGAGTTTGATGATAGTGTCATTCAGTTAACAAAAGACTATTTTCTGAATTTAAAAGGTTTGGATATATTTTTGAAGCTTTTGCTAAATCAATTTACAAATGAGAATATAAACAACCCAATTTATAGCAAAATATTTATTAAGGTGATTTCATTTTCACCTCAAAATTTAGTTGGTGACCTGATTGAATATTTACCAGGGTTATTGAAGTTAATTTTGGATTCAAGATTAACAAATGACGATGTTTTATTATCAACTTCAAACTCTTTGGGGCTAGTTGGCAGTCATCCATCAAACTCAGATGCTGAAGTTTTGAATTTAATAAACCAATTATTATCATCAGATTTGCAAATCAATGATTCAAAAATTATGTCATTAGGCTTTTTAACATCAAGATTGATATTGCGAAACAGAGTTAATATTCTGGATGAAGATATTTTGAATCAGATATATGAATTTTTAATTAGTTCACTAGAGTCTAAAAATATTAAAACTTCTGACTCCAGTATAATTTCAATTGGTGAGGTAGCAAAGGTTGGTGGATTCACAAGCGCAATCAAATCTTTAAAAATAGAAACATTCAAGACAAGAATTATTGAGTTATTAACACCAAAAGTGAAGAACTCAAACGAAAAAGCCATAATTACATTATCATATTTTGCTTTAAATGAACCTGAGTCAATTTCTGAAGATTTTACAGATATTGAAAAAACTATATTTGAGACTTATAACTCCAAGCAAATCGAAGTTTTTTTCACTTCAGGTGAAGCCTTTTCTGTCCTGTCAAATGGTTGGAACTCAACTTATTTGAAAAATAAATTGGATATTCAGTCGGATCACTTGACTTTATTGACGTTCAATTTTGAGAGAAGATTTTTGATCATTTTAACAAAGATCATTGAATTTTCAAAGTCTTCTAAACCATTTTTAAGAAAAGCTGGTTGTATTTGGTTATTATCATTGGTTCAATTTTGTAAAACAAATCCAGAAATTAAAAATCATTCAAATCTAATTCATATTTCATTTATGAGATTTTTGGTTGATAAAGATGAATTAATTCAAGAAGCTGCCTCTAGAGGATTGAGTATGATTTATGAATTAGGGGATTCCGATTTGAAAGAAACTTTAGTTAAAGGGTTACTAAAATCATTTACGGATTCAACAAATTCAACAAAACTGAATAGCGGTACAATTTCAGAAGATAGTGAGATTTTCGAACCAGGTATTTTGAAAACCGATGATGGATCCATATCTACCTATAAAGATATTTTGAATTTAGCTTCTGAAATTGGTGATCCAAGTTTGGTTTATAAATTTATGTCACTAGCCAAAAGTTCTGCATTGTGGTCATCCAGAAAGGGAATTGCGTTTGGATTAGGGAACATCATGTCCAAATCATCTTTAGACAAATTGTTATTTGAAAACAAGACTCTGTCAAATAGATTAATTCCTAAATTATTCAGATACAAATATGATCCAAATGCTTCAGTTTCCAAATCAATGAATGATATATGGAACTCAATCATATCTGATAACTCCAAAACGATCAATGAGTATTACAATGCTATTTTGGATGAGTTATTGAGAAGTATGGGAAACAAAGAGTGGAGAGTGAGAGAAGCAAGTACTTTAGCATTAACTGATTTGCTACAACATTTGCCGATAGAGAAATACGAGACAAGAATGGAGGAAATTTGGACAATGGGATTTAGGGCACTGGATGACATTAAAGAAAGTGTTAGAAATGCAGCAAATGGGTTAACAAGAAGTCTGAGCATCACATTGGTTAATAGCATTAAAAACAAAAATGGTGATAGCAAATCATCCAAAGAAATACTGGGTAAATTATTACCATTTTTACTGGGAAACAAAGGTATACTGAGTGATGCAGAAGATGTCAGGGATTTCTCATTAGAAACTATTATCAATCTAATTAAAAAGTCAGGTAAGGCAATTAAGCCTTTCATTAGTGAATTAATTGAGCAGTTTGTTTTATTAATGTCGACATTAGAACCACAGGTTATTAATTATTTAGCGTTGAATGCTGATAAGTATAAAATCAAGAATGATGATTTAGACTCAAAGAGACTACAAAGCGTTGGAAGCTCACCAATAATGAACGCACTAGAAAAACTGATTGATTTGATTGATGAGGAGATAATTGGCGATGTGGTCAATAGGCTACAGAGGGCCATCAAACAGTCTGTCGGGCTACCATCGAAAGTTGCCAGTAGCAGGGTTATAGTCACATTAACATTAAGACATTTCCAGATCATGAAGCCGTATGGAGACCTGCTATTAGCAACATGTATCCAACAACTGGGTGATCGCAACCTTACAGTATCTTCATCATTTGCAAGCTCGGCTGGATATCTATGCAGACTTTGTTCAATTGAAAGTATCGTTGATTATTCCGAAAAGATCCAATCGCTATACTTTGACTCAGAAGACACCAAATCCAAAATCATATCAGGAATTGCATCTGAGTCTGTATCTAAGTATTCTGGGGATAAATTCACCTCATTAGCGACAGAATTCCTACCATTAGCGTTTATTGCCAGAAATGATTCAAATACTGAGATTGCCAAACCCTTTGATAATGAATGGAACGAAAATACTTCAGGATTAGGTGCAATTAAGCTTTACATTCATGAAATCTGCGAAATCATCAAAAGGTATATTTCATCTAGCGACTTTAATATCAGACAAACATTGGCTAAAAGTATCAGTAAAGCGTGCGATGCTATTAATAATTCCAGTGGGATGAGTTCAAGCATTGAAGAGCTGTTTGATGTTTTAGTTGCATCAATGCAAGGAAGATCGTGGAGTGGTAAAGAGGAGCTATTGAAGGCGTTAGTGACGCTATCATTGAAGTCAAAGAAATTTATTGAAACAAATCCAGAAATCATGGAAAAATTGAATAAAATAATTCTTCTGGAAGCCAAAAGACGCAACAAGCAATACCAAAAACATGCAATCATTTCACTAACAGACTTTGCTAGGGGTTATCCAAGCATTGGACTTCAGCAAGAAATAATTGAAATATTTTCAACTGTTCTACTCGAAAAAGAGTACTATGAAGAAGAGGATGATGAAGAAAATGATGATTCTAGCAATAAAAACGGTGGATTTGATGTTGTTATGAACGAAAAATCGTCACAACAAAACCTCGCAAGGGAAGCTGAGCAACTAAAGTTCTTCAATGCTTTGGTTAATGGGTTCACCTCGATTAGTAATCAGTTCAGCGAAGAGTATTTGTTTTTGATTACTAATACTATTAATAAGATATTAGGTAACAATGAGGTTTATATTCCAACATGGAAATCAGAGATATCGATTGCAGAAAGTTTGAGCAAAGCAGTTAACGAGATAGTTGGAGTTGAGGTATTATCAGCCAAGGTTATAGATGAGCTGGCCAAAACATGGAAAGAAATAACCAAAAATAATCTGAATATTGAAAATGTTGAAAATGTTAAAATTCAAACAATCAGATTAGGTGGTAAATTAATTGATTTGAAAAACAACCAACTAAAAGACATTGTTTTAAACGATTTAAGGGCGTTCAATGCAGTGGAGAATAATTCAATTGTTAAAGTTGAAGTTAACAAGGTGCTACAGTAAAGATATAATTTTTTAATAAAATTAATTAAAAAAAAAAGTCAAAAAAGAGGATAACATTTAGCTGTTAAAACCTCTAAAAATGGTATAAAAAGTAATCCATCAATCACAACCCACCTCTTAATCTAAGAACCAAGTGTAATGTTGATTCTTTTTGGATGTTGTAGTCTGATAAGGTTCTGCCGTCTTCTAATTGTTTACCTGCAAAAATCAATCTCTGTTGGTCAGGTGGAATACCTTCTTTGTCTTGGATCTTGGACTTAACATTGTCAATGGTGTCTGAAGATTCAACTTCTAGGGTGATGGTTTTTCCAGTCAATGTCTTAACAAAGATTTGCATACCACCTCTCAATCTAAGAACCAAGTGTAATGTTGATTCTTTTTGGATGTTGTAGTCTGATAAGGTTCTACCGTCTTCTAATTGTTTACCTGCAAAGATCAATCTCTGTTGGTCAGGTGGAATACCTTCCTTGTCTTGGATCTTGGACTTAACATTGTCAATGGTGTCTGAAGATTCAACTTCTAGAGTAATAGTTTTTCCTGTTAGCGTTTTAACAAAGATTTGCATACCACCTCTCAATCTCAAAACTAAATGTAAAGTTGATTCCTTTTGGATATTGTAGTCTGATAAGGTTCTGCCGTCTTCTAGTTGTTTACCTGCAAAAATCAATCTCTGTTGGTCAGGTGGAATACCTTCTTTGTCCTGGATTTTTGATTTAACGTTATCGATTGTGTCTGACGATTCAACTTCTAGGGTGATGGTTTTTCCAGTCAATGTCTTAACAAAGATTTGCATACCACCTCTCAATCTCAAAACTAAATGTAATGTTGATTCCTTTTGGATATTGTAGTCTGATAAGGTTCTGCCGTCTTCTAGTTGTTTACCTGCAAAAATCAATCTCTGTTGGTCAGGTGGAATACCTTCTTTGTCCTGGATTTTTGATTTAACGTTATCGATTGTGTCTGAAGATTCAACTTCTAAAGTGATTGTCTTTCCTGTCAATGTCTTAACAAAGATTTGCATGGTAAGTGATGTTTATAGTAACTGATTCAACAATTGAGTTATTGTTTATATTAAATATATAATAATTAATAACACGTCAATTGTTATAAAAAAAATAGGGGGCAAATGCTCTTTTATATACACAAAAAGTTATTTATGTGCTTTAGTGGCAAAATGTGATAAGAAAAAGAAAAGTTGATTATTTTCTGCGTCATTCTGCGGTACGCGCACACTTTCTATTATTAATTAAACGGTAATTCTGCTAGTTCGCTTAGTGTGTTAGCAAAAGTTACACAGTTCAATGGCGCTTGATTTAGGCATTGTAGCTATGTAACTTTGAGTGTAACCGCCCAGTGATAAAGACCACAAACATGGCAATTCATGTTTGCTTTTCTTTTTCTTTGCGGTTTTATTGCACGTTGTTCCCCCCGTTTTGTTTACGAAAATTAAAAAAGAAAAAAAAACAGCATACAAAGCAGCATAAAACACTACATGTTTTGTAGATGTAAGAGAAGCGGGTTAAGATGTTGAATTATGCGATTTTTGTAGTGGCGATGGTGGTGTTTATCTGTGGTTGGGAAAAGCAGGCGACCTTTGTAGTGTGGAAGGAATTGGGAAAGACCTGATCTAAGTTTGACACAATTTTCTGTAGTGAAAATGTGAGAATGCATGTAATGTGTGTGAAGATGTGTGTGAAGATGAATTGAGAAGGCAGCTGCTGTGGATGAGCTGTGGATGAGCTGTGTGTTGCTTGATGGGTAGCAACTGCAAATTATGTGCGGGTTGAGATGAGATTGCAACTAGCCACAATTGATCAAACAGGAATTTCAATTAGCCACAGCTCATGAGGCAGCGAGATCCCATCAAATCCTACCTCACATTACCTCAGTAGCTGTTTCGGCTGGTAGACAATGACTAGAGTATCAGTAGCAGATTGAATAGCAATGATGGTTTACCTTCAATAATTGCCAACACTGAATGCTCCATCTCACGCTGAATCACATAAAGGCTTCATTCTTGGGAATTGAGGAGCCCTAGCAGGTTCCTGGATTGAGTTTAGTTTGAGTAAAGTTCAATGGGCTTACCACAACTGTCGCAAACACCAATACCTCGTAAAGTTGTCTCACAAGCAGCAAGCGGGCCTCTCAAATCCACAGTGCTGTGAGCAAGTCTTTTTACCTGCTCGTTTCAGTACCGGTCTCAGTCTTTTGTATGGCGATGCCACACTAGGACTGTGCCCTGGTAAAATCTGCCCTGCTCTTGGTCCGCTCACTCCTCGTCGATATCGTGCAATACTCGTTTCAAGGCGTCATCATTGGAGGCAGAAGCCGTACTCGCACTTCGCAAGATCTCCATACTTTTGGAGCCCCTCTGAAACTCAATGGGCGTGAAAAGCTCACTGCTGTCAATCTCCAGATCGGATCTGTTGATATCCAAGGAGGATCTCTTGCCGTTGGACGGTTTCGACATCTTGTTTCTGTAAATATGGAATTTAGATCTTTTCTCCAGTAGCAGTTCCTCATTGTTGATCAATTTCAGGATGCTTCTTGACTTGTTTCTGATCTGGATCTCAATGCTCTTGTTGTCATCAAAGGTGAACTCAACCAGGGTGTTCACCAGGTACTTGTGGTTCTGAATCCAGTAGACAAATTCCAGTGAGCCAGAAATCAGCAGGTACTCAATCACCGTGAGACTCTTGAGGATATGCCTCCAATTCCTGTTCTTGTCGTTAATTCTCTTGCCGAGCACCGTGGTGATGGACTTCAGGGACTTGCTGCTGCTGCTGCTGAGGATGCTCAGCTCGTTCAGCTCACTGGCAGTGGGCCCAAATGGGTCATTGGAGGTTGCGTTTTTGATCTTGATCTCGGCATCGCTCGACGAGATGTTCTTCAGGGTTCGTATGAACTTTCTCGACATCCTCACTGTGCTGCGTCGCGACCCGCTGGGTTGTTTACCTGTTTATTTGTGTGTCACTAAAATTTTCACGGGTATTTTGTTTATTTGTTTACTCTATCCAATTAGCCAAATTATCTACAATTCACGTTATTGCTGGGCCTGTGCAGCCTGTGCGGCGTGTGCGGCGTGTGCGGCGTCCTCTGCCTCTTGGTCGTCGTCCTCGCCGGCGCCAATGGACGTGGACAGCTCCTGGAGCGCCAGTTTGGCCTCGTCGCGCTCCTTAATGGCCTTTGCCGCGACCCTGACTGCCGCGTCGTGGTGGTACAGCGCGGTTGCCAGCTCCTTCTTTGTGTCGGCAAGCTGCTTCCGCAGCTCAAACAGCTCCAGCGCGACAGAGTCCCACTCGTTCTGGAACGCAGACAGCAGCGACGGAATCGACTGCGCGCTCGGTGGCGTTATGCTGTGCACCTCGCTGCTCTTGAGCACAATCAAGTCGTCTGCCCGCAGCTCCTCGCCCGTTACAGGGTCCTTCCCGTGCTCCCGGATGTACTCCTCGATCAGCGCCTTCTCGTAGACATTGCCATTTCTCGTGCACACCGCCTCTTTAGGTGCCGTTCCTGAAACTGCAGCCCCTGTTAGTACCCTGCTGCACCGGCCATAGTTTGTCAGCCCCAACTCACTGCCACAGATCAACATCCTTGCCCACTAGCCTGTACTGCCACTTCTCACTGTGTGCCTTTATTTATTTATTCACTTTTTGGTACGGAAAATTTTACTTGCTGTGCATCAAGAAAATCCTACAGAAACAACATAAACTACATGAAACAGCAGTTGACACCTCACAAAGCCCCGCTGGTGCCTGGAACTGCCGCATGCGAGTGAAGCACCACGCGCATAGGGGTTCTTGGCCTTTACCAAAGCCCAGAATCTGGCGAAACGCACGCTAAAACGAGTGTAAACCAGATGTCCAATCAGTTGCAAAACTAGCTCGAAATGCCACTAATTTCGTAACATGGGAATTTAGAATTTTTTCCCGTTCCTAACCTGTGCCATTACCACACTTTGGCCCGTTTCGTTTCGCCCTAAAATGCCATCTTTTAGGCTTCACTCACCGATTTGTTTATTTTTCACTTCACGTTCTGTAATTTTTTTCCTCTTCCTTCAATATCCAACGAGAATCTAAAACCAGCCGTTTAGGTACTGAAAACTCGCCTCCCGAACCATGTCCGAGCAGCTATCGAGGCATAGAAACACTTCTGGCAAGGATTCTGAGCTGTGCGAGGAGGAAATCGAGTCCAGGGCCGACATATCGAGGGAAGAACAGGCTGGCCAGGAACAAGAGAATGAACAGCTCAGCGGCCCAGCAAAGTCAGCCAAAGCTGCCAGCGACGACGATGCGGGCGACTACTTGGTGCTCGACCTGCGCAACCTGCCTGAACTGTCCCTCCACACTATCAAGCTGCTGTCAACAATCATCTACACAATTCTGCCTTACTTCATACTTTACTACCTGTACCAGCACTATTTCAGGTTCACCATTTCCAACAATGCTGATGCTGGGGTCACCGTTATAAGTCACGTCAGAAACCTATACCAGCCAGACCTGCCAAACGCATATAGACTGTCTTCAGTCAAGGAGCTCAACGACGACCTAAGCGTCGAGTTCTACGACCTGGAAGACTACAAATCCACCGCCACTGGCTGGCAAAACCAAGAACGAGTGCTGTTTCTGGTACCACTCAGAGACGCTTCGGCTCATCTACCTATGTTTTTCAGCAACCTGAAGAACCTAACTTACCCACATAACCTGATTGATTTAGCATTTTTGATTTCTGATACTTCAGATTCCACTTTAGTTGATTTGAACAACCTCATGAAAGAGATTCAGAACGACCCAGTCAAAGCAAACAGATTTGGCAGAATCGATATATTCGAAAAAAACTTTGGTCAGAATGTTGGACAGAGTTTTAGTGACAGACATGGATTCTCTGCGCAGGGTCCAAGAAGAAAGAAAATGGCCATTGCCAGAAACTGGTTACTAACTGCGGCACTAAGGCCTGAACATTCTTGGGTCTACTGGAGAGATGCAGATGTCGAAACCATTCCTGCAACTATCTTAGAAGATTTGATGCATCACGACAAAGATGTCATTGTTCCTAATATCTGGAGACCTTTGCCAGACTGGCTGGGAAACGAGCAGCCGTACGATCTGAATTCATGGCAAGAAAGTGAAGGTGGAATTGAGCTCGCAGACTCTTTGGACGAAGACGCTGTTATTGTCGAGGGTTATCCCGAATATGCAACATGGAGAGCTCATTTAGCTTACCTACGAGACCCAAAGGGAGACCCAGAAGTTGAAATTGAACTGGATGGTATCGGTGGTGTTTCTATATTGGCAAAGGCTAAAGTTTTTAGACAGGGAGCAATGTTCCCGGCATTTTCATTCAAGAAACACGCAGAAACTGAAGCATTTGGAAAATTATGCAAAACTATGGGATTTTCAGTGATTGGACTGCCACATTATGTTATTTGGCATATCTATGAACCATCTTCAGATGACTTGCGTCATATGGAGTGGTTAGCAAAGGAGGAAATAAGAATCAAAGAGTTTGAGAAAAATAAACAATTATTCGATAAAGCTTGGGAAGTGGCATTTGAAGATGTTTCAATGAAATGGAATGAGGAGAAATTCAACATTTTCAAGAACACAGATTTATCTTCACTAAGATTGGGTTCTGTTGACTGGACTGAAGAAGACGATTATCTAGTTGAAGCACCTTTCAATGAAGGTCAATCGGATGAATTCCTAGTCAACTATTTCGATAAAGCTATTGCAGAAAGTGAAAAGGAAATTTTACAAAAGGTTAACCAACACGATAAGCATCAATTTGGTCACTTGAAAAACGAATTGGTGTTTGATAATTTCTACAACAATGATGGTACATCCAAACCAAAACGTTTAATTTATAAAAAAATTGAATCAAGAAAGAAGCCAGTTGACAAGTTTGAATATGATATTAATAGTAATAATGACAATAAAGATGAAGGCGGATCTGGAATTGGAGTTGAGGCAGTGCCTGAAACTCCATCTGAAAATCATATCAATCTAGTTGAGGAGATTTTTGATGAAAAGAATACTGAGAATGTCGAAGGTGGTAACAGCAAGAATACCAATGAGAACCCAAATCAAAATGACAAGGCACCTCAAGATGCCAATGCTAAGGAGGGAGACGAAGAACCGGTTGTTGAGGATACATCTTACGATAAAGGCTCAGGATTATTGGTTAGTGACCAGACAAAGAGCAAAGATAAACAGCTGTTCAATGAGATCGAGAACCTCAAGAAAGATAAAGATGGCGAAGAGGAAGGCGGTGTTGTGTTCAAAGATCAGAAGAAGCTTAACAAAGACGGTAAAGTTGAAGACAAGAAAGAGTTTGAGTTTGAAGTGGTTAAAAAGAAAGAAGGTACCAGAACCAAAACTTTTTACGAGGTTGATGAAAATGGTGTTACTGTCGGAACGGTTTATCGTACACTTAGAGCCAAACAGCCAAGAACTGCGGCAGCAGCAGCTGCTCCTACTGAGGCTGCAGACACTGCAGACGCTCCTGCAGCAGCTGTTCAAAAAGCTAATGCTGGCGCAGGTAAAGCTGATGCTCTTGATGAAGCTAATGGCGGTGCAGCTCTGGAAACTGACAATGACGCTACAGATGAACCAAAACTTAATCAATAAAGTATTTAAAGAAAAAAAGTAAATAAAAAATCAAAAAAAAAAAAAAAAAACATTAAAAAAATAATAAAAAATTTATTATCCAGTAAAGTTTCGTTTAAATCATTAATTGTTGTTGTTGTTATCCTCATCTTCATCATCGTTATTGTCGCTGTTATTGTTGTTGGTATTTTCCTCTTTGATCTCATTCCAGTACCAATGTCTCCAAAGTTCGCCAGCCTCATATAAAATCTTATTGAAATCGTTATTGATAATCAAGCTGTTATTCAGTTTTACCTGTTTCTTGGAACTATTCAGAATCTCGATATCGTTGATTTTTTCTGTTGGCAGATTGTTCAGAAACTCTTTCAATTCAGCCTGGTCAAACTCCAATAAATTTGCTTCGTTCTTCCTTAGAATTGATAAATAAATAAAAACCAATTGCAACTGATAGTCGATCTGGGACCATTTCAGATCGATTGAGTTCTCAAAATTTTGAAACCAAAATGTGTCAGAATTGAATTTGATTTCAGTTTCCTCCTCATTCAGGTTGAAGTTCTCATTGTTGAAGTACTTTCTGAACCTTTTCAGCATTTTGTTATTATGATTTTTGTACTTGATCTCAAAGATATTGGCTGGGTACCTGAACCCAATCAACAGATCCCATAATCGACCACGATCAAACTTGTTGAACACTTTCACACCACAGTATTTCAACCACCAGCTCAGCCATTGGTTGTTTTTATGTAAAACTTCCTCTTCATTTAGTGATTTGTATAGCTCAGGCAGTAACTTGGCAAATGCCAGTAGGAAAAAAGAACTTCTCGACTCAACCTTACCAGACTTGAACAGTATCTCGTTCTTATTAAGTGAGTTGGAAGAAATCAATTCCAGGGTTGTTTTCTTGGTTTTCTCTCCATTCATCTCTTCAATTTCTTCGTCTTCGTTGGAATGCAGTAAAACCAGCACCAAACGCTCGTAGATCTCGGAGAAATTCATGATAACCGGTGAATCTGCTTGGGACTCGGCCTCAGCCTCAGCCTCAGTCTCAATATCCGTTTCTGAGGCAGATGAAAACGTTTCAAGTTCGCTTCCGGCTTCGCTGGTTTCATCCGAGCAATCAAACAGGTGGTAATCCAAATTTTCCAGATCTATCAAGAACTTGGACTCGTCCTTCTTGTCATTTATATGCTTGTTGACACTGTCCTTACCAACCAGCACCAGCTTGGAATTTGGAATCGGCGGAAACCACTCAGCTAGATTCAAGGCAATCCACACAAACGCAGACTCATAGTTAACAATCGACCCCCATTTATTGAAAAACCTTTCAACAGACGACTGCAGTATGGAAATAACCTCCATCTCATTGAAAGACAGCACGCTCATCTCATCATCCAGGTTCCTTATCTTGAAATACTTCAATAGCTCTAGCTTGATTTTGGTCTTGTCGACTGACGATGTGCTTGCTGAGCTGCTGGAGCTCGCCGAGTTGGTTTTTTCTAACGAGGATGCTATTTCTTCGTGGCTGCTGTTGTTGCTATTCTCGTCAAAGTTCGAGTTGATGTACGGATCAATTACATATGGGTGGTACTTCAACAGAATAGGCCACACTTTGTAACGCAGGCTTTGCGGAATCCCTTTCTGTCTCGCTAACAAAGCCAGCTGCAGGTGGTCGTTCGACTTTATCAGTTTCTTGCAGTATTTGTAAATATTTCTCAGCTCGATCTCGTCGGTTAGCGATTTCCTTTGCCTTTTCCCTGAGCTATTAAAACTAGAAATTGAAGATGGTGTGGAGTCCAGCGACAAATAAACCATCGATTCCACAACTGTCGGCTGGTTTGTCATGCTGTCTATAAGTTTGTAGGGGATACTGCTTTCCTGTTCAAGATGTGGCGGTAAACTTGACAAAATGGTATCAATTCACAGTTTTCAAGTATAAACAGATGATAGTTGATGGAACTAGAAATGAAATTGCAGTGAAAACAGTGAGAAAGTTTCTTTTCCAATTGTTTTCAGCGATTTTTTCCCGGTAATTTTTCAGCCAATTCAAGTAGTGTGACACTTAGCTGTAAATGAAATAACTTCTTGTGACTGTTGTGATTTACAAAAAAAAATTGAGCACAGATAATGGAACCAAAATTTGTGTCTAATGATGTTGAATCAGTAACAATAACCAAATAATGATCTGTGAAACTTCTTTCTGTTGAAGTTTGGGTGGTTTGTGAACGATTTGAAGCTTTTCTGAAGCCTTTAAAGGGCAATTGGAAGTTGTTGAAACTGTGAAAAAATGGTGGAAGGAAAAAAAACGTTAAAATTTTTCCCTCCACTGCAAAATTTTACTAAGAGAAAACAGGAAAAGCCCAAAAGAATTGGGTCCAGGAGTAGTCTGGGGCGTTGTTTTCCCGCTAGTATAAATACTGCAAAGTTCCACACGGCTACAGGTGCTTTTTGCTGTTGCTACAGGTTTAATTTTAGCATTTACCAACAGAAAACAATGAACCGAGCAGAACAACAATTGCAGGGATCGAACCTGCGTCAAGTTTTATTGCTGGGTTTCCTCGGTTTTCCTGCGCACTATTTCCGCGGTTCATTTCCGGAAACGTAAATCCGGTTGAAAAATGGGGGAAAAACCACTAATTCCGACACTGGTAGTGGTCGCTTCCAGAAAAAACTGCACCATCAAACCCTCTCGGTAGCCAAGTTGGTTTAAGGCGCAAGACTGTAAATGTAATTCGACAAGAGTAATCTTGAGATCGGGCGTTCGAATCGCCCCCGAGAGAGTTTATTTTTTTTGATTTCTTTCTCTGACAGACGCGACGAAGCCTGAGGTTCCACAAGTACCCAGCCCGCAGGCTATCACTGCGACTCTGCTGAAACATCCTGGGTCGCCCAAATGTTCCACCAGCGGTAATCTTTAGTGAATTCATTTCTGGTTTTGAGCCCTGCCCGATGAGATGGAAAATTTTATGCAGCATAAAAATATTTTTTCCTTTGTAAATAGAGAAATCTACAATAAAACAAAACGATGACTGAAGCAGTTGTGGAAGAGTCCAAGAAACGTAAACAAGATTTAGAGGAGCTTGAAATAGACTTAACGTCTTCAGCACCACTCTCAAAAAAACAAAAGCGTTTACTAAGAAAAGGTAAAATCACATTAGATGATTTGACTTCAGCACAGAGAGAAGAAGCACTTAAAGAAGCCGCTAAAGCAGCACAAAAAGAATCTGATAAACAGCTTGCAGGCGATGACTCAACAGAGAAGAAACCTGCTGAAGTTGAGAAATTTGGCGTGTGGATCGGTAACTTATCATTTGATACAACAAAAGAAGATTTGATAAATTTTATGACAATGAAAACCCAAGATTTACCAGAAACCAATGAAGAAGGCGAGGACAAGCCTCTACAGGTGAATGAAAAGGATATAATTAGAATCAAATTACCAACTGACGGAAAGAACAAAAAGAAAATCAAGGGATTTGCATATGTTGATTTGAAGACAAAAAACCATCAAACAGCCATTATCAATCTATCAGAAACCACTTTCAATGGTAGAAACGTGTTGATTAAGGACTCTACATCGTATGAGGGCAGACCAGAGCAGTCTGGATTGGTAGAAAATGGAAAACAATTATCAAAAAATCCACCATCCAAGATTCTATTCGTTGGTAACTTATCATTCGATACAACAGAAGAATTGTTGACCCAGCATTTCCAGCATTGCGGTGAGATTGTCAGAGTCAGAATGACAACTTTCCAAGACACTGGGAAATGTAAAGGATTTGCATTCATTGATTTTAAAGACGAAACCGGCCCAACTGCTGCATTAAAGGATAAATCAAACAAAAAGTTACTCAATAGAGTCCTGAGATTGGAGTTTGGTGAAGACAGAAGTAAGAGAACCCCAAAGAGAATTGTGAAATCCAGATCTGAAGGTGAGGGAGAAGCGTCCAGCGAACACAAACCTTTAATTAGGGAAAGAACACACACAGCAGCGCCACAAGAACAACGCGAATACAAACCAAAGCCTTCCCAACCTAGAAAGCCTTCTTCAAACTCGTCATATCCGAAGAAAAGAGAGCTTTCTTCTGTTACTTTAGCCAACGCTCAAAGAGGAAGTGCCGCTATAGTGAAATCCACAGGGAAAAAGGTCACTTTTGATTAAACATTGTTATAAACTGCTGTCTATGTGCCCGTTGTAGCCTCGTTGCCTGTTCTGCTAGCCTCCAGCCTCTGACCACCCGAAAACCTTTCTCTCGGCCGAACTGTACATTTTCGGCTTATTAATCACTTGCTTATGTCATCATTGACTAATCTCCACAAAACGGTCAAAATTTAAAAATAAAATTTTAGTTCAATTTGAAGATTAAAAAAGTAAATCAAAACACATCGTTAAAACAGATAATCTGACTTGCTGCTGTTACTGACATTAGTTTTATTACCAGAGCTACACACATTTATTTCTAGCGAATATCAGAAGGAACATTCATTCACTTGTCTCACTTATTATCATTCCTCAGATTTGAAACTAAAAATAAATATGAAGAAAGGAAGTAACACGAACTCAACCAGAATAACCACCACGTTCGGCGCGGACCTTCCGAGCTACTTCAACAGCTCGGTGCCACTGACCACCACAGCCGGGTACACCCACTCGGCGGGGTATGTGGGAAACTCGACGATTTCAGCCATATCTGGCAAATCTAATTCATCATCAAGCACAGTTACCAAAACAACATCGTCTTCTTCGCGTTTAGGGATATGGCACCACTTCTGGTCGGTGACACCAACGACTGGAAACACGCCAAAGTCGTTTGAAGACGCGTCAGGGTCGCAAACTCCCACTACACCATCTTCATTACCTGCTGTTTCAACCTCAATAATACCCATCATAACACCGACTGCCAGCCCAACAATAACGCCGGTGGACTCCGGCAGCATGCAAACCACTTCTGAGCCTGTGGCAGTGCCCAGCTCGGCAACAGTAGTCATCCCACAAACATACCAAACAACGTATTACTACACACAGGAATACGTATTAACAGACACTTCAACGACGCTAACTACGGGCCTGCTGACCTCAGTCATGTGCGACTCCTCGTCCAGCTTCACCACACAGCCGATTGTGACTGCAGACCTCAGCAACTTCAACAATGAAGCGTTGATCGACTCCCTTAACGGTAAAGCTTCACGTGATTCCAAAAACAAGACGAAAACTATTGCTGGCTCAGTAGTCGGTTCGATTGTTGCGGTTTTGCTGCTGCTGCTGCTTATCTGGGGAGTTTTCTTCAAAAGACGTGGCTCCAAGCGTGCCAAAACCACTGGGTTCTCCCACTCCATCAACTCAACAAGAATTGTAACTGATGAGTTTCTGAGTGAGAACCACGAGCTAATGCATCTGAGAAACCAGCTAGTGCGGAACTATAGAACTCACTCCACGCACAATGAGCCTGAAAACCAGTCCTCGCTGACCCTACCACACTACAACAACTCACCAAACTCCATCAGGTCTAAATTCTTATCGAATAACCCATTCAAGGCCGCCATCCCACAAAGACAGAAACAGTCGCCCCCACCAATACCCAGAAGGCTCAATCAGCGAACATCGCTCGATAGCTCCACGTCGTCTGTTTCCTCGTCTTCCAGCTCCAGCTCCTCAATCACTTCTGACCACTCAGTCGACAGAGACCACGGCTTCTTTACAGAGATGGTTTAATACCAGTGATGTGAGCGTGCAGAAACTACCTGGTAGGGCTGCTAGGAGTTTGTCAATTCTTAATAGATAGCATCGGGGCCATGCCCACTGCTTAATTTTTAATAGATAGCATGGACATGCCTCTTAAATCATTTGATGGATAGCATCGGGGCCATGCCCACTGCTTAATTTTTAATAGATAGCATGGACATGCCTCTTAAATCATTTGATGGATAGCATCGGGGCCATGCCCACTGCTTAATTTTTAATAGATAGCATGGACATGCCTCTTAAATCATTTGATGGATAGCATCGGGGCCATGCCCACTGCTTAATTTTTAATAGATAGCATGGACATGCCTCTTAAATCATTTGATGGATAGCATCGGGGCCATGCCCACTGCTTAATTTTTAATAGATAGCATGGACATGCCTCTTAAATCATTTGATGGATAGCATCGTGGCCACAGTATGGCTTTCATACTGCTGCTTGAGCTATACCAATCAGTAAATGTAAACCCATCTCTATAATTTCATACCCCGTCGGGATCATGCTTTCCTTGCACTGTTTGATTAGAACTAGGGGAGCGCATAACTGTATTACACACGTCTACACTCATCACTACCGGCTTGTAAACTTTACCCACACCGTGTCATACCACTTTACAATTAAAAAGTTTCATGAGTTATCTACTGTTATATGTCTTCGTCAGAACAGTTCTCCGTCATTTGAATCAGTTAATTCTCACCCCTTCTACATGTACTCGGGCTCATGACCTGCTTCTAACCCAAGTCAAGCCGTGAAGGTTCAAAATTGGCTAATGCTGAAATGTCAGCTCTACTACCTTTTTACCGTCAAATTCATATATATTATCGCTTTATTTACTCGTTTATTTCCCATTTAATCCCTTAATTGCCCTGCCATTGCAGAAAAGTCGGACACACGCACTTTCCATAACAAATTTCCCTTCTTTATACTTTTCCTCGTAGTTTTTAGCATGAAGATACTTCCAGCCCAAGTAGCTGTGACACTGGTGACACGTGACATCGCAAACTGTGTAAACCCCAGTCAGCATGTCGCGCTTCTCCTTGGACCCGTTCTGAAGATTGAACCTGGCGAGCTATTAGTATTGTGCGCTTTTTCCTCTTTAGCTTTATGACACATAAATCTGAGTGAAATACTTACACTTTCTGCACTAAAAATGCCTGCCCATACTGGCCCCTGAAGTTCTGAGACAAAGTGTTAGAGCTACCAGCTGCAAACTTGTACTAAAAAAATCACTCACTTTAGAAACAAGGTCGTCATTGACAAATAAATCAGTTGAACAGGATTCACATTTGTAAATCAGCTTCTTGGAATCTCTCTTACTGGAACGTTCTTCGTCCAGTCTCGTGGTTAGATACAGCCCCATCTCGTTGCTCAGTACCTCGTTGCTCTACACTTTCCCAGTATCGTTGCCTTGTCCTTTATTCACCACTATAATATCCAATTATCCCTTTAATTTAAACAGAATTTGTCACCTTTTGACTAATTACGTGCAGTGAGAAGCCCTCGGAAGTGGTCTGCCCCCCGGAACTCACATGCTCCCGGAAATTCATCAAAAATACCCCGGAACTCGCCTGCCCCCGGAAATTCATGAGAAATACCCCCGGAACTCACAGCCCGGGTACCTGCTGACAGGCGTCTTACATAATCAGTGTTTTCCTGATATTTTTTTCCGCAGTGAAAAATTGTCGATATTTTGGTACTGAAACACCATCAAAGTCAGCCATAAGATGCTTCCACTCCTAAGAAAGCAGCTCGCTCTGCCAGCCAGACGTGTTGGTGCGGTCAGAAGCTTGCACTTCACACCTCTAAGATTCGACAAGCAGCAAACCAGCGGAAGTTTGTTTGGTGAAGTTACAGAAAAGGACGAAACCGTCAAGACTGATCTCGAGAAAACCCTGGAAGGTTCCCAAGAAATCACAGGTGTCGACCCGGAAACAGTCACATGGGAGAACGACACAAAGCTGCTGGAGTATCTGGACCGTAAGCCAAAACTGGCAGTTGACCAGCTTTTAACACCGCTACAAAAAAGATTATACCTACTCAACGTGAAGAAAAATGGATTTTTCAAGAACAATGAAGTCATTGTACTAGATGGCGTCAAATACAAATTCAAGTTGCCGTTGCACGACATAGAGTACCTGGAACCAAGTGTTTACTGCCAGTCGTACAGATTAAAAGGGTCAGTTAAAAAAGCTCAAATCATCCTAAATTTCATTAAAGGCAAGCCAGTTACAGAAGCAATCACCCAACTACATTTCAACACAAAGCATCTATCAAAGGAAATTGCTAAAGTCTTAGAACAAGGTCTAGAAGATGCCAAAGCTTTGGGAATGAAAACTAACGACTTATTTATCCAAAGTATCTGGACTGCAAGTGACGGAAGTATCCAGAAGCGTGTGGACATCAAAGCCAGAGGTAGAATGGGTGTTATAAAGCATCGTTACATCAATGTCAAATGTGTCCTGAAAAACAGTCAATTCAAAAAACGTATAGCTTATAACAAGGCAGTTAAAGAAGAAAAGAGAAAACCAAAGGATACTTTGAAACCACTTTCATTCAGAGCTGAACACTTCTACAGATGGTGATGTTATTATATAATTTGTATATAGAAAAAACCTCAAAACAAAATCATTAATCTTCTTCTTCTTCGACATTTTCTAACATGAATGGTTCAGGCAATGGAGCATCTTTATTGTTCAATTGTCTCACTGTTTTAATTGATTCGAATGTTCCCTCCTCTGGTTTCTTGTCAACTAAAACAACAACTCCTCCAAAACCTTTGAACTTTCTGACTGGAACAAATCTTTCTTCTTTATTGAATGAAATATATTTAAGTTGTGCAGGAACAACTCTTGTTAAGTTCTCTAATTTGTATGGAGTCTTGGAATATTTCATTTCGTCATCTTCTCCATCTTCTTCTGCTTCTGCCTTTTCTCCCTCTTTGGTTTCTTCTTTAGTCTCCTTCTTAGCAGCTTCTTCTTTTATTATTTCCTTTTCCTTCTCTTTCTCTTTTTCTTTGTCTTCTTCAGTCTCCATTTCAACATCCTTCTTTTGGTTCTTTTTAGCTCTCGCTTTCACTCTTGCAGTTGTAGATAACACTGCTGTGCTAACCTTTTCGTAAACTTCCTGTTCTGCTTTCTTGAATTTTGGTGGATAGTCAAATAATGTTGATTTGCAATGACAATTTATTTCAAATTTTGGAATCTTTAAATCTTCATTGACTCCAATAATTGCTGTTGGTGTAAATGATAATGATAAGAAATGTGTTAATGGGAACCAGTACCAGAATTGTGTAAATATTGCTAATCCAACAACAGCTTTTGTATTTAAAGTTCCTGTTGAACTGTTCTCCAATTGAATCGTGACATTACGTCCACCTGCATCTATTATACCTTGACCTAATGCTGCACCAAATTTAGCTAAAGCATCTTGATTCTTAGTTGATATAACAGTTGCAAATAGTTCTCTGATTTCATTAACTTTTGGATTTGTTTTTTCATTTTGTTGAATTAAAATCATTGATAATGCAATGAATGCACCTTGACGAACAAAATCAACTGGATCTTTAGTTAATGGTTCTAAAACTTTGATTGCTTGTGGTAATCCACGTCCTGCACATGAAACTGCAAGTGCCATTGCTGTACCATAACGAACATGAGGATTATGTGATTCCGATAATAGCTCAACAATTCTTGGAACTGTTTGATAATCACGAATCAAAACAAATCCTAATGCAGTAACTGCCGCTCTTCTGACGTTATCATTTGAATCTGAAACTGCAACATGTAATAATTTTTGAATAGCTTTGTTGTTTCCAGTTCCTGCATACGCAAGTGCAATTGTATAACAACCACCGTAACGCAAAATTGAATTTTCGTGTTCCAACATTGATTTTATAGTTTCATCTGCTTTTTCTTCTCTACCATAGTTAATTAATGATAGACCAATTGATAAACCACGAATAATATTTTCGTGCTGAGTTTCTTCTGCGTAGGATAGCATATCATTGATTGAATCTTCATCACCAGATCCTAACATTATTAATCCCATACCAATTGATGCAGCTTCACCAGAAACTGCACTGTCAGAATAAAGAATAACTTTTAATTCTTCATAGATTTCTAAATTTCTTGATCCCATTCCAGCAACACCAACACCTAATGCTGCACCGTGTAAAATAACATCAATTTCTTCTGTGCCTGCCGAAGATCCATTTTCAACTATATGATTTCTTAAATAGTTGATAATTTCTCTACCGTGGCCTTGAAAAATTAATCCCAATCCATATAATGAACCACCTTTTGTATAACGTGAACCTGATGTTCCAGGTAAATAA
Organism: Starmera stellimalicola; assembly: GCA_030580055.1. Classification (NCBI taxonomy): domain Eukaryota; kingdom Fungi; phylum Ascomycota; class Saccharomycetes; order Phaffomycetales; family Phaffomycetaceae; genus Starmera; species Starmera stellimalicola. Next base: position 178,308 of record JAKTSD010000004.1, on the reverse strand, counting down.
GGCTGTAAGATTTTTTGACCTTGAGATAAGTTTCCTTTGTGGATCACACCTAAAGCAGCTGTAGCACTAAATTTGGACCAATTTGTTGCTTTACCTAACCACTCTAGATTGGATCTGAAAAACGAATCATCAGTTGTACCTGCATGTAAAAATGCATTCTCAAATGTAATTGCATTATGGAAAATTGAATTTCTTCCATCTAATGAGTTTTTAGAATTATTCAAAATTTGTAAATCAGTGTTATTATTTTTGTATAAGAATGTAATATCAAAATCACATGATGGTAAACCAGATAAAATTCTAATGATTTTGCTAAATGAGTTCTTTTCTTTGTTTAATTCCTCTAATAATTCAATTGATTTATCTAAAAATTCTTGAGATGCTGAATTAACAAAATCAAATGCAACTTGATATGCAATCAGTTTATTATTTGGTATTTGACTGTTTAAAATTAAGTCTTCAAATAACTTAACAGCTAATTTATCATCATTCAAAATTACAATGATCTTTGAAATTATAAAATAGTCTGGAGAACTTAATCTCAAGACAATTTTAACTAAGGAATTCAAAATCAAGTTTCTGAAGCTTTGAAATGAAGTGATTGTTGTAGCAATGTTTAATGTATAATTAACCAAATTTAAAATGTTTTCTTCTGAATCATTATTTTTGATCTGATCATTGATAATTTGTTCAACAATATCTAGTCTAAAACTATCTAATGATAATCCAATTGCTAATTTTAAGTCATTTGAGTCAATTGCCTTTTGCAACATTTTATTGAAAGTATTAGTTAATTGACTTGGAATTTCAACCGAGTTTGGAGTTTCATAATTGGCTTTTGATAGCTCGATATATTGATCAATTGCCTTAGAAATAATCGTTTCAACATATTCACTTTCTTCATTGATATTGAAAACTTCTTCAGATTCTAACGCAAATTTGACTGCTGATTCATAATCCCCCAAGTTGTAATAAACTTTGGATGCAATCAATGCTGCTAATTTTCTCTCTTTGAATGATTCATCTTCGTATAACTCTTCGATATCCAAGATATTATTTGCAATTTCTGACCACAATTCATCAACAATCTTATTAATAGATTGTAGTGCGTATGCCTTCAAATTGATATCTTTTTCGCTCAAAAGAGCAATATATGGTGCTGCAGTTGTCACAGTGTTGCCACTAGTCGCTACCGCTGCCATTTTAAAACCTGTTTTTGTTTAGCTTTTAGTTCAAAATTTGTTTTGCCACCGAAATGTTGTAAATATTTTGAATTTCAAAATATTTCAAGAAAAATACACAAATGGGGAAGTTGCCAAAAAAAGAAGTTTACATTTCTACAGTAAAATCAATTTAATTTTTTAATGGAAATGTTGAGATTTTCCTTATAATTGGTTCTTCTATCTATATGTTGTATGTGTTTGAATCCATAGAAAATAAGTAACATAACTTTTCAAAAAAAACAAGAGTTCAAAATAAATAACAATGAATAAAAAAAAAAATATGATGATTAAAAACCTTTAAAATAATTATAAAGTCTGTTAAAGACTTTATTCCCCAAATATGATTGATTGTTTTCTGTAATAATAAAAAAAGATATGAGTGTGTAGCTTGAAGTTGTATGACAATTAGTATAATAATCTTAATGCGATTTTATATGGAGTGTTTGTCAATTGCTCATACAAGTTTTTGATATCTTCTTTTGAGACACTTGTGATATCAGCAATCAAGTATGCAATGTCACCATTTGAATCAGAGTATTGTTTTTCAATGTTGTGGTTTGCTAAAATGTTATTAACAACTTTCAAGACACCTGGAACGTTTTGATGGATATATAAGACTCTAACAGCATCTTCTTGGTCTAAATCTAATGCTCTTAAAGCAACTTCTGGGAAGTTGACAGCACCAATTGATGAACCTTCGTTGATGTATTTTGATAAGACTGTTGCAACTTCAACACCAATAGCAGATTGAGCTTCTTCAGTTGAACCACCAATGTGAGGAGATAAAATAACATTTTTCAATGAGACTAGCTCAGAGATCCATGGGTTTAGTTCATCACAGAATAAGCCTTCACCGTTTTTAGCTGGTTCATTTGGATAAACATCTAGGGAAGCACCGGCAATCTTACCTGATTTGAGGGCAGCAATTAATGCAGGAATATCAATAACAGTACCTCTTGAGGCATTTAGAACATAAGAACCATCTTTCATTGCAGCGAATTGTGCAGTTGATAATAAGTTCTTTGTTTCTGGTAACTCTGGAACATGCAATGTAACAAAATCTGAGTTTGCTAACAACTCATCTAAAGTTGAAACTTGTTTAGAGTTACCTAAAGCCATAATCATCATAACATCGTAGTACAAAACATTCATACCTAAAGATTCAGCCAACACGGATAATTGGGAACCAATGTGTCCATAACCGACAATTCCTAAAGTTTTACCTCTAACTTCCCAACATTTTGCACTAACTTTATTCCAGATGCCTTGGTGCATTTCCATTGATCTATCACCTAATTGTCTTGCTAAAGTGATGATTTCACAAATGATTAATTCTGCGACAGATCTGGAGTTTGAGAATGGTGAGTTGAAAACTGCAATACCCTTTGCAGCAGCTGAAGTTAAGTCAACTTGGTTTGTACCGATACAGAAACAACCAATGACAACTAAGTTTTTAGCATGAGATAAAACTTTTTCAGTTAATTTGGTCTTGGATCTGATACCAATAGCATGAACGTGTTGAATTTTCTCAATCAATTCATCTTCTGGCAATGAAGTTTTGTAAAACTCAATTTGGTAACCTTTATCCTGGAAGATGTCAATTGCAGTTTTATTAACGTTTTCTAGAAGCAAGATTTTGATATCACCAGTTGAAAATGGTTTCAATGGTTTGGCTTGCTTGGAAACAGAGTAACCTCTCAAACGTGGAATTTGCTCCATGAACGATTGAGATGGTGAAGTTGAAACGGCATTTGAAGACAATGAAGCCTCTCTAAAAGTGTTTTGTAAGTTTTGAATTTGTTGTGGTGAAGCCATTTTGTATTTTGTTTACTGCGTAGAGTATACTTGGGTTAATTTCAAGGGATAAAAAATTGATGAATCACTAGTTTATATATGTTTTTTTCTAGTTACCAATTAAATTGCAATTTTCTATAAAAAAATTTTCTGACAGCTGTGAGTAACCGTGACTTTTTAAAAAAAATTGAAAACTATGGCATTTGAAACGTGAATAGGAGACAATAGGGGGATAATAGGGGCACCGAAAAGAGAAATGAAGTGTCAATTGCAGAGAATCAAGTTGTAGACTCGTTAATGTTGAGTAGCAAACACAATCACATGTGATTATTGGTTTCTATCTCTCTGCCTTTAAAAAAATAAAATAACCCAGCTGAACAGTATTAACTAATAATAGTAATAATTAACGTTACAATACAAATCTATCAAACAACAGTAAAATGTGTCAAAAGGGTTTAAATTAAAGATCTATGCAGTCTATGACGTTCCTGGGTGGATAAATTATCACCGTACAAGGCTCTACAAAAACCCACCCAGCTGCTTATTGACTCTTTTTTCCACCTAAAACTGACTTCGGCCGGATATATTTTCATAAACTACAATGATTGGGTAGACACAAACAACATAAAAATATTTTTAAAACTAGTGCAGGTTAACGGTTTCTGAATGATCAACACCAGAAACGGTATATTCTGTAATAAAGAGGCTTAGATGCTAAAAATTGCTTCTCTTCGGCAATTTCTTGCTTCAAAACATCCAAGTCAATCTTGGCTCTACCGGTATCTAGATCAATATCTCTTCCTTTGATGTAAAGCATAAAGTTTCTTGTCCATAACTTATGACCAATGTAGAACGCTAACACAACTGGCATTGCCAAATATGCAAGAAAAAAATCTGATGCATTTGGCTTTGTACCAATTGGGAATAACGCAATCCAAAATTGTGCAATTAGAACTAAAATGTTAAGTGCGAGACCGTACGCTGAACCCCAAATACCACACTGTGAAGTAAATGGAAACTCTTCAAATGGGTTTCTGCCTTGAACTTTCATTGCATATCTAACTCTTAGGTGAGCTAAACAAATTGACGCCCATGTAAAAACTGATGATAATCCTGACAATGCTAATAACCAGTTAAAGACAGTACCTTGCGCCGATGAAGCTGAAATGAAACTTAATAGTCCAAAGATTGATGTTGCAACAATACCCCAGATTGGTCTACCCTGTCTGTCGATATAAGCAAAGAAGCTTGGTGCCATACCTTGGGATGCTAATGACGCTAAAGTTCTTGAACAGCCGTAAACCGATGAGTTACCAACAGATAAAACAGCAATCATAATCACAACGTTAATAACTGATGGCAATCCCTTAATACCGTGAGTCTCAATTGCAATGACAAAAGGTGATGCTGCTGCGTTATACGAACCAATACCTAAGTTTTTGTTATTGTATGGAACTAGCAATCCAACTAAAGTTAATGAAATAACGTAAAACAAGGTAATTCTCCAAAAGACTTGTTTAGTTGCTCTTGGGAAATACTGTCTTGGGTTTGCTGATTCTGCTGCTGCCAAACCAACTAATTCAGTACCAGCAAATGAGAATGCAGCTGTAACAAAAACGGAGCAAACACCTTTGAATCCATCAGCAAATGCACCAGGATCATGCCAGTATTTACCACCAACATATCCTTTAACTGGGCCACCACCACAAGTCAAAATAATTCCTAAAATGATGAATCCAATAACCGCAATAACTTTAATGAAACTGAAGACAAATTCTGCTTCACCGTAACCTTTGACACCAAAGAAATTAATTGCAACAATTAGGACGTAAAAAATTGTAACCCATGCATCTGGATTGATAGTTTTGTTCCAGTATTGAATAACAATAGAAGCAGCAACAATTTCTAATGGAAAAGAAACAACCCATTGTAACGCATAATTCCATCCCATAGCAAAACCCATACTTGGATCGATGAAACGAGTTGCATAAGTATTAAAAGCACCAGAAACTGGGAAAACAACAGCCAATTCACCTAATGCATTACATGTACAGAACAACATTGAACCCATTAAGATCCATCCAATTAGAACAGCGGCAGGACCACCAGTTTGTAATGCGTTACCAGAACCAATAAACAAACCGGTACCAATTGCACCACCAATTGCAATCATTTGAATGTGTCTACTCTTTAGTCTTTTTTGTAAAGGAGAGTTGGCAGTTCTGAATGCAGCTTTTTCCAAGTCTGTTAACCCTTCTGGATAGTTAGGCTCTTTCATTCTTTTGAAAGAATCTTTGAATGCTTGCCATCTTCCAACGTTTTCGGATGAAGACTCTTTCAGTTAGATCATTTAATACAGTTGAGTAAGTGTCACCAACTTCAGCATCAACTGCTGATACTGTGTAATCTTTTGTATCTTTTGACATTTTGTTATTCTTAGTAGTTAAGAACCGTTGTCACAGGAATCCAGTTAATCAATACACTATATATATATATATATATATTATTTATGCATGAGTGTGTAATCTTCTTACATTACTACAAAAGGGTATCATCAGGTATCAAACAGATAAGCTTTTGTCACATCAGCTATCTGGTAATTAGACAAATCCAGATTGCACCCACACTTTATCAACGCCCTATTAAAACTATCCAGCAGATAATCAGTTTAGTCAGAAAAATGGTTTCTGGCCTACGATATGGAATCAACCAATTATACCAATATTGTACAAACGGTGTAAGATTGGCCAATTACTGTCAAAATTAGATTTGTCAACTGCCGGAAATCAACTTAATCAGTTTTACAAGGCATCAAACTCATCATTTCGTTGACAAGCGCACATCATTTTAGTGTTTCGTAATCTTAGTGAAATTTACACTGATTGGTTTACTGAAATTTTAATAAACTGTTAAAGTGTAGTATTTGGATTCTATTGGTTGATAGTTGAGCTGCACGATGACTGAAGAAGGAATTTTCGGTGCGCTTGACAGATAGTTATAGCTTCGCTGATTGTGGAGTGCGACATATGTCAATCAACGGTGCAGTTTTCTGATCCCAGCTATATACTCACTCTGCGATTTGAGTTTTAGCACAACATCACCCAGAGCGTTCAAACACAGTATCAACACACGTACTACGGTGGAAACTGACGCATCCTACTCCCCATGATCAACATATGGATCAAGCGTGCTTAGCGACAATAATTCCCAGAAACCTTTGGGCTTTCTTAGTAATCTTCTCTCTCAAAAGCGGATTTCCGAATCCGGCTGACTTATTAAGCATAGCCTGGATTGGGATATCAGTGGTGGTTATAGAGCATGCTAACCGCAAGCAAATACTGCAAGTGGTGGTGAAAAAAAACCTGACATAAGCTATGTGGTAATACAGGGCCTTGTATATCCACTAATGGGCCCATGTGGTCAAGATAACCTACCTCGACTACCTTTAGCTGCTACTAGGGGTGGCAGTTTCGTGACAAGCAGCGTAGATTAGATCAAGGAGTGCGAAGATGTGCCAGACTTGCTATAACAGCTGATGGTATCTCAAGATAGTAGCAAGCTGTCAAGCAACGGCTTCGTGCTATGGTAGCGGGATTTGTCTTTTCTGAAACCTGTAGACGGGCTAGCAGAGCTGTGGCTGTTGCTGATAGCAGTCTGGCTCGATAAAGACAAGCGAGGCCTAATAGTATACTCTGGGGGTTGGTGAAGTGGTCGAAGCATCTGCTGGACTTACAAGAAACCCGCCAAGATTCACAGCATCAAATGATGGCCATAGCCGGTGACTGATCGGCAGAGAAAGCAAGTAATTAGCCTCTGACGTGTAGCAGAAGTATACTGTAGTACGTTTGACAGCACTTGGGCTCTGGCATCTTTTTCAAGAGACACAGGTGAAACGATTATAAACTAAATGGAAAAAAAAAAATTTTAGTAGTCCTAGGTGAAGAGTTGTAGTTACGTAGGCTAAACTTTCTGCTTTGACTTCATTGCTAAACCAAGAGATCTTACACCAAGACATGTTTTTAGTGGGGATCGGTTTGACCCTCAAACGACGCAGAATTATATCACCCAGGACTGAAGTGAGCAACTGGCTGGAGAACGAGTGTATCCCAACAAAGTGACCTTGTACCGGCAACATATGGGGAGGGTTTATTGGCAGCACAATGGGGAGGGTTTATTGGCACAATGGGGTGGGTTTATTGGCAGCACAATGGGGAGGGTTTATTGGCACAATAGAGAGGGTTTATTGGAAACGCAATGTGGAGATTACTGGCACCACAATAGAGGGTTTACTGGCACCACAATGTGGAGGTTACTGGCACCACAGTGTGGAGGTTATTGGCACCACAATAGAGAGGGTTTACTAAAGCGGAATTGTGAAACAAAAATTCTTTTTGTTTGGGGTCCGGGCATATAAATTAGGAACCTTAATAGAATTTAAAATTAGCGGTGCAAAAAAAGCAGCAAACGCACAGTAAAATTTGCAGCCAACTCAACATTTGCAGAAACTGGGGATGTTAATTAGGTAGTCAGAGTGGAGTCACACACGAGTGACACAAAGATGTAATTAGCTCAGCTTAGTACGGTATCGATTGGCTGATTTTACCGGTTTTGGCAGCTCAAAATCTGCTAGCGCAAGGTATTTATGGAAATAGTGTCAACCCCCATGGATTCACGCCCAAGGCAAAAGCAAATTCCTGGCAAAAGTCACTAAATTCTCCAGGGCACTATTGCTGGAACTCATGACCACGCCCAAATACTTTAATACAGGTTCCTGTGGTTTTAAAACTGAGTAAATAGCTTTGTAGAGCTGCCAGGCGGTTCCAGCAGCTTCTCAATACAGAAATCAGAGACTGCCAACCCGTTTTGTAGCCTCCAGCGTTCGAATGGATTGAAATGAATCGAAAACCTGGGGTGCAGAAACCCACTTGAGTCTTTGTTTGCTCGCTAAGCTGTTACTAACTGCATATTTAGTCAATCGTTAGTCCATTTAAGAATTCTAGATTTTGGAAAAGGTCGACGGGAAGTGTATTCCGGCGTTTATCATTTCCTTTTCAGTCCAGTAAAAGCGACGGTAAAAAGTTGGTTCAAGAGCTGAACTGGATGTATATTGGCGTACAAAAGTCGTAGAAAGCTCGGGGAGGTATACACGGGCACGAGTAGACACTTAAGATACAGCTGAGGGTTTCCACAGCTGCGCTAGGTCATTAGTTTAATTGCGATTCACGCACTTGATGGCCCCCACGCTCTGTGAAAAATTTAGTTGGCCCCAGAACAGACCCTCTCTGCATGGTACCAAATATCACCGCCGTTATTCTGTTAACAGTGACTCAGATGGTTGTAGAGCCACCAAACTCTCTAGCTAACCGGCAGCTGATACCTGGAGTCATCGCGAGGTGAATACAGCTTTCTCCAGACTCAAAATGGCCTTGTAACGGTCGTGCAAGGAACCTTAGTGTCACAATGTATCAATTTAATCACAAACCTTACTAAAAAAACTTTATGCACCTGGACTCCTCGCTTTGCGAAAAGTGTTGTACCGCTTCTCCGTGGCTAATTCACTCAGCTCTTCTCCAACTTTTTAATAATTTCACCTGTATATAAGACTGATCATGGCTGCTACAACTGGATTTACACCCAGATCTCATCAAGCTACAACTACATTCAAAAGCATAATACAATCATGCCTGAATCATTACATCGTGTAAACACACTAAGCAGAGTAGCTACAATAGCTTCAGATTTTTATCATGAATTAGATCATCAAGATGTCCCAGAGCATGTTGAAATTGAACAAAAACCAGATTTATCTTGGTCCAATATTAAAGAGTACTCAGTTACAAGATTTAGCTCCCTGCTAGAAGTCCACACTGCAAACATAAGAGATATAAACCCATTCAATGATATCGGGTCACTAACTGCAAATAACTGGAACTATTTTTTCATGGGTTTTTTCTCATGGTTAAGTGCTGCAGCTGATTTCTTTTGTACAGCTGTTGCAGGTACACAAATCGCTGCTGCATTAGGAGTCTCCACTTCCAAAATCACATGGGGTTTAAGTGCTGTTCTGATGGTCAGATCTGCTGGTGCCGTTATCTTTGGTTACTGGGCTGACAACTATTCAAGAAAATGGCCTTTCATTGCATGTGTTGCCTTATTCTTAGCTTTACAGATTGGTACCGGGTTTGCAAAAACATACCAACAGTTCTTAGCCATTAGAGCTATTTCTGGTATTGCCATGGGTGGTACTTATGGTGTTGGTATTACTACAGCTATTGATGATGCCCCAGTTAAGGCAAGATCATTCTTATCAGGTTTATTCTTTAGTGCTTATCCAATTGGGTTTATTATGGCCAGTATTTTCTGGAGAGCCTTTGAATATACTTCACATTCATGGAAAACGTTATTCTGGTTCTCATCTTTTTTGCCAGCTGTGCTGATTGCATGGAGATTATGTTTCCCAGAGACCAAATATTTCACCAAAGTTTTAAAGGCAAGAGAATTAATCAAACAAGAACAAATAGAAGCTGGTACCTACGTTAAGCCAAGTTTCAAGACAAAATTCACCAGCACCATGGCTCTGTGTAAGAAGTACTGGCTAATGTTCATTTACTTGATTTTACTACTAGCTGGTGCTAACTACCTAACTCATGCTTCACAAGATTTGTATCCATCAATGTTGAGAAAGCAACTAGAGAAATCAGAAGATGCCATTGCAGTGATCATCACCGTCATTAACCTGGGTGGTGTTTTTGGTTGTTTGTTAGTTGGTGCATTAATGGAAGTCACTGGACGTCGTCTAGCGTTATTAGGTTGTTGTGTTGTTGGTGGTGCGTTCACTTACCCAGCTTACATGTTGCATAACTCTAGTGCATTAATGGGAGCGGGATTCTTCTTATTTGGCTCAGTGTTCGGTGTTTGGGGTGTTCTTCCAATCCATTTGTCTGAGTTGTCACCACCAGATGCAAGAGCTCTGGTGTCAGGTCTTGCTTATCAGCTAGGTAACTTAGCATCGTCAGCTGCTTCTACTATTGAAACCAGAATTTCGGATAACTACGTTTTGGAGTATGATGCTGCAGGTAAAGCAATCAGATACAACTACTCCAAGACCATGGCTATCTTGACTGGTGCCGTTTTCATTTACACGATTTTCTTCATCTTCATTGGCCCAGAGAAGTTCCACAGAGACTTGTCGTCTCCAGTTATGAAAAAGTACATTGCTAAAGTTGAGGAAATGGAAGCCAGAGGCACAGAGGAACAGATCTCGCTGGGAGAAACATCCGAAGCCAAGGGCGTGTCAGATGCGATTTTCGAGGCTAAGGGTACAGAGGAGCAGATCTCTGACATCAGCGAGCAGAAATCAGTATAGGCTATTTGAGCGAAAAAAAAAAGTCTATTCAAGTTACGAGTAAAGTTAAAAGTTTTTTGGTTGGTTTAACGGTACACTGAATTGCACAGTTGTTTAGGAAAATCGTTATGAATCTTATGAAGTTTGTGGTCACGTAGATGTACGTTTTTCTATTGTTATATGCAAGCGATAAGTGAAAAAATATGAAAAAAGTCAAAAAAATTTCATCACAATGCAACAGTTAAATGGCTCACTGTTCCCTGTATACCCAGCTGTATCTTAGTCTCTTTTATTGCAACTTAGCTAGAAATCACACCTCCTGATGCTCTCGAGGGTGTCCACTATCCAGACGCTGGAGCGAGTAGCCTCGCACACCTCGCAGTTCTACCACCAGCTGGACCACAACGATGTCCCGGAACATGCAGATGAGGACACAGCTCCGGATCTTTCGTGGGCGAGCATCCGCCACTACGCAGCCACGAGGTTCACCTCGCTGCTCGAGCTGCACACCGCAAACATCAAGGACCTCAACCCACTCGAGAACCTGCGCGAGATGACCCTCAGCAACTGGAACTACTTCTTCATGGGGTTCTTTGCCTGGATGAGTGCCTCTGCGGATTTTTTCTGCACTGCAGTAGCCGGAACTCAGATCGCAGAGTCGCTCAATGTGACCACTGCGCAGATCACCTGGGGGCTCAGTGCCGTGCTGATGGTGAGGTCCAGCGGCGCCATTGTGTTCGGGCACTGGGCTGACACCTCGTCCCGCAAGTGGCCCTTCATCACCTGTGTCGCCATGTTCTGTGCCCTGCAGATTGGCACCGGATTTGCCCAAACCTACCGCCAGTTCCTGGCAATTAGGGCTCTGAGTGGTATCTGCATGGGAGGCACCTTCGGGCCTGGCATTGCCACGGTGCTTGACGACGCTCCCATGAAGGCCAGATCGTTCCTCTCCGGGCTGTACTTTGCTGCGTACCCACTCGGGTTCGTCTTTGCGTCTGTCTTCTGGCGAGCCTTTGAGTTCACCTCGCACTCGTGGAAGACGCTGTTCTGGTTCTCTTCCTTTTTGCCAGGCCTGCTGGTGGTCTGGAGGCTCGCGTTCCCGGAAACAAAGTACTTTCGCAAGGTGCTCCAGGCCAGAGAGCTCATCAAAAAGGACTTCCCACCACCTAAGCTCACTTTTAAGCAGAGGCTCTCTTCCTATGGCAAAATGTGTCAAAAATACTGGCTCCTGTTTAGCTACCTGGTGCTGCTGCTAGCGGGCAGCAACTACCTCACGCACGGCTCCCAGGACCTCTACCCTTCCATGCTGCGCAAGCAGCTCAAAATGTCGGAAAATGCTATTGTCGTGATCATCACCGTTGTCAACATTGGTGGTGCCATTGGGTGCCTGATTGTTGGCCTCATGATGGAGGTCACGGGAAGACGCCTCGCCCTCATCATCTGTGCCATCGGCTGCGGCGCCTTCATATACCCAACATACATGATCCAGACTGAGAAGGCTCTGATTGGCGGTGGTATCTTTTTATTTGCATTTGCGTCTGGTGTCTGGGGTGTGATCCCAATACACCTGTCCGAGCTGTCTCCGCCGGACGCCAGAGCACTAGTTGCCGGGCTCGCGTACCAGCTCGGGAACCTGGCCTCTTCTGCCTCGTCAACCATCGAGACAACCATCTCTGAGAACTACGTTCTGGAGTACGAGAATGGAGTCGCAGTGGTGTTTGACTACGCAAAGACCATGTCAATCCTGACCGGTGCCGTGTGTATTTACTTGTTGTTTGTGGTGTTTGTGGGACATGAGAAGTTCCACAGAGACCTCTCGTCTCCGTTGATCAAGAGATATATTGAGAAACTGGACAAACCTGTTTATTAGGATGCTTATAGAGTTTAGGCTTGTAGATAGATCACTCACCTGAGATATTTACGAACTACCATCCTTCCCACGGCTCATATCTTTATGTGATTAACATTATGAAGTAATATAATGAGCACTTTGAGTTCTAATGGTTTACAGGCCTGTGCAATGGCTGGCGGTGGGTGATCTCCACTGATCACAGATATATCAACTATCTACTAATCTACAGGCCCGTAGAGTTTTCTCAACCAACATCACTCATATCCAATCATAAAAGAGAATCCTTCTCACACGGCTCATATCTTCGCATGTTGAACTCCATAATTAGCTAGATCCACAATGTTAACCAGTAGCATTCTCTGATCACAAGAAAGAGTGAACCTACTTCTACCATACTCACATGGCGGTGCCAAAGATATCTATTTACTAAACTGCTTATACATCTCACAGGCCCGAAGGGTCCTCTCAAAGTCCCTTGGCCAGTAGCTGTCGGTGTACGGCTTCTCCGCAGTCTTCCCATCGGGCGGTGAGAACCAGTAGTTGATTGCAATATGCACAGGCTCATTTTCGCTGAATGAGGTCACTTCGTGGAACCACCCAGCAGGCAGGTACAACATTTCGCCAGGCTTGAGCCAGAACGTTTGCGGCCTGCACTTGAAGAACAGGGGCCACTTCTCCTTGGCTGCTGACGTTAGCTGCTGGCGCAGTGTGTCATCTTCAATCAGGTCCAAGTGCAGTATACTTGGAGGAATTTTTGAGAATGAAGGTGGGTCAATAGCGGGGTCTGCGGGCGTGCTGCGGTCCTCGCCAACAATGGCACCGTCAGCCCGCACAGACAGCCAGTTTGGGGCCCGTTCGTTGACTTTATAGTCAATAACTCCACTGTCGAATATTTTGCTGATTTCACCCACAGTGTACAGGTTAGGCGCATCAGTCGGTGGGAAAACAGTGAACCTTTTCACGCCCGACACCAGCAGGTACAAGTTGTCGGCGTGGTCGTGGTGCAGGCCTGACGAGATACCTTCTCCGAACATCTTTCTGCCCAGTCCCAGATCTGGCAAGTCCTTCTGGACCTTGAAGCTGGACTCGTCAATCTGGGTGTCCGAGTTGGGCCTGGTGGCTCCGACCCACAGATTGATCTGCTGCGGCAGCAGCGAGCTGGTTATTGGCAGCGGGTTTAGGGGAAGCTGGTCGGTCAGGAGCAGGTTGGTGAGTGGTTTCTGGACCAGCTGGGCCACTCTGTCGCGAGCCTCGCTGAGACTGAGCTCTGCCTGGTCGTTGTCGTCTTCCGGGTCGTCCAAGTCGTCCTCTTCAAAGTCGTCATGGAGGTTGTTGAAGTCGATGGACCCAGCATCTGAAAAGCTTTCAAACACCTCTTCCTGTTCCTCGTCCTGTTCCTGTTCCTCGTCCTGTTCCTCGTCCTGTTCCTGTTCCTCGTCCTGTTCGTCGTTCTCGTCCTCGTCCTCATCGTTGTCAGTGTCCTTGCTGTACCCATCAGGATCGTCCTCCAGGTACTGCGTGGTCAGATAGTACTGGTCTCCAGCGTCGCCCTGCAGCTTCTCCATCAGCTCTCTGAACACCATCTTGGTGCGCCTGGAGCCCGAGCCAAACCCGCCCTGCTGCTTGTACTCCACCAGCAGCTGCTCGTCGCAGCCCAGAGTGTCGCAGATCCGGTCCACCGCAAACCTGCTGAGGTCCAGGCCGTCTACTTGGCCCACCAGCTTACACGGCCTTCTACGGCCGATGAACTGGCTGAAAAAGGACGCCTTGTCATACTGATCAGCACGCACTGCGCAGTCCTCGTCCCACTTAGACCTCTTCGCAACATGCTGCTCTGCTTGACGAGCTCGTTTAGCACCCATTACTAAGGTCCTCAGCCTTTTTTTTCTTCACCACAGCGAATTTTTAAACTCGCTAACACCACGCACTTGGCCCCAAATGCTAAACAGTCCGAGGCCTGTGCTGGCTCATGCTGGCAGCACCCAAACGTGGTGAGCTGCCCACCGGTGCCACACACCACACACCACACACCTGTCGCAGCTCAGTATGGGCCCAGGCTGCTTCTATTGCCTGTTTTAGCCCAAAGGTGCTGCCGCTGCTTTGCGCCGCGTCCCGCTGCCTGCACCCGCACTACATTGCAGCACTGACGAAGTACAAACGGAAAGGCCAATCAATCAATCTATTTAGTCAGTCCGGCATGAACTCGCTGGGATTGTCTTGCCCCCCTGGTCCTAGCTGTACTACTGTTGACTAGCAGCAAATAAGTCGGGCAGCAGGTTGCTACTGCTATTGTCATTGCCATCGCTACTGCTAGATGGCTCTGCATTGTACTGCCTCCTTAATACGCTAATTTTTAGTACAGACAATACGACAAGCTCTGCCAGTCGGCTGTGTTTGACAGCCACCGGCTGTAGTAATCAGCAGACCGTGGCCCAGGTTCGGTTGGCAGCTGTCACAACGCCTGGGGCCCGCTAACATGGTCTCCGGAGCCGTCAGGCAAAACTCCCAATGTGAAACGGTCCAGCAGTTTGGCTCCACACAACTTGGCTGTTGGAACACACCGTCATTACGTCGTCAGGCTGCTTTTGATCCTGGGCCAGATCAAATATAGGCCTCCGTGCGTCTCGCCATACTGCTTGGGGCCTAGATCTCGATCCCAAAATTGCAGTGCCTTTGATCTTAGTCTCTAATGCGCAGTCACTTAAACCGGATCAGGAGATTATCATTCCTAGTCCCATTTCGTCTGGCATCACTTCACTGTTAGGCTCCACTTCTTTTTTTAGCTCCTCTCGAGAACGTATTAACTAACGAACGTGTACACTACGGTATCAACCTAAATTCTAACTGACGTGTATAAAGTCTCTAACAAACAAAGAGTAAAGCAAACGGACAAACAAACGAACAAACAAACAAGACACGGCATGGGCCTAAAGAGTAAATATTTGAATTAAAAGCCAGCATTGATTCAAATTCTTTAGCCAACTGCCTGTGACACATAACAAAAAATAAAAGGTTGTAGCAGCGAACTCTCCCTAGAATTCGCGTGAAACGGTTGAGTGTTGTTGGAAAGTGTAATTCTTTTTGATTGGTTGGTCATCTAAATTCAAGTAGCTCCAAGCAAGTCTTTTTCTATCCAGCTGGTCAATCGCAACTGTAGCAGAGTTCGATTTGATTTGCGGCATAGAGTGGTAGCTTGGTGGACATGAAATCTGTAGGTTTTGTGTGTAGTGTGGCTGTGGTTGGTGATCGTTGAAGATTGGAATGGTGTCCTTAACCGGGTGATTGCCAACTGGTGATGAATTACATGAACTTGGTGGTGTTAAGTAAGCTTCGATGGAATGGGACGAGCTTGTGGATGAGTTTCTAGATAGGGATGAGGAGTAGATGGAAGAGGTGGATGAAGATGGTGTTGATGGCGAATATTGTTGATAATTCATCAATTTCAAACGATTAAATTCATTTGAATAATCTTTAATTGAGTAAATCAAACTGTTTTTATTTGAGTTTGACTGACTGAAGTACTTGTTTCTAATGGATTGTGGTGGAACAACTTCATCAATTAAACTCAATAACGTTTCACAGCATTTGGCCAATCTTTGGTTCTCAATTGTGTTATTTTTAAAGTTCAAAAACAAGTTCTTATCTTTAAAAATCAACGAGTTGGTCATCAAGATAACTGAAGCAATTGAAATGGTTGAGATTGAATAGTTGAACGAAACTCTGGTATAGAACTGACTCAATTGACAAAGATACAATGAACCATTTTTGATTTCATTGATTTCTTCAGGTTTGTAGTCTTCATTTTGGAAGATACGTTCTTTTAGCAGTAGATCGATAAAAGAATCGTGAGTTGAAGAGCCAATTTCCCAGTTCAGTGATTTCAGAATATGGCATTCCATTTCAAGGAACAGTTTCTTTGAATAACAATTGCAGCATGTTGCTCTAAGGAAATCCAGAGATGGAATTTTCTGTTTTGAATCAGAATATTTCGATGCCAACCACAGTGCAGTCAACCCTAATAACTGGAAATGATCTTTTCTGACAATTCTCATTGAACAGTATCTATCAATAATGTTGATCATCAAGAAGAATGTAGAAATTGATAATTTCAATCTGTTGTGAACATCCATCAGAAAGTCAAATAAAATTGGTCTCATGTTAACAGTGATTTGAGGCTGTGTTTGGATCAGGGTTGGTTGCAGTTTTGTTTTCAACTCTAACTCAGTTAAATGATTGAGGATTTCTGCACTGTAAGTTTGCACAGAGTTATTGTGAGCTTTTTGTTCCATTGATTTCAGTTTTGCATTAGAAGCTGCAACTCTTGCAATTGTTCTTCTTTTTAGACCCATTGGTGTAACGTTTGACATTATATATATATATAAAAGGGTGATCTGATTGATTGATGAATGGTACCTTTAGCAAAGTAAAAAAGAAAATATAAAAAGTTAAAGTGTTTCTTAATATGCAGTATTGTATAGCAAAGAGCAGTTTTCTTTTTAAAAAAATATATTTTATAGATTGGTTTGATTCATTCAATTGTGGTAAGATTTGAAATGATTTTTTGTTTTGATGTTGATGCAATTTTGGTTATTGTTAATTGAAGCAAAAAAAAATTAAAAATAAGGAATTATTAATTATGAAATTCAACGAGCTATCTTGATCAAACAAATGACAGGAGTGACGATGAATTGGTGAATTGTGTAGTGTAAGCTGTTGAAAAAAGTCTCTAAAAAAATAGCGATGACTTTAAAAAATTGATATAAAATAGAATGGAATAAAAAACTATATGCTATAACAAATTGATATTATATTATAAAAGGAATAAAGGCAACAACAACAACCAGCCAGTGGGATAAGGTGTTTGTTGAATCAACAGTGAAGATGTCGTTATGAAATGATAACTATTGAGAAATACCAGCTGAAGAAAATGAAGGGGAATTTGTGCTTTTTATATCAGGTGTTGAACTAATTTGAAGCTGTAGTAACTAATGAATCGGGAAATTTAATTAATTTTGGAGACTAGATTTTCATAATTGAGCTGTGCTGGACTTTGCATGTGAGACTTGCAAAAAAAGGATCAGTAAATTTAAAAATAAAATTAAAAAAAAAAAAAAAAAAAACGCTATTGTTAGTTTAGCATGGAGAATTTGAAATTTAGTTTTTGTTTGAGAAATTTTGCTGTTCTATTTCGTTTTGTTACAAGTAAGCATTTTAGGATCAGATTTGAACATGTGAAGATGGTTCAAATTGGATGATGTTGTTTCTGAATAGTAGTTTGTAGTTTAGCCATAACATGGCGAGTCTTGTTACAGGTATGGCACTTTATTCAGAACTGGAATGTTGACCAGGCATGCTGTGCGTCCATGCACACTGCTGCATGTAATTAAAGATCTGGGACTCAACCTGATTTATGGGGGGACTAGAAAAACGCGACTACTGGTCTTGTGGTTAAGGTCTGAGCAAGTTATTAGGGTGAAAAGTGTAGCTATCAACTAGGTTTTTTTTCCAGTTTAGGTTTGGGACAGGTGTGGTTCGGGTGTTCGATGCCAGTGAATTACCACCATATACTCTTTCACTACTCGTGTTCAATTGCGTCTAGTCTGTGTACAAAAGAGAGTGTCAAAACTGACGCAGCCTAGACCTAAAACAGATAAGAAAATCTGTAAAAATATCGTGTTGAAATTATTAAATCATCCAAAAAACGGTTCTGCAAGCTGTTGATCATATAATTGTCATGGTGATATAAAAAAAATTTTTTTATGGTACTTTAATTTAATTACTACAATGTACATTCAAATAGTGTTGAGTCGTCAGGACTACATGAGTGTCATGGTTACACTCGTGGGCATAGGGTTGACTGGTTTATATAATTGACTTGACCGAGTGGAATAATATTACGCTGTATAATATGATGATTGCTATTTCATCACGATACCTGATCTTAAACTTTCTTATTTAAACGAGGTTTCCTAAGTTTTCACTGAATTATACACATCTTTTAGGCAATATTTATGGATATTGGTGTGCCAGAAAAATGTGTAATTTTCATAAAATAGTGGTAACTATATAAATTTATCGACGCGTTTAGACTAAGAATAAGTTTTTGGGGCAACAATTTAGATTTTGTTTCATATTCCAAGCTTGTTGTGAGCCAATCGTCCCTTTATATATGACATGGTGCGATACAAGATAAGAAACTGTGAAACTTTGTAAAGGCCAGCCTGGTTGCAAGTCTCATTATTTTGATACACATTTATTAAACCGACGTAATAAAGGAAAATTTCCTACCTTGTCCGTAGTTGTTAAATTTTTAAAGTTGTAACTATATATTGAAAGCCTTGTTGTGGCTAGTATTTGGGCCTAAAACATGATGTAATGTCGTAATAGCGATAATCACCTAATTACACTCTCAAAAGGTGGACATAGTCCTCGATAAATCTCATGTTTTCACCAGGTTCAAAACTCGACCCATTTGCTCAATTGGGTACTTGCAAGTGACAATACATACGGTGTTACACAAGCATCGCGACGCTGACCACAATTCTAGCTCCAAGTCGATTATACGTTAGATCTATGTATAACGTGTTATTGAAATTTGAAAATTTAACCTGAAACAGAACACATAACCAGGTTATCTAATTATATCCACTATATAATAGAGAGAGATCCGTATTTCCAATATAAATAGAACAGCTAGTTTAATAATAGTAAAACTAAAATCCAGTAACCGTGTGAAGCCTTGCTTATTGTTATAACTACTAAATTCCCTAATTGTTATACGGACAGCAGTCTAGTCTATAATTTCAAGCACCGGAAATTCAATGTAATGCATCAAATTAGTTTAGTTAATCATGATTTAAGTTATCCTATTATTGTTGAATTTTTTTTTGCTGCGTCCACACAAGGACTGAATTAGGAGAAACTTATATATACAACATGACATTTTGAACCAGAGATAAATATTATATGCTATGACTTTTTTTGCTTATTAGGGCAATTGAACCACTTAATTAGCTCTGTACAGGAGTCCAATTCTAATTATTGTAACTACGACGTCAAAGTGTACACAATTTCATTTTAGTGCACCAGCCCAATGGTTGCTAATTAACCACAACTGACTGAAAGTCTAAATGATGATCAAATTGTGGTAACCATAGATAAGTGAGAATTTTTTCAAAAATTAAAATTGCTGATCGACAGTTTGAATGAATTTCCTAATTGAGTAAATAGGCTTTGATGGTGTTAGGGGCAACCGGTAACCAAGACCATGCCGTTGTTACGGATTAATACAGAAGAGGACAGAAAACGCAGTGTATGTAAAAATGATTGTTTTTGCAAACCCAGCAACCACGTATGCCAGCAAGCTGCTGCTGCTTTAAGTGTATCTCTTAAATTTATGATGTGATAAACTCCAGATCAGCTCTAGTTGCAAAATAGGGTTAATTTAACTCTTCAATGTTGGACAACTCGGTGTTTGTTACATGTTAGGTATTAGATAGCTGGGTTTTTTCACATTAACCATTTCAAGCTACAATTACTGTGCTGAACATACCACAATGGTTAGCCCATCGCAAGTTAGATTTTATTGGAAGACAAGTACAGCTTTTTCGTACAGCAAAATTACGCCCTAACTCAAATTCCCTATTTCTACACCCCATTTTGTTCAATCCAGCTGAATTTCACCTTCATCCATGTAATGTTCCGTGATTTGTAAAGATTTCCAAATTTGTTTTTTCGTGATATTTCTGGCACACAAGCGTCAAGAAATCATAAAAATTACCCAAAGGGGAAATTGGCCCTATCCTGCTGCCAAAATTTCACTCCAGCACCACTTTGTCTATCGTAGATTGGTTTACTTGTCCCTGTTTGATGGACCAACAAGCTGGAAACAATGCAGACGTTTTTCTACAAGTTTGAATTGTGAGGCTAAGTGTGTGTGCTGACTACAAGGATCGATGTACTGACAAATAGGCCGTGGAAGACTGATGAAGTCATCTTTGTTACGGGATCTTTTGATAACTGGAGCCAAAAGACAAGGCTTATAAGGGGTGACAATGGAATGTATTCCGCAGTAGTGAGACTCCCTAACAAGAAAGTTGTGTTCAAGGTGAGTAAAGATGAAAGTTTTGGATGCTGCAACGTGCTAACAATTTTGATGATTAGTTTGTTGTTAACGGTGAATGGTTAACCTCGTCTAAATTTGCCGTTGAGAAAGATCCGATGGGAATTGAAAACAATGTGCTGTATCCCGAAGAAATAGCAGCATTTATGATAGACTCAAGTGGGAAACTTTCGCCATTTGACCCAGCTTCACCTGTATCAAACAAATCAGAAACAGAATCATCGCCATTTACTAATATTTCCCCAAGAGATTTAAGCCCTCTACAGCTCAATGATTCTCACCAGCTGTTTCTCGATGAGACTTTGGACTTGAATGACACAGATACTGAACAGTTGGCAGATTCGTCAACAACTTCTTCAACAACCATCTCTAATACCACCAATAGTACCAACCCCTCAACAGCAACTTGTCTTGATTTACTTGAGAAGTCGGTTAAGACCCCCACAACACCAAAATACTTCACCTCAATGTCCTTGTTCACAAGACTCAGAGGCTGCTTTACCTGAAGCACTTTCACCACTTATATCTCTACGTATTTTGCTAACGATCCCTTATGACACACATTCATTGAACTTTATATCATTTATCCTAATTAATAATCACCTTGCATGCTACCCAATCCCAAACAACCGTAACAGTCAGTTCGATCCATTACTTCTTGACCCAGTAATACGTTCATCTTTACTTTTCACTCTTTGGCTTAAAACATCAGTATTTTGGTTAAATCCCGACGAGTTCTTCTGAGAAGTGCGCACTTTCTCCTCGTCATACCCAATAACATCCTCAGGAGTAAGCGTGATAGTCGTCATTGGTCTTCTTAGCATCTTTACCGCGTCGTTCTGTTTGTTTATTTGATGAATTTCAAATAATTAAAAGAACTCAAATTTTAATCAGCAATTACAAATTGCTGATAAATCACTTTTTTTTAATGGAAGAACTTCGAAATTTTTTTCTACTTTATATTTGTTGGTCGAGAGACAGCTTGTGAAGATTGATCTGAAACTCCTAACAACAGCGGGATTGTACCACAGGAACAGACAAACTTCTAGCTTTGAAGATGGACCAGGACAAAACTTGCCGTATTTGTCGAGGAGAAGAAACAGAAGAAGATCCATTATTTTTCCCATGTAAATGTCGTGGATCAATCAAATATATCCATCAAGATTGTTTAGAGGAGTGGTTAAAGCATTCAGGACGTGATCCAAAATGTGATATATGTCATGAGAATTTCAATTTCAAAACTTTATACGATGAAAACACACCAAATATTGCACCATTCACACTTATATTGAAGAAAATCTTTTTGATTACCAAAACAATAGCACAAACCTCATTTGCAATACTAATAAGTGTGCTTGCATTTGGTTTTGAAATACAGCTGTTTTGGATTGGCTTAAATAGGCTTTTAAACTGGACAATTGACGGTAATTTACCTCAATCAACTTTTTGGTTATCATTAGTCTATGGATCCAAAAAAATTGATAGTGATCCATACTACTGGGTAAATATATATGATTCCTTATTTGAGTCTTGGTATAGAGCCTTGGGAGCTCTTTTGGCAGTGTGCATCTTCCATATAATACTGTACCTGAACTATGAATGGGTCATAAGAGATGCCGGATTTGAAAAATTGATACATTTAAATATTGGCGATTTATTTATTCAAGGAATCAATAACATGAACAATAACCATGTCAATAATGAGGTTGATCCAATGGTTGCTTTAACAAATGTCAACAACTTGATCAGAATAGCGAGAATTGGTGTTAATGCTGCACGTGATGAGGTTCAGATCCAAGAATTACAGAACTTATTGCGAGCATTAGAGCTAAGAAGAGATCAGCTACAAATTCAAGTTCGTAACATGCAACCACAGCAGGCTGTTGACGATAACGAATTTGATAATTTATTTGATGAACCAGATTCTGACCCAGAATTTATACCTAATGACTTTGATGGTTCAAGCGAAGAAGAAGACGAAGAATTTGATGAAGATGAGGAGGATAACTTAGAACTTGAGCTCGATGAGGATGGATATTACTTCCCTTGTGACATCAATGAACACGGGGTTGTTGTGCTCTATCCAAGAGTTGAAATCACAGATGAAAATAGAAGGCAATATGTTCAATTAGAAAGACAATACAGACTGAGATGTCTGGACGGAAGAGAACAAACACTTATCGAGCTGGTTCGTGACAGAGTAATGGATAAAGCTCGCCAAATGAGATTATACGGAAGATTCATTCCTTCTGAATATCTTGATAACAAAATCCTCGAGTTTTTGAGGATAGATAGGGCTGCAATTACAGATCAAGAGCTTGATGCTACTGTGCTGGAAATATATAATAATGCGAGAAATATTGATCCATCCATGGCACCAGATTTTGATAGAATATTACCTCAGGATGAACAGCCAAGACGAGCAAGAAATCATAGAGTAAGAGAGGAAAGAAATCACAGAGCTCGAGAAGAAAGAAATCAAAGAATTAGAAATCAAGTCCCTGATTTCGTTGATTTGCCTAGACCTATTGGGATGGATAATAGATTTCCAAGAGCGAACCAATTACCACCAATTAGACCTGCACCAGTTGCTGGGGTGGCAGGACCAGGACCAGCACCAGCACCAGCACAGGGTGCAGCAATACCAGGACCAGCGGTTGCTCAAGAACCTTTTGCAAATGATTTTGTACAAATGTTCTACTCATCATTCATTTTAGCATTTTTAGCGGTAAATCTTGTTATTCTTTCATACCAAGCAACATTTTATTTCATCCCATTATCAATAATGAACATCATTTATTCAATGATTGGATTCATGTTAACAAGAGTCAATTTTTTCAATTTGGTTAAACATAAATTATTGGATTTCAATGATATATTCTACTTGAAACAATATCTAATTTTACCAATATTTCAATTAGTTGAAAACTTATTAACAAAAGAAGAATCATTTACGACATTTGAAAGATTCTTTTCATTGTTTTTATTTTATGCAACCATTTACTCAGGGTTATTATACATTCTTCACAAAGGTAAAAAACAATATAAAACAACAAATATTCCAATTAACGGTACATTTAGAAAAATTTACTTGGTTATTTTCAAATTTGTTGCAACAGTTAAAGTTACAACGATTTTTTCAATTGAGTTATTGTTTTTCCCAGCATATTGTGGATTTTTGATTGAACTAGTCACCACACCAGTTTTTACATATGATCATTATTTTGCACTTTCAATGTTCAAGATTTTTGATGATTATTTGATCTTGAGATTTTTTGCATATTGGGGAATTGGTACATTCTTTATGTGTTTATTTGCCATTTATATTGGAATGACAAGAACTCATATTTTGAGACAAGGTGTGTTATTTTTCATTAGATCTCCAGATGATGCTAATGCAAGATTAGTGCATGACGCATTGGTTCGTTCATTTACTTTACAATTGTCAAGAATTGGAATGTCAGGAGGAGTTTATACAGCATTTGTTTTGTTTGGAATTGGATTAGTTCCTCATTTACTAAAACTGAGTGGATCTAATCTGTTACCCCTAACATACGAGAGAAGATATTTATTTTTATTATTTACACCAGGATTCTTCAAGTTTTCAAAATCTGAAGTTTTGAAGAAATATTTAAGAAAATACTGGAAAAGAGCATTTAAAATTTGTGCAGCAAAGACGAGATTATCATCGTTTTTATTGAAAAATAACAAACCTACTGAACGTGGTCATGTCATTTACAGAAATTTGTTCACTAGAATATTTGTAAATTGCAAACCAAACTATGATGACCCAAAGACTACAGAAGAAGCATTAAATTTGTTTAAAACTACGGATGCTAAATGTTTTTTCATTCCAGATGGATCATACGTGCGGGCACCAAGTAATGATATTGTTTCAAGAAAGTATGTTCGTGAAATGTTTATACCAGTTACAAAAGATGATATACCACTAGGAATTGAAGTCAAGCAAAATCAAAGTCCGTTGGATGAATTTGACGATTCTGAACATGAGCTGGTTGTCACAAACAGCTATGAACTAGTTTACAGACCACCAATGTTTGGGTTTAGAATTTTCTTGTTTATTGCTATGCTGTGGGTATTTGGTTGTATTCTTTATGGTGGCTTTTTATTTTTATCAAATTTCATTGGCTTGATGGTTAAGCTATTACCGCATTTATCACTGGAAAAACCAGTTGCTAAATCATTCTTCCAATTCAGCTTAGTTAATACGCAAGCTGGTGCGTTGATACTTTGCTATGCAATTGAGTATTTTGACGGATTGCTTTCCAGTATTGGCAATGAAAGCACAGCTGAGAGCAACACCGTTCTCACCAAGATAGCGAAAGAGGTGAAGAACCAAGTGAGGGTTCAGTTAGTCAACAGGGTATCGATTCTCAGCTTTGATGTGGTACTCAGATATCTGGAAACGGTGTTTTGTCTGGTATCGCTGGGGTTCTGGATGCAAGTTGAGCTGGCCTGGTTCTTCTATATTAATATGTGGGGTGTGCAAATCCCATCTATCTATCCTAAAGAGTATGAATTTGTGACTGCAGAAAGAATGATCGAGGAGGGATCTTGGGACAAGGGGCTGAACCTGAACTTGAAGACGTATGTGTTGCATGCGATCTTAGTGTTGTGTTTTTCGAGATCGTCGATAATTGGGAAACGGATCAGAAGATCGATTTCTGAGACGCTGCGAATGGAGCAGCCGGTGCTGGAGGTGGAAGACCACGCAGAGGAGAACACCCAGCTGGGGCACAGGCTGAAAAACCTGATCCGGGAGGACGTTATACCGGTTTTAACAGAGGTGATTCCGACATTTGGGTTCCACACGCTGCTGAAGCTGGGCTTGTCCACGTGGGAGTACTACAAGCACCCACAGCTGTACACGAGCTACATGGCTGCAGTCAGATACGTGGCTGTGGACCAGAGGCTTCACAGGGAGCTTATAGTGAAGGCGGCACCTGTTCTGATTTTGCTGTTCTACACTACGTTCTTCTTCATCAAGTTCAGCAAGATCTTCCAGTCGATAAACGCGCAGGTCAAAGAAGAAGTGTACGCCAAGGGCAAGAGGCTCACCAACAGCGAGGACTAATACCAGAGATTTATGTTTTCAGTCAGCAAGAGGCTTTCCAACAGCGAGAACTAATACCACAAATATCTTTTTCCAGCCAGCGAGAGGCTCACCAACGGCCTGGTTATAAGACAAGGTGCGCCACGGCAGGCAAGGACTGAGTGTACATATTTAATGACTAAATGAGCAAATACCACTAAATTTTCTTTTTTTTTCCAGCCAGTAAGAAAAGTGGTACATTTTGGGCTTAGAGCAGGGCTGATGCGCACACTAAATTATTTAAATACGATAAAATTCCGGGTGTGTTTTGTGTTTCATGCTGTATTGAATACGTACTGAGAACAGTTGTATAATGAGTGAGAAGCAAGTTGAAATGGAGTCTGTTGCAGGCAGCGAGATCCTGGCAATTACGCCAAAAGAGCTTTACAAAACCCGTCGTAACTACTTTTTAGGCGGGTTTGGGCTAGCAACCCTGGCTATTGCGTCGATCAATGCGGTCCAGCTGGCCAGTGTGTACCGCCCAGCACACCACCACAGTGGTGCGGCAGTGGCAGTGTACCACTACCAGCCGGGAGCTGGGGGGTTTGGCCACCATGGCGGTGTTGAAGGCTTTGCAAAGCCTCGGGACGATGTGTTTAGGGGCCACCCAGACGAGTCCAAGGGGCACCCAGCCGAGTCTAAGGGGCACCCAGCGGAGTCTAAGGGGCACCCAGACGAGTCTAAGGGCCACCACGGCAAGAAGCACCACGGCAAGAAGCACCACGGCAAGTCCAGGGAGTCGCAGGAGGCCCAGGCCGAAGCCAAACACAGCGAGTTCATGAAGATCCACTACCCGGGCAAGCAGTTCAAGGACCTGACCGAGTCTGAGCTCAGCGAGATCAGGGAGTACCTGAGGGTGCACCAGCTGCCACACGGGGCCAAGGAGGGCGCTGGGCACCACAAGAAACCACACCATGCGGGCAAGAAGGACGTCAAGGCCCACAGGGACTTTGTCACCAAGTTCTTCAACGGCAGAAAGTTCCACGAGCTGACCCAGGAGGAGAAGGACAAGGTTGCTGAGTATTTGACTTCGCAGGAGGGCCAGGAGGATTCTAAGGTCCAGGATGAGACTTCCCAAGAGGTCCAGGATGAGACTTCCCAAGAGGTCCAGGACGAGACCTCCAAAGAGGTCCAGGACGAGTCCCCTGAGTCCAAGGACGTCAAGATCGAGGTCGAGTCGCCTGTGGACTTTCTCAACCGTGTCTGGGACGAGCTGGCTAGCGGTGCGGGCTCCTCCAACGAGGCTGAGGCCAAGAGCACACTGATCTAGGTGCTGTCCCTTTATAGCCTGTTGGGTGTTCCCAGTTACCCCTGGGTGTTACTAGGCGTCCCCTGGGTGTCGCTGGGCGTCCCTGTGCACCCACTGGGCCCCACCAGCTACTTTAAACAACTTTATGATATTGAGACTAGCTGTAGACCAGTAGACCAGAAGACTAGACCCGGGCCGTGCTCAGGTCTGTGTGGCCTGCAGCCCTGCTGGGTGTCCGCGGGTGTCGCTAGGTGTCGTGGAAGCCCCTGGGCACCCCCGGCAGCCCCTGAGTGCCCCCTGGGCACCCCAGAGCACCCCCAGCAGCCACTTCACGTATTGCACACCAGGCCCCGGTACGCGCAGCAGGGTCTCAGTCCGAGCTTTTTTCTCGGTGCGAAAAGAAAAAAGTGACGAAAAAAATTCAGTTGAGTAACAAATAGAGGCAAATATGCTGAGACAGCAAGTATTGAAGCAGATTTTGTCCCAGAGGGGGTTCCACACGAGTGTGCGTGCGCAGAGCGGGCCTAAGTCGCCGCTGCAGATCTTCACAGAGACGTTCAGATCCGAGTGGAAGAAGTCGAAGGAGCTGCAGGACAACATCAAGGCGTTGCAAGACGAGACCGGCAAGATTGGCGAGTCTGACGCGTACAAGAAGGCCAGGGAGGCGTACCAGAAGGCGCAGAAGTCCACCACGGTTGTGGGCAAGACGATCAAGAAGACCGGGGAGGTTGTGGAGAAGGTTGTTGTGACTGCGTGGGACTCGGAGGCGGGTAAATACACAAGAAAGACCATTGAGCGCACGGCGGATGCCGTCGACCACGCCATAGAGCCTATCAGACAGACCAAGGTGTACCAGGAGGCTGCGCAGAGCCTGGACGAGGGGGCGTCCCGCTACGGGGGCTTCGAGTCCAAAGAGCAGAGAAGGCTCAAGAGGGAGCGCGAGCTCGCCAGCGGTGCCAGACCTAAGGCGGTCAAGTCCAACGAAGAGGCCGGCTCCGCGCTGGTGGCAACAGACATTGCTCCAGAGACAGAGTCCCTCGGGTCTAAGATCGAGGACTTGAAGACTAACACCACTGTTGGCCGTACTTTCACAGACTTCAAGACCAAGTTCTGGGACGAGTCCGAGAACCCGCTCATCGTGGGGCTCAGAACCATCACCGAGAAGATTGGCGGCATCTTTGCAGAAACTGAGAGCGCTCAGGTGTTCAAGCTGTTCAAGCAGATTGACCCAAACTTCAACCAAGAAGATTTCACAAAACAGCTGCGTGAGTACATCATCCCAGAGATATTGGAAGCGTATGTCAAGGGAGACGAGAAAGTGCTGAAAACCTGGTTCTCAGAGGCTCCTTTCAACGTGTACAATGCCCAACAAAAGATCTTTAAAGAGCAACAGTTGTTTGCCGATGGTAAAATCCTGGACATCAGAGGCGTGGAGATTGTCAGTGCTAAGCTGCTGCCATCCAACATCCCAGTCCTGGTTGTGGGCTGTAGGGCTCAGGAGATTCACCTGTACAAAGAAATCAAAACCGGCAAGGTTGTTGCGGGAACCGAGTCCAACATCCAGCTGAGCTCGTATGCTTTGGTTCTAACCAGAAATGCTGAGGAGGTTGACGACAAAGAAACCGAAGGATGGAAAGTGCTCGAGTTTGCAAGAGGTGGCTCCAGACAGTTCACCTGATTCCCCTGAATGCATCCACCCGAATGAGTTGCATAAAAGTAGAGCCAATGGCGTATATTGACCTGGTGGCATTGTTTTGTATATATTATTATATCATGTTAGGTTTGATATACGGTATTGATATCATGTTTAGTGTTATGAACAGCTGTAGCGCTGCAGTCTGAGTGGGTTGTACTATTTTCATTGCATATCTCAAGTGTTATGTCAACTATGTAGCCAGGATAATGCTAATCAATCATGAATAGTGTAAAGATATCAAATTAAACGCCACCTTTATTTCATCATACTTGGCTGTGTACATGCTAAGTAACAGCTTAGTATGTACTTCTAGAGTCACCACTGGACCATCGTGTGAGATCTCATGCTCACATGACAAATCACATGACAAGTCACATGCTAGGTCTCTAGGTCCAAAGTCTAATAAGGATGAGCCTGGCTGCTGTTTTAACACGAACAAGGAGCCATCGCCCTGGACTAAGCTCTAACAGGTCCAAGTCTAGCACCGATCCATCCATGAGTCTTAGCATATCATAATATCATGTCTGAGCATAGGCATATACCATGTCTAAGTGCCTGTATCTACTTGAAAAGATGTGCTATGTCACTTCTTGAGCTTCCGTTTCTTGAATGACACCTTTGCAGGCTGTGCGGACTCGTCCAGAGTGTCCATTTCTATGGTCTTTGCGCTGTTCAGGTCCCAGTTTTTGGTTTCTAAATCAGCTTGGGAAAGTGCCTTGCTCTTTCTGGGGTTCGATCCCGGGACAGACTTGTCAGCCTGTGCGGTCCCAGGCTTTACAGAACTTGCAGATTCGCTGGGTACGTTTTCTTCTGGCTTCACCACATCCTCCCACTCGCCAACTTTGGTTTCAGTGCTGGGTGCTTCCTTCTTGGGCACTTCTGGTTTGTGGTGCTGGACTCCAGTTTTCGCCGGTTTGATCCCTACTTCTCTGTCCTTCTCCCTCTGCTCCCTGGCCTCCTGCCGGTTCTTCTGGTGCAGCTGTGCTATTCTCTGCTGGATTGCGTATTTATGCTTGGAAGATTCCTCATGTGCCTTAACTGCTAGCTTGTGCTCATCATAAAACTGCAGCTGTTAGTATGAGCTCCTTGGAGAAAAGCTGGACTCGCTGACTCACCGTCTCGCAGTATTTACACCAAATTCTGCCCATTTCAGCTGGCTGCCTGTATCAGTAGGCAGAAGTTTTTTTCTTTTTCTTTTCGTAGCAGCAGCCAGCAGCAGGCGTAGACCCACACTGAGCCAGTAGTGTCTAGGCAGGGGTACAGGGCAATGCGGTACGAGAAGTGCTCAAGCAGCCACTTTAGAATTGACTATTATGGTACATTAAGTTAGACAAAAGCAGCTGGGTGATGGGAGTTGACCCACTACAGAACATGATCATCAGGCATGTAGTGCTATAGAACATCAACGTAGTGAGTGTGAAATGGTAAATTACTGGGATGTTGACTGGTGAAGGAATTATTTAGCGACTAACTACTGAAGAACAAACTGCAGGAGATGTGGTGACGAACAAACTGCAAGAGATGTGGTGAAGAACAATTACATAGAGATGTTTGCATTAAAGAACAGTCACTAAGTGAGATGTGACCACTAAAGAACAAACTATTAAGTGAAATTTGACTAAGGAACAAACTATTTAGATGTTGGGACAATTGTTACTGCTGACTGTTAAGGAACAAAGTAGGAAGTTAAGTACTAAACAATCCGTTTAGTAATTACACAACACACCGTTATGTAGCATTGCACACCTACTAAATTGACATTTTACACGAGTGTTGGCCATACTAAGTACTCATTAAAAAGCATTGCATATCTACTACACCAATATTCAGTCATGAGACGCATTATATAGCATTGCATAAACTACACTGTTGCCGTATTCCACACCCTGCTGTATACCATTATGCACATAATATAACAAGCTTATATACCATTGCATACGCTAGCTGCGACTCATCAGTAGTATAATTATGTAACGTGGCAAAGCCAAACAAGTCGTTTAAAAATGGTTATAATGTGTTTAATATTGCTTTTTTATATACAAGATACATAAATAATGTCAGTGCGTTGAGTCTGTGATGAGATTATTTCTTTTCTTGAGCTTTCTGTGGAGGAGGAGAGGTACCAGTAGCATCAGGTTTGGAGGTCTCGGTTGGTGTGAAAGAAGGAGCTTCTGCAGGTGCGTCAGCTTCATCTAAATTGATTTTATCTTGCACTTGGATGACAGTACCACGGTCAACCTCCTGCTGGGTCTCAGCCTTAATCAGATGCTCCTGCTCTTTTAGCAGGTTCAATCTCTGTTTATTGGTAACGTCCTCAACAACGTCAATCTCAGCTTCGTGGTATAATTCTTCTGGAATCGAGATCAAGACAGCTTGTAGCGCATCATAGATGGTCTGCTGCGAGTTGATGTTACCATAGGTGTACGCATTCGACAGTATCAGCAGTGTGGTTGGGATACGCTCGCGAAGTCTCAAGTCCAGCCAGATTTTCAAGTCCTCTCTTAGTTTGGAAGGAGAAACTCCAACCATTTTTATACCTCTTGACGAACATGCGCTCTGCAGTTCCGCAGTGGACAGCGAGTCCACGCCCTCCCAGTCAATGGCCTTGTCGTCTTGCTTGATCTGTAGCAACTTGTATCTGATTCTGAATCTTAGCAACTGGTTGGTACCAATAGGTTGTAGGTTAATATATCTGGAAATAGCAACTAGCTGAGGTCTTTGTAAGTTATCCAAGACAGTATCATCTTTGAACAGTCTAGCAACTCTCAGCAGCTGTTCTCTCGATGGTGGGGTGACTCCAGATCTAACTTTTTTGAAGAACTCTTTAAAGTCTTCTTTTTCTGCTTCGGTTGTGGTTGAAGGTAGCTTAATGACCACAGTTTCCCTTAAAATCTCACTCACTTTCTGTCTGGTCTTTCTCAAACTACCAAGCTTCTTTTCTTTATCTGAGGTGGACTCGTAGGTTGATGGCAGCAAGTTTGGGAAGATTTTCAGAGCAATTGGCAACAATAACTCAGCAAATGGAATCAGCACAAACATTGCAAAAGGAACCAGTCTGACGATATCCTGCGTTGTTCTCTGCAGCTGCTTGTGCTCCCTTCTGGTCAGCTCGTATCCTGCCGCAACTTTCAACACCAGCTTGGAACTGATCTTGATTTCAAGACCTAACAACTTGGTTCCGTCCCAGTAGTGCTGTGCCTCGTGCTTCACCTTCTCCCACAGGCTTTTCTTCTTCTCCATCGGTGCCACGGCCTTCACTGGCTCTAGCTTGGTGGTTGGTGCTGGTGCTGAAGGAGCTTGGGCCGGTGCTGGGGCCGCTGTCTCGCTCTTCTTGTCATTAGCAGCTCTAGCGGATGCGTGTAATGATCTTAAAATCAAGAATTGGCTCGAGTACACCGCAAAAACCGGTCTGAGTGCCGTACGGCTAAGCGCTGTTGTTCTCGTTATCTTAAGCATCGTGTCTCTAACTGTGTTTATGAATGAAGTCTTACTGATTTTGCCACTTAAATGTTGAGCATGTGATGATTTTCTATTTTTTTATAGCAGCAAAAAGACAAAAAATGTTTCAACAATGTAAAGCAGTGTGCAACTGTGCTGTGTCAAATGCCAATGGGGTTGGAACCTGTTTCAGCTGCTCTTGTTAGCAAATTTTAAAGCAAAACTTAACTAATAGTAGTAATAAAGAAGAAATCTGTCATTTTTTTTTCGCTCGGTGCGCAAAAATTGTCAGAAAATGTTGGATTTTGAGTAAATTGTGAGGTTTTGTGCCGCCTGGAAAGGCCGCAACGCGTAACCACCACGTCAACCAGTGCTTCACTGCCCATAGCAACCCAACCGCGGCACGGCTCAGCGCGGAATCGCGGCCCAAGCCGCCAACACCCGTACACCACTGGATTGCTGACTAAGCGGGACCGAGGGTTACGCAGGGACACGATTTACGCGCAGGTTTGGTTTTGTGTGAAATAAATTTTTTTTGGTTCAAGTAAAAAGAAAACAGTTGAATTTCACGAGATTACTGAAGTTTTTGCAGCATTTTACCACCTGTTTAGCAGTTTAGATGGCAAAGAGACCGAGGGATTCCGAGAGTGCCGGCTCAGCAAGCGGGTCAGCTAAGAAGAAGCTGGCCAAGGAGCAGATTATCGCGAAATTAGCTGACAATATCAGAAAAATAAATAAAGATGATCAAGCGGATCAGACCCCAGCTGGCGAACAGCAGCGTGTTGACGAAGGTGACGATGAACATGAAGAAGATGAGGATGACGACAGCGAGGATGAGCAAGAAGACAAAGAGGAAAAGAAGAAAGCTGCCGCTTCCAAACCTGTAAAATCGTCATTGACTGCCCAAGATGTTCAAATTGCCAGGGAAACCGCCGAGCTGTTCAAATCCAACATCTTCAAGCTACAGATCGACGAGCTGATGAAGGAGGTTAAGCTCAAGGACACAAAAGTGGCCAAAATAGAGAAGTTCTTGCATAAACTGTACGATTTGATCCAAGATGTACCAGACTTGAAAAATCAGTCATTAGACGATGCTGAGATGTTTTTCAAGAACAGATCCACAGTGGTGCCTTTCAATGATCCAAAGCCAACTAACATCAACTACAAATTTGGATATCTCAAGCCTGAGAACGTTTCAATTGTTGGTTCATTTGGATTGAAAACCGCCATCCAATCCAATCACGGATTATCAATAGACGTCAACCTAACTATGCCATCTGGGTTATTTCAGCCGAAGGATTACCTCAACTACAGAGCACTACACAAACGTGCCTTCTATCTTGGCTACTTCACCGAAATGATCCAAGAAATCTTTGATAATGAAGGGTTTGATTTCTTGAAACTCTCCTACAAATACCTGAATGACAATGTGTTGACACCAGTCTTGCAGATAGATGCTACAAGCAAAAACTTGGAATCAGAATACAACTTTTTCAAGACAAAATTTAATATCAATATTCTAATTGGATTCCCATTTGGTGTATTTGATTCTAAAAAGTTATTGCCAAACAAAAACTGTATCAGAGTTCAAAAAGATGAAGAGGAAATAGACTTACCTCCAACCCCACTATATAACGCATCAGTCTTGTCATTAAGCTGTTATGACCATTACTTGAAATATTTATATGCCACCAAAAAATCTACCGAACAATTCAAAGAAGCATGCATATTAGGTAGATTATGGTTACAACAGCGCGGGCTCAGCTCCACCATGGAAAACGGTGGGTTTGGTCATTTTGAATTTGCGGTGTTAACAGCAGCATTGTTGAATGGTGGTGGAAACAGCGGTAATAAAATTTTACTGCATGGATTCTCAAGTTATCAGTTATTCAAAGGTGTTATCAAGTACTTAGCCACTGAGGATTTGTGTACGGATAATCATTTACAATTTCATTCCAACTTCAATGAAGATGATGACGAATCAGGCCAAACATCAACGAAATTAATTAGAGGTGGTTTTAATGTACCAACATTGTTTGATAAAGTTACCAAGATCAACATTTTCAGTAAGATCACCAAAAACTCATACAATCTGTTGGTTCAGCATGCCAAAAAGACTTTGGTTTTACTTAACGATGTCATTAAAGACAGATTCGATGTTTTGTTTTTAAAGAATTCGAATGTTGAATACCTGAAATACGATTTAAACCTTGAACTAAACCTAACTCCAAATGAAGATACAAATTTTGGACCATTTGAAAAGATCACATTCTTAACCTATGATAATTTCATTGCAAATAAGATTTCCAAATTGATTGAATTTGGGTTAAGCGATAGAATTTTGGGATTCAATATCACGTTTGATAGAACCATGAAATTTGAAGTCAGCAAGCGCAAACCATCAAATCATAACAAGTTGTGTATCAAGATTGGAATATTAATAAATCCAAGTGAATGCGAGAAATTAGTTATTAAGGGACCAAAAGATTCTGAAGATTCAGTCAAGTTTAGATCCTTTTGGGGAAATAAATCTTCATTAAGAAGATTCAAAGATGGTAATATCCAGCATTCTGTTGTTTGGTCGGGAGATAGTAAAACACCATTAGTTTTGACTATCATCAAATATATTTTACAAACACACATTAAACCAGATCTAGAGATCAAGAGTGACATTGAAAAATTCAATGAATTATTACCAGTGCCAAATCTACCTGGATCAACCAAACAATCGGTCATTTCAACCGTTGCATTTAATGGATTATTGAAAAGTTTTGACAATTTATACAAAATATTTTCAAAATTAGATTTACCATTACAAATGAAATCACTGCTGCCAGCAAGTTCAGGTTTGAGATATACATCATTTTTACAACCTGTACCGTTTGCAATTTCTCAAAAAGATTTTTTCAATGAATTAATCTTGCAATTTGAGAGTTCAAGTAAATGGCCAGATGAACTTTCATCATTAGAAAAAGTTAAAACTGCATTTTTAATCAAAATTGTTGAAATTTTGAATAAAGAAACAAACTTCACTAGTTATTTGACCAAAGAAGAAGATCTGATTCCATATAATTTTGATATAACAAATCTGAATATCCTGACAGATGATGGATTTGGATTTAAAATCAGAATTTTAACAGAAAGAGACGAGATCTTGTATCTTAGAGCTATTGAAAACTGTGATAAAGATAAAAGAGCTCTTTTAGAAAAGATTTACTTGAAATTCAACAAGAGCTATATGGGCTCAATCATCCATACTAGAACTATTTCCAGTTTAAGTCATCAGTTCCAGTTTTACTCACCAACTGTTAGATTGTTTAAGAAGTGGTTGGACGACCAGTTATTGTTATGCCACCTGGATGAAGAACTAGTTGAATTGTTAGCGATCAAGCCATTCATTGAAAGTGAACAGTACAATCCACCGTCGAGTGTTGAAAACGGGTTCTTACAAATCTTACAATTTTTGTCAAACTGGAACTGGAAAGAAGAGCCATTGATTTTGGATTTAAGCAAGAAGCAGGATGTTGATGACGATAAAAACTATGATATTTTGAGTAAACTGAGTGACAAACTAACTGTTCAGTCATACCAGGAGATCAAAGTCAAGTTTGACAAACTGAGAAAGCAAGATCCACAAGGAGTTAAGGTTCAGTTCTTTGTTGGGTCCAAGAACGACAGTTCCGGAATGCTTTACTCGAACGACATCTCGTTGCCGATTGCAACAAGATTGACAGCGTTGTCCAAAGTTGCGATCCACATGATCAACAAACAGGGAATTTCGTCGCAAACCATGAAGCTGCTGTTCACGCCTTCTTTGGGAGACTACGACTTTGTGATCAGACTCAAGGCACCATTCCAGCTAACTTCTACGGCCGGTGTGCTTACGAAATCGAGTTTCAAGAACCTGACCAGCATGAAGTACCCAGACAACTACGACGTTACCAGCAAGTTTGATCCGCTGTTGAAGTTTGTGCAAGAGATGGAGCACAAGTTCCAGTCGAGCGTGATTCTGTCGCACCACCTGCACAATATCAACGAGGCCGGGGAGAACGTGATCACCGGGCTTTTCCTTCCACAGGTTGTGCAGACGCACAAGTTCAAGATCCAGCTGGGGTACAATTTCCAGCTGAACGGAGATGGTGAGAACGTTGTGGTGAACAAGCGTGCGATTGTCGAGGAGATTGTGGCAGCTGGGGATGACCTGGTTACGGGCTTTGACATTAAATAGTTGATAGACAGTTCACGAATAGATGGCAATGAGCTTGACATTTAATAGTTGATAGACAGTACACGAATAGATGGCAATGAGCTTAGGTTTGAGTAGAGCCACTGCATTTTCTGTGTTAGAGAACAGTGGGTGTGATGTAGGTCACATGATGTGATCCATATAACTGAACCAGCATATATGTCCAAATAACTATATACCAGCATAATTCTATGTTTAGGTGTAGGTAACCATACACCAGCATATTGCTATGTTGAGGTTAGATATAACAAATTGTACACCAGTAAGGTGTATGTCGAGCACAAAGTAGATATAACTATTACACCCAATCTGAAGTAGAGGTAACTATTACACCCACTTTGAAGTAGAGATAACTGTTATACCAGCCTGAAGTAGAGATAACTGTTATACCAGCCTGAAGTAAAGATAACTATTATACCCAATCTGTGGTAGAGATAACTACCAGCGTATTTTTATGTCAAGCATGAAACAGAGATCAACAATTTTGATACCAGCAGTCCAAACATATCTACCATATACACACGATAGCTCAAAATGTACTTTGATTAAATAGAATGAAATAGCTGAATATGACATGTGGGCTAAACAAAAGTCAAAAGATGATAAGTGTAGCGTATGAAGCTAAGCAGCCGTCCATTAAACAAGTAACTATTAGCTTGTGTGTGTAAAAGTACACTATAATATGTACACAATGAAAAGTAAAGCTATGGTAAAATAGAGTGGGCAAGATATCAGAGTGTATATGTATCAATGTATTTTATGATAGAGAGTATCGCCATGAATTACATACAGATCACTGATACCAGCAGGATAACTATGTCCAGCATGAGGTTGAGATACAGTGGCTAGAGGTAGCTGTATACCAGCTATTTATGTTCAGTATACCAGCTACCTCTATCAGCATTAATTGGAGACAACTGTATACCAGCTACCTCTATCAGCATGAATTGGAGACAACTGTATACCAGCTACCTCTATCAGCATGAATTGGAGACAACTGTATACCAGCTACCTCTATCAGCATGAATTGGAGACAACAGTATACCTATTTCTTTGTCCACAAGCAGAACGCATACCAGCACACGGTCTATAGGAGTTGTAGCAGGCACGAAGCCGGTATGGACAAGTATTAGGCAGGCCACACAGCAGGCTAAGCTAAACGATTAGCGAAAAAATGGTGAAAAGTGAAAATTTCGAGACTTCGAGACGAGACTTTTGGACAAATAGCTGGAGACTAGGAGGACCGGAGATGTCAAAGAGAACGGGACTTTTGAGACTTGACGCATTTGCGAAGACGGTTGAAGATGCGAAAGTGCGCACGTCGTCTGGGGGTGCGATCACGATTGTGTGCCTTGTAACGCTGCTGTCGCTGATCTGGAGCGAGTGGAACACGTACAACGAGGTGGTGCACCGGCCGGAGCTTGTGGTGGACCGGGACCGGCAGCTGAAGCTGGACTTGAACCTGGACATCACGTTTCCAAAGCTGCCATGCGACATGCTGTCGCTGGACATCATGGACGTGAGCGGCGAGTACCAGCTGGGGATCCAGAACTACGGCTTCACCAAGACCCGGATAGTGGACGGCAAGGAGCTGGACGCGGGCGAGGAGCTGAAAATCGGCGAGGACGAGACCGGCGTGGTGGTGGCAGTGGGCGAGGACTACTGTGGGCCTTGCTACGGGTCTCGAGACCAGACCCACAACGGCGAGGAAGGCGTGGAGAAAGTGTGCTGCAACGACTGTGAGAGCGTGCGCACGGCGTACGCGAGCCAGGGCTGGGCGTTCTACGACGGCAAGGACGTGGAGCAGTGCGAGCGCGAGGGCTACGTGTCCAAGATCAACTCGCGGATGCGCGAGGGCTGCAGGGTGCGTGGGACTGCAAAGCTGAACCGAATCAACGGCAACGTGCACTTTGCGCCAGGCGCGAGCTCCACCAGCGACAAGAGGGGCCACCTGCACGACCTGTCGCTGTTCCTCAAGCACGACCACTTCCGCCTGCAGCACACCATCAACCACTTCAGCTTTGGTCCCGACGTGGCCCACCCAAAGTCCGAGGACTCGCTAGACCACCTCAGCAACCACCCGCTGGACGGTCTCAAGTCCATCGAGGCTGGCCGAGACCACCTGTTCTCGTACTACCTCAAGGTGGTGCCGACCCGCTACGAGTACCTGAACGGGACTAAGATCGAGACTAACCAGTTCAGCTCGACCTACCACGACAGACCGCTTGTGGGCGGGCGCGACCAGGACCACCCAAACACTTTCCACGCCCGCGGGGGCATCCCAGGCGTGTTCTTCCACTTTGAGATGTCGCCTCTCAAGATCATCAACCGCGAGAAGTACAGCCAGGAGTTCAGTGCGTTTGTGCTCAACGTGATCAGTGCCGTTGGTGGTGTGCTGACTGTGGGTGCGCTCGTGGACCGTGGCATCATCGCGGCCGACAAGATTATTAGACGCAAGAAGGATATTTAAGTATTCTATTATCTATAAACACACGTACAAACACCCACAACACCACACGCCCACTCACACACCTGGGGCCTACCATATCCAAAAAAAAGCTCAAAGAAGGGAAACTGTAACGATAATTAAAAAAAACTGCTTCATAAACTGGTTCATAAGACTCATGCTGACGCCTGTAGACGCTCGACTCATTCATATGGCGCAAGCCAGCGAGGGCTCGCCCGCAGACAGGACGCTCGACTCATTCATATGGCGCAAGCCAGCGAGGGCTCGCCCGCAGACAGGACGCTCGACTCATTCATATCGCGGAAGCCAGCGAGGGCTCGCCCGCAGACAGGTTCAGGCGCTGGCGCAGAGCCTCGTTCTCCTGCTTCAAGTCCGACTGGCTCTTCTGCAAGAACAGAATGTAGTCCATCGCCTTCTCCAGGATGATCGACTTGTTGAGCTTTGGCACATCGTCGTTCAGCGGCTTGGACCCGTCGCCAATCTCGAATGCCGTCTTCTCGCTCGACACCCATGGGATAATCTTCTGCAGCCCTGCAATCTTTGCGTTGATGTTTATTCTGTACCGCTTCTCGATCTTGTTGTGGGCCTGCTTCTGGTGGGGGGTCAGGCGCTTGCGAGGAGCTCTTTTTTTCTTCTGCTTGGTGGCTGTCGATCCGGCTGTGCCTGTTGTGCCTGCGGATTCGTTGGAAGAGGCATTGGAGAAGCTGGACGACAGCGAGGTGGTGGACGAGGACAGCTGGATAGGCGGAATTGGGTTCAGGGTGAATTCCGGCTTGATTTGGGGCGAGTTTTCCAGCGAAGTGTCAGCGGAATCAAACACCAGGTTACTGCGGGCGCCATTGCCGCTGCTGCTGTTGATGTTGTTGCAGGTGCTCAGGCTGTCGTGATCAAACAGCGACGAGAACTCCAGGGGCGAGGTCGCAGTGGTGGTGGTACTATTCGTTGCAACGGTTTCACTCGATTCCAAGGGTGATCCGTCAGTTATAAATTTGTTAAACCATAAATTGTCATTATCATCATTATTCTCATTATCATTCTGTAATTGTTGTTGCTGGACATTGTACAGCTGTGCTTCCAGTTCAATTGCGCTCATCGTGTTTAAATTTGAACTTGCTGATTGCTCAAATAATAAAGAATTAAATGAAGCCATGTGTAAAAAATATTGCTATCCGTCTACCGTCTTAAATACTAATTTAGAACTTAGACACCTTGTTGATTAAATAATCTGTTTGTGATTTTTTAATTAAACTAAATTCACAATGTGGCCCTATTTGTGTTGATCCCTAGCTGGGTTGCTATCAGCAAAAATATTACTTAGATAAGATTTAATCTAGAAACAAACTTTGAGCAAAAGAAAGCTACATTAACTCATTTTAAATTGGAGATTTCAATCTGTTTAAATACAGCTTGTTGAAATAATTTGCATTTGTCTGTTTTTTTTGTTGGAGAGCCGAATATGTCTGTTAATTTTTCTAAGGTTTCGGACTACTATGGGACATTTTTGACGCACGATAAAATGCCTTGGGCGGTGTAGCGGGTCGCACAGTTTACTTTTAGCAGTGTACACTTGTGTATGCGGTACCTAGTACCCTGTTATCACTGTCTACCGCTTTCCCGCAGTTAAATTCCACCACTACAAGTCCCTCAGGGCAATTTGTTTATTAATCCAATACGCGGCTGAGTCAGCGGACAACTAACCGCAACCGCAAAACACTCTCCCCTCTGCACCCAATTTTTTTTTCACTCTTTTTCGGTGTGTCGCATCGAATCCCTAACGCATTTACTGCAGGACTCCGTTCTCCGCAGTCGGTTCTCCTCTCCGATATAGCTACGGTTTATCCAACCAATTTTAACCACCACATTAGAATTATAGATGCTGGGTGTGTGCACTACGTAGTTCCGACATTTTGGGTTCAACAACCTCAAAATAGCCTAAATAATGTCCAAAGGTTTTTCCGGATGACATTATTGTCAGTTGATTTTTCCATGATCAATTTTTTTCAAGTTACCACTCGTCCTTTATTAATATTGTGGAATGATTTGTGTTCTTAACGCCTGAATTATTACTAAAGCTGCCATTAAACATCAACTAAGGATTATTATTGTTCCGTTCCTATTATCTTTCTATCTAAATATACACTGAGTATCCCATTTCCTACTATTTACCCATCACCATAATCTGGGAAAAAAAAAATAATTAATTTTTTCTCCTCTCTTCCAGCATGTCCAATGTCCTTCCTTAGTAATTTCCGGCTGGTTTTCTTCCATGTGCTCAACTCTCCAATAAAAATATCGGTTTTACTACTCTGCATTAGGAAACAATACCCTAATGCCACCTAATAGTTTATTTTCAAACACCATACACTAATCATGCTACTTTTCTGTACACCGACATCTAAATTTAACAAACTACGTAATGGCACCATTTCTTGACGTAAGGCTGATAAGCATAACAAAAACCAAAAAAAAGTGAACAGAACAAAAAAGAAAAAAAAATCATTCGGATAAATTACGTAATTATGTCCCAAAACCGTTTAAATTAACTGTGCTGAGCTAAGCAGGACATTTTTTTTTGCTGAGTTAAGCGAGACGGTACTTTGTTGCCCAACCCAACTCGTTGTGTACTTTGCTAACAACTTTCGACCTATGATCTGCACTGGTGTAGTTGATTGCTTGCCATTCATACCAAACGCCACCTGAATCAGATTGCCTCTTGATATTGAATTTGATCCGGTCACCTTTACTTATACTGATTGGATCTTCAAGAGGGAAGAAATATGGAAACCATGAAATCAAGTCTTTGGTGTGTGTTTTAGGTTTGGTTGAAATTTCAATATTCTTATATAATTTTGCAGTAAAGAACCCTGCAAATCCATGGACAATAGAATTAAAGTTTTGTTCAATTTTGAATGAGCAACTAGCATCTCTATCCAGTGAAAATTTCTTGCCACTCACATGTTCAAATCCCCATATATCTCCTGCAAAATCACAACAATTTTGAAATGAATATAGCTTGACAACATATGGTTTATTGAACCCTTTTAAATCACTTTCAGATTTCTTGTTATTATTTATCTTAGCAAACAACTCACTTGAGAAAATTGGTGTTACTGAATTTGAATAACTTTCCGGTATGAAAACACCAAAATTTTCATCAACTGTATCTGTTAACGGTAATAGACATTCAGGACTTAGTTCATTACAGCCAAAACTGCCTAATAACTCACTTATTATAAAATGAAACTTTCCACTCTTTTCAATAAACTGTGAAAAATCAACATCTCTTATATCATTTCGTATAATTTGAACCTGGTTGTTCCATATAGTTTCATTCAAGTAGTTTAAGTAAATAACAGCACTGTTATTTTTCTCAACTGCAATCAAATTGACCTTGATATCAACATTTTCTGAATTCTTGAAATTTGACAAGGCTCTCAAACAAGATTGAATCAATCCTCCTTTACCGGCTCCAACAATCAAGAAGTTCATTTCT
The DNA here is from genome assembly GCA_030580055.1 of Starmera stellimalicola. Lineage (NCBI taxonomy): Eukaryota > Fungi > Ascomycota > Saccharomycetes > Phaffomycetales > Phaffomycetaceae > Starmera > Starmera stellimalicola. The sequence goes on along the minus strand of JAKTSD010000004.1, from coordinate 136,270 downwards.
CCAATCATCACATGATAATCCCTCAATCTTGCCTCCACTGCTTGTTCGTATTTCAGGTATTTGACTGAATCTTGCTGAAATGTTGTATATGTGCAATCATCTAAATTTGAGTATAACGGCTCCAACGGTTCTAATAGAGTATCATAGTGAGATCTGCTGAACCTCGCGGTGATGTCAATATCTTCTTCATTTGGTTCCGTAGTTAGTGCCTGATAAACAGGCTTTAAATATGAAACATGTTCATGAACTAGATTCAAGTCTGTATATAAGATCAGAAAGATTGGTTGTTTGAATATAAATTTCTTTAAAAATATCTCTTCAAACTTTCTAACTGCTGGTTTGCCATCATCTCCTTCAATGAAGCTATATGAAGAAGATATTGACAAAAACTGAACTGGTTCACTGAACCATCTTCCAAGTGTATTAGGATCTAAACTCATTAATCCAGGGAACTGTAAATACACCTTAAACCTTAAATTATACTTTAAAGCAACTCTGAATGCGTTCCATAGATCCCATCTTTTGCTTTCGCTATCTTCGTAAAGTACTGTAAATGATAGAATCATATTCTCTGTTGAAATCATTTCCAATATTCGCTTAATTAGTCCCAATATCTTATCAAACTCAATTGAAACATCAAACCCACTGTTCTCGTGAATGCTGAATACCAAGTTCCCAACTCCCAAGAACTTGGCGTACTCAACTTCATTCAGAATAACCTGGAAGACTTTATCAATATTGCAATGTGCAGTAATCGGTGCTAGAAGCCCAACCATCCTACTTGCATATTTATTTGGTAGCATAGACACGTCTTGCAAGGTTAAAGGCTCAACTGGCTGACCTAAACGGGCCTTGTCTTTGTACATTGGCCTTGAAACAGGAACTGTCACATAATCATATTTGAATTCTTCTATTAGCTGAGTAAAAGTTTCAGCACCTTCTTGAGCCTCTTGGAACTTGGAAAATGACAATGGCGAAATACCAATATGCGGAATTGGAACCTCAACTTCTGAATTCATCTTTACTTATCATAGTTTTAATATAAAATTTTAGCTTACTTCTGTTATTATTTAAACATTATTTGTTTACAAAAAAACACAAAAAGAAAGTTATTGGAATTTACTGTTAAAGAGAAAAAATGAGCTTTAGAGGACGCCAGCTTACTGAGGCAGAACGCCAGCGTGTGCTAGAATTTCAAGACTCGATCCATTATTCTCCAAGGTGAGTTGGGATCATTGACTTAGTATAAGAATAACAAACTGCAGTAATGCTAACAATATTTAGGTATTCTGATGATGAGTTTGAGTACCGGTAAGTTCGCTACAAATAACGAATACAGAGCTATACGTCCCGGAAACTAACAATACAGTCACGTTATGCTTCCAAAGGCAATGCTTAAGGTGATTCCCACCGACTATTTCAACAGCGAAACAGGAACTCTGCGTATTTTGCTAGAGGACGAGTGGCGTGGGCTAGGAATTACACAGTCGCTAGGATGGGAGCACTACGAGGTCCACGCTCCAGAACCACACATCTTGCTGTTCAAGTGAGTATCTTTTACAAGATGTTTCCCATTTGCTCTCAATTTGACCCTAATGGTCCGAAAATTGTGATTCCAAAACTAACACACAGACGTGTAATCAACTACGATGCAAACAGATAGTTAAATACCCCAGCAGCTGCTAATAAACGCATTTTAGGCATTGAAAACGCGTCACCTCGTTCACTGTATATGTGATTATGTAAGATCTCTGTAAGTTTGTTTTCATTTCAGTTTACATATTTATTTGCCACTATTGAAAGTACACAAACGCATCAAGCAGGACGGCGGAAGAGTAATGAGCACGTCTCTTACACCAGAAGATCTTGGGGAGCTTGTGGACTCACTACTCACTGGGCAGCTTGCGCCAGAACAGGGTGACGAGTACCATAACGATACTGAGATCAAGTTTTTGAATCTTATAATCAAACAGGGCGTCAACTTGACTCGTCCACCGTCACACTTGACCAAGTCGCAGTGGCTGGTGAACTGTGTTGCAGCTATTGAAGTGATTTGCCAGCGATCGCCACTAATTCTCAATGAACAGACACAAGATGCAGAAATAATTTACATATGGCTTCTGAATTCACTAGTTCAGTTATTAGGCTCGATTGATACAGAGTTAGTTAATACGGTTAAGCAGACAATAATATCTCTAATATACTTGATTTCAGTTGACTTGAAACTTGCACACCATGTGGATCAAACAAGAGATCAACTATGGGAAATATTTGATAAATCATCGAAAAACTTAACAAAGCCTAACAATGAAGAACACCTGATCTATAACTTGTCACTAGCAACAAACTTGTTTTCACTTCTAAGTGATGTGGTTATCAGGGAAAAATTAGACATTGACACAGAAAATGATACCCTTTTTGAATCATTTGTGAGAAGAGCCTTTTACATTATCACCAGCATGAAAACTGAGAAAATCGATGTCGTACAATCGCACTTAGTTTCAGCAGCTCATAACTATGCTTTAAATGATGAATTCGTGGATTTCACGAAACTAAGATTCTTTATTGAGGTTTCTCATGATTTGATTTTAACTGATGGGTTCATAATTATGAAGACTACTCAACTAAGTTTGGCATACTGTTTGTTATCCACAGCATTGAGATGTGAACAATGTGGTCTACTATCACAACTAGAGTATGACCTACAAATAGGTGAGCTTATAGAATTATTTGGTGAGGATATTGAAGTTTTGAAAGATTTTAAAAAGAGTTTGAATTTTATTCAATTAATTATAATGGAGGATTTTGAGAGAGTTTTTGATGAAATTGACAATTTTGAGAATGAGAGTTTGCAAATCTTGAGACTGAACTGTTTAAAGAAATTCAAAACGTTCAATTCACAAATAGAGTTATTAAATTTATTGAATTTTAACTCTGAAAAAAACTATACTCATTTAATTGAATGGATTGTCGATGTTAAGAATTATCTAGAGGAAAACACACCAAACAACACTATTAAATACCAATTGATAAATTCAATTGGTGATTTTGTGTGTATTGTTGATGGTAGGTTTAATAACCAGCTACAATTTTGTGAATTATGTCAAGAATCCAATATTTTGAAAAAAACTAAACAAGACAGACCTTCACCGCCATCATCGGTGTCCTTAGCATTACAACTAGTTGAGAAATATTTTATTACTATTGATCCAAATAACGAGATTATTTTAACGATGGGCTGTTTGATGACAATTTCAAAAATTTTCACTCATTATCAACCACCAAAACTGTCAACTAAAGATCCCATTTTCAAATTTATCTATAACTCAATATTATCAAAGAGTAGAGAGGTTAGATTATTGTCAGCAAAAATTATTCCATTATATGTTATTTCACAACAAAATAATAAAAATCAAATAACTGATCAACTATTTAGCATTCTAATAGATTTGGGTGTCCAAGATAAAGAATATGTTTATGAAGCAGTACTGTTTATATGGGGTCAAATTAGTATTCTTTCAGAGCAAGATCGGTTAAATTTATCTATTTATAAATTAATCGATTATCTTGGTGCTCAAAATTCTTTTAACTCATCATTAGCATTTCACGAATTACAAATAATAGCATCTGCCAAGGAGAAAACTCCATGGCAATTATTGGCACCATATATGCCAGACCTAAGCTTGAAAATTGCAAGACAATTATTTACAAAGCCATCAATGGGACAAAATATTTCAGATTTGGTTGAAGTTTCATTAAATTCGATATTTGCAAGAACCGTGCAACATATTGTCCCATTCGTATTAACTGATTATCAGCATGATATTCTTGGTGAAATATCAAGGGCCACTTCCATTGATAAACCGAATTTAGTTGCACAGAACCTTCAAAAATCAATTGCAATTTTACTGACTAATGTGCCAGGTATAAATAAAAATAAAATAATGAATATTTTAACAAATGCAAGTCCCTCTTTGAAAGGTTATACTTTCAAAGACTTGATTGTTTTATCAGTTTGCATTTGGGAAGTATTGAAGATATATTCAAGTCAGCTGTCTAATAAAAAGTTAATTATTGATTCAATATATCTAATACTGAAAGAATTTGACCCAAGTTCTCCTCCAGCTGATCTGAACAAAGTTCTTATGATTTATTTTGAAAAACATATACTAGGTTTGGCACAGAAATTTTCTGAAGCAATTCATAGTATTAGAGGCTCTGAGCCTTATACAGAGAAACTGAAAGCGATTAATGCAATTGAGTTAGTGGTTCAAATTTCAGGACCATCGTTAGTATCTGCGTTACCACAGATCTGCGCATGTTTTCAAGCTGCATTAGAAGATGAATATCTACGTGAAGCAACTTTAAGATGTTGGAAAATTATGATTCAAAATTTGCAAGAAAATCATTTAGTTACATTACTGGATTTATCATTAGCTGTCGTTTTGCAAAGATGGGATGATTTCGATAATGATTGTAAGCAGGAAGCTAGAAATCTACTAAGTGAAATATTCAGTAAATCTGAAGATTTTTGTTTCAAGCATATTCATTGTTTCTTCTCATTGTCTGGTAATGTTGATTTATTAGACATCTATAAGAAGATTAAGAATCTGATGAATAACAAAAATGATAAACCGCATACGTTATTAAGTGACATTGCGAGAAGATTAGGAAATGATAATAGATATGTTGTTAAGCAAGCATTGGTTGATCTGTCAAGATTTTTAGTTCAGTATCAGCATGAATTTTACTCAGTATATTTAACCAAACCTGGATTTTCAACAATTGTCTCAGCTTTGTTTGGGGCATTACTGAACATCCTACACAAATTTAAAAACAATAATGACATTCAGATACAATGCTCAAAATGCCTTGGATCAATTGGAGCATTGGATCCAACAAAATTTGAAGTTGAACAGAAAAGAGATCAAATGATTGTTGCATCAAATTTTGAAGATTTGAAAGAACAAATCAAATTTTTGATTAGATTGATTGACAAGTATCTGGTTCCAGCATTTTGGGCGTCTGAAGACCCAAACAAGCAGTTATTCCTTGCATTTTCGATGCAAGAATTGCTAAAAATTATAGGTTTGGATTCGTCAAAAGTTGATTTAAATAATCTAAATCCAACTTCTCATGAATATTTATTATGGTCACAATTTAGCGATACCTCGAAATCAACTTTGACACCATTGGTTTCCTCAAAATATACTGCAAGTGCAAGTCAGTATGCACCAATGAAATACCCAATTTATAATACAAACTTGGATCATTCTAAATGGTTGCGTCAATTTACTTTGGATATGCTCAAAAGAGCACAAGGAAAAGGTTCGCCAATTTTCACAATTATTTCATCATTGATTAAGGATCACGACTTATCGTTCTGTTCGTTCATTTTACCTTATGCTGCATTAGATATGGTTTTATCAGATTTAGATGATCATATTGTTGGGACCGAAATCATGACTATTTTATCAATGAACTTAAACTCTGTTAATAGCTTTGTTGCTGAAAATTTGAAACTATGTTACGACTCAATCTTTAGCTTGTTGGACTATTTTAGAAAATGGATTTTTGCAAGAAAGCAAATGCTGAAACGTAAAAACATCAAAAGAGCAGATCCAGCAATTGCAAGAGTCTCACAATTATTAAGTTCAATTCCGCAAGAATTAATGGCTGAAAGATCAATCCAAGCAAACTCTTATGAAAGATCAATTCTATATATGGAGCAATGCTACAGGAGTTCTGTCGAGAAATTTGACAATACTTTTTATGATACATTACAGAAAATGTACGCGAGAATTGATGATTTCGATGCATTGGATGGTGTTTTAAAGAAGTTCTCTGACAAGTCTTTGAATGAAAGGATTACTGAATTGGAATACAGCGATAACTGGAAACTGGCACAGGAATGCTTTGAGGCATTGGGTGAGGGTGATGTTGAACAGATTGATTCTGACTCAAGGTTGTTGGTTTCTTTGTACGATCACGAATTATATGACCAAACACTAGAGAAGTTGGACTCGTTATTGATTTTAGAAAAGAAACCTTTGAATAAGGACTGGCTGAATATTGGAATTGAAAGCTCAATGTTGTCGGGGCGACTTGACGAATTGAGGAAATGGCTGAACCTTTTAGAGAACTCTGAAAGCTTTCCAGACTCAAATGTGATGGTCAACTACCATATAGGTAAATCATTGGTTTACTGGGCTTCAAATGATGATTCTGGCTTTCATACTTCTTTGGACAACGCATACCTACTGTTATCCAGCAATCTAAGTGGCACAGTGGCGTCTTTGGCAAGAAACAGATCATCATTGATTTCGCTACATGGGTTGAATGATTTGAAAGAGATCCATGATTCGAGCACTGGCTTCTCGTTTCAGTCTGCAAGTGCCTTAATGGATATCAGAAACAAGTACACTGGTAGCGACTTTAAACCTAATTGGGTCATTGCGTCAATGAGAAAGGTTTCGAACCAGATTGCAAATAACGATTTCAATGTTAACGATATTGGTAAAACTTGGATTGAAAGCTCTAAATTGGCACGAAAGCACAACCGACTGGATTTAGCTACATTGTCAGTCATGAAATCTGTCAAGTTGAGAACCCAGGACTCAAACATCGAGTTTGCTAAGATCCTGTGGCAGCAAGGAGACTTTCAAAGAGGGTTGAAAATCCTACAAGAGCTAAAGCTGAATAAAGACGGTAAGTTTACGGAGAAGGAACTGGCAAAGATCCAGTTGAAGTACACGAAATGGCTAGATCAATCGAACAATAGCAGTTCGACAAAAATCATCGAAGAGTACACTGAGGCAATCAAACTAAATGCAACTTGGGAAAAGCCGTACTATGCTTTAGGTAAGTACTACAACAAGATTTTGGACATAAAGTCAGCCACACCAAATTTAATTGATAAGATAAACCCTAAGGATCTTTCTGGTGACTACGAGCGTCGTACAATCAGCTACTATCTCAAATCATTGCATTGTGGAATCAAATATTTGTATGAAGCGTTGCCGAAGGTTGTCACGGTCTGGTTGGACTTTGCAGAACATGTTGCACAGGTTCCAGAAGAGTTATCAGATACCCACAAAACTGCTTTATTACATGAAAGAAGAAAAAACCTGAACTTCATCCATGAAGAGATCACAAAGTCGGCAGAAAAACTACCAAAGTACCTGTGGTATACTGTGCTATCCCAGCTACTATCGAGATTGCTGCATCCAAACAGGTCGTCAAGTCAGTTGATCATTATGATTGCAAATATTGTATTACAGGAATATCCATCGCAGGTCATGTGGTTTGTTCTTGCGCAGTACAGGTCAACACAGACTGATAGGCAGAAGAAAGCCAAAAAGATCCTAGACTTATTTGCGACCGATAACTCGTCTAATGGAGAGTCCAATGCTCAGTTTCTGCAATCGTCCAAAAAGCTATTCAACCAATTGATCTTGGTCTCATCCAAGGCTCTACCTAAAGTCAAAGGCCCCCTGTCATTGAAAGATGACTTTGAGTTTGACACCGGTGCGCTGCCTGCGCCACTAGTTGTCCCCGTCAAAACCAACTTTGACATAACTCTGCCAACATCAACATCAACACTAAAGAACCATTCGGCTTTCCCAGCATCATCCAGAGTCACAATTTCCAAGTTTGACAACCGAGTAGACGTGCTATCGTCCATGCAGCAACCACGACACTTGTACCTCAGAGGATCAAACGGTATGACATATAGTATTTTATGCAAACCAAACGATGATTTAAGAAAAGATGCCAAATTGATGCAGTTCACCTCTATGGTTGATCATCTGTTGCATAAGGACTATGAGTCTGAAAAGAGGAAGCTGTTAATCAAAACCTATGCTGTTATTCCTTTGAATGAAAACCACGGTATCATCGAGTGGGTTGACCACAGTAGACCAATGCGTGATATCATCAAAACACATTATGCAAATATCAACTTGACCCTGGATGTGCCTCATATTCGCAAAATCTTGGACAAAGACTGCGAAGTCGAAGAGAAGGCACATTTGTTCCAGAAGCAGATCCTGGATAAGTATCCACCAGTGTTGTACCTATGGTTCAATGAGAACTTCCCAGACCCAATCTCCTGGTATGATGCAAGGAATAACTATACCAGGACCACGGCAGTTATGTCGATGGTCGGGTATATGCTAGGTCTGGGGGACAGACATGGGGAGAATCTGCTGTTCAATGAGCGTGATGGAGGGATACTGCATGTTGATTTCGATTGTCTGTTTGAGAAAGGACTGGAACTAACAGTTCCTGAACGGGTCCCATTCAGATTGACGCACAATATGGTTGACGCCTTTGGGATCACTGGTGTAGAAGGAACGTTTAGGAAATCCTGTGAAGTGACATTGAGTCTACTAAGATCACATGAAACCACATTGATGAATATCTTGGAAAGTTTCATTCACGATCCAATCATGGACTGGTCCCAAAAGCGTAAGACCAAGACTACGCCACAGAAGGCATTGTCCACAATCAGAAGAAAGATTAGAGGCATTTTGGACAAAGAAGGATTGCCTGTCAGTGTTCAAGGACAGACTGAATTCTTAATCCAGCAAGCTACCTCACTGGAAAATCTTTGTCAGATGTATATTGGTTGGATGGCATTTTGGTGATGACAAGATATTTTCTTATCGCTGCGGCAACGGTGGTGGAATGTTGTGTAGCCTAGTAGGAGATGATAATGATTTAGCGGATGTAGATGAGTTCAAGCGTCTTGGTGGAGGTGGTGGTGGAGGAAATTGCGTTGAAGTCGAGGTTGACTCAACTTGCGATTCAGTTGGAGAAGTTGAAGTTGGAGTTGAGTCTACCACTTGAGGTTCGATTGGCAAGGCTGAAATTGAAGTAGTGGTAGTAGTACCAGTCGTGGTGGTTGTGGTCGTTGTAGTGGTGGAAGAATTTGGTGCTTCATGACCTTCTGTGGTAGTGGTAGTTGAGGTTGTTAAAGTTTGTGGTTGAGCACCAACAGCAGGGTCTACTTCTGACTCAGTTAAGGACTCCTTGACTTGTTCAGTCTCTTCTTTTTCAGCTTCTTCTGCTGGGGCTTCTTGGACTTCTTGGGTTATTTCTGTTGCAGCTTTCTTCACAATTTCAGCTGGATCTTTAGCATCTGGTTCATTTGATTCCGTCAGAGTGCTAGTTGAAGCAGCGGCAGGATTCAATGATTCATTCTCAGTAACAGGCTTTCTTTTCGGAAAGCTAACATGACGTTTTGGAGAAGTTGGACTTATTATCGCTTCTTCAAATTTGTTGTCTGACTGTAGATACGGTGATTTCATGTCTGGAATTCTAGATGGAACATGAACATGCTGTGCTGCGTCATTCATATCAGGGGTTTGACCTTGCAAACCATATAGATATTCAGCAGGAAAAGTGTGAGCTTGTGGGGCCGTTTTTTTATTTAAACTTGGTGAACTTGCTGTACTATTTTCCGATTCCAATGATGCAGAAGTTGAAATCGATAACGAGCGTGAGTTTATAGAGTTTGAGTTCGGATTCAAATTTGAATTTGAGTTGGTTCTTGGTTTTCTATTTTGAATCATTTCAGGTGGTGCATAGGCCTTTTCATTTGATTTTATTTTGGTTGATTTCTCTGAATACCATTTACCAAATTTCTTGATTGAGTTAGAAATAGTCTTCTTTGATGCAGCAGCCTCTTCAGATATAGATTGAAATGTTGATGATTTTGAAAATTTTGAATTTGGATTCGAATTTGATGACCCTTCATTAAAAGAATCATCGTTCCCATTCAAATCGTTTAATTCAAGTGACTCCATTCCAGAAGATTCAGCATTGGAATGTACAGATATATCTGAGTTTGAGGCTTTTGAATTCAAATTTCTGGATTTTATAGAACTTTGGTTTATCTTAGTACCAGTTGAAACACTTGAAATTTGATCATCATTAATATCCAGTTCATCCTCCATGCCCTGCAGCTCTGAGTCCACTGGGGCTTTGGAGTCTTCCCAAATACCACCTCTAAAGAATTCATCTGAAGTGTCAAAGAATGATATATCATCCCAAGCAGGGAAAACTAAGGAGCTGTTAATTGCATCCCTGAATTTGTTTTCAATTGGCTTTGTAATAAGACCATAGGTAATTTGTCTTTGTGAGACCACTGGCTCAATAGTTAAATCAACATCAGGCTGAGATTCAAAAGTATACCAAATTCTACTTGATGGTGGAGGTTTAACCATGACAATTAGTGGCCCTTCAATTTTATTCAAAGTCACAGCCAATAGCAAGCTGACTTCCCTTGTTTTAAAATGAGTACCCAAATTAATATTTGCCTTTGTTGCAACTTGTAGTGATAACTTACCGGTATATGAAAATTTCATTGAGATTTTCAAAGTACCGTCAGGATTCAATTCATTCAATTTTGGAAAACTTATAAAAGGAGCAGAGTTACCAACATGAATATTTTGGATTTTGAACTCTTCCAAAAACCCAGGTTTATTAATTTTTGCCAGTTTTTTCAATAGTTTTGTACGTACAATACTTTCAAAAAATTTTGTCTGCTGTAAACTTAAAAACAATCTACCAATCAATGCATTGAGCCAACGAGTGTGTAGTTGACCTTCTGAAGAGTGCAAAGTTTGAATAAGCTCCATCATATCTGAAGTTTTGAAATGTAGTGGATTTGCATATAACGAAGATTCTACCAAATCAAGTTCGTTATTTTTAGCAGTAAAATTCTCGATTTTTGTTGCTTTGATCAATTCAAAGTACCAATCTTCTTTCTGAAAGTTGGTTTCAGGATATATGAAGAAAGCATTTTGGTTTATCTGTTGGACAATATCATCATTGTTGCTATTCAAATATAATTTTAGAATATCACTTGTTTGGTCGTTTTTCTTGATCAGACAGATTGCTGATTGCTTGGTAAACAGGGACGCATCTTTCAGGTTTCTTGGCCACATAGTAACAATATGGTTTGAAAGAACAATCACATGCTGGACGTCTTTTTGTGATTCATCTTTATATAAGAATAAGTTTCCATGTCTCAATACACCAAAAAATCTATTCTTTCTAGGTTTCTTGGAATTTGAGTTTGAGGATGAAGAAGAGGGCTTTTCAGTAGTGGTTGATTGTTGCTCGACTGTGGTGGTTTGTTCCGTCTGTTCCTTTTGCTCTTTCTTGACAAATTTCATGAGTGAGTTATAAGTGTTTGATTTTGTCGTTGTTTCAACGGTACTTGCTTCTAAGCTGGCCAGAAGCGTGAACTCTTTGGTGACGTACATCCACCCAGTCATGTAAGCTTTGACTCCTGAAGTTTCACGCTCGTTCAGTTCAGTTAGTTTCAAGTCCTTTTCAATGCCGGACGATGACAAGTCATCCTGCTCAACTTTATTCTCCTCATAGCGCGGTAAAGTCTTTGCTGAAATGTAGATAAATGCTATCACTAGCAATGGTATGAATGTGAGTCCACCAACAAGATAGGTGATTATTATCACTTTAAAGGACATTTACCTTACTGTTTGTGATCTGAATATTAGTGAAAGGTGTCAAATTTGAGCACTGAAGTGACAATTTTCAGGCAGTTTATGCTGAATTTTGCTTCTAAAAACTTGTCCTGTGGTAATTGTTCCTCCCTTTACTGTATACACAACGTCAATTCCTTGCCGCTGTAAACAATTCCTTTGCAATTCAACAAATCAGTTCAATTATCTAAAAATAATAAGTGTTTGAAATTCACAAAAAATCAAGAATTTTTTTTAAAAGAAATCGTAAAACTTCAGAAACGGGAAACTACCTAAATAGGCAACTTCTGCATGGTGACGACGAGATTTCAGATTCAGAACTTGTGGATCATTTGAGCTAATTGATGAGTTATCGGGGTGGTGGTAAGGTTATGGTTTAATGAGGGAATAAATTGTAACCTGATAAAAGGCTTCAACAACCTGTAAAACCCAACAAAACGCTAAAAACATGAAACAAATTTACAAGAAAAAATTAACAATGCAAGCGGTTTAGCCATTGTTCAAAGAAAATAAACAACCGGGAAATTTCACTCTACAGTAACACTTCATATTTTAAATGATACAATTATAATTATACATTTAAAGGCCCAATACCGTAATTAAAAATAATACCCAGGAAATAAATAAATTTCTCTCTCTCTAGATAGCTATAAAACCTATAACCATTGATTCAGTTTTTGATTATTATTTTAACTTATAATAATAATAAAGCTGCTGCAGCTGCACCAACTAAACCAGCGTGTTGCAAGTTAGCAGCACCAGCTTCGTATGAAGAGATGGTGACAGCAGTTGAGGTGGTGGCTTGGATTTGGCCGTCAGTGATTTGGGAAACAACAGCAACAGTTGAAGCTTTTTCAGATTCGGTTGAAGTGGTAGCTTGGATTTGACCGTCAGTGATTTGGGAAACAACAGCAACAGTTGAAGCTTTTTCAGATTCGGTTGAAGTGGTAGCTTGGATTTGACCGTCAGTGATTTGGGAAACAACAGCAACAGTTGAAGTTTCAGCTTCAGTGGATGTGGTTGCTTGAATTTGACCGTCAGTGATTTGAGAGACAACTTCAGCACCTAAAGCGACAGTAGCAGTTAATAATAAAGCGGAGAATTGCATTTTGATATAGTGATTGAATAAGTAAACTGTTATAGTTGTGTGATTGAAGAGAAAAAAACAATACAATTCAATGCAAGGGAATTTATTCACTTTAAATAGTTTTTTTTTGTTTATTTTCCCAACTCATTTTTTTTTCCACTCATTTCTGCAGCCGAACAAAAACGGATGTTAAAAGTCAGTTTATTAATAGTAAACTGGTTGTTTCAGTGGGCTTTAACTACGCGTATTTTGCTGACTGAAACTCGCTTTTTTCACTATTGCAGTCCGGCAGCCTCCCTCTCTACAATGGTGTCACTGTAGGGTTTCCAACCCAGCTGGAAGCTGACATTTCTACAAAATTTCTGGCCGATACATTGCTATTTTTAAACTTTAAATTTCCACAATTTTCGTCAACTATTCCAACTATTGGCTGGAATCGAAAAGGGAATAAAGGTGATCTAATTTGCAATTGTTTGAAACATAACCCAGGGTACGTTTCGGTAAAGAACTTACAAAGGGAAAAATCCCTGATTTTATAAGCATTGCTGCTTATATTTGTGCCTGCACTGAAATAAACAAATTAATAACCAGCCATCATTTAAGTTATTGTAGCCACCACTAGTCAGTGCTAATTATACAGTTTTGCAACATGAGATTTACTGGGGTAGTATGATAATTAATTCATCGTAAAAATAAATAAATAAATAAACAGCCAGCATCGGTTACCATGTTGGAGTGAGTTATTATTGGTAAACTAGTATGAATGATATGATGGCTAGATGTTATGATGTCAAAACTAATCCCTTCCAACTAGTAATCCAATTACCGAGTCAAAGCACTTATCTAATCTGGTTCTAGGTTTCTTTTTCTCCAGCATTTCGTAATATTCGCTTTCATGTTGCTCAATTTCCTTCAACCCTGTGTACAGATCAACCTGGCTCGGTTTTCTCCATTTTGACCGTGTGAAAACCTTCCAGAATATGTATAATCCAATATCAACAAAAACTGCCAAATAGCTGAATAAGAAATTTTTGATACTCCAGTTACCTTTTGTAAACACTGTGTATCCACCAATGAAAATCATTGAAAATGAACATATAAACCCAAAAATTGCAGTATACGGTTGAAACCAACTTTTGAATGTAAAATCATCTCTATTCAACTCCTGTGCCACAACAGCTTTGTGAAAATAAATGAAAGTGAAACTCATTATTGAAAAATTAATCAATTGACATGAAGTGATAAGATTAATCAACCAGTTTAAAACAACTGCAGAGTTCTCACTCATTTGTAAAAATGATAAAAACGCCCAACATAATGAAACTAGAACTGCGACAATTGGCACACCGCTTTTATTGCAGTAGGTGAAAATCTTTGGTGCTTTACCATTTAATGCTAATCCATAAAGTGATCTGGATGAACAATATGTGTAAGCATTTCCTGCACTAAATGCTGAAATGACTAATGCACCATTCACGATGTGTGGTAATACTTTGATTCCTAAATGATCCATTGCAACAACATAAGGACTTGCTGCTGCCCCAGGTCTACTCTCGTTGATTGCAGCTGATAAGTCAGGATCATTATATGGCACCAAAATTCCAACACATAAACATCCTCCAAGAAAGATAAACGTTAATCTATAAAAGATCTGTTTGAATGCCTTTGGCAATGTTTTGGACTTTGGTAGGATTGTTTCACCTGCAACCATTGATAAGTAATCTGGTCCTGCTATTGTATATGAAGCTTGAATAACACAAGCTAATAATGCTTGAAAATATCCCAGTGATCCAGTATTCAAATAAGTATTAAATGCACCGGGATGATGCCAATATCTGAAACCAAATTTATCATGTTTTGGGTTTCCACCAACCATGGTAATTAATGTGAAAAACATTAAACCAATTGCTAATAAAACTTTACCAATTGCTAACCAAAATTCAGTTTCCCCATATATTTTAACAGCAAAAATGGCAATTAAGAAATACAAGAAAGTCTGAATTGTAATTGTTATAGCAGGCGAGTAATCGTCTCTCCAATAATGGATGATTGTATTAACACCAACAATTTCAAAAGGAATCTGAACACATTCTAAAAACCAAAAATTCCAGCCAGCCATAAACTCCAGTGCATCATCACAACAACGTCCTGCTAACCTAATGAAAGGTGAGTTTATAGGTAGATAGCAAACCATTTCTGCAGTTGATACGGTGATTGCCAGTATTGGTAAACACCATAAAGCAAATCCAATTAATAAAAAAGCTGGTCCTTTTGTCAATCCTTTCCCAATTGCAACAAAAAGTGCTGTCCCAATCACTCCTGAAATACCAATCAGTTGAACATGTCTGTTTTGAAGTCTTCTTTGGGTTTGAACATGGACTGTTGATTGATCACTTATTGAATTGTAATCTGTATTGATTAATTCATTCTTGTCAAACTCATCATTCGAGTTTATGTATAAGTTTTCTTCCGGTTCTTCTCTTGGTGACCTCGTAGGAGGTAACGGTATGAAGATATCTTTTATTGTTTGAAGCATAACAGTAATATTCGTGGTTGTCGAACCATTGCAAAAAAGATCTGAGAATTTATTATTTTAACCATTTTAACTTTTCTTATGATACATTTGGTCATTCTCAAAAATGTCAAAAAGCTGGTTTTCTTGTTTTTTTGACTACAAAGAAAAATATTCTTTTGGAAAGCTATACTTTGCAACCAGTTCAATGTATTTTCAGTGTTTCAACTCAGCTGATGCATTCCTGTACTAACCTATCTTTAAACAACCTATGAACTGTAAAATGAAAATACATCATTTAGTCCGGATAGTGTCCCAAAACGGAAATGGTGACACTAACATCCTTTCCTGCCAAAATTCCGTTTCTGGCCAGTTTTTGCGGGGGGATGAGCTGCGCCAAAAATTCCCCATTAAGGAAATTTATTGAAAGGAAAAAAAAAAATTATTTTAATAAAAAATCTCAATTAAAATTATAATCCTATAAACCGTATAAACCTGCTAACGCTATATTTTGCTGAAAACCCTGTAGTAAATAAATATATAAAAACCCCAATAATAATAATAGTAATAAAAAAGATTGTGCGTTTCCCAAAAAATTATAAAAAGAAATCATCAGTTGAGTTAATACCAGTACCAACCATTTCGCTTGCTTGTCCTGACTGGATTGCTCTTCTATTTAAACCCAGAGTTCTTTTTCTTTTAACAACCTTGTTTTGATGAATAGATGGGTCAAAACGAGTTGGAAATGTGGAAATATCAGGAAATGCTAAATTATGTTTCTCATCAGTTCTGTATGGCAATAACTTTTTGATTTTTTTGATATTGTTCAAATTGCTATTGTCAGAATCAGATTCTGAAGATGAAGAGCTGGAATTAAGTGAGTCTTCCTCGTCATCTGTGTAGTTCAAGTACTCATCAAATGTTAAAGTAGTTGGATTTGTTGTATTGTTTGTAGTTGCTGAAACTTTTGATGATAAAATGTTTTCAGATTCTGGCAGAACTTCAATTGTTGTTTTAAAATTAATGTTTGACTTATTCTCGTTGATGATTTTTTTGAATGATTCTTCAATGGAAACTAAGTCAATCTCTTCTGTTGGTATCTTTGCTTTGATTGATTCATTGTGTTTGTTGCTGCTTGAGTACTTCAATCTTTTTGAAGAATTGTTTTTCAAGTCAGTAACATCATCAGCATCTGATAATGCACTGTAATACTCATCATCGGAGCTATTGAACAACTCATCGTCGTTCGCATCATTATCATCGTCATCTTGTTCGTCATCATCATCATCATGTTCATCAATTTCCCAGTAGTTTCTTTTCTTTATGTTGAAATTTATATTGTTGTATGGATTCTCATCTTCATCAATTGTATTAAAAGATCTGAGAATTGGTTTTTCATCTTGTTTAAATAAATTAATTTTAATGTTTTGTAAAGAGTTTTTATTACAAGACTTACGAGTTGAAACCATTTTTATTAATTTACAAGAAGTTAATTAATTAATCTCCCTAAAACACTCAAGATTAAAGGATCAAAAGCAACTTTTATACTACTTTAAACACAAAATTTTTTTATTTACAAAAGAAATTTTTTTCCTGCAGTGCGTCAACTTGCATACAAAAACGTTTATTAGTAGAAATTTTTTCAACAGTCAGGCAGATTATTGCATCTGAACCACCGATTCTTGGTTATTAAGCACTGAAACGAACGCCGCGATTGGTTAATTCCCTGTTGAAAAGTAAGTGGCATCTAAAAAAGTGATGAACGAACCAACTAATAAATGAATTTTGGTGGCAAAAAAAATATTTTTTTTCCTTTTTTTATATTTTTTTGCATTTGCATACTAAAAATGAATCCCAACAGGAGTAAATCATCTTGGATATCTACATAAAACATGGTAATTTATTAACGTAACGTAAATTTCTTTTCATGAAATTAATTAGTTGCTGATCGTTTTGAGAAATTGAGCATTGAGCGATTGCCCGAGCTGCCCCTGCCTCTAGTATATTATCTGATCAATTTACATCAATTACACACACAGCAGAGATAACGTGTGATTGAAACACATCACTAACTTTAATTAATTAAATTCAATTAAGTTTATATCCGTGAATGCTGTCGTTTAAAATATTTCGAGTGCACTTTTCAGTAGATATTTAAAGTGAGTTGTTGACTAGCTACACGGTTCATCAGCTGCTGGTAGAGCACAGCCCATCGAATTGTCTACGTCAGTTGCGAATTGCAGGGTTATTCGACATCTCACAAAACTTGAAGCTAACAACTAAACCAAAAGGCACTTTTCAGTATGAAAATGGAAAAGCACAGAAAAGCTGATTTTTTTTCCAAATGGCATCTAAAATATGGCAGCAACTGGAATTTCCTATGTAGTTTGACAGATTTAGCTGTTTTTCATGCAGCTGCAATAAAAAAATTTCAAAATGCTGTAAAAATTGGAAATTTCTCAAAATTTTTCAATTTTTTTGTGCCCTTAAAAGCAACGTAAGAAACTACATAAGCACAGCTGCTGCATAAGAAGTTACCTAATTGCCACTTTTCAAGCTTTTTGTCCATAAAAAAAATTTTCATTTCATTAAATTTGTTTCCTCTTGTTTTACCAAGGTGGAAAATGAGCATTGATAAAAGTATGTTTTGGGTGCTTGGACGTTTTAGAGAGTTTCGATGATTATTTGCATTTTACCAATTGTTCCAACTGAATATCAATATGTCGACAATTGCATCTCGTTAAGTTTCAGCCTTGTATGAGAAATTCAGCTCTTTAAAACAGTTTTTTTTTTTATTCTCTGCTTCACCATATGAAGAGGGACAGCGCAAAAAGGACAGTACTAACAGTGCAACTCAAGATGGATTTTGTATCAGTAAGTTGAGACAAGCAAACAACTAAAGCAGACCTGTCTTTTAATTGATGATTCATGTCGACCGGGCGGACATATTGTTGAGAGCGCCACTGGCTTCCCGCTAGTAGTCGCGTCCTTGTGTACATTTTTAGGGCGTTGGTGCCCTCAACTTGATGAAAGGTCGTTTTCTGATTTTTAACCAATGGACAATGTGTGTTTTGTTAATTTACACGCCACGCGTCATAATTGATATGCTAACAAACAGATATTAATTGGTGAGTTCTTTTGTACCGCGACGCGAACTCCTTGCAAAGTACAATGATGATTTTTATATTCACACTGTATGAACCTGTGATTACAAACTACAAAAAACTGATTTAATGACTCTGAGAATCCAACTTTGCAAGGGTTCAGCATAAAGCCTAGGAAACAGGAAAAAGCGAAGCTAAACACTGGAAAAACTAAGAAAAAAAGCCTGCTAACCAGCGCATAATCTTTGTTTTTCAATGGTGGTTTTGCTTGGTTTCTTTGGCTGTTGCCTTAACGTTTTTTTTAGTTCAAAAACTAACTCGCTTAATTGCTTTTAGAAACTTAATTCTATAAATAAATTCACATTCATCCTTGACACACAATTGTAGATTGCATTTCGCGTTGCACCTTGCAGTATCTTAATTCGGTGGGTGCTGCTAACATCCGATTTTTAAGTTAATCATCTCAGTTGGAAGTTGAAATTTTTTTTTAACTGATATATAAATAAGTTACATAGAATTTATACTACGCGTGTTTTATTTATCCCATTTGTATAGGAATGAACTTTGGGAAATACAGAAGGCTGCTGGTGTTTGCAGTCATCATTGTACTGTTTGTGACGCTGGTCAGCAACTACAACTATGGAAGCTATTCTATTAACGACTTGTACAATCCTTTTAAGCCAGCTGTATCCAAAAAGGAACAGCTTCAGAGTTTTTACGCGCCACTCTTCAAATCAATAACTGAGCAGGGCGTGCACCTGAAGAAAATAGACTTGAAGTCTGCTGCAGATGACAAGGGACCGGACTACTTGTGGAACTTCAAAGAACTGAGCTCTCGTTTAGATATTGATGAGGAAACTATCCTGAAATACAGAGACATCCATGAGCGTGTCTACAACTCTTTTCCAAACAAGTTTCCAAAGGGTTTGTATTCCGGGACTGGTGTTGTGCTGATGGGAGGTGACCAGTTCACCTGGTTGTCATTGCTGTCAATCCATTCACTCAGAAAGTACGGTTCCGATCTACCTGTTGAATTAATTATGCCAACGGAAAAAGACTACGAACAGCAGCTGTGTGAGGTTGACTTGCCAAAACTGAATGCCAAATGTGTTAAAATGTATGACATTTTTGATGCTGCAACCATCAATAACTTGAAGATTAAAGGCTACCAGTATAAATCACTAGCACTTATTGCATCAAGTTTTGATAACTTATTATTGTTGGATTCCGACAACACACTGGTTTCTAATCCTGACGAGTTCTTCAAAGTCAATCCATACAAGGATACAGGGCTGGTAATGTGGCCAGATTACTGGTTAAGAACAACCTCAACTGCTTTTTACGATATTGCAAACATAACTGTTTTACCAAGAAGAGTTAGAGACCGCAGATGGCCCCTACCAAAACCAGTTGATCTCTTGCCAGACGAAATTAACAACGTCCCATTACATGACCTTGAAGGTGCGCTGCCAGAAATGTCTACCGAAAGTGGCCAACTGTTAATTCGTAAAAATGATCATGTTAAAACTCTACTTTTATCATTGTTTTATAACATATATGGACCTGAAATCTTTTACAGAATGATTGGACAGGGACAAACCGGAGAAGGTGATAAAGATACTTTTATTGCAGCAGCCGTTAAATCAAAAGAATCCTTCTACCAAGTTAAATCAAATATTAGATCGTTTGGTTGGTTTGAAGAAGGTAGATTCAACGGTGTCTGTATGGGACAGAAAAACCCAGTTGAAGATTACAAATATTTCCAAGGATTTGTGGATCATAAACTTGATTTTAAAGACTTCGATCTCAACCATGGTAAAGTTTTCACGATTCATGCTAATTTCCCAAAATTCAATCCATATAAGCTGTTCAAAGACAAAAAATTAACAAACTCCAAGGGCGAGCAGATTAGACTATATGGAGATATTTATAAATTTCTCCCGCTTCATGATGATTTTGAGCTGAATCAATACAGTAAAATGAATGAACTTTTATGTGTTGACAAAATCCAATTGGAATATTTTAAAGACAAAGACATGGATGTTCTATGTGAATATGTCCAAAAGCATGTTAACTTCTTGTTGAAGAATCCACCATCAGAATGATTAATAACTTAATAATATCCCACAGTTTTAATGTTAAAATTGATTTATAAACGATTTAATCTCATTATTTATAATGGCAATTCCATTTTGCAGCTCGTTGTTATTGACTCGCTTGACAATAATGACTTTCTTGAACTCATTGTAGATAAAGTAAATAAACCAGTTATTTGATAATCTAATCAGTTTTTCCCTTTCATTCTCATCTTCCTTTCCATTGAAATTGATTGTTTTGAGCAGTTCTCTGTTCACCAATAAAGATTGCTTTCTTGATGTCAAGTTCAGCTCATTGTTTTCAAGTGCTGGAATAAATGGAAAGTTTGAGAAAATCTCTTCATTCTTGATGATTGTATAGTAGAAAGATTTGGCTGTTTTGGGTTTGGTGTTATTATTGATTGATTCCTTATTCAAGTCGTAGTTGATTTTATTGATTATCCATTCTTGTGACTCGTTTATTTCAACATCTGGCTTGACTATCAGAACACAGCAAAACTCTTCATGCTTACTTAGAATCAGCTTGAATTCCTCATTATTAAAGTATATCTTCTGTTTGACTAGGAACAAGTCATTAGGATGATGATAATTTTCCTCTGTATTGGCAGAGGTGGCTGTTGACTCTTCGGTGTGAACACCACCGCCCATCCATGTTGGCAAGGTACTCTTAAGCAGCCCAACACTCGTGTTCAACGTGGTGGAGACCCCTGTTCTGCTCGATACATCAGAGATCGTATTGAACACTAGCTTGAATGGATCATAAATGATTTCATTTTTGGGTCCAGTGTTCTCTTCCTTGACTATAATTCCATCATCCCAGTGCTTGAACTCGTGTTCTCCATGTAGCTGGATCCAGTTAATGAGTATTCTTTCGTTTTCCAGGTTCAGTAACGTATCTTTATACATTATCCCATTGTTCTCAAAATTCAGCAAGTCATTGTTGAAGATATAAAAGTGCTCGTAGTACAGATTGGGTTTTAGTTCCTTCAGGATGTTGATATCGAATTTCATGTCACTTATTCTAATTGAATCAAACAGTTTCATGAACCCGTTGTTGTTCAGTTGGAGTTCGAAATTCTTGATGTACTTGATCCAAAAGTGCTCGTCAATCCCATTATTCAGCAAAAGGCAGTACTCGTGTCCTTGCTCCAAGCACAGCTTCAAAAACCTCAATGAAATGGACTCGTCATCGACTAGTTTAATCTCATCATTGTCGTCATTTGATAATTTGGTTAATTTGATACTCAGCACCAACACCTTGCTGCCAATCTGTTTAACCACTATCTTGGAGTCGTCCAGCTCTATGAAATCGAGCTCGTCTTTGTCAAAGCTCTTGTTGAAAAGCCGTATGCCCTCTATCAGGCCAATCTTTCGTAGCTGTTCATCTTTGGTCTCTTCAGTGGGCGAGTAGTAGACTACTATGTGGTCATTGCCCTCCATCTTCTCAATGTCGTACACCGCAAACCACATCACGCTAGACGACTCGACCTTGCTGAACAGGTTCATCTTGCAGAGGTTCTGTTGTTCCGTCACTCTTTATCTGACTGCACCTGGTTAATTTATTAGTGAAAAGTAACCCGGCCGGTG
Organism: Starmera stellimalicola; assembly: GCA_030580055.1. Lineage (NCBI taxonomy): Eukaryota > Fungi > Ascomycota > Saccharomycetes > Phaffomycetales > Phaffomycetaceae > Starmera > Starmera stellimalicola. The sequence continues at coordinate 114,371 of JAKTSD010000004.1, read as the reverse complement.
TTTTTTTTTTTTTTTTTTTTTTTTAATTTTGTGGCCGAAATGCTCTTTGGGAATTCGACGTGTTGGCTAAAAGCTGTTGAAACCGATTAATTTAGGCTCTGATCCGCCGGCAGTGCGCGAAGGTAGAAGAAGATGGTGTTAGCAGACTTGGGTAAAAAGATCAATGCAGCGGTTTCTGGCGCGATCAGCGGGCAGGAGGTCACCGAAAGCTCGATTGATATCATGTTGAAAGAAATCTGCAATGCGTTGATTGAATCTGACGTTAATATAAGACTGGTGACCAATCTGAGAAAGGACATCAAGAGCAAGCTGACCAAGGAGACTATCTCAGCAAACAAGAAGAGACTGATTGAGAAGGTTGTTTTTGATGAGCTATGTGCGCTTGTTGATACAAAAACCGAACCATACAAGCCAAAGAAGAAGAAGAGCAACGTCATAATGTTTGTCGGGTTGCAGGGTGCCGGTAAGACCACCTCGTGTACCAAGCTTGCGGTCTACTATCAGAGACGTGGGTTTAAAGTTGGGTTAGTTTGTGCGGATACGTTCAGAGCTGGTGCTTTTGATCAGCTGAAACAGAACGCCACAAAGGCCAGAATCCCATACTACGGTTCGTACACCGAAACAAACCCAGTCAAAGTTGCAGCTGAAGGTGTTGACAAGTTCAAAAAAGAGAAATTCGAAATTATAATAGTTGATACCTCAGGTAGACACAGACAGGAGGACGATTTGTTTCAGGAAATGATTGAAATTGGAGACGCAGTGAAACCAGACCAGACCATTATGGTTCTGGACGGATCCATTGGTCAGGCTGCAGAGTCCCAGTCAAAAGCGTTCAAAGAAAGCTCGAACTTTGGTTCTATAATATTAACCAAACTAGATGGGCATGCCAAGGGTGGTGGTGCCATCTCAGCTGTGGCAGCCACAAACACGCCAATTGTTTTCATTGGTACTGGTGAACATGTACAGGATTTTGAAACGTTCTCACCAAGAAGTTTCATTTCTAAATTATTAGGTATTGGTGATTTACAAGGATTTATGGAGCATGTCAAATCATTAGACCTGGACTCCAAGGACACGATGAAGAACTTCCAGGAGGGAAAATTCACGTTAAACGATTTCCAAACCCAAATGCAAAATATATTAAAGATGGGACCACTGTCACAGATTGCAAGTATGATTCCAGGAATGGGACAAATGCTGGGACAAGTTGGAGAAGACGAGACTTCGGGAAGACTCAAGAGAATGGTGTATATAATGGACTCAATGACGAAGAAAGAGCTGGATAGCGATGGACAAATGTTCATTGACGAGCCTTCAAGGATTATTAGAGTTGCCAGAGGATCAGGGACTTCAGCCACGGAGGTGGAGATGATTCTGTTCCAGCAAAGAATGATGGCCACGATGGCGCAGCAAAGCAAGTCGATGATGGCTGGCGGAGGTGCAGGCGGTATGCCTGGCATGCCTAACGGGTTTAGACCATCGCAGCAGCAAATACAGCAGGGAATGCAACAGCTGCAGCAGAACCCTGGCATGATGAACAAGATGATGGAGATGTTTGGCGGAGCTGGCGGAGCTGGGGCTGGTGGTATGCCAGACATGTCGCAGATGATGAAGATGATGGGTGGTGGTGCAGGTGGCATGCCAGATATGTCCCAAATGATGAAGAACCCACAAATGCAGCAGATGATGAAGCAGTTTGGTATGTAGCTGTGGCCAGCACCAAACGTTCAATAAACAGTAATCTTTGCATCATTTCTAGGAGGTTTTGCAGTAGTAGTGGTGGTAGTAGTGGTGGTGGTGGTAGCAGTAGTGTGCAGGTTATTGCCCTTTTGGGACACTTTTCGCTAACATGTAAAATTGCGAAAAAAAAATGATTTTGTGCGCCAAAATTTCTTAACAATAAAATTTCAGTTGATTTGGAAGTTAAAATTTAACACTTTTCAACTTTATTGGGATTCAGTTGGTTTGGTTTACCTGAAAATACGGCATGGAGAGCAAGGAAAACGAAGAATCGCCTTCGAAGAGAGCCGGCAATGGGGTCCTAAGCGGGCTAGGTGGGACAGAGCAGGCGACGCCTAGAAGATCAGGAAGAGTTATCGAGTCGCTACACAGCGAGATCGATGCGCTCAAGACGGACCTGATCAAGTCCAAGCAGACGAACGACGAGTACAAGAAAAGCAACGAGCTGCTGAAAACCAGGCGGGACAAGCTGCTGGAGCAGCTGTCGAACTCCAGGCACGAGGTGGATACGATAAACTCGCTGCTACAACGAAAGCAAAGAAGAATAAATGACCTTGAATCGCAGCTGAACGACACCACCGCGTCCAACGACGACTTGAAGTTCAAGTACAAGAACCTGCAAACACAGGTGGCCAAGATGATGGGCGCAGAGGTGGAGCTGGAAAGAGTTAATGCGAGCTATAAAGCGCTAGTCAAATCGCAGGCAGATTTCAAAAAGCATTATTTGCAGGAGATAAGCTCTCTGAAGAGTCAATTGAGCGAGTTCATCGACGAGAAGAACCAAATGTTCGAGAAGAACATCACTCTGATCAAGAAGGCGGACAACACCATCTTCAGGTCCCTCAAGTCCATCAACCTGAGAAACGAGGAAATAGAAACGGACTCGAATAAAAGAATCCAATTAATTCAGAAACAAGTTGACCAAATCGTCGACAGCAAGTCTGAGCAGAACACAAAGATTGTTGAGCTGATTGAGCACATCCTGGCACAGTGTCACATAAATACTGAGGAGTTCTTTATGAAAAATTTTCAGTCGAATTTAAGCGAGTTTGTAAATCCACAACCAAGGCAACAAATCAGAATAGCTAAAAGAGGCGAGAAAAAAGCAGCTCAGGAGACTGGCGAAGCAGCTGAAGCAGGCAACGCAGCAGCCGAACAAGACAATCCTGCGAGTCGAGTTCCGTCTGAAGACCGCGTCAACCAGCTCACAAAAGAGTTGAACGGCTCAATTCCTACAAAACACAGAACAGCCAAAGTGTCTAGAAAACCTTCACTCAGAGAGCCGTCTAATGAGTCCAAGTCCCATTCTAGATCCTCCTCATACTCGCATAAACCACAGGACCAGCACTACAAGCTGGAACGGTCAAGATCGATCGATATAAAACCCAAACCACAATCCCGGGTTTCGTCTGCCTCGTACCCCAAACCACACTCCAAAGCATCTTCACGAGTCCCATCCAATGAGGTGGCACCGCTGGAGGCAACACCCGAGCCCACACCTGTGCAGACAGCCGCTGAAAAGCAAGATAATGACGAAACTGTAAAAGCACAGGAAGAATCTGAGACGCCGCAACAGTCGCAGAACCCTGAAGCTAAGAAGAAACGCAACAAAAAGAAGAAGAAGCGTGCGAACAACAACAACAGAAACAAGTCTGTGTCTCCGCCTCCAACTGGGGAACCAGATGATAAATAATAAATAGATAGACTATATATACATTTATAAATAAAACAACAGTGCATGCTATAAGTCATTATACACCATTATAGTGCCGTCATTAAACCCAATGGCCAGTAAGTTTGACCCGCATAGCTGTACGTCTCTCCGTCTGGCAATGCCTTTGATCTCCACAGCTTGCTTAGCATAGACAGCTAGACAATTTGGTTTCAGAGCCTCTGGTTTAGGCTCCTCCATATTGCCAACTGTATTCAAATTCGCTGAGACGATTGGTTTGGCCTTTTTGAAATTGATCAGCTCCTCAAACTGCTGGTTGAACACTTTGATGAATCCGTTCCACGATGATAGCACAATGTTGGAGTTCAAAAACTCAATGTCAGATAGTTTACCAAATTTGTCAGATAGCTTGATAACTGAGGAGCCTGTGCTTGTGTGGATACCGATTTTAGGTTTGATGGAAGATGAAATCACTGTATTGGTGTGTGAGTCGTACCTGAGTGCCAGCACAGGGTCAGGAAAATGGACATTCGAAACGTTCAGGACTTCAATGCTCTGCGCACCTAAATCAAGTGAGACTGAGATCACGTGACCAGACTCATAGCCGATGTAGACCCGGTTGCTATCGACCCACAGCAGCCTCATTATGATCCCAAACTTGTTGTCCTCGTTCTGGATCTTGAACTCGTTGAACTTGTACACACCGTCGTCTTTGACCATTTTAAATAGATCGATACAGTTGAACACCCTCGTGAACTGCTTAGACTCGTCCTGCAAAAACCCAATGTCATACACATCAAAGCTGTTGGAGTCCATAGTGTTGGACGTTATCAGGTAGTACTCGAACGTGTCGATATTGTTGAAGTTCAATGAGTTTACAGGAATCTCGTACACCAGTTCTTCCTTCCCGTGCTGGAACAATTCAAACACCTTGATGTAGTGGTCACGCCCATGCGTCAGCACCAAGCCATTGGGCAGCTGCCGTATACTGATAACCTGCGAAGTGTGTGGATGAAAGCTCAGCAAAGGTCTTCGTACTGTCAGGTCCCAAACTATTATAAATCCATCTTCATCTCCACTGATAAGGTACGGTTTCTCCCTGAACTCCGAGCCCACATTATACACGACTCTCTCTGTTGTTACTGAGGACTTGTGGCCCCTCAGCGTGTACGCTGGGTATTTGAACATCTCTAAGCTCTGCTTAATGTGGGACTCGAAGCTCGAAATTCGGATTTTTTCTTCAAAAAACTCCACCCTCGGAATTCACTTTTTCCTGGTCTCTACTGAACTGCGATAAAGTTGCCGCTGGAGGTCAATTGGGGTGGCTGCGGTGCTGGTCTCTCACCGAACGCCCCAGAACAAGTAGTGCCAGCTAACAGTACTGGAAACAAACAAATTACAACCAGCAAAAAGCTCCCACTTTAAATGACTTTTAGTCCAATAGGTTAGAAAAAAGCGGTATATAAATTTTCATTGCCCCAGGAAAAAAACTCCCCCATCAACCTGAGCGAAATGAGCACTATTTTGAAGAGAGCTGGCCTTCTAGGTATCACAGGCGTTGCGCTGTTTGGCTATTACGCCAACACAACCATTTATGTGGGACCTTATTTTGAGAAAAACTCATTCAATGCTAAGAATCTATCATTTACAGATAAGCTTAAGTACAATCTGTTTGGGTCTGCTGACGATATTTCAGTCTCGAAATCAGCCAAGTTAGTCAATCCTCACAAGAACCCAGTGGGCTACGACTTCTACGAGACAAGACTGGACGCCGAAACCACCAGCAAGATTCTATCCAAGTTCAAAACCAATGAAGAAATGCTGTTTGAGTTGCAAAAGGGGTTCTTAACTGGTCCAACCTTGTACGTGCACAGATTCCTGCTGTCCAGATACTTTAAGAGCCAGGGTGAGAACAACAGAATTGCAGGCTTCACGAAAATTGAGCCGGAATTGAAGAATGTCGATCTTGAATCACTGCCAAAGACGAAGCGTTTTGACTTCCCACTACTGCCAAAATCCACCAAGCTGAACTACTGCTGGGACTACGAGGATGTTGTTGGCCATGGCCTTCTTCCAAAGAACAGCATTGTCTATGGACTGTTCCAGGTGCTCGACTATGGGGCCAGATCTAACGGTGGATACTATGATGTCGCGTTTGGTGGCGATCTACTAGGTGTCAGTGCAGTTCATAGAGTTGAGTATGAAGTTGCTAAGGACGATAAAGGCCAGGATAACCTGGTGATCAGAATGGTCAACTACAGCGTCTTCACAGGCCCAAACTCTCCAGCTTTCACTGACGAAACTGGCGGGTTACACGAGTTCATGACAAGAACCATTGTTCATGATATTGCCAGAACCATGAAGTGGGATTAGCTGTGATAGTTAGAGCGGAGTGGATTATTGCTAGAACGAAACGGATTAGCACCTTTGCCAGAACCATGAAGTGGGACAGCTAGAACGAAACGGATTAGCACCTTTGCCAGAACCATGAAGTGGGAACAGCTAGAACGAAACGGATTAGAGTACATACAAACTAATACACACCTACATGATTAAATGGTATCGTTCATTGCTCTTTATAATCTATATAAAGCAGTGTGGGTTCTGAATTGGTATCGAAGTAGGAAAACTGAAGTCAGTTGACACTATAAATTAAGGAGAGAGCTCTAGGCCCGTCTATCAGGTCACTTGCTCAAAACAAACTGTTGAGCCAGGAAATTAATGAGCCAATTGGACCATGTGGTTTGGTAGAGGTGCTTGAGGTGGAGGTTGATGATGGTGCAGGTGTAGTATATGTAGGTTTGGTAACTGGTGATGGGGTGATCGTTAAGGTTGATTTTGGTTTAGGTAGCCCGTCCAGGTCAATGGAGACAGCTGGGACCTCAACTGACCAACCACCAAGATCAAGGGTGGCAGTCTCAATTGCAATACCTGGAATTGAGATGGTTGGGATTTCTAATGAGACAACTGGAACCTCAATAGAGATATCGCCAATAGCAAAAGTGGTTGTTTCAATAGCAACACCTGGAATTGTAAGGGTTGGCAAGTCTAGTGAGATAGCTGGGACTTCAATTGAAGTACCACCAATATCAATTGTGGATGTTTGGATTGCAATACCTGGAATTGATGGTAAGCTGAAGCCTGGTGTGGTATGATTGGCGTAAGGTGCTTTTGAGTGGTGTGGTGGTTCTGGAGGTGTCCATCCTTCAAAAGGAGGCTCTGGGTGGTGCCATCCATGGATGAATGAGTCTGGGATTGCAAGTGCTGTTGATACTGTAGCTAGGGCTAATAGGTTGAAAAGTCTAATTGAAACCATATTTAATCTGCTGTTCATAAATAGAGGTGTTTAGTTTAAACGAGTTATGCTCAGAGGTGTGGAATTACTCAGGCTTAAGTACCTGATATCAACTGCAGAATGCGAAATGAAATTGTAAATAAGATTTCACACCATGAGGTTAGAAGATCTACAATGCATTTTCATTAATTGCCAATTTCAGAAAACGCATAGAACTAGTGTCAATGTTTTTTTTGACTTACACTGCAAGTGGGCCTCAATCTTCACTTGGATAGCTGCACTAGCTACTAGTGGTTAGATGTGGTAGTGGGTGATGTTTTTGTAAAACTGTATAGGCACTTGGTAATCCTCATTTCAGTCAAAAAAAAAAAAAAATTCCAAAATGATCGACTGCTTCTCAGAGAACATCTTATTTACGCAGATAAATTAGCTGCTGAATTTAAAGCTGGAATTCTAGCTAATGTGCATTGTTGAGTACGCTTCTTTGATGTTTGCTGATTTAATCTGATACCAAATGGAGATAACAATGTGAGCACGATTTAAGGCCAAGTTGATGTAACCTTTTACCGTGGTATTTGAAAGTACATTCACAATGTATATGAATAGTCCAAACGTATCTACTAATGAGCAACTTTCGATATATTAGCCCATTTTGAAAGCCGACTCAAACAATAGCGATCTTTTCTGTCAAGATTATCAATATGCAAGTGTTACATTAAGCTACATGAAAAATGTGTGCTACGTTATATAAACTGGAATTGTTGTAATTCATCAAGTGCCAATCACGGATTTGTAATGATTAGTGAACTGATAACTGGGTTTACGATTTACCATATAACAGTAAAATTAGTTAAAATGAGTCAACTTTTGCTAATTGCCTCTTCACGAGCTTCAATACAGTTAATTAAAAATTGATCGACAAATTATAAATCTGCACACCCATTTAAATGTGTTCTTGCACAGATTAGTCGAGTGGTCGGTACCAATAGTCGTCTAGTACCTTTTATGAGCCACATGTGATAAAATGTAAATTAACTTCTCGAGTGTTAGGCAGTACAAGATTAAAAGGAATATATAAATTTGTTGTTATTTAGGGATAGTTACCAATAGCTTCACCGCCCTTACCAACAGTTCTCAAGGCAATACCAGTTGCATTTGCTGGACCAGACTGGTAGACCGCATAAGAATAGTCCTCATGAGTGGTTGCAACAGCGGATGCACCGTCTTTGCCTTGGTATAATAAATGGCCATCCTTGATGGAGAATGAGTTGTCAGTGTTTGTAGACAAAACGTACTGGCCCTTCCCATCAACAGTTAGCCATGAAGGGATATATGAGTCGGATTCAAATCTTGTCTCGTCGGTGACAACTTTCAGCCCACCACTTGGGAAAATAACACCTTTAAAGTAGTATGGGTCAGAGGCACCACCACTCAGGTACAACCCACCGCTTGAAATAACCACAGATTGGTACTGCAAAGGCGAACCTGAGCGAATGGCCAATAAACCAAATGCTGGCGATGTCTTGTTATATAATGGCGAAGAGGTTGTCAAGTTCAGTAACAAAAATAAGTTTAATAAAACAGCTGTAAAAAACATTGTGCTTAGTTGTCGCTTCTATATTTCTCTATGTTGTGCAGTGGTGAGATAGCGATTGATGTTTGGAAATGTATGAGCTTAAATAGTTTGCGCTAGTAGCAACATTCTAACAGGCCAGAACCAGTTTTGAAGCTGTGTAATAATTGTCAAAATGTGTCAATTTACCAGAAATATGAATAAAATTTAAAGTCAAAATGCGCCAGTTTTCCAAAAATATGAATAAAATTTAAAGTCAAAGTGCGTGCGCCATATAGATATTAAGTTTGCCGCTTGCTATGGTTTGAAGGCACACTTGCTAATTCAGGTGAATTACCCTTGGAGACTCTTCGCAATTCCTAAAAAGAGAACAGACTTCATCAACCAAGAGCAACATTACCTATATAGAGTTTCAGAAGTGGTGAACACACTACCAATAGCTACGCTTCAGGGCATTTTAAGTTGTGGGTGGGCAATATAACAAGAGTCTGGTGCTCTAGCTCACTTCAGTGCAGAAACGAAATCCGAGGGCCCACCGGAACTCAAACCCAGGTCGGAATTACTTTGGATAATTTTTCCGTGCACAAAAACGGTTTCGGATTCCGCCAGTTTCAATTTATCCATTTTCGGCCAGCTAACAAAGAGCAGAATTTTCTAGGCCGATTCTCGGAATAGCACATTCGCGGGTTTTTTTTTCAGTTCCTCACTCTATTGTCTGGAAGTGATAGCCTAAATTAACAATAGCAGAGGTTACAGGATTAGCACTTAGTAACAAATTAGCAAAGGCGTTTGTAACCAGTTGAGTTAAATCGTCTGATGGTGTTGTCCACCAATAAATTAAGACCAAATAGTAATATTTGTAGCATAGTTGTTTGCAATGACACTATTCTGACCCCAGATAATTCCCTTCATGTTCTAAAACAGCAGGACCCCAGCTGGACTACCGTGGTCCTAAACCTGCAAATGCGTTCTGGATAGAACGGACTCCTTAGCATCTCGGGCCAATCACGGTGCTGGGTTTGCTAAGCAATCCGGCTGCGGTGTGCGCTTACCGCTGGTAGGGCCACGAAAACATGGAGTAAAAACAGCTGAATGTTTGATTTATCGCTTAGAAATGATAGAAAAGCGACTCAACGCGGTGGCACTGGTGGCTACACGTTTCAGCTATGCAGCTGTAGTTTCAGAATAGAAAAAAACACAAATTTATATCAGGGAAAAGGTAAAAAATGAGCGCATTTCATCTTGAAAGAATGCATTTTACATGATTTCATGTACTTTCATAAGCTTTTTCTGTATTTAGGTCGTTTATATATAAAACAATGAGGCATGTAAAAATTTATTTATAAAATTGATTTAATTCCTCAAATACAGCAACGGTTAGTTGATGAACTGAAGTGCAAGCTGGCTTGAAGGCGTTTCATAGTGATCAGCATGGTTAAGAAGTGTAAAGTAGTGCCCAAAACCAGGTCACCAAGTGAAGCAAGCGATATTAGTATATTGAGCGATATAAGCAGGTCCAGCAAAAGTTCCATTGACAGTGATATCAAGTATAAGCAAAGCACCACAGCCACTACCACTGCAACAACCAATGACGATTTACTTGAATTTATATCCACAACGAATCTACCAAAGCCTAAGCTATTGAAATCGTGCATTCGTTGTAGAAAGCATAAAACAAAGTGTGATGCGTCAATTAAAGCACCACATCCATGCTCACATTGTGCTAAGAAGGGAATTGAATGTAAAATGGACTTTGTACTGCCACCACAAAGATCGGATAATTTAAAAAACTTGATATCACAAGTTTCAAGTATCAAAACTGACTTCAACAACTTGGAACAAACTTATTTGAACTATGCAAAGATGCTGGATATCAATCTGGCATCCTTTGAAGAGTTTAAGCACGAGAGATTGAGCGAGAGTTATATCCACAGCAATATTATCGTTAGTGACAAGGCTAATGATAGCATAAAAGATAAAGAAAGTATCAGTATAAACGATGATAATAATTTCGAGATACTAAAATTATCAAACGGATCATTTATATCGATGAAGTTGGTGACCGAGTCTAATGAGCTGATTATAAACAACAAAATCATCAGTATACCAGAGTTGGAAATCAATTTGAAGAGACTGATAAAGTTTCTGAACAGTTTTACGAAAATATATTCAAATAATGAATTTTCATCCACCAATACTGAAGTGGTGGTGAACGAGTCTGATGAATCACAGGTCCAGTCCCCACTAACGGACCCATGCTCCAAGCAGGATGACAAGGATATAATAGATGGAGACATAGAGATGGAAGGAGAAGTAGAAACAGCAGAAGCTGAAGAAGACCAAGAAGATACAACTAGCTGGCTGGATATAAACTTCAATGTCAAGCACATGTTCCAGAAGGATAAGTTTCTGCTGCTGCAGTTAATCTCATATTTTTACAACGATGATGAGGAGCTGAACTTTATTTATAATCAGTTTTTGAATGATTACTTGAATTCATACTATAAAATCATACTAAATGTCAACAACTATTCTAATAATTCAACGTATTCAAATATTATTTTGAACAAGCTGAACCTACAGAAGAATAAAAAGCTATTCAACTTCAATAAAGTTCAGTTAAGGGAGTTAATTAATATTGAAATATTCAATTCAGAAATTTTCTTGAAGAAAATACTCAAATTGTTATTTTTGAATTTGGTGTTATTTGGAACTAACGATGAGATTGATTATTTGAAACTGATTAACGAGTTTATGGAGTTTATTGAGAAAAACATCAATAACAATAGAAAAAAAATCAACTTTGAGAAAACTTTTGAATTGAAGTTTATGAATAATTTTATCAAGTTATTCAACTTGCTGAACAATGAGGAGGATAGCAGCGACATTGTTAGCGAGAGCGATAAAACCCGCTTCAACGAAGACAAGATTGATTCATCAGAACTGATTGAAACCGCTGCCGGCAGTGGAAACTATGTGATCAGTAATTTTATCCAACTGTTCAAATTCCAGAATGATTACATCAATTTAAACAATTCTCTTTTTTTCAAGAAACAGAGCAACTTCAATTTTGCTAAATTCAGAACCACATTCAAAAGGTTTATTGATATTTGGTTGAATTTGATATATTCGAAAACTAAAACACAGAATTATCTATTTCCAAAAGTTTTCATTATTGAGACTTTTATCATCAACTGTCTGATATTTATCAATGAGGACTTTAAAGAGTTCAACTCGATTTTGATCAAGTTTTTATCGAATTTCAACGAGCACAACTTGTCAATAGAAATTATCCAGCTTATTGAGTTTTATAAGAACAATTTGAGTTTGAACTCGATCTTGGTTCTCAAGAAATTCAGTGTTAAGAAGCTGTTTAGAATTGTGGATTTTCTGTACAAGAACAAGAAGAATGTGATTGATATAAGAATCAACGATATTCAGTTGATTCTGGAGAACATTGACTGGAAAATCGAGTCGACCGATGATGTTTTGAAGAAGATTGGCGTGATTTAGTGGTTGTCTGTGGTTGAGTGATTATACGTCTATTACATACCTATTCTATGTTTGCGTAGCTGTTCGAGGAACAGGAAGATGAGAATGGTGTTTGGCCCCAGTCTGATGAAACTAGGGACCCAGCCTCTGAACAGGAAGCTGATACCTTCCCTCTGGAGAGAGGATTTGATGAGTTTAGAGAAGGGCTCGTCCTTGGTGGAGTTCATTATGATCGTTTTGAGCACGTCGGCAGGGGAGCAGATTGTGGTGGCGATGAGCCCGGAGAAGAGACTTGATATGAACACGGTTGAGTGCGCCTTCTCGCCAAAGTTGAAGTCTTTGATGAGGAAAGTTTTGGCGACATCGTAGCTCACCACCTGGGAGCTGGTCATGAGCACACCTCTTACCAGATTGGTTTCCAGGCCTTTGAACAGGTGCTTGAAGCCCTCGTTCTTGTAGATCTTGAAGACCCCGTCAATGGCGTTTCTGTAGCGTCTGCCGGCCTTTGGCAGATCACTGTCGTTCTGCATACGGATGTTGATGATATCTGCAGGGTTTCCAGCAATTCCTCCCACGGCCCCACTCACCATAGATATTGGGAGTAAATACGCCATTGAGGTTCTCTTGTCCTTGGGAATGAGCTCCTTGAGGTGCTCGTAGATGCCGAATCTCATCAGCGAGTACGTGCACTGTCTCAACCAGGCAGCTGTAAGCCCGGAGTAGAGTGCAGTGACGCCGTTCTTTCTCAGTATACTGAGTATCATGTGAAGCGTGGATGGTTTAGGCAGCGGTGCGGTCTGCAAACGAACTTTGGCCAGGTCCAGAGGGTGTGTTATGGTGCACGCACTCAGCCCAGCGGCTCCTCCATACCAGAATGGGTATTTGGTATCAGACATTGTTAGCTAAAGGATAAATAATGCAAACGGCTAAAATTTTTATCTTTTGATTAAGCAAAATGGAGAAAAATTTACAGTTTGATTAATTACTTTTGTTTAATCTAAAAAGGGTGGTGGTGTGTAGGTTGCGGCTGTTATTCTAAGTAAAAATCTTCAACTTTGTTATCTAGTAAGTCGGGATATTTTGATGGCTTCAAGTACAGCTTCATAACGGATTCTAATGGGCCTTTTTTGTGGGGGGTTTTGCCCCGTTTGCCTTTGCTTACTCGGTTTATATGAAACTTGGTCGTGCAGTCCTTGTAGTAGAACGAGCTCTCACTAGGGTCGTGGTGGGGGTGATGTGTGAATAATTGGGTCGCAGAAGGGGGGCTTTCAGTGGGTGTTACTGAAGGTGGACCTAAATTTGCTGGATTACCAATTATAATCACAGAAGTATGTTGCTGTTCCAATTCAAGAGCTTTTCGCTTAGGATTATAATGATATAGAGGATAGTATGACTCATGCCAGTAATCCTCCATTTCAGAGAGGTAGTTGAAATATTCCTGGAAACCTGTATCCTCATTCAGTTTCCAAACCTTAGCAAAGTTAGCACACGAGAAAGATTTTAAGGTTTTAAGGTCAGATATACTCACAATGGATAAAACTTTTGAGATTTGATCAGTAGCCCCTTCTGTAAAGGCTCGCACCGGCTTACTCAACATGCTTCTTGCCAAAATAAAGCTGTTTCTCGGTCTTGGAATATCGTTTTCTGGTGTATAGAGCTTGACTTTGGGTAAACTCTGATTCTTCTGGGTAGTATTCATGAAGTGTCTGTCTACTTGCGCAGCTGAGCTAGATTTTGGCTTTACTGCATAGGGGAATTTTTTTTTGTTAACTTCAGTAGGTACTATTCTTGCCCGTTCGAGCTTGAATGAAATGGATATTAAACAGTTAGAGCTCTGAAGACCATCTGAGGACATTTTGGACGTTTGGGTATTGTATCAGTTACATTTTGAAGCGAATGCCTTTTAATCTTTAAAACATTTTAGAGATCTTGAGGCTACTTTTTATGTAGAAAGATAGATGCGCATTAAAAACCCCGGAATTTTCTGTGGACCCTCGTTACACTTGAAACACATACCTAAAAGGATAAGATCTAAAAGTATCTTATCTCTAAAGATTAAAGGTTATCACAGAGTTTTAAATACCTGGTTAGTACCAGAATAAACAATCTGTTCTAGATTAGCTTGTAACCATAATATTAAACAACTGATATTTACAATATTACATAATCATCCAGAAAATGATATTATCTTGTTATTAAATAATTTTTAATGCTGTACACACTGTTCGTGCCTCATTCTTGAAGCAGTTTTGAAACAAACATAATTTTTTTTCCTTGTTTATAAGTTGTTGTGAGTTCCAATTTTGTCATATAGGAAATAAAGTAATCAGCCATGGCATCAAGCACGAACTTTTATTTTCAGCACTCTGAATCGACCCTGAATTCAATCATCCACTTTTGTGAAGACTACACAACTGATAAAGATCCAAACAGTTCAAATTCTCTTAAAATCTTACTGGATAATCCTTTTCAGAAAAGCAGACTTCTTAAAAATTATAATCAGCACCGAAGCAGTGTTTCAAAACTGGTTGAGCAGTTTGAAGCTTCGCTTGAACGCTTAACTGTTAGTAGTTTGTTTTGTCCTTTTTGTTTTTGTTCTTCCACTAACAGATTTGACTAGAGTCTCAGTTATTTCTCTGCGGAGGATATTTTAGCTACATATGAGTACATGCTGAACAAAACACTACAAAACATGTTAGATACTGAATTATCAACTGGGTTTGATCCAGAGCTGTACAGATATAACATCAAACCCTTCAATTTAAAGGAGACTAGGGTATCAATACTAAATAAGAACAGAGAAGGAGAAAAATCAGGTGAACTTGAAGAGGAAAATCTTGAATCTAGGTTCAAAAAGAAAACCAGAAAATCGATACCACATAGTTCTAAACAGTTTCTGGAGACTATTTTCAAGACAAAACGAACGCCCAACAATAAAGAAAGACAAATTATAGCAGACAAATGTGGTTTAACCCCATTGCAGGTTAGGGTATGGGTAAGTAGTAAATACTGATACTTGATTATATGGAAAGACTAACGACTTAGTTCACAAATAAGAGAATGCGTAGCAAAGATCAACACAGACAAGAAGCGGAATATGACAAAGAAGTTCAAGGTGAAACTAATAGTGACATTGAAAATGGAAACAGAGGAAAAAGGGAGGAGCAAGTAAGTGAAGAATATCAATCAAGTTCTCAAGATCATGAACTTATTGAAGAATTTCGGGAGTAAATATAAGCGCTATAAGATTATGGGTAATTTGTTACACTCAATACGTTTTATGAGCTTTCCTTCCTCGATGTTCAGTAAAGTACATATATTTTTAATGATAAACAATTTTAATGGGATGAAAAGTTGACGGATTAAACATCTTCTTCATCACTGTCACCGTCTCTATAACCGAATTTTCTAATTTCACCTAATCTTTTTCTTGCTAAATTCAAAGCGTTTTCTAATTTCAAGATTTCAACTTGTTGTTCCATTTCAACTGTTTTATTTTCATGATTTGATAATTTGGAGTAGTCAACTTCATTTGATTCACTTGATGATCTCTTACTTAGTAAATCTGAAACTTTATTAACCAAAGATCTGCAAGCTGAAGTGACATTTTTACTTGCACTTTCTAATTGATCTTGAGTTTTCGACATGATATTAGCTTTAACTCTTGAAGCTGCCACTAACTGAGCAGTTGATGCCGCAACTTCATTAGATGCAACAATCAATTCTTCATGACTGTTTGAGTTACTTAAAACACCATCTGCAGTGGAAATCAAAATTTTCGTTGACATTGCCACAGATTTCGCAGCTGAAATCAAACCTTCTGTCCATCTATTGTGTTTCTTATAGAATTGTGAACGTGAATTTGATCCCTTGTTTGATTGAACAATTTCATTTTGTGATTCAATAGCCGATTTAATCAATAATTGAATTGCATTAGTCACGGCAATGGCACTTGCTAAGATAGCTTTATTGATTTCTAAATCAATTGTTGATAAGGATGGATCTTGTGGTTTGGAAATTAATTGATTTAAATGATTATTGGCTTCAGAAATCGCATTGGCTGCAGAATTCAATTCATTATCAACAACCTCACTTAATTCTTGAGATCCATTATTTAATTTATTTATTAAATTGGATCTCTTTGGTAATAATTCTTCAATTAAATCACTTAATGTTTGTAATTGTTGTTGAACATTTAAATTTCCATTAATAACAATCTCTAACTTATCTTCATCATTCTTGACCGATTTTAGATTTTTAGATAATAATTTCTCAAAGAATTTCTCAGATTCGGTTGATGCTAATCTTGATTGATTGATTAATTTATCAATATCTGAGTCTAATTTGATTAATCTTGTCAAACCTTTAGAATTCAATAAAACATCAGAAATCGAAGTTGTAAAATCATTAATTGATGAAATAATTACAGAATGATCACCGTTTGGTCCATCTGCAATAAAATCATTAAATGAATCAGCAAATTCAGTTGCTGATGATGACGCTTTTTCAATAATTGACAATAGATATTCAGGCGATGTGTTTAGATTACCAGCTTGCATTGGTGAGTCTAATTCGTAAATTGAATCTTGAATTCTCTTAATTCCACTTTGTAAAATGGAATCAACCAATGAGTTTAATTTTTCTAAATGATCAATTAAAACTTGATCAATTTGTTCATCAACTGCTGCATCTTTTTCCTTTTGGGTTTTAGCTAATTCTAATAATGCATCATCCATTGTTTGTTGAATAATTTCAATCTCTTCATCTTTTTCTTTTAATAACTCTTCATATTTTGGATTAATTGCATTGGATTGTTCTTGTAATTTTGATTTTAGTTCATCAATCTCTCTTTTATGTTGAGCAAAAATTGATGACAAATTAGATGATTGATTTCTCTCTGAATCATCCAATTTCAATGTTAAATCTCTAATTTTCATTTCTAATTGATCAATTTCATTATCTTTACCACCTTTAATCTTTTCTAAATCTAATCTAGCTCTATCACGTTCTCTAATTAAGCCAGCCAATTCGATGTTTTTAGATTTCAAATCTTTTTCTAGCTTTTCACGACGATCAATTGCTTCTTGTGCAGATGCCGCCTTTTGTTGAACTTTCTTAAATTTATTTAATAAATTTAAATGTTCTTGTCTCAATTGTGAATATAACTTTGCTAATGATTCATATTTGTTTTTCCATAAAGTTATTTGTTCTTGTAAACTATTGGCTAATTCATCCTTTGAGGCTAATTGTTGAGTAGCTGATTGATTCAAATTTGTTAATTCAGATTCTAAATCTTTAACTCTTTGATCATATTGACTCAATAACAATTGATCTCTATCATATTGATTTCTAAGACCTAATAAGTCTCTTTCCAATTCTGCAACTCTGCCTTGAGCTTGAGATTGTAATTGATCCCTATATAATTGCTCTTGAGCCAATCTTTGCTGTTCAGCTTGCTGCTGTTGTTGCTGTTGGAACAATGCTTGTTGTTGTTCTGCATATTGTTGTTGCTGTAGTAGCTGTTGTTGTTGTTCAGCTGCTAATCTTTGTTGTTCAGCTTCAAAGGCTGATTGTTGATTTGACCAGAAATCAACCCCTGTTGGCTGAACCGGAATTGGTTGCTGATAAATTGCGCTATCTGCTGCTGTTGGCTGTGCAGTCACTGGTTCACTAACATCTTCAATTGCCTTTGGCTGAGGTGGAGTATCATCGTCTTCATCAACAATCAAAACATTTGGTGGTTCTCTTGGTAATTTAGGAATGGTAATTAATGAGGTCAAATAACGAATTGAAGAACAATCTGCGTAAAATTCATATAATCTTGCATGTTGAGATTTATAATGCTCAATTAAAGGTTCCAATGCTTCATCAGAACCAATTGATGAATGAATTGCTCTCAACATGGAGGTTGCAAATTTGAAAATACCATAAGATTCTGCAACTAATGGAACTAAAGCAGAAATTTTACATTCTGATCTGTTATCATTTGAGATACTAGAAAATACAACTCTTTGAAAATCATCCAGAGAGTCCTGTAAATCCATTAAATCCATAACTGCTTGATAACCTTCATTAGGATCCTGAACTGTAACCAATGAAATATACTCTTCATATTCAAAAGTACCATTAAACCCACGATGGTTCTTATGAAAGAACAACTTTCTGATCAAATAACTAACGTACTCTTGAATCAGTCTGTTGTATTTTCTGGAGCCATGAACTGATCTACCTAAACTTTCAATCCAATCAATGTTTTTCAAAGCCTCTTTCAACACAGATGGATGACCTTCCTGGATGACTTTATGAATGGTTATTAGTGCTTTAAAAAGCTGGATCTCATCGTCTTGGATTGGCAGGATTTTAACCTGGGTCCAGAACTCTTTACCGCTTTTGTGATCCCACGTATAAACAATACATGCTCTAACATGTTTTCTCTTTGGTGCAGTTTCATCTGGTGAGCATGCTTTCTTGATACTGGTAGCCAAATCTTCGGTTTTCTTGAATAACGACATCCTAATGTATCTTTTTGCAATTGTTAGTTTATATGACACTTTTGCTTTATATTATAGGGGTATATAAATTCAAAACAATTATCAACAGAGGAGCAAAAACGTTAACAATTGCAGTACGCTTGTACCTGAATCCCCCCTATTTGAATTCCCCAAACACCATTGCCAACTCACTATCTCAAAAACCGCAATTCAATCCAAACAATTTACAGTTCAGCTATTAAATCTTGTAGTTTTATCACTTTTTGTATAATTAAAAATTCAAAGATTTCGAAGAATTGGGATTTTTTTTCGCACTGGCACCAGGAACTTCCCTTTTCGGAAATGTATTTTTAAAACTTTGCCAAAATCCAAATTAGGAACTTTTTTGATTTTCTTCTTTTTTTTCCAAAGAAACTTTAAAAAAAAAAAAAAAGATTTTTTTCCTGTTTGCTAACACAAATTTGAGATTAAAATATAAAGAGAGTCGCGTGAAGATCTTTCAGAGTTTTATTTTCAATTTAAATCTATTTGTTATTTGCTGCGTAAAAGTTTGGTGTTATTTTCACATTTTTTACTGGAATCCCTAAACTTTTGTTGTTATCTATTTTATGAGCTCTATCGAAAACTTGAAATCATTTGGTGAGTGCTTTTTTTTTTCCCGCCAGTCCAGGCTGTACAGGGAGGGAGTTGAGAACCGTAAACACTAACACCCACAGATCCATTCGCCGACACTGGTGACGACGATACTCAACCAACAAATTACATTCATATTCGTATTCAACAAAGAAATGGACGTAAAACATTAACTACTGTTCAAGGTTTACCAGATGAATATGACCTTAAAAGAATCTTGAAAGTCTTGAAGAAAGACTTTGCATGTAACGGTAACATTGTTAAAGATGAAGAATTGGGAGAAGTTATCCAATTACAAGGTGACCAAAGAGTTAAAGTTATGGAATTTTTAACTTCCCAATTAGCTTTGCAAAAGAAAAACATCAAAATCCATGGTTTCTAAATGCTGTGCTGCAGTGCACGCTATCTTGGATTGTGTTTATTTCATCTTGCTCTAAAGAGAGAAATGACCCTTCTTAGGTGTTTTTGTTAGTTTGTTAAGTTTAACTTGTATTGAAAATAAGTGAATTTTACCAACGAGCATTGCAAAGCTTAAACCCCTTTGCTGGCGCTATGGCTTGTAACCAGCCATAGGCTGTTCACAACCTGCTCAACTGGCTCAATTCAATATTCTTAATATAATTATCTCATTATCTTACTGTAGCTCAAGATTACGTCATCCGCTTAAATAAAAAAATTTACAGTACAAAACAGTAAGTAAACAAACAACTAAGCAGTCAAGATGGCACCAGGAGA
Organism: Starmera stellimalicola; assembly: GCA_030580055.1. NCBI lineage: Eukaryota > Fungi > Ascomycota > Saccharomycetes > Phaffomycetales > Phaffomycetaceae > Starmera > Starmera stellimalicola. The sequence goes on along the minus strand of JAKTSD010000004.1, from coordinate 94,740 downwards.
CCTGAATTTGAAGAAGTCATGGCATCCCGGGTTGATGAAGAACCAGGAGAAAGTCTGGGAAAAGGAACAGGAGGCGCTTCAAGAGCGTAAAAAGATTTTAGAGAGGCAAAAGGAAATTGCTAAAGAGAAGGAATTGAATGAGTTGAAGGCTTTACAGTATGCTAAAACCGGGCAGAAACCACAGGATCGTGTGGATTGGATGTACGACAATGCTGGAGTTACAGAAAAGTCGTCTGAGGTCACATCGGAAGCTGAAGAGTACCTACTGGGTAAGAAAAGAGTTGATAGTTTAATCATGAACAAGGTTAAGACAGAAGATAAAAAGTTGGGTTTTGATAGGCTGCAACAAGTTAGTTCGATTAGTCAAAGAGATGAGATGGCATTGAGTCGTGAAGATCCAATGGTTAAAATCAAACAGCAGCAGATGAAAAGGATCCAGGAAATGAAGAAAAAGAGCACAGAGGATAGACACCGAAGCCATAGACATCACAGCAGTCATAGCAGTAGCAGAAGCCATAGAAGTAGCAGTCATAGACATGAAGACAGACGTGACAGAAGGGATGATGACAGACATAGACGCTCTAGAGACCATGACAAAGATACATACAGAAGCTCAAGAGACTCAGATTCACATTCCAGAGAGTCTAGTAGGCGTTATGAAAGCACTAACTATAGAGAGTCAAAACCCAGATCACCGCAAAGATACTAAACGGCTAGGTCGTGTGTAAAACACAAATTATGACAACTGTGATAATAACAATGCCAATACAAAACTACCTCAACACAGAAACACCCTGAACCAGCCACTAGTAGTCATGCCAATTGTCAATGATTGTAAACACCCATCATCACACCAATAGAAACCTCAAACTTTATATGCACAATACACTGCGGACTTTTCGTATTCAAATATTAACTGACAGAAAAAAACACCTTAAAACCATTCAGAAAATATTTATACACATTTTTTTTTCTAACTGGAAGCAATAAGCACTGCTGACTGACTTCAAACTTGAACTTATTATTATCCAATTGTTAGGAAAGAGTGATTTATTCATCAAAGTTTATATCATTTATCTTATTATAAAGTTGAGATTTTGAAAGTTCAGTTTTGACGTTATTATAGATCTTTTAGATAAAGAGAAGGTCAGTTAATATTATAGTATCAAAGCAGCAGAAAGAAGAAAATACCACAATATGAAGGTTATTCAAGCACATCTAGCTTGCCTGGTATATATTATATCATTGACAGCAGCTTTGTTCACTCCAAGCATCAAATCTCAGAAATTTCAAGGGTCCCCAGATATAATTTATTTTGAAGATACTTCAAAAGTTGCGTATTTGGATAAAGGTTCAGGAACAGTTTACTATTCTAGTAATGGAGGTGAAACATATTCACAGCTGGATTTTGAAGGTGTAAAGATCAAATATTTGGTTAATCACCCTTTCAGACCATCTCATGCATTTGCAATTTCCGATGATAGAACCCATTTCAAAACAGTCAGCCAAGGTGTTATTTGGAAGAAATTTACAACTCCTGAACGTCCTGCAGAGCTAGCAAATGAGGACTTATTATCAACTACTAAAATCCCATTATCGTTTCATGGAAAAAGATCTGACTACATTATTTTTGAAGGTGCATGTACCTCTGCAGCAGCTGATGATTCAACTTGTGAAAGACAGTTTTATTACACGGTTAATGCATTTGATGATGTTAGAGCATTGACTAAGGCAAGAGCTTGTATATTTTCAGATGCAACTCCAGATTTGGTATCACAAGATGAAAATTTGATTACTTGTATTGTTGAAGACGGCTCTGCTGGTGTGATCTTGGCAAGATCAAACAACTGGTTTGCCTCTAAAAACTATGTTAGTGTTGGACCAGGGTTAGTAACTGATGTTTCAACATTAGGGGCAGGCTCACATTATTTACTGGCAGTTGGTTCACATTTTCAAGAGAAAGATACAACCTCAGTATATGTTTCGTACAATGGTTATGACTGGGATAAAGTGATGTTTCCAAGTGATGTTAAATTAAGTAAAAAATTCACAATTGTTGAGTCCACATCTAATGAATTTTTTGTCGATGTTAAATACCCAAATTCAAACGTTGGCCAGCTGTATGGATCTTCTGTTAATGGTAGTTATTTTTATAAAATTCTGGATTATACCAATGGAGATTCTTATGGGAATGTTGATTTTGAAAGAGTTGATGGTATTGCCGGTGTAGCGCTAGCCAATGTGGTAGAAAACGGATTAGCAACAGATTCAACTCCTAAAATCAAATCAAAAATCACTTTTGATCAAGGCAATTCATGGAACTCATTGAAAACCACAAATGGTGAAGAATTATCACTTCATTCAATTGTCCAAAGATTTATTAACAATCCAAATTCTCCTGGAAAGTACTATTCATCAAAAGTTCCAGGTGTTTTACTAGGTGTTGGTAACATTGGAAATTTAAAATCATATGAAGAAGGTGATACATACATTTCATTAGATGCAGGATTGAACTGGGCAAAGACTTTGAATGGTGCACATTTATTTGAATTTGGTGATCAAGGATCAATCATTGTTGCTATTGAAGATGGCGCAGATACAAATGTGTTCAAATATACTACAAATCAAGGAAAAACATGGAATCAGGTTTCCTTAGATGAAACCATTCGTGCAAAACTGCTAACCACCACTCCTGACTCAACCACTTTCAAATTCATTGTTTCAGGTCAATTAAGTAATGGGGAATTTAAGACTTATTCTTTGAACTTTGATGGGTTGTATGCTAATAAGTGTGGTAATGGGGATTTTATTGATTGGTACGTTAAAGGTGTTGGATCAATTGAACCAATATGTATTGACGGTTACAAACAAAAGTTTAGAAGAAGAATTAGCGATGCTAATTGTAAGATTGATGATGAATTCAATGAACCTGTTGTTTCTAAAGACGTTTGTCCATGTAAGGAATCAGATTATGTTTGTGCATACAATTTCATCAAGGATTCAAATGGCAAATGTATTCCAGGACATCAAAGTGTCACCAGTGCAGGTTCTCAACAAGCTCAATGTATTGCAAATTCTGAATTTTATAAAGAACCTTCAGGATATGTGTTGAGAAATGGTAATCAATGTTCACAATCAGATGGTGTCAATATTCAGCAATTTGTTACTAAAAAGTGTCCAAACTATGTCAAAGAAACTGTTGGTAATGATCATTCGATTATTGATTACGACGAAGATGACAGACCAGATGAAACTGACAAAGATAACTCAAATCCAAGTGAATCTGAGGGCGAGAAAAAAAAGGCCAAAGAAGATATGAATGATGGAAGAGTTAAAGTTTCCTCTTTCACATTTGATGGAAAAATCACCAAATATGTTTATTTGGAAAGAGTTCCAGGATCGCAATTGAAAGATGAAACATTGGTGGTGTTGACATCTCACAACCAAGCATTTGTGACACATGATCAAGGTTCCTCATGGGAGCAAATTGCGCCAGATGAAGAGTTCTTGGATATCGTGGTTAACCCACACAATAATGACCATGTTTATTTGTTATCACCAAATCAAAAGATAGTTTATTCAACCGATAGAGCAGACAACTGGAAATACTTCAGAACTCCCGCAGCTCATATTCCAGGATTACAACCTCTACAGTTTCATGCCAAACACTCAAACTGGTTTATTTACACTGGTCAACTGGGTTGTGATGATTTATCTTTGCAAGGAGGTTGTAGAACTGCAACTTATTACACTAAATCGTATGGTAAGAGATTTGCAATGTTACAAGAACATGTCAAATCTTGTGAGTACATTGGTCATTTATTAGAACCAACTGATGGTCAATTAATTATTTGTCAAAGAGAAGAGAATGAAAACACCATTCACACCTCTGAATTATTAGTCAGTACTGACTTCTTTGAAACCACTTATGAACCATTAAAAGACGTTATTGGCTTTGCACAGTCTGGGGACTATTTAGTTGCAGCTACAGTGCAACTGGATGGCAGTTTGAAAGCGCATGTTTCAGTCAATGGAATGGATTGGGCAGATGCATATTTCCCATCCAACTTCCGTGTTGGTCAACAACAGGCTTATAATATTCTGAGTTCTGAGACTAAGGCGATTTTCTTGCATGTTACCACTAACAACAGAGATGGTTCTGAGTTTGGTACGATATTGAAATCAAACTCGAATGGAACTTCCTACTCGTTAGTTTTGAAGAATGTCAATAGAGATTCATTTGGATTTGTTGATTTTGAGCAGATGACTGCTCTAGAAGGTGTGGCAGTTGTGAACGTTGTGTCAAATGCATTGGAAGCGAAGAAAGGGTCTAGAAAGAAGTTGAAGACCATGATTACCCATAATGATGGCGGCCAGTGGGACTTGCTGGCGCCACCAGCAGTGGATTCAACTGGCAAGAAGTATGAATGCTCTGGGAAATCCATAGAGGAATGCTCTTTGCATATACATGGATACACCGAGAGAGCTGACTACAGAGATACATTGTCTTCAGGATCTGCAGTTGGTATGATGATTGGGGTTGGAAACGTTGGCGATAAATTGGATTCGTACCTGAACGGGCACACATTCTTGACCAGAGATGGGGGTGTCACCTGGAGGGAAGTTAAAAAGGGAGTCTATCAGTGGGAATATGGTGACCAAGGATCTATTTTGGTATTGGTTAATGGACATGATTCCACCGACTCGATCAGTTATTCTATTGATGAAGGAGCTACATGGAATGAGCATAAGTTTGCGGACCATCTAGTGAATGTTAACGACATTGCTACAGTTCCATCTGACGATTCCCGGAAATTCTTGTTGTTTACCAAACTACCATCAAACAGAGGAGATAAAGCGACAGTTTACCAGATTGATTTCTCGCAGTTGCTGAAGAGAAAATGTTCATTAGATTTAGTACATCCAGATACCGACGATTTCGATCTATGGACTCCAAAGCATCCCCACCAGTCAGATAACTGTCTGTTTGGTCATGAAGCACAGTATTATAGAAAGATTCCTGGTAAAGACTGCTACATTGGCGAGAAACTGAGCGAGCCGTACAAGGTTATCCGCGACTGTGCATGTACCAGACAGGACTACGAGTGTGACTGGAACTACGAACGTGATATCAATGGGGAATGTAAGCTGATTTCCGGGTACGAGCCACCAGACCATTCCTTATCGTGTAAAGTGATGAACCTGGATGAATACTGGTTGCCAACAGGATACAGAAGAGTTCCTCTATCCACATGTAAAGGGGGTAGGGAGTTTGATAAAGCGGTTGCAGTTGCATGTCCAGGCAGAGAAGCAGAGTTTAATGAAAAGCATAAAGGACTGCACGGTGTTGGATTGGTGATGGTGATTATTTTCCCAATCCTTGCCACAGCCATGTTGGTTTACATTATTTACCATCACTACGTTGGCAGATACGGACAAATTCGTCTAGGTGAGGAAGAAGTCGAGTTTGACAACTCTTCACCATTCAACAAGTTCACATCGGTAATTGGGTTCGTGGTTGTGACGTCTGTTTCGCAGGTTTCCAACTACAGCTCGGCAGTGATTGAGCGTGCGGGTGCTGCTCTTGAATGGGTCATGCACAAGATGTTCAAGAGATCTGTGTCGCTGGACAGAGTGGGGCTGAGAAGCAGTTCAGCTGAAGAGGCAGCCACACCACTACAGGCAGACACGGAGAGCCCAGCAGGCGAGTTCCACGACGACATCCTGGATGACGGCGATCTGACCGAGAACGAGGACGAGAGAATATAATCGGTTTATTTATTAATAGTGTGCGTATGAGTGCTACTGTTTACTTTGGTGTAGTTAGTGGGTGTAGTGTTCTTTGTGATGTGCTGCAGGCACTTTGCTGGGGTATGCTTTACTGAGTTTAATTCCTTTTCAATAACTCGTGAACCCATTTTATACCACAGAGCCCAGTTTATACTGCTTGTATGAATATAAACTCTGTATCGTAAAACTTGAACTGTTTGATTATACCAATGGCTAAACTTTTTTCAGGTGTCAATTCCCAGTGCAGTATAGTGGCAGCATAAAGAAGCCAGTTAACCCAATTGTGAACAACAGCTTCACACTGTTTATGGCTCCAGCCCATAACTTTTAGAGTTTGGTTCATAAGGTTATAAAGAATGCTTTGCAAGCACCAAAAACTATTATAGCTGTCTCATTTTATTGTGGTAGCTCTAGGGGTAGCTGTAAAACGAGCTCGAACGACGGGATAAACTGAGATCAACTTTTCCTGAGGTCTTGCAGCAGATGTACTTCGATTAGAGTTAATAATTGAGCCATTTCTAAAACACTATGGCTGGTATCAAATAGCTTAATGATCAATGCAATCTGGAAAACCTGGGGAAGAGGAACAAAAACCAGATGAGCTCAGGTCTTCTTTTATGATTGTGAAGAGCTAAAATATCTGTAAGAAAGACTGCTAGTGGGTGTAACATAAGCTCGATATATCTAAAAGTGAAAAGAGCTTACACCAGAGCTGGATGTGATTTGGAGATTCTGCTGCTTTGACCAAGGAAGTGTTATGAATAGAATTCTCGTGTGAGGTATTGTATCATTATTTACACTATATTTCAGGCGATGGAGCTATTACATAGACATACAAGAGTTTCAAGCATTGTTATCTGGGGGTTGCTAGCGATTAGTCTAATAACGCTATAGTATTCTAATAATTATAAAATACAGTCAGAATAGTTTCAACTAATTAGTGTATGTAGTTACAGTCTTCAGTAGGGTATGCGTGAGGGTATATGCTGCATTTCCTGGGTCAATGTGGCAGGCATAGGTGAGTGCATTCCTAGTACTACAAGCTGAGTGTAAAGTTTACAGGCTGAACAGGCTCAGTAAATACTTACTGAGTAGGCGTGCTAGTGAGTGTGTACTTTAATAGGTAGCAAGTATCACTGAGTGTGGTACTGACTGGGCCTGGTGTGGTACTACGAAAAGTTGGTAAAGTAAACTCTACAGACTGAGTAGTTGGTGGTAGCTTACTTTACTGAGCGTGGTACTTTACTGTGTAGGAACACAAATTGAGCGTAGACAAACAGAGTGCAGTGCATAAAAAGCTGAGCAGGTGAGTATACGTCTCAGCAAATGTATATCGTGCAAGTTAGTATTTTGTTACATTTAGTGTATCAGACTGGGTGGTTACAGGCTGGGTGGTTACGAGTTTCTGGGCGTGGAAGGGCGCTGGTTTACTGCATATAGTGCATCTACACTGAGTGGCTTTACAGGCTGCTTTTGGGTGAGTGTATATACTGTGCGAGTGCAGGCTTTGCTGGACAGCATGCCATGTTGAGTGTGCTGCCTTACAGGGCATAGAGTGCTGCCTGATCCTTTGTTGCATGGTGTATCTACGAGCTGAATATGACTTTACGGGCTGGAGACACTGTATTTACTGGGTGAGTGTGTTCCCGGGTCAGTGTAGTGGCTAGTAGTACTTGCTGGTGGAGTGTAAGGCCAGGTGCCATCTAATTTAACAACACAGACAACTCGACAGCATTCATAACTAAAAGATACTCACTCAATTGGCTTGAGAACTAGCAGATCAACACTAAACAGATTTGAAGAATTACCAAGTAAGACTATTAGATGAAGTTTTGGTTTATTTTAGAATGCACGGCTACCGAGCTTGTTACTGCATGCTACAGCTTGATATATATAACCTCATTCAGCAGGCTCTACAGTGGTTCTAGCAGGCTTCAACAGTCTTTAAGTATCTAATAGTCTAAGTCTTTAACAGGTTCTAAGTCTCTAACTGGCTTTAAGTCTCTAGGTCTTTAAGTCTCTAACAGGCTTAACAGGTCTTACAGGCTCTGACTGTATCATTGAACACTACATGATGAAGCTTTGACTTTTAGATAGATTACGCGTACCCAGCCTGTTAGAGCCTGTTAGAGGCTACTGGATATACAGCTGGTTCTATACTGGTTCTATACTGGTTCTACTGGTTCTATACTGGTTCTATACTGGTGGTATACTGGTTCTATACTGGTTCTATACTGGTTCTATACTGGTGGTATACTGGTTCTATACTGGTTCTATACTGGTTCTATACTGGTTCTATACTGGTTCTATACTGGTGGTATACTGGTTCTATACTGGTTCTATACTGGTTCTATACTGGTTCTATACTGGTTCTATACTGGTTCTATACTAGTTCTACTGGTTCTATACTGGCTCTATACCAACTCTAACTGTCTTTAGCAGGCTCCAACACTTCCTAACCGTCTGACAGGCCCTAACTGTCTGTAGCTGTCTCCAGCAGGCTTAAACAGTCTCTAAGTCTCTACTATCTCTATCAGTCTGTAAGTATCTAAATCTCTAAGTCTCTACTATCTCTATCAATCTCTAAGTATCTAAATCTCTATCAATCTCTAAGTGTCTAAGTGTAGTGTCTAAGTGTAGTGTCTAAGTGTCTAAGGTCTTAAAGCTCTAACGGTATGACACTACAGGATGAAGCTTCTGTCACTGGGATTAAATTACACAGCTACCCAGCCTGTTAGAGCCTGCTGGAGCCAGCGTAGAGTCTCCAGCAATCTCTATCAGACTCTACTGGCTCTATACCGGCTCTAGCAGGTGTAGCAGGAGTCTCAGTCGCCAGCAGGTGTTTCTACTGCAGTTTTCTCTTCTTGTGAGGTTCGGACTCGCTAGGCTCGTCCGGAGACTCGTCCCCACTCAGGTCCAGGGCCTCGCTGGCGTCGGAGTCGAGCTCCTCCTCGAGCCCGTCGCGCTGGGCCTCGGTGTAGTACTTCACGGCGTAGGGGAAGATGTCCTCGCTGAACAGCCGGGCGAGCTCCTCGCCGTTGGGGAACTCCTTGCCCGGCTTGAGCCCCGTCCACCTGAAGAAGGCAAACAGGCTCTTCATGCCCGCGCGGTAGCGCTTCTTGCCCTCGGGGGTCTTCTTGTCCTGGATCTTGCCCGGGTTGATGCTGTCGTAGGACCGGGGCCACACGATCTCCACGCTCTCCGACACGAGCTTCTGGGTCTCCGGCTCGGTCTCGCTGTCGTCGTCACCCACGGGGCCTGCGGTGTGCGGGTCCACCTGCTCCAGCTTGAACTCCTTGGTGACGGTCTGCGCCGGGAAGTCGCTGCCGCGCGCACTGAACTCGAACGTGATGGCAAAGTCGCCCGGGTCCGCAGCCTCGTCTGCGTCTGGCGCAGCAATGTCCCACTGGATGTGGATGTTGCTGATCTGCTCCACGTACTTGAGGTCCTCCGAGCTCACGTACTCGCTGAACTCCGGGTGCTGCGTCAGCACGATCTGCCAGAACCCGTCGATGCTCGCGGTGTACGCCCGTCTCTGGTCGTACAGCTGCTGGACGCTTCTGAGACGCGCAATCTCGGCCTGTCGCTCTGCCCGCTCCATCTGCTCCTCGATCTTCGCCAGCCCCATCAGGGACTCCTCCACGCTGCCCGGCTTGTTAGTACTGCTACACCCTGCCTAGCCAGCCCACTCACGAAGCTCCACCGCCTGCCTGTGTCATTTTCAGGTCCTTGGGCGTTTTGGTGGAAAATATCTTTTTGCTTGCGATATGATATTTGTGGTTCCGCCTGGCACCTGCACCCTACCCTACCACCCTACGCTGCCACCTGCACCCCACGCTACCACCCTACGCTGCCACCCTACCACATTACCTTTTACCAGGGGCCTACAATTAGCACCTACGAGGGCTACTGCCTTACACTGTAGCTTTCTACGCTCCACCACCTCTACCACTACCACCTGACCACTGTGCATTGGCCCCCTGACTCCCACCAGCTCCCACCGACTGCCAATCTTTTCTCCACAACCAGTATGAACGCATATTATCGGGTGTTGGACATGCAGCATGCAATATCAGTGCTTTCCTGCGATGCTGGGCGATCGCTGGTTATTACTGGCCATCGACTTATTGCTACCACTGGCATCACCGGCCATCACTGGCCACCACGAGCTCACTGGGCTGGTTGCTCACCAACTCTAACAATCAGAATATGTCAATATCGCGAAACATAGCATATAACCCATCGTGCATTTCTCTTATTTACCTGGTTCGCCTAGCAAAGGCTTACGATACCGCTATACAGCTTATCAGCTAACTTCCAGTAGTTTCAGTACTAATCACCTCATTAGTCCTATTTATTGGTTTCAGTACTAATCACCTCATTGGTCTTATTTATTATAATTTCAGTACTGTAATCCACACATTGGTCCTATCTATTATCCCTGATGGCTTATCCCAGGTAGTTCCATTATTAATGCCGTAAATACGATGACTCCAATTCCTGTTCTGCTAATCCAACTGTAATTGAGGGTAGCTTATTCATTTAAGCTATCATCTCTTTACCTGCTAATAATACACTCAAGTCTATTCATCCTATACTCATTTAATAAGATCTACTATATCGAGTGTATTGAGCTCACATCTCAAGCAAGGGATATATCCTTTAGTTGATAAATATCTGATGTTTATTGTCTAATGACAAGTATTAGTAGGCAAACTGACAGTTCACCATGATTGATATATGATCAATAGCAATCGATACTAAATACCAGCCGCTAAAACTTGATTATATATTGCAGTCCTTCATTCTAATGTCTCAGCGCTCTCTCATCAGTGAGGAGTCCAAAATATATTCACTTAGTGCTCTATTTCTTTACCAATCAGCTATATTGTAGTATTACTCGATCATTTCTACTGGTTTGCTGGTTTGACACTCATTGAACTACATAACAGACTTAGTAACTCCTTAACCAGTATTAGTGCTGATTCAGATGGCCACTTAGAGTACCCGGAGTCTTTACTGTATAAACTAACATTTCTAGTATTATCACTCGTTATCCTGGCATTTACAGTCCACTACTAACGGTTATCCTGGTTTACACCCCCATTACAGTCACTCGCTTTATCGTTTATTATATCACCTTATCTTCTACCCTTTCTGGTCATCTCTGGCATCTTGAATGGCACTTTCAGCGACGCAATCTTGTAGGAGGCAGCAGCAGCCTTTGGAATTCCGTACGAGGCTGCGTCCTTAGCACTGGCAGGCTTGATCGTACATCCCAGAGCCTTGAAAAGGTCAAGCAGTCTGGTAGGTTTCAGCGAAAGCTCCTGTGCTAGTGGGTTCACCTCAATGACAAACCCGTTGATGTGTAGGATCAGCGCCAGGATGTAGCACAGCAGCTTGTCCTCGTGGTGAGGATCAATGGTGAAGCTGCGGGCCTTGGTACGGCCCACCTGGCTGGCTCTGGCTATGGTGAATCTGTCCAAAATGCCGTCCACAAGCGCGTCTGCCGGGTCGTTCAGCTCTGTGGCCAACGCCTGCTTGTTGGAGATACGCTTGTTGTTGTACACACCCATCAGCAGCGACACATAATACAGCAACTGCAGTTTCTCGGTCTGTGCATCCGAGGTGAAGATTGCCAGCTTGGACTTGATGTACTCCGAGTTCTTGTATGGCAGCTGTGCAAGCTTGTCGCTCATCTCAGTAGCAGAAAGGATCCCCTTGACCCTGATCTGCTTGAGCTCATGGCTCGGTATTATAGACGAGATTGGGTACACATCCTCGACGCTTGTGGCGTCTGGGAAGCATGCAGGGGTTGGTCTGTCGTCCAGCACCTTCTTCTGCAGCTCGTCCCTGGTAGGTAGGGCGTCGGTGGTGGTCTTGACAGTGTCCACTATGTCGTTCTGGATATCAGACAATTTGTCTGCATCAATACGGTTTCTTTCCAGGTCGCCAATGGCTTTCTTGGCCCTTCTGGTACCAAACGCCTGGCCCAGCGCGTTACGCTGCTCGTAGTTCTTGGTGTTGGCCTGCTTGACGGCTGGTCCAGAGCTTCTCTTGTGTGCCTTGGACGACACTGTTCCCAGCAGTAATGGTGCTTTGTACAGCTTGGCCTTCTTTGTTTCCGGGTCATACACCGCCACGGCATACGCGCTGGAGTCGTCCTCAGGCACACGCGCATCGTACTCCAAGTGCGAGCTTTCACCGTGCAGCAGCAGCTCGTTGTACTTGTTTTTGTACAGACTGAATTCAGCATCTTTGGCTGCTGAGAACCCGTTATAGAAGCTTCCCAGCGCAATAGACGGCTCCTCAACAAACCCGTCAATCTTCAGCTTGCTCACGCTCTCTCTTTTTCTCTTCTTCTCGCTGCCCATCCCGCACTGTCTGCTTTGATAGTTTTGTGTTTAGTTTCAGCTCATCGCATAAAAATTTTTTTCGCCGGAACTCACAGCCCGGAACTCATCTAACCTCGGAAGTGAGCTACACCGGAACTCATTTACCCTCGGAACTGAGTAACACCCGGAACTGCACCCGGAACTGCCCCCGGATTAGGTTGACAAATTTTTAGCAGGCGTTCGCTTAAGCAGCAGCAAGCCGAGATGAAAGTGCTCGAGAAGACACACTACGAGGTGCTGGGGGTAGCGAGAAACGCGTCGGTCGAGCAGATCAAAAAAAGTTATAGAGAGAAGCTGCTGAGCACGCACCCAGACAAAACCCAGAAACAGGTTGTGGACGCAGACATAATACCCAGGATCAAGCTGGCGTACAGCACGCTGGTGGACACGGAGTCCAAGGCGCAGTACGACCGGGAGCTGGAGGAGAATTTCAAGAAAGTTGGGCTCATTTCCACTGGCGAGGGTTTGGATGTGTTTAATTTAGACGAATTTGAGTGTGTTGAGACAGAGGAAGATGGAGCTGTGGTGTTTGTGAGGGACTGTCCTCGGTGCACGGAGAGCAACGGGTTTGTGCTGAGCGAGAACGACCTGGAGAGCAAGGGTGTGAGCGACGGGATGGGTGGGTACGAGATTATCATTCAGTGCAGTGCGTGCAGTCTGTGGCTGAAGATACGGTACTTTGATCTGCAGGATGAGTCTGCAGCTGAAGATACGGTGGTTTGATGCGGGTTGAGTCTGCAGCTGAAGATACGTTTGATACAGGGGGAGTCGCAGAGGCTGTTGCATTTGGAGGGTCTACAAAAAGTGTTCCAGGCTGTAAAATGTGCAGTTGCTTGCAGTCTGGACGAAGAGGCGAGACAAACGTGCACCGTTAGGGGTTGTTCTAGCACAGCACCCGAGCCGAGTCTAAGGAACTTACAGTCTGAGCAGTCTGGGTGAAGTTTTTACAGCCTGAGACGAGCTTGGTACGGAGTGAAGCTCTCAGTAGTTCCTGTGTTGATCTGTTAGCTGCAGTATGCATCAATGCCATCACTGCAGCTTCTTTTCTGTCGCATGTTTTCTCCACCAACTCGTTAGCATTCCTTGAATGCGCCATATGCACCTGTTTATAGATACAAGATGGAAAGATGTTTAGTGATTTGTGCATGTCTGCTAGAGCTTCCTGCAGCTGGTGTGTCACGTAGTCAGTACTGTGAACTCTCAATAAAGCTTTGACAATATGGTAGCTGCTTGCTGAGTATGACATCTGTATGCGAGTAGTGTGCGTGGGCGACTTGACGCTTTAGTCGAATTGATGTTCCAAGGTGGAAGAATAGTGTGCAGTTTACCAGATGATCCTGCCATCACCGGGGTACTGTTAGATCTGGTGAAGTTGGTGAATGGCTGCAGTCGTGGTTAGAAATTGTGCTTTCGCCTAGGTAGATGGAGAGCTAGCGTGTACTAAGTTTATTGTGTATGTTTATTATACTATAGGTTTAGTATACTGTATACCTGTTATGTTTATTGTACTGTACGATCATTCCACTACATGTTCATTGTACTGTATGCTATTACTGTACTGTTTGTTTACTGTATGCTATTACTGTACTGTATGTTTACTGTATGCTATTACTGTACTATATGTTTACTGTACTATGTTTATTGTATATGTTCATTATACTATATGTTTATTGCACTATGTTTATTGTATATGTTTATTGTACTATGTTTATTGTATGCTATTACTGTACTATATGTTTATTGTACTATGTTTATTGTATGCTATTACTGTACTATATGTTTATTGTACTATGTTTATTGTATGCTATTACTGTACTATATGTTTATTGTACTATGTTTATTGTATGCTATTACTGTACTATATGTTTATTGTACTATGTTTATTGTATGCTATTACTGTACTATATGTTTATTGTACTATGTTTATTGTATGCTATTACTGTACTATATGTTTATTGTACTATGTTTATTGTATGCTATTACTGTACTATATGTTTATTGTACTATGTTTATTATACTAAATGCTTATTGCACTACATGTTTATTGTATGCTTATTATACATATGTTTATCGTAATACATGCTTATTAAATGTATTTACTGTACTACATGTTGTCGTATGTTTTTATTGTATATGTTATTATTGCACTATAAGTTTATTGCACATGCTTATTATATGTTGACTGCACGTTTATACTATGAATTTACTACATGTTTATTTTACTACATGTCTTATGTATATGTTCATTGTATATGTCCGTGTTCATATACAAAGAGGATGTGTTTATTGCCGTCACTGTTATACTGTTAGGGACTTTCTTGTGTCGTCAGTAAGTGGGTAAAGACAGAATATTGATGTCATGGATATCTGGAAGCTTCATCCAAAATCTGATGAAGTCTGTTGAAGTCTGGATTACAATAAGTCCATCAATATGCGTGGGTTGATCTACAGGAAAAGTCTGTCTAGCTGTATAGACTTTCTTCCACAGGGGAGCGTAGTGGAGCACCGCTAAGACGTGACAGCTAGAAGAGCTATGCGCAAATATCAGTGTAGTTATTGTGTATATACAAGAGGAATGTTTTTGGGCCCTGGCCTGCAACGGTTAGGCTTTTAGGCTGTTAGGCCTGCAACGGTTAGGCTTGAGTGGCCTCTGCGCGCAGAATCGCAGCCAGGGCTGCGCCCATTACAGGAAAGTCGGTCATGAGCGAGATGTGGCCGAGCTCGCTGGCAAACTTGCCCACGACGGGGAACCCACGACGCTCCGGCATGAGCCACTTGTGGTGGACCACGCCGTCGCCCGGCCCGTAGTAAAAGTCGGAGTAGTCGCCGTCCACGATGCCCTGGCGGCCCTTGACACGCGCGCCTCTCACTGTGGGCACCATGTCGCCGTACACGGTGGCCATAGGCGGGTACTGCACGGCAGGGTCGTAGTCCAGCGAGGTGAGAAACTGCTTGGTGCGGTGCAGGGTGCGCTTGAGGTAGTCCAGGCTGTCCTCGTAGGAGGTTCTGAACTGGTCGTCTGAGTCTGTGGTGCGCATGGAGGTGCTTCTGTGGAGCTCGACGGCACTGAGGGCCGCTGCCCTGCTGAGCTCGACGGAGGACTTGCGCCGCTTCTTCTTGAGCTTTGCCAGGCGCGACTTGGCCACGAGCGGCGAGAGCTCGTAGTCGACCCAGGTCTGCGGGTCGAAGTAGTCGAGGTCGTAGCGCTCGTTGGTGTCGCTGTCCACGAAGCAGCGGCCGTCCAGGGGCAGAAACGAGAAGCTGGAGCGCATGAAGAAGTTGGCCTCTGCGGTGAGGATCTTGGTGCTGAAGAGCACCGAGTCGCCGAACCGCAGCGGGCCCAGGATGTTGGGGCACTCCGACGGCACGCCCACGTACACCAGGCCCCTGAACAGCGAGGGGTCTCTGAGCATGGCGTGGTGGGCCACGAGCCCGCCCATCGAGTGCGCGATCACGATGGCGCCCTTGCGGAAGCCCGCGGGCTTTGTGTCCTCGAGCCTCTTGAGCAGCTCGTGCAGCTGCTGCGACGAGATGTCCAGCGAGAGTCGCCAGTCGTAGCCAAACTCTGTGACGCGCGTGCGCGCAGTGCTCATCTTGCCCTTGAGCTTCTTCGCAATGTCCACGGGGCCCAGGTGGGTCATCATGCCGTCCGGGTGGATCTGCTGCTGCGCGCGCACCTCGTCCTGGTCCGTGGGCCCCACCAGCAGGTCGATCTTGCGGATGTTGAACCCAGCACGGATCGGCACCCACACCCTGCGCCCCGTGGCACTGTCGCGCAGGATGCTGCCCCGGTACCCGCCCAGGATCACAATGTCGCCGTGCAGGTCGTCCCACACGGTCTCCTCGGGCCGCTCGTCGTCGTTGCGCAGGTAGCTGATCGCCTCCAGCGCAATGTTCGGCGTGATGGCCCGCTTGAACGCGCGCAGCCGCGAGTTGTCCGCGCCCTTGAAGTCCTTGAACAGGTAGCTCTCCTCCACCGTCGAGATGGACTCCTGCTTCTTGAGCTTGGCCAGGATCTGCTCCTTGGACAGCTCCCCGTCGCCGTCAGAGCTGCTTTTCAGCAGCGGAATGCTGATCTTGAGCGAGTTCAGCTTGGGCAGCGACACGGGCAAGATGCTCCCGCCGAACGGCAGCGTGAAGCTGAAGATCTTGTGGTAGTGCTTGTAGTTCTTCTTGTCCAGGTCGCTGGATGTCAGCCGGTCCAGCTCCAGCTGGCTGTCCTGCACGTTGTGTTTGGACACCACCGACGACCCGCCGATCACAGACTCCACACGGTCCACGCTCAGGTCGCTCAGCGTGCTCTCGTCGTCCTGCGGGTGGTACCTCCTGTCCTCCTGGCTTTCCTGCTGTTCCTCGTCCCGGCTTTCCTGCTGTTCCTCGTCCCGGCTTTCCAGGCTCCCCTCTGGGCCTGCTGTATACCCTGCTGGCCCTCCACTGCCACTCGCACTGTCCTGGCCTGCTGTATACCCTGCTGACCCTCCACTGCCACTCGCACTGTCCTGCCTTGCGCCAGGCCCTGCCGGGCCACCTGCTAAACTTCCTGCCAGGCCATCATCCCCTGAACCTGCTGCAGCTGTGCCCCCAGCCGGGCCTGTTCCTCGTGCTGGGCCTGCCGTGCCACTGCTGGGCACGCCACTTCCACTAGCTCGCTGCATTCTCTTCACTAACTCTTAGTTTGTGCCAGCGTTCCACCTGGAACAAAATATTTATTGCAACCCGCCTGGGCGGGCCACTACCGCCTGGCGACCCACTACCGCCTGGCGACCCACTACCGCCTGGCGACCCGCTGGGAACTTTTCAGCCGTGCGCCGCTCTGCCTGGTACTGCCGGCACCCCCGCCTAGACCCACCCGCCTGGGCTTGCCTGCACCCCTGCCTAGACCCACCCGCCTGGGCTTGCCTGCACCCCTGCCTAGACCCACCCGCCTGGTACTGCCTGGGCTTGCCCACCAGGTGTCCTACGGTGTTACCGAGAGGCGCTGTCTCCGCTGCAGAGCAGTGCCCGGGCCGTGCTGTGAGGCTTGGTACCACTGTGAGCTGGTAGTACTAGTAGATAATTAGCTACAGGCGTAGCACCAGCCTGGTGACAATTAGACAAACCGTGTAGTACGTGTGTGCTTAGCGAGGTGTGTTAGGGTGCTAGGACAGTTAAACCTGTGTAGTTCAAGTTTCCTGTGGTAGCTGCCATTAGGGTACGTAGCACCAACCTGGCCATTAAGCAGCCGGTATGTAATCCAGTTTCTAATACTGTGTTAGGTACCATATGGGATGTTAGGTACCATGTAGACCATGCTAGGGTTTGTAGTTTTGATGGACCCACCGCGCCAGCTGCCCATAGACCCCCACGCACCTGGAAGCTGCTCGCTGCACACTACACCACTCTTATATGGTTGATGACTGAGACAACGTTTGCCAACTACTTCCTACCTCAATGTAGACATCGTCCTCCTGATGTTCACCAATTGACATCACCTTAAAGTGTCCATTATCCTTCTCATACAAGAGGCATTTTTGGCTGAAAGAAGCCACTGGGTGGCTGCTTTACATAACTTCTACTGCTAGATAGATGATTTATTCTGTGGTCTGAAACGCCAGTGCTTGTGATCTACATAACTTGTACTTGTAAATGGATATATCTAATACTAAATGCATTAAGGTAATAGACAAGTATACAATACTATAAGAATGGAGATTTTAAGTAGGTAAAAAGAAGTAATTAACTAGTAGAGAATGCTCGCTTCCACCATCATCTACGTTCTAATAGACACAGAGTGATGTAGAATGTGTTAGTGGTTTGTGTCAATTAGGAATTGGTAGAAACACCACTACTTGGTGACCAACTGCTAATAATGATGCTTGTTTCTCCATACTTTTTGGTTGAAGCTGCTGCAATAACACTGTTAATATTGATAATGCTACCAATTATAATACTGATAATAATGTTGTTTGCTTTGGTTTTATCTCATCACTTCTCTAGCAATCCCCTGCATATACTGTTAGAAAGATAAAGGATGTCAATCTGGACTACAGACAGCTGTGTTGGACAAAAAGGTTTGATTGATCTACACAGATTGAGGACGTACAGTATGATAGGTGCAATTGCCACCGACAAAGGCAATCCAATGACCATTACTGGATTGTAAAGATTTCAAGTAGCTTGCAGAAAGTACAAACGAGATAGTCCCAGATGTTGTACTGGATAAACTCTTTGACGCCCGGTATCTGTGGCCCAATGGGGCTCTTCACTACGAGAAAGCTCATCATGTCTGATGGAGGAGGTTCTGTAGGTCACCAAAAGAATCCATCAATAATGGTAAATGAAAACTTACTTAACCAACTCGCCATTATGCCTGGCCAGTTTAGGAGCCCAGTAGAGGTACTCAGTCACCCAGGAGGTACCCAGTCATCCAGTAGAGGTACCCAGTCACCCAGGAGGTACCCAGTCATCCAGTAGAGGTACTCAGTCACCCAGGAGGTACCCAGTCATCCAGTAGAGGTACTCAGTCACTCACTGAAGGATCCAGCGCAAGGCAGATCATCAACAGGTCAACACCCGAGCAAAACACCTGGAAATCCGCACCGTCGTGGTGCTGGTAGGCACCCAGTGGCAGCACTAGAGGCATGTTACAGCACAGTGCACTTACTCAGCCAAGTAGAGCGATACCAGAACTATTTTTGTCCCACCAACATCAAAATCCCAGCTTACACACCACAGGAGCCCGAGCTGGATGTTCTGAAGCAGCTAGTGGCAGCCGTGCGATAGCCTGCTTATCAGATATGGTCTGTGTATCAGCTGTAACGGGCTGCGGCCCGCTGCTGGCTGCCTGGGCGGGCCACTACCCAGGGGACCCGCCGAAACTTTTTTTCCAGCCGGGCAGGTCCAGGCAGCCCAAAATCAGCCAGTAAGCCTAAAATATGTACTGCGGTGTGGACGTGGGCAGTACGAGCGTGCGCCTGGGCGTGTATGGCGAGGACGGGCAGCTGGTGTGCTTTGAGAGTGTGGACGTGGGATATCAGCACGGAGAGGCCGGTACCAAGATTGTGACACAACGATCCGGCGACATTTGGAACGCGTTTCTGAAGTGCTATAAGTCCATCAGGGCCCTGGGAATCAACGTAAAGAGCATTGCGGTTGCTGCCACATGCTCCATGGTGGTGTTTGTGAGGGACGGGGCTGAGCTCAAGCCGTTTTCCCTCGAGCCAAAGATAAATGATGAGCAGAACGTAATCTTCTGGATGGACCAGCGAGCCGAACAGCAGGCTGCACAGCTCAATGACAACTTCAAGTACAATGGGATCCTGGAGTTCTATGGGGGCGCGTTCACTGCAGAGATGGGAATCTGCAAGCTTAAGTACGTGGTGGACAAAGTTCCCCCAGCACTGCTGAAGAAAATCGTCGTGTTCAGCCTCCACGAGTACCTGGCGTTCATGATATCAAGCCAGTTCGCGTGGTTCCCCGTACAGGTGCATTTCGACACGTGCAACCTGGCTCCGGACGGCGACATCAAGGGCTGGAGCCTGCAATTTCTGGAAAAAGCCCTCGAGTGGAAAAACCACCCGGCCCTGTTTGGCAGCATAGCAGACACCTCCAAGACGCACTCCCTGCCTGTTGTTGGGACCGTGCTGTCCCAATCACCAGAGCTCACAGTGTGCCAGGGCGTCATCGACTGCTATGCTGGCTGGATATCCTCCTCGGGGAAAACCATCCAGGGCACACTAACCATGGTGGCAGGCACTTCCACCTGCTACTTGATCGCGCACAAGACGCACTCCACTCTTCCCGGCGTCTGGGGCCCCTTTGGAAGCATCCTGGGCTCCGGTCTGCTGGTGTCTCAAGTTGGCCAGTCCACCACGGGCAAACTGATCGAGCAT
Organism: Starmera stellimalicola; assembly: GCA_030580055.1. NCBI lineage: Eukaryota > Fungi > Ascomycota > Saccharomycetes > Phaffomycetales > Phaffomycetaceae > Starmera > Starmera stellimalicola. The sequence continues at coordinate 74,684 of JAKTSD010000004.1, read as the reverse complement.
CTATTCGAAACACACCCAGCTGCAAAGCTCGTCCCTGGAAACATCTTTGAGCAGCTCGAACAGCATATCACACTGTTGGAGCTCATATCGGGCGAGTCCATACATTTCCTCACAAAGCACATGTTTCTGTACGGCGATCTGGCTGGAAACAGATGTCCCTATGGCGATACCTCAATGAGAGGCGCGTTCATTGGAGAGTCCACAGACACTTCTTTGGATGACCTTGTTCTCAAGTATACTGCTGCGCTCGAGTTTTTAGCACTCTCTGCAAAACAGTACATCAACCTATTGTCTCCATATAAAATTAGTAAAATCACAATCTGTGGGAGTCAGGCTAAAAATCATAGACTGGTTCAGCTCATTGCAAATGTCACCAAGTTACCCGTTGAAGTTAGCTCAGAGTCTCCCGAAAATGCGGGCGTCAAAGGAGCGGCAATGATCGCAATGGCTGGCTTCAAAAAAAAACCAGTCGCCTCCATAATTAATGAATATAACAAACAAGGTACCATAGTGAAACCGGTGATTGATGATAAGCTAGATAAACTGATGAGTGCTAAATTTCAGGTAATGATTGATTTTGCTCAAACACAAATAAAGTACAAGTCAATGGTGGACAAGGCAATCAGCTAACCGTTTCTATTCAGAAATTTTGTGAATATTAACCCAATCAATCTGGGATTTTTGTCTCTCATTTCTTCTAATTCTGTAGAAGTGATCAGTATACTTAGATGCCTCCATAAAGGACAAAAACTTCTCGTCGTGTGTGATAACAATCAACTGGAAATTTTTCTGTGCTCGTCTTAGCTCAATAATATTCGCCAACGATTTTCCTAGTGACTCAATGTTATCAGAATCCAAATTGGTTGTTGGTTCATCAAGTGCAATCACACCACAGTTCGTACCAAAACATTCGGCTAACGCAAGTCGTATAATGATGGATGCTAAAACTTTCTGTCCTGCCGAACAACGGCCCCTCATATCTAACTCTGCGTCCTGTTTAATCATAACCACTCGATAATTATACGTTCTGTTACCTTTGGTACCGGTATTCTGATCACTACGGATCATTATCGTATCAACATCAGATCCGCTGTACGTGGCTTTCCATAATTCATCAATAATTCTGTTGATATCTTGCATTTTCAAGCTGTGATACTGCATAATAGCAGAGTCTAAAGCTTTTGAATATGTGTTTAGATCATCATTCACAATAGTTTTTGTTTGTAGCTTGACCCACTCTTCTTGATAGAGCTTATCAACATCTTGGAACTCAATAGTTAGATCTCTTTGAATTTGTTTACCTTGATCTTCCAATTGTTTGATTTCACCCATTTTACCTGCCAACTGGGCATTAAGCTCATTGTATTTATCTCTCATTTGTTTAGATCTCTCTTGATACTTATCTCTTTGTTGCTCGGCGTCTTTAATATCAATATTTGAAATCTCTTTCTCAATATTAGATGCTTCAAATTCTAGTTGTCTGATATCTAAATTATTTCTTAAATTTCGTTCTTCATTGTTACTATCAGCTAATTTCATTTCTTGCTCTGAAATTAAATTACCTGTATTTTCAATCTTATTTTCCAATGCTGATATCTCACTGGAAACTTCTTTGATTTGAAACTGTACTTTTTCTAAAGAATCCTTGTCATTATTTATAAAAAATTCAATCTCGTCATTTAAATCTTCAAGATTTTGAAAACAATTTGAGTAATTAGAGTATACTTCTCTTGCAATCTCAATTTTTTGTTTATTATCAATCTTTAAAATTTCAATTTCCTTTGATATATTTGATATCTTGTCATTAATTTTAACTAAGATTTCTTCAGCCTTGTTAACTGTCGTATTCAAATTCTTTATTTTAAGCTTATTTTCTTTAACAATTTTAATCAAATTCTCTTTTTCAAATGTTGATTTTTCCAAATCACTTATTCTTAATCTTTTATCTTTAACGTCCCCTTCTAATATTGAGTATTCCCGCTGTTTTAATTCCTTATCTTCGAGTAACAAATTAATTTCTTGACGTAAAGATTTTAATAGAGTACTTTTTTCATTCAATGTTGTTTGTAATTCATCAAGAGTGCTACTTGAAATACCAAAATTTTCTAGTTCTCTTATTCTTTCATTCAACTGAGTTTCAATCAATTTAAAGTCCTTGCTAGAGCGATTAAAGTTTTGAACTAGTGGTTTGAAACTTTCAATGTTTGAGACTTCCAAACTAATCTTTTTCATGGATTGTTGATTTTTTTCTAATTGCATTTTCAAGTTTTCTAACTCTTTGTGAAGTTCATTTTTTTCTAGCTCCAACTCCTTTAATGATTCCTTGGTTGATCTGACTCTATTAACATCATTTGACAATGATCTCACAGCCAAAAGCCTTTTTTTCTCTTCATCCACTTTAGTTTGCAACTCAGCTTCGGCACCAGGTTTAGTTTGTGATTTCAAAAAATCGATAAAGCTCTGTAATTCTGTATCATCATCATAATTTCTTTGACATAAATAACAACATTTTTTGCTCTCTGCAACTTTCAACGCCATCTTATTAATATCCAAAGTGGTCGTTCTCAACTTTAAATTCTCTAATGCCGTGTTATAGTCATCTTCAACCTCGCCTAAAATTTCTTCATAATCTTCAACTTGTTCATCTTTTAATGTTTGATCAAATTTTTTCTGTGATACTGCCAGGTCTTTTGATAGTGTATCTATTTCTTTTATTTTATAATTCAGCGAAGATTCAGTTTGTGTGAATTTCTTATTTTTATTTGAGATTTCTTTTTCTAATTTAGCAGATTCATTTTTCAAAGAATTAAGTTGTTTATCAATTTTGAATTCCAACTTATCATCTATACTCCATCCATAATTATTATCTTTGAGTGACTCATTCAAATTTTCTGTTGATTTTGCTAATAGATGCTCTTTATAGGATTTTTCTTCCTTTAATAAAGATATCTTTGCATTTGTATCAGCTTGTTTATGTGATCTTGAAATTTCATGGTTAATATTTTCAATTTCATTTTCAATTGTTGATATTTCTGCGTTTTTGGATTTGATATTATTGTTGATATTCTCGACAAATCTATTTTCTCGAAACTCTAATAATTTCGATTCCAACATTTCTAATGTTGACTTTTCATATTCTAAATCACCTTCTGAATCTTGGAGAGTTTTCAACTTAGTTTGTAATGCCTCAGTTTCTTCTGTTAAAAGCATTAAATCTTTAAGAATGTATTCTTTATGTTGAGTTTCTTTCAGCTTGTTATCAAGTACTGTTTGTAAATCATTTGATAGTTCAGCTTCTTGTTGAGAGGCAAGAGTTTCAATTTCTTCTAACTCAATTTTAGCAGTATCTTTGGACTTTGACAATCTTTCAGTGAATAATTTCAAAATATTATCACTTGATAAATCTAAATCAAACCCAAACTGTTCAAGACTTTTTGTTATCAATTCTTCTCTTTTAGCTATACTATTCAAATACTGTTTTTCATTTCCTTTTAACGCACCTTCTTCTCTAATCAAGGCACTATAAAAATCTCTTTTTTCCTTCAAGTCTGTTTGATCTTGTTTAAAAGTTTCTTTAAGATTTTGTAAATTTTTTGAGTTCTGTTTGACTAAACTCTCAAAATTTGCTAATTGATATTGTAACTCATCATTTGTATCTGGCAACAATCTTGTTGAGCTTCTGAGTCTTTCCAATTGATCTGCTACAGATCTCTGGTTATGTTTGAGTGTCTCTAAAGAAGAAATAACAGCTTGGAATTCCTGATTCGATTTAAACAGTTTATCAGATTCTTCAGTCACAACTTTTAATTCTTGTTCTAAAACATGAGTTTCTTGAGCATACTCCTCCACCAACTTTTTCGTTTTTTCCAATTTCTCTCTAGTTCTATCGGCACGTTCTTTATCTGATTTTAGATGTGAAACTGACTGTTCCAACAATTTCAATTCAACTGTTAAATCTTTCCGTATAACTTTAATGCTATCCAGCGCTTTTGTAAATTTCAAGGCCTCAAAAATCTCATCAAATCTCTTTTTCAGTGCTGCTGGTTCACTTAATGGCCAGAGACTCTCGTCTTGGTGACAAAATATCACATAATCTAAGATGGCTCTTGAAACACCTAAAAACACTGGCACTTGTGTATCCAACTCCACGCACTTAGTACTAACAGTCACTCTTTCACCATGATTCATAGCTAGTAACTGCCCTTCCAATGTCTTGAAAGTTGTGGAGTTTCTTTTTGTTAGCAACTGCATGGCTCTGGTACAGATCATTGAGTTCCCCGATGCATTGGTGAACGCCAACTTTACCTGTGCTTTAACTTCTCTTTCCCCTGTAATTTTGGGATCATGAATAAAGGCTCCTCCTTTGCTGTTAGGAGGCAAATCTCCAGTTGTAGCATACTTCAAACACTCGATAATGGTCTATTTATGTTAGTGTCTGTTTTAAATTAAATTGCTGATTTCATTCAAACTCACAGTCTTACCAGTACCATTCTGACCCACAATCAATGTCAGTGGCTTACCAAACTCAATTGTCTCTTGTGCATTGGGATCAAATGATCTCACACCTTGGATTGATAGCTTTAAATTGTTAATAGTTGTACTTTGTCTTCCAAAAACCTATTTCTTACCTTGTAAATTGCAGACCTTTCATGTTAGTATTCCTTCATAGACACATCTGGTTAATCATGTTATACTTACATAGCTTAGCGCCCACTGTAAAGCTCAGATCAACAATTTCAAGTTTGCCACTAAATTTCCAAACAAAAAATGCAACAATGAAATAAAAACATCAAAAAAAAAAAAAAAAAAAAAGTGAAATTTCTTCCATATTTGAAGCTTTTAAACTTGTCATATTTGTTTCTGTCGGTTTGTTGCATGTTCCGTGAACTCCTGACAACTACAAAGACATCAAAACTGCTAAAGAGAACAATGAGTGCGACTGCTATTACCAACAAATCCAAAGTGGCACAACCTAAATGGCACGAACCTACAACCAAAATCTCACCTGAGAAGCCAGTTTTGAAACTGTACAACTCTCTGACCAGAGCCAAAACCGAGTTCAAGCCTGCTGTCGATGGCAAGATTAAATGGTACAGCTGTGGGCCTACCGTGTATGACTCCAGTCACATGGGTCATGCCAGAAACTATGTTTCAATTGATATCAATAGAAGAATTCTTCAAGACTATTTTGGCTATGATATTGAATTCGTGCAAAACGTGACTGATATTGACGATAAAATTATTATCAGAGCACGTCACAACTACTTATTTGAGAACTTTGTAGCAAGTCAAGCTAATGAAAAGTGGGTTAGTGATGAAGTTTTATTAAAAGTTAAAGGCTCATGGACTGAGTATGTTGAAAAGAACTTGCCAGCCGGTGCCAGCTTTGAGACTTTTAGTAAATGGAGCAGTGAGTTGGATACGGAGAAAGAAAAGTTGGCAAATCCAAAATTCCCAATGTACCTAAAATCAGCATCTTCAGCATTTGATGCGATTACCAAGGTGAAAGAACTGTCTAAAGAGGATTTTTTTGACGCAGTTAAAGATGTTTTAGTTCCTGTTCTTGATAAAGAGCTTGGCTCAACTGTTAACGATCCAGCGGTTTTCCGTAAATTGCCAGCTTTTTGGGAAGAAAAATTCGATCAAGATATGCAAGAATTGAACGTTTTAGCACCAACAGTCATTACCAGAGTGTCCGAGTATGTTCCTGAAATTATTGAATTTGTTGAGAAAATTATTAAGAATGGATATGCCTATCCAACAACTGATGGATCAGTTTATTTTGATACAAATTCATTTGACAATTCAAATGAACATGACTATGCCAAATTACAACCATGGAATAAAGGTCAACAAGATTTGATTGCAGAGGGTGAAGGATCATTGACTTCAACTTCTAGTGGTAAGAAATCACCAAATGATTTTGCATTGTGGAAAGCCTCAAAACCAGGTGAGCCAGAATGGGAATCACCTTGGGGTAAAGGTAGACCTGGATGGCATATTGAATGTTCAGTTATGGCAAGTGATATAATTGGTGAGAATATGGATATTCATTCTGGTGGTATTGATTTAGCATTCCCACATCATGATAATGAATTGGCTCAAAGTGAAGCATGTTTTAACAATTGTCAATGGGTTAATTATTTCTTACACACCGGTCACTTACACATTGAAGGACAAAAAATGAGTAAAAGTTTGAAAAACTTTATCACAATTCAAGAAGCGTTAAAATTATATTCAGCAAGACAATTAAGATTAGCATTTGCACTGACTCAATGGAATAATCAGTTGGATTTTAAAGCAGCTTTAATAAATGAGGTGAAATCAATTGAAGGTTCATTGGGAAACTTCTTTCAAACAGTTCGTGCGCTAAACAACGATTACAAACATCGTCTAGAGAATAATCAAATTATTTCAAAAAAAGTTGGTGAAAAGGAAAGACAACTAGCAAAAGATTTAGATCAAGCTAAAACAGATTTACATGCAGCCTTTTGTGATAACTTGTCTTCTCCACAAGCTATCAAGATTATTACAGACTTGGTTTCAAAGGCTAATTTATACATTGTTAACTCAGGTTCAGAACTAAGAATTACATCTGTCTTGAATATAACAAAATGGGTTTGTAAGAACTTGAGAATCTTAGGTTTCAAAATCCGCTCAGATGAACTAGGCTGGATTGATGAAAGTTCTGGATCTGACTCTGGTTCCAACTCAATTGAAGATGTGGCAATGCCATTTGTCAAAGTGCTATCGACATTTAGAGACAATGTTCGTTCGGCTGCGATTGCAAAAGAACCTTATGGAGTGTTCTTGAAGGCAACTGATAATATAAGAGATGTGGATCTATTGAACTTGGGAGTGTCTATTGAAGATAGAACCGACGGTCAGCCATCATTAATCAAGTTTTTAAATGAAAATGAAAAGCAAGAATTAATCAATTTGCAAAACGAAAAGAAGGCTAATGAAGCAGCAAAAGCACAAAAGAAGTTAGCACAACAGAAGCTCAAGGAACAACAAGAACTGGAAAAACTGGAAAAGGCAAAACTATCACCATTAGAAATGTTCAAAAATGATAAATTCAGTGAGTGGGACGAAAATGGTTTACCAGTCAAGGATAAAGAAGGTGTTGAAGTTACTAAGAGTGCCAGAAAGAAGTTGCAAAAATTATGGGATCAACAAAAGAAACTCCATGACGAGTATCTTGCAAAACAATCATCTGCCTGAATGAAATATGTTGATAGTCTTTACATTTTTATTGCCTATTTAGGAAAATATTGTAAACTGTAACCCTCTTTGTACAATTTCCCCTTTTGGGCGTAGTTTTTGTGTGTTTTTTTTTCTGGTGGAAATTGAACTATAAAAAGCTCAACATCGCCGCTTTGAAGTTTTTTACTTAATTAAACAACTCAGTTTTAATTGAATTTAATTGAATATCAACTAATTTATAGAATTACGAATTCAATTTCGTTCATAGCTGTAAAATTAGTAAAGTAGCAAACTGTAAATTTTAAATTTAAGCAGAGTAAAAACACAGAAATTGGAGTAAATTCAACAATAACAAAGGGAAGGTAAAAGAAAACAGGGAGAAGTCAAGATGTCGAAGGAAGAATTTGTAGGTTTATTGAATGAACTTAACCAAACAAAGAATGGTATTTCTGGAGCACGTATCAAGAAACTTACACAGATCGCTGTTGAAAATGTTCAAATTGAACATGAGTTGATTAATGAAGCTCAAAAGCACTTAGATACCAGTAATTTTAAATTAGGTGCTTTATATGTTATCGATTCGATTTCAAGAGCATACCATGAGCAAGCTGTAAAACTAGGTGAGACAATTGGTGAAGATTCAAGAAGAGGCACTTATTCTGGTGCTTTATATAATCTTAATAACTTAATTACTCGTGATGTCGATTTGGTTATGGGAAAGGTTAATGAGCAGCAAAAGGAGAAGATTGGTAAACTGTTGGATATTTGGCTCAAATCAGGCACTTTCAATGCTTCTGTTATTAAACCATTAAAAGAAAAGTATTTTGGTAATGGAGGTGGTTTAACTGGATCATCTTCATCCTCATCATCTAATACCACTACTGGTACTGTTAACACCAGTACAGGTAACACTAGTAACAATCTTGATCTGATGAAGAATTTAGCTTCTTTAGTTGGTGTTAGTACTAATGGAGGTTCAGCTCCACAGCCTCCACAACCTCCACAACCTCCACAGCCTCCACAACCTGCTCAAACTCAAATGTTGCAACCACCTCAGCCACCGGCAGGTATGCCTAATCTAGCTGGGCTCTCTTCAGCAGATCCAAGCGTCCAGCAAGCTGCATTATTTCAAATGTTATCAGCTATGCAGGCAAGTGGTCAATTACCAGTAGTTCCACAACCAGCTCAGGTGCAACAACCATTACCACAGCCAACTGGACCTAACAATCGTGGGTTTAATATGGGATTCTCACAGGAAGAAGCATTCAGAAACTCAAGAAGTGGTGGAGAAAGAAATGATAGAACTGCATTTTCAAGAAGAAGAGGTAGATCGAGATCTCCAGGTAGAGGAGGGGAATTGAAACCAAATAGAAACGTTCAATCCACAACCAACCATTATGGTGAGAGAAACTTACCAGGTACTCCTCATTACAGAGAGAGATATGTTAGTTTTGATGATTCCTTACCAAGTGGATCAATCAAAGTTATGAGCCGTACCTTATTCATTGGAGGTGTTCCAAACTATATGGATGAGAAGGAATTAGCGTCAGTGTTAAGACCTTATGCAGAAGTGCAAAGTGTTATTCTTAACAGTGAACGTAAACATGCTTTCGTCAAAGTTTACTCCAGACGTGAAGCTGAGAGTGTCATTTCAAGTTTCAACAAAAATGGTGCGCTGAGTTTGAGAACCAGATGGGGTGTCGGTTTTGGACCTCGTGACTGTTGTGACTACCAACACGGAATCAGTGTTATTCCAATAGCAAGATTGACTGATGCAGATAAACGTTGGATCAATATTGCTGAATGGGGTGGAATTGGTGAGAGAGAATTAGTCCCAGGGCTTGTAATGGATGAACCAGATATCGAGATTGGTGAAGGTGTGTCATCCAAGGCAATCTCCAAGAAAATGCCAACTGATGGCTCAAGAAACGGTCCAAGATCAACAAAACCAGGTGAACCTGACGATATTTATACCGATCCATTGAGTAATGCCACTTTACCTTCGTTCATGCAAGGTAACTCTGCCAAGGCCAACCCATTGGCTGGACTATTCTCTCAATCTCAACCACAGCAGCCACAACCTCCACAACCACCTCAACCAATGGCCTCACCACCAACCAACAATGCTCAGTTATCCAACTTAATGGCATTCTTACAGCAGCAAAAGAAATAAACCGCCTAATACTACTATCTTAATACTGTTGCGCACCCTGTAGACTCAGCACCTCCTCCATCAACTCAGCTCCAGCGGCTGAGCTATGTATTACGTAACAATGTGCTTATATAATTTACCCGGAAACTGTTTTCCCATTTTTTGAAATTCGAATTTTTTTCATAGTGAAAAATTCAGAGTGAAAAATTGACAATAAAACCGCTGTTGTTACCAGATTGATTTGAAATGAGTTTACTGGCAAGAAGTGAGTGTGCCCGGTGCTATTAGTGGCACGAGAGTGCGTGATGCTAACTAACTTTGCGTTGCAGGCAGCGTAAGAAGCTATTCAACTGCGAGTTCGAGCTCCATTTCCAATATTAGAGCTGGGATTATTCTTACTCGTCACCCAATAGTCAGCAAAGATGAACCATTAGAGGAAAAGATTTACCATAGATACAAGGAGGAACTGGAGCGTAGACTTATGTGGACATTCCCAAAGTGGTATTATTTTAAGAAAGGTTCTATCTCAGGTATGAATTTCAATGCAGCACAGAAACACCCTTCAGGTAGACAGCCGGGCGTCGTATTCCCAAGAGGGTTACCAGATATCAGAAACGGAAGAGACAGAAGATTCAAGCAAGAGATCATTATCCCTAAGAAACAGTTGGATTTGCAAGATCCAAACGATATTGCAAGACCAATCAAACCAAACTCCAGAATAACCAAAGCCGATGAAACAAACGACACGAAATCCTTGGAGAGAGCATTACCAAGAACACTATACTTATTGATACAAGACGGCGCGAGCTCCAACTGGATCCTGCCATCATTTGAGCTACTGGAGAATGAGCCATTGCATGTGGCTGCAGAGAGAGGTCTTAGAGTGGTAGGAGGTGACGCATTACACACATGGACTGTGTCCAACACACCGCTAGCATTACTAAAGAAGGATGACTTGAAGGAATATTTGATCAAATCACGTATATTAGCAGGACAGTTTAAACCAACTGCCGAGTCGCAGATCAAAGATTTCGGTTGGTTCACCAAGCAGGAGGCTGCCAAGCTGGCCACCAAAGAGTATTTCGATTCAATTGAGCATTTATTGTCTGACTATTAGATTGGAAAAGAAGAAAAAATATAGACGTGTATATATATATTAAGAATTACTAAAACAAGTTCTAATTTTCTAGTTTTTATACTTTGTAGCCATGAGCACCTCGCCTTCGTACGTGGTGTAGGCGTAGATGTTTTTAACCGGGCTGAATTTAACCAGCGGGAAGGTCTCCTTGCCGGACTTGGATTTGGGGATTTCAGTCACCAGTGACACGTTGGATACTTTGAATATCTTGGACGACTCCCCGTCCTCATAGCTGGCCGCCAGACACTCGCAGTCCTTGGTTATGGAGATGTTGGAGATGGGCTCATCGACCGTGGAGATTGTGTTGATGCATGAAAAGGTTGACAAGTTCCAGATCGACAGCACCCCTTCGTTACTGCCTGCAAAGAGGTGGATCCCCCTTGGGTCCATCTGCAGGCACTTTATGGATGATCTGTGGCCCCTCAGCGTGGTGAGCAGCTTGAAATCGACCTCTTCCAGGGCGTCCTGCTGTAGTTCGTTATAGTAAACGTCGATTTGGCCATTGCTTAGCCCCACAAACAGGAAGCTGGAGTCGTTTGACCAGCAAATCGAGTAGATGTGCTCGTCGTACTTGAGCGTCTGGGCGATCTTGTTCTTGTCGTAGTTGACCAAGTGCACAGCCTTGGATTTACTGGCAACTGCAATCAGCTTTGCGTCGCCGCTAAACAGCACCTGGAAGTTGTCAGTCACCTGCAAATCCAGTCGCTTGATCTCTGCACCGCTATTGGCGTTCCACACCTTGAGGAACGAGTCTCCTCCTACCGTGGCAAACATCACATCGTCGGTAGGGTCCCAGCTAATGGATTCAATGTACCTCTCATGGCAGTCGTCAATGATTAGCGGAGCCTTGCCCACAGGCTCGCCCGCCGCACCCACCTTCCATATCCTTACCGCCTTGTCTGTTCTGGCGTACGCAATACGCACAGCACTGGCACTCCATTCCAGAGTGATGACCTCTTTGGTTCTCTCGTATCTGGACTTATTGGACCGGTTGCCTGAGCCCGTGGCCGCCGCGTTGGGCTCCTGGAACGCAATGGTCTGCAGAGACTCGTAGTAGTCCCTGGTTGGGTTGGCTGGTTCGCGGTTCTGGCGGTCCTTGGGCGACATTTCCAGCAACTTTAGTGGGTCGTCTCAGTATGGCTTTCCCAATGCAGAAAAAATGTTTTGCAGCTGCACAATTTGTACCATTAGGCACTGAAACGAGTCTGTTGGTGGTGCAGCGGTGTTGAGAGTGCACCGTACAGCTAGGCAGAGCCAATTGGGCGTACTGAGCAGACTGGGCCCAAGCACAGGGGGTTTGGCAGGGCAGGCGAGAGCAATTTTGATTTGGAATGGGCGAGGCGGGCGAGCTGCCACAGGCACAGGCACGCAAACCGTCTGCGCGTGGAGGCAGTGGCCCCAAACGGCAGCCCGCACAGCGTCCCGCACGGCCAGAACAGGCTAACCCCCCAGGTGGAGGCACGAGGCCGCAACAGGGTGCAGCAGGGTGCCCAGCAGGGATCCCAGCGGGACCTGGGGCGAGCAGCAGGCGCACGGGCAGCACCAGCGGGCCCCCAGCGGGTGCGCCAGGCAGTGCAGCCAGGAAAAAACGCAGCTACGGGCCCGCCAAGGGCCAATTAGACCTTGCAGGCGGGAAAAGAGCCAAAATTGACCATGCTAGTTATGCTGATTTTGAGTTAAAAGAGGCAAATCGCCAGCCCATCTGCAGAACTTTTTCGAGAAGGAGACAGCAGCGTGAGGAGCCGGGCGCTGGTATCAAGCTGAACGATGAGGAGCGGAAACTGAACCAGGTGGACTCGTCGGTGTTGGCATTCCGGCAGAAGGTGCGGTCCAGAAAGAGCAGGGAAGCTGAGGAAGGGCCAGTGGAGCCGGTGTTCCAGCCGCTGCCGCTGCAGGACATCGGGGAGCTGGAGCAGGTGGACCTGGACCGGCAGGTGTCGATCGGGCTGAGCAACCAGTTCGAGGAGGTGGACGAGTACCAGAACAGCGTGAAGCAGCGCAGCATAGTGACGAAAAAGTACGAGGGAGCGAGGTTTGTGGGCAGGATCCCGAGCCGGGAGACGCTGGCTGCGCAGGTGGACAGCTGCCTGGGTATCATCCCGCGGATCCTGCGTGGCGAGGTGACATCGCCGTACTACGGGTCAGCCGCACGCATCACCAAGCAGTCCACGTCGGTGGTGCTCACAGCGCGCGAGTTCCGTGCCCTGGACATGGCCGAGTTCACGACCGGGTTCCTGGGCATGAAGCGGCAGTCCTTCATCGCGCAGCAGGTCCAGGCAAGGTACCAGGACGAGCTGCAGGCAGCACACAGCTCCAACAGAACAGTGCAGTTCTGGACGCTGGACTCGTTCGTGCTGTACGTGCTGGCGCCCGAGCTCGCGATGCACATCGTCGCGTCAGACCTCGGCATCTCCAAGGGCGAGGCGTACGACCTGCTCTACGACACCAACGACTACGGCCGCTTCATAACAGACGAGCAGCCCTTCGACTAGTTCATTTCCTAAAACGGAAGTATTCCATCTAAAATGAAAAAAAATTAAAAAGAAAGAAATTTTATTTAGCACATTTTGATGAAAAGTTTTCAAGGTTGCAAGAGAGATTAAGAGAGATAAAGATGGCTGCTGTTTTTGCGAGAACCTGTTACAAATGTGGAGAGGTTGGGCATGTTGCTGAGGCATGCACCTCCGAGGAGAGACTGTGCTACAACTGCCGTTTGCCAGGCCACGAATCAGGCGAGTGTACTGAGCCACGCCAGAACACCCAGAAGCAGTGCTACATCTGCGGAGGAGTTGGCCACGTCCAGTCGGACTGTGCGCACCAGGCCAGTGGTGCCCGCTGCTACAACTGTGGCGAGTTTGGCCACATTTCCAAGAGCTGTACCCAGCCACCAAACGAATCTGCTCCAAAGCCAATCAGAAACTTCAACCCAAGACCTGCCTCCAACAACAGAACCACCTGCTACAAGTGCGGTGGGCCAAACCACTTTGCGCGCGACTGCCAGGCGGCTGCCATCAAGTGCTATGCGTGCGGCAAGCCGGGCCACATCTCCAAAGAGTGCAGTTCCGCGGCCGGTGGTGACAACTCTTCTGCCAAAACTTGCTACAAGTGTGGTGAGATTGGCCACATTTCCAACGTGTGCTCTACTGCTGCTTGATTATATACTATTCAATTTATTGTGTGGGTCGGTAGTTTGTAGTTTTTCCTAGCACTAGCACTAGCACTAGCCATTGGCCACCTAATCACCTAAACCTGGTGTAAACTACATGAACCTGGTGTCAACCTGGTGTCAACCTGGTGTCAACCTGGTGTCAACCTGGTGTCAACCTGGTGTCAACCTGGTGTCAACCTGGTGTCAACCTGGTGTCAACCTGGTGTCAACCTGGTGTCAACCTGGTGTCAACCTGGTGTCAACCTGGTGTCAACCTGGTGTGATGGTTGTGGTTGTACCCAATATATTGTGTGGGACGGTAGTTTGTAATTACAGCTACAGCCAGAAGTAAACATGAACCATGTGTGAAGCTAAACCTGCTGTAAACCTGATTGTAATTGTATACCTCGTGTAAACCATATATTGTGTGGGTCGTAATTTACAATTGCAACTGCAAACCAAGTTGTACCTGGTTGTGTTGTACTTGGTTGTAAACCAAACCTGGCTCTATACTTGGTTGCATTTGCATACCTGGTTGTAAACCTGGCTGTACACCTCGTTCTAATTGCATGCACTATTCAATAATATCGTGTAACCGGTACTTTGTAGTGGCTGTAAACCTGGCTTTAAGCCTGCACACGCATGGCTGTAATTGTAAACCTGGCATATAGCTTATATGCGATACACTTACTATTACCTGTGCTGTGCACTTGATTTATGCAACACACTTATCCTGACAGGCGTACCACACTTTGCCGGGTCTGCTATCCGGTAATGTGGTACAGCTGCACCTATTTGATATATGGGTGGTTTATCTCAATAGTGTGATACACCTGTCGGTCTACTATGGTACCCTTGATTATGTGCGATATACCTGGCCTAGTGTGCAGTGTGGTACACCTAACTAGCCTGCTATGTGTAGTATGGTACATGCGTCAAGTATGTGTAGCTTGGTATCTGCAATACACCTCTCTATTGACTAAATCTCGGTAGTGGGTCTGTCGAATACTAGCTTGATGTGGGTTGTGCAGCCCATCCTTTGCTGTGTAGAGTAGTACTACCACAATTTGTAACCTCACCTTGAGTTGTCTTTGATCAACGGGTGCATTGCTGTTATGAGATAAAGCTGTGCGACGTTCTAATCCGCTATGTGGACGTCTACTGTGGTGCCAGTCGAACCAGCTGTCTCTCTATCTACTATTTATGGGGAAACGCGTGCATTCCAGTCACCTCTCAACCTATTTGTGGGTTGTGTCTATACAACGCATCGCCAATCAGCGTCACCTTCTTCACCTCCTCCACGTCGTGCACCCTGACGATATCCGACTCGTAGCCAATGCACGACATGATCACCGCTGCCGTGCTCAGAACCCTGTCTGACGGGTTGTGCTCCTTGGTCAGGTGGCCAATGAACTTCTTTCTGGACGGGCCCAGCAGGATTGGCAGCCCGTGTAAACTGCTGTAGCTCAGGGTCTCCGAGTTGAAGTTGGCGTACTTCTTGATGAACGGGGTGCCTCTGATCACAGCCAGGTTCTGCTGCAGGTTCTTTGCAAACCCAATGCCAGGGTCTGTGATGATCTGCCACCTTCTGATGCCTGCCCTGATGGCCTTGGAGTACTGCTCAGCCAGCTCGCGGCCGATCGCGTTCAGCAGCACCTCGTCCCCGTGCTTCAGCGACTTGGTGTCTGCAAAATTGAACTCCGTGATGGCCTCGTCGTGGTTCTCGTCGTACTGGTTTAGCTTCACCATGGTGTCGGGGGTGCCCCGGGTGTGGTTCAGCACGTACGGCACGCCGGTCTGCGCAATCACGCCAAACATCTTTTCGTCGTACAGCCCACCACTGATGTCGTTGATGATGTCTGCGCCATGCTTGATGGACTCGTACGCAATGTGCGACCTGTACGTGTCGATGCTGATGATCACGTTTCTGAGCTTGTGGTTGTGGTGGTTGCGGATCGCCTGCACTATAGGGACGACTCTGAGCCACTCGTCTTGCTCGCTGGGAGCCACGGAGCCCGGTCTGGTGGACACACCGCCAATGTCGATGATGTCCACGCCGTGCTCCACCATCTCCAGGGCGTTTTTGATTGCAACCTCGACAGACGCATTTCTGCCCCCGTCGCTGAACGAGTCTGGCGTGGTGTTGAGGATGCCCATGATCAGCGTGCGGTGCGTGTTGTGCAGCAGGTCGAACGTGAGCTTGCGGGGCTCCCCAGCCTGGTGCTTGCCGGGCTCCCCAGCCTGGTGCTTGCCGGGCTCCCCAGCCTGCTGCTTGCCAAACTCCCCAGCCTGCTGCTTGCCAAACTCCCCAGCCTGCTGCTTGCCAAACTCCCCAGCCTGCTGCTTGCCAAACTCCCCAGCCTGGTACAGGGTGTTGGTGAGCGGGACGAGTGTTTTCAGCAGGTTGGACTTCTGCTTAGTTGCGTCGTGCGCTTCAGCCTGGTACAGCTGGCCCAGGTGGTTGTGGAACGGCTCTGCGGTCACCGGGTGCACTGCGGAGGGCGGCAGCAGCTCGCACAGCGGCTGCAGCACAAACGTGCGCTCGATCATCCTGATATGCGGGATCACCAGGTCTGGCTCGTTCAGAATCAGCTCGTCGTACAGCAGGATGTCGAGGTCGATGGATCTGGGCCCGTTCTCGATCAGCTTGACCCTGCCCAGGACGTCGTACTCGATCTTCTTGAGGTACTGGAGCAGCTGCTGCGGCGACAGCGTCGTGGTTAGCTGGACGACTCCGTTGATGAAGTTTGGCTGGTCCAGGTAGTACATTGGGGCGCTCTCGTACAGCGAGGAGGTTGTGACAAGCTGGATGTCGGCGTGGGCCTCCAGCTGGTGCAGCGCAGTGCGGATGTTGGCCACCTGGTCGCCCGAGTTGGACCCAAACGCAACGAACACCGTGTGGTCTTTTGCAGCTGAAGCGGTGGGAGCTGGCGCAGGCAGGTTGAACGCGGTGTCCTGGGGCTCTGCCAGCTGCACAGCAGGCCTGTGGGCAAAGTCTGCGGGCGTGCGGGTCACCTGCACGCCGACACCGCTGGCAAACGTGATGGCATTGGGCTTGAGCACCGTGCACGCTGTCTGGATCACGTGATCGGAGTGCTGGCAGACGAGCTGTGCTATGGTCTCGACGAGGGCCTCGACGGTCTTGAAGTTTGCTGCCTCGACGTGCTGGACGACGCGGTGGATGATGTCGTGGTAGGGGAACGGGCCGGGCCCGCTGGCGAGCTCGATCTCGATGTCCAGGCTGACGATCTGCTTCTGGAGCCGCTCGAAGGTGAAGACGCCGATCAGCGTGAGCAGGCGCAGGTTGGAGATGACGATGCGGTCGTGGGCGTCGTCGCGGACCACTGTGCCGTCGCGCTGGGCCCGGCTGATCACCAGCTGGATGTCGTCGCAGCGGATCTCAGACTTTTTGTTGGAGATGGTGATCTGGGTGCTGTGGCCGCCGCCGCGGGCCTGGTCGAGCACGACGGACGCCACGAGCTCGCCAATGGACTCCAGCGACTTGAAGTTGCGGGTCCTGTTCTTGTCGAAGGCCTCAGACACGTTGCGGGAGATGACGGCGTAGTTCAGCGAGTAGCGCAGGTCGTCAGCCTCGCTGGCGCGCCGGAAGTCTGTGCGCAGTGCCACAGACACCTCCAGCGGCTGCAGGCTGGGCCTGTTCCAGTAGTCGCGGCCCGTGATGGCCTGCACCTGCAGCCGGTCGATGAGCACAATGTCGTGCTGCCTTGCCAGCAGCCTGCCTCCGAGTCCTGCTAGTCTCACTGGGCTCGCGTGCATGCTTTGTGCTGTAGAGCTCGTTCTCTGCTGTATAGCTCGTTCTCTGCTGTATAGCTCGTTCTCTGCTGTATAGCTCGTTCTCTGCTGTATAGCTCGTTCTCTGCTGTATAGCTCGTTCTCTGCTGTATAGCTCGTTCTCTGCTGTAGAGCTCGTTCTCTGCTGTATAGCTCGTTCTCTGCTGTATAGCTCGTTCTCTGCTGTATAGCTCGTTCTCTTGCTGTACCGTTCTCTGCTGTATAGCTCTGGTATCTCAGTGCTGTACCGTTCTCTGCTGTATAGCTCTGGTATCTCAGTGCTGTACCGTTCTCTGCTGTATAGCTCACAGTACTAATGTGCTTAGAGTGCTATTTGCTTGGTGCTAGTGCCAGTGCCAAATGCGTATACCCACCACAGTTGTGCTTCTCAGTGTGTGCGGTAGAGTATATCACCAGTGCAAGCGGTATATCGTGCTTAATGTGGAATGGTGTTTAGCCACTGTTTTGCTGCCTCAGTGCTATGCTGTGTGCTGAAGATCTCACGGCTGAGGTATCACCAATGAGTGGTGTATCTAGTGCAGTATCCGGTATTAATGCGATATACTCGGTGCGGTATCTCCAGTGCTAGTTATTGCTACTGCGTATACCCAGTGCTAATGTAATATATCCAGTGCTGGTATGTCGGTGCTGATGTCCTACTGTTAGTATGTCAGTGCTGATGTCCTACTGTTAGTGGTGTGTCAGATGTCCTACTGTTAGTGGTATGTCAGTGCTGATGTCCTACTGTTAGTGGTGTGTCAGTGCTGGTGCTGTGTCAGTGCCAGTGTATGTTGTAGTGGCTGAGTGCTGCTCACTTGCAGTTTTCAAGTTTTTTCACTTTTTCTCCAGTGGTGCAACAGCAAGAATGCTTTTCAAGAGACTGCTAGCGACTGCTGCAAAGCCTGCTGCCGCCGCCAAGGCTGCTGCCGCGCCTGCCGCAGCGCCTGCGGTGGTGGACGTGCTGGTTGTGGGCGCGGGCCCGGCGGGCCTGACGCTGTCGGCGGCCCTGAAGGACTCGCGGGTCACCAGACACCTGAAAATAGCCCTCATCGAAGGGTTCGACCTGAGCCCCGTGGCCAGGTACGCCGAGGACCCGGCGTGCCCCCTGACGAACCGCATCAGCAGCCTGACCCCCCAGTCCGTGGAGTACCTGCGCAAGATCGGCAGCTGGAAGTTCATCAACCAGGGCAAAATCCAGCCCTACGACCACATCGTGGTCACCGAGGGCCTGTCGGACGCGCAGCTGGACTTTGGGGCGCCTGCCATGGCCACCATGTGCGAGAACATCAACCTGCAGAGCTCGCTGTACCAGAGAATCCGGGAGCTCGAGCACAGTGGCTCCGGGCCCGTGCAAATCGTGGACAAGACCAGAGTGGTGGACATCACCACCGACCCTGCGGACCACTGGCCCACCGTGCACCTGTCGAACGGCCAGCAGCTCAAGGCCCGGCTGCTGGTGGGCGCGGACGGGTTCAACTCGCCCGTCCGCAAGTTTGCGGGCATCCACTCGGACGGCTGGTTCTACGAGAGGTTTGGCGTCGTGGCCACCCTCCAGCTCGAGTACCCGCCGTTCACCGCCACCGCGTTCCAGAGGTTCCTGCCTAGCGGGCCCATCGCGCTCCTGCCCCTCCCGGGCGACCAGGCCACCATGGTGTGGGCCCAGAGCATCGAGATGTCCAAGCTGCTCACTGAGATCGACCAGCACCTCTTCGTCAGCCTCGTGAACGCCGCCTTCGTCCTGCAGGACGTCGACCTCGAATACTACTACGGCAAGATCAGGCAGCACGACACGGCTGGGCTCATCGACGACATCAACTGGCGGGTCGCCCGCGCCCTCCAGCACTACTCTGACGACGAGATCGACGCCAAGTTCCCCGTCAAGGTTGTGGGCATCCACGACCACTCCCGAGCCCGCTTCCCTCTGAGACTGAGCCACGCAAGCACCTATGTGGGCGAGCGTGTGGCGCTGGTGGGCGACGCCGCTCACACCACCCACCCACTGGCCGGCCAGGGCCTCAACATGGGCCAGGGCGACGTCCAGGCCCTGGTCCACGCCATCGAGAAGGGCGTCCAGCGCGGCCTGGACATCGGCAACCCGCTGGTGCTCGAGCCCTACTGGAGCGAGCGCTACTTCCAGAACAACCTGCTGCTGGGCGTCGTGGACAAGCTGCACAAGCTCTACTCCACCAAGTTCGAGCCCGTCGTGGCCCTGCGCTCCCTGGGCGTCAAGGCCTTCAACCAGCTCGGCTTCCTCAAGGACCTCATGGTCAAGCAGGTGTCCGGCAAGTGATGAGGCCTACAAGGTGATAGCTGAACGTATGCAGTGAATGTAGATATGAACGAGTTACAACTCCACTTGGTCGAGGTGATTGTAGTCATAACCGATGTAGTCGGCCAGACACTCTAGTGGAGAGTTACTGGAGAGTTACTGGAGTCTGCTGAGACGTAATGGACACCTACTGGAGAGTTACTGGAGTCTACTGAGACGTAATGGACACTCTACTCGTACTGTTTACTGGAATGTCCTGCTGAGACTGTTGCTCGACACCTGCTGGTACACTGGGACTGTCCAGGACTGTCTACTGAGACAATTTACTGGGACTGCCTTATTGGGACTGTCTCACAGTATACTGGAACAGTCTACCAAAACAGCCTTACCTGGTACCGACACAGTTACCTGGTACTGGTACAGTCTGGGGCAGTCTACTAAGACAGACTTATCTCGAGTTGGCATAGTCTTACTGGGACGGACGGAACTGGGACGGACAGTTTACTGGAACTGGGGCTGCCTCGTTGGTACTGGAACAGTCTACAGGTACAGTCCACCCGACTGGTACTGTGAGGCCTCACTGTTGCAGTAACAGCCCTGGTACTGGACCATTTTACTGAAACTGTCTACTAGAACTGTCTGCTAGAACTGTCTGCTAGCACTGTCTGCTAGAAATATCTGCCAGCACTGTCTGCTAGAAATATCTGCTAGCACTGTCTGCTAGAACTGTCTACTAGAACTGTCTACTAGAGCTGTCTGCTAGAAATGTATGCTAGCACTGTCTGCTAAAACTATCTGCTAGCACTGTCTGCTAGCACTGTCTGCTAAAACTATCTACCGGAACTATCTACTGAACTGTCTACTGGCTGTTTCAGGACTGTCTGGTACAGCCGTACTAGGCAGTTTGTGACACTCTGGAACAGTATACTAATAACCTTGACTTGGGACTACCAGGGCTGTTTGGGACAATCTTGGGACACCCTTACTGGCACATTCTGGGACTGTGCCGTTTCAACTGGTACGGAGAAACTTCTATCTGTATTGGTACTGTCTACTGATTATCACTGGGACTGTTCAGCACTGTCTACTGGTGGTTCAGCACTGTCCACTGTAGTTCAGCACTGTCTAGTGGTAGTCTGTCCACTGTCTGTCCACTGGTTCAGCAGCCGCTGGTGGTGTCTAAGCTAAAATAAAATATTTTTTGTTTGTTTACTTTCACCACCAGGAAGCAATGAGTGTTGTTTTGCAGACCAATCTGGGTGAGTATAGCGGCGGCTGGCGGTGCAGATGGCGTGCTGCAGCTACAGGACAACGCGCTAACACTTGCAGGAAACATTGTGGTGGATCTGTGCACTGAGGAGGCGCCACTGGAGTGCAAGAACTTCCTCAAGCTGTGTAAAGCCAAATACTACAACTTCTGCCCGTTCTACAACATCCAGAAGGACTACGTGGCGGAGTGTGGGGCCCCTCTGTACCCTGAGAGTCTTGCCGGGTCGTGTGCGTGGGGTCTGGCTGGGTCTAACGCGGGCAATTACAAAGCCAGAAAGAATTATGAGCTGCAGAAGAACAAGAAGGGCGAAGTGGCGTTTGTTGGCCAGCCCAGCGGCAGTGCCAGCCGCCACGAGCTGTTTGTGTCCTCCATCTTCACGATCCTGCTCCACGACCTGCCCAAAAACGACCTCAAGAACAACGTGGTGTTTGGCAGAGTGGCCGAAGGTTTAGACGTGCTGGATAAAATCAACCACAGCTATGTTGACCAGCAGTTCAGACCGCTCTGCGACATCCGGATCCACCACACGTACATTCTGGACGATCCCTTCGAGGACATTGAGGGCCTGGAGATCCCGCAGATCAGCCCAGAGCCCACTGAGGACCAGCTAAAAACTATCAGACTGGAAGAGTTTGCTGAGCCAGCCGACAGCGGAGACGACGCTCCACAGCCTACCGAGGAGGAGCTTAGACGCAAAAGGGAACACGATGTCAGAACAAAGGCCCTGACGTTGGAACTGGTTGGCGACCTGTACTCTGCTGATGCCAAACCAATGGAAAATGTCCTTTTTGTGTGCAAACTGAACTCTTTGACCACTGACGACGACCTCAGGACCATCTTTGCCCGGTTCGGCGAGATCATATCCTGTGACGTTATCAGAGACAGGGATTCCGGCGACTCCCTGCAGTACGCGTTCATCGAGTATAAAGACAAAAAGTCGTGTGAGGCTGCCTATTTCAAGATGGATGGTGCGCTAATCGACGACAAGAGAATCCATGTCGATTTCAGTCAAAGTGTGTCCAAGCTAGCAAAGGCATGGAGGGCACAGACTTCCAGACGCAAGTGAGAACCCACCAAAACGTGATTTTTGGGCTCAGATTTAACCGTTTTTGAAGACGCTTCGAGCAGTGCCATCTTGCTAACCTGCTCTCACTGCCCATCCTACTTGCTGTGCCATTGCGGGCTTGCGATGGTTGCACTTGCTATCAGTGGGTAATGTCCGGGTGTTTTGATATCTGTTTTTGCAGAAAAAAAGAAAAAAAAAGACCTCACAATACATTATTTGCTATTTTCTAGATCTTGTGAGAGTGAGATAGCAAGCAAAGGCGACATGAGCAATGTGCTGAAGTACTGGAGACTGTGCTCTGTGCTGGGATCGACTGGGCTTGTTGGGAGCTATGTGTATGCCAGCCCGAACTTAGTCGGATTTGAGAATAATAATATCAAAAACGATAACAATGATAGCGACAGAGACCATAAAGAGATTGAGGAACCTGACGACGATTCCCACAGCTTACTAAACCTGCAGAGGTTTACTAAAGAGTTTTCATGGTTTAAAAAGCAAAAGCCGATAGAGAAACCAGTAATAATTAATGAAATCCAACCAAAAGACCATTACGATGCACCAAAATATCCAATAGTTTTATGCCATGGATTGTCCGGCTTCGATAAATTAGTGCTCATACCGTCGTTTAGTCTGCTATCCGACTTGATAAAGGGGAAGAAGATTGAGCACCACATTGTTGCAAAAGACAATGGTGGGTTTTCTATTGAGTATTGGACTGGCATCAAAGATGCATTAGAAGAAAAGGGCTCAACAGTCATAGTGGCCAAAGTTCCCGGTTTTGGAAGTATAGAAGAAAGATCCTCAGTATTAAATAAATTCATATCAAAATATACTGGTTCATTGAGGGAGGAGTCCAAATCTGAAATTTACAACGACAACAACGAAACAGAATCTACATTCAAAGAGAACCACCAGAAGGTTAAAGTCAATTTGGTTGCACATTCAATGGGTGGATTAGATTGTAGATATCTAATCTCCAAGATTGAAAATAAAAACTTCGAAGTTGTTAGTTTAACAACCATCACAACTCCACACAGAGGGTCTGAAATGGCTGATTATTTGGTTGATTTATCAAAACACCTGTCGTATGACATCAAACTTCCATCAAGCATATATCAGTTAACAACGTCATATATGAAAGAGTTCAATAAGCAGGTTAAAGATGATCCGAAAGTGAAATATTTCAGTTATGGAGCCGAGTTCAAACCAAACTGGTATAATGTCTTTTTCACGAGTTGGAGCATTATCAACAAGATAGCAGGTCCTAACGATGGAATGGTTAGTGTCAAGTCTGCTAAATGGGGACAGTATTTAGGGACACTGGTTGACGTTGATCACTTGGATTTGATTAATTGGTCTTATTCCATAAGAAAACTAACAGGAACAGTAACGGGAAACAAGCCAAACATTGATACGGTTGCTTTGTATTTGGACATTGCTGATAATCTAGCAAAACAAGGCTTGTAAGTAGCTGTTTCTAAATAAGATCTTTTGCAAATCTCTCATAATCCGAATGGCAACTATCACAATAAGCCTGGAGTTCTTTATCAGTGATCTTCATCTGATCAATTGATATTTCACAAAGATGCATTTCACTCAATAAGAAGTTCTTCCATGAACCAAACACCAATTCCTTCTCCATTTTTTCAAGTATTTTCAGCTCCACCAACAGTTCATTACGTTTAACTGCTATCTTATGTCTTGAGTCTCTAAACCTGGAATCCACACTCAGCCCGTCCTGATCTTTGATCATTGGAGCCTTTGACTCCAAGAACTTGTTAAAACACGACGAGGATTCATTGAACTCAAAGCTCGATAACAATTCTAGATCATTCAATGAAATCGATCTTTCCATCTTATTCAGTCCCAATTCATGAGTGAAATCTTTGACAAAGTGTTCGGCTCTTCTTGCAGTCCAAAATGAAACTGCTGATCTTCCAAGCAAGAAGAAATTGAAAAAAATTGATGAAACCAATCCAAAAATTAACAATTTGTTGACTCTCAGTTGCTTCAACACACTGTAACCAATTCTGAACAGCAAACTCAAAAATCTGATCAGATTTATTGAGAAATAATGGAAACACATTTTTAAATAGAATTTAATAATAAGATCAAAGTTCACAATCAGAGTGTCTAGTTGGTCTTTAGGGACATTTGCACTTTCCAAATCCTTATTGTCGCCAATCTTACTCAAATTTCCATATGTTCTTATTGCCTTAATAACTTTCCCGTGTGAGCCCAACCTCTCAATGTATGAAGTAACTCTGCTAACTAATAAGTCACTTTCTTGTTTTTCAATGGCAGCTAAACTCTTCACATAAAGTCTGTTTATAGACAGTGCAGTTTGGCCCTGGGGAAAAACTGCCTTGCCATAAATCAGTAATTTACATGTTTTGACATCATTCTCGATTATAATGATCTTTCTCTCAATTCTAAAAGAATCTGAGAATGGTAGTTTGAACATTCTTCTGTTTTCATCAACACGGTAGTATTTCGCATCCACCATTTCCTCTAAAACCTGGAAATACCTATTGGTGATATTTCTGGTGTTGCCCTTAAGATTGAAAAACTTTCTTGATAGTCCCATTTTAAAGTCAATTGCCCTTTTCAACAGCCCAGTTTTATCATCAGTAAACCATGGAGATGAAACAAACTCATCACTCTCAATCAGATTGATCGTCTCCTTGAAAACAGGAGAGTGGTCTCCGAATAACACGTGGAAAACCGCTTTGGCTGGTGCATCCAATATGACACAATCGAACAACTTATACCCATCATTTTTATAGTTGGTTTTGAACGATTTTGTTTCTCTCAAAATTTTATCAATATTAGTAAAAGAAGGAAGTTCAGGAGACTTCACAGGTGGTGCTAAATTTTGGCTTTTAGAGGAATCAATGTTCTTTGAAACTGAATCGGGATTTATTTGCACAGGAGGCAGTAATGATTTTCTTCTTTCTTTCAGTTTCAAACTCTGGATCTCCATCGACCCAAATACTTGTATAATTTCTTCTTGTGACTTTGGTTTATCTGAAACTAAATTGTTGATCAACAAGTTCATTTTCTCCTGAATCAAAACACCATCATCAAAGAAAATTCGTCCTTTCATGTGCAGACCTTCTATGCCATAAACTTTCAGGATATCCCAGTTCTTCTCATGGGAAACTTCAACAGCAACTAATTCATTCAAAGGTTTTTTAACCAATGACACAAACCCCATACTGTTTAAATAGAAATAACAGTATTTCGCTGTTATAAAACAACGACTTGATAGTTCTTGTGTTGTGTTAAGTGAGAATAATGAAGTGAATTGCAACAGCACCAACTCATTGTCGTAAATAGCCGTATCAAACAGCGCTTTGAGCTGAATATCGTATTTTTTCAAGTAGTTTGGATAGTATGCAGGATATTTTGATGATGAAGAGGTTACCTTTGTCAGGCTATTTTGTTTTATCAAGTTCTCTCTTTTGCCATTGATCCTCTTGAAATTGTCACTCATGTAATACATTCCCCAATTGACACTTCCCCAGGTGTTTGCAGTCACTGCTGTTGGTATAACTGTTGGCGAAACAAACGCTCTTGCTAGAATGGAAACTTTAGACATTTTGGTAAACATGGGTGTGTTCAAATCTGGTTCCTGGAACTCATTTTTAAATGAGCTTGATCTGAAATCTAGGTTTGCATCACCGCCAACCAATTCGGATAAGTTGGTAGAGTGGATTGTGGTGTTAATATCGTTGTTTGAGTTCTCCACTTTGGTACTTGTGAGTTCGTTATCGACAGTGGTTGTCAAGCTTGATGCAAACTCGCGTAACATTGGTGGATATCTGCCAAACGCATATTCACTGTCTTCGGAGTTCTCAATAGCTCTTTGCTTCTCAGCAGAAAACACTCTGAGCCAGGACCTCAAGTCCTTCAAGTTCTCAGCCTGGAAAATCAACGTGAGATCAATCGTCTTTATTTCAAAACAGAATCTCTTGTCTTCATCTGGAGCATATCTTATATTGGAAAGCAAAACGCCAATCTTATCAGTTTCCTGAACTGAGTTCTTGGATGGAGATAGCGAAAACATTCCAAAAATCCCGTTCTTAACGAAAAGCCATCTTCTGACCCAGATGGTTCTTGCTGGTTTGCCGACACTCGTCTTCATGAATAACCATCCGTGTTTCTCGTGCAAATGCTCTTCATGCTCGCCATCAATGTCCTTATTATACACCAGCAAGCTTGACGGATTGATCAGAGATACGTTCTCCTGGTTCAAGTCTCGCGTTGGCGTGAACTGTAGCACCGTTGCATTCTCAATCTGTTTTCTAGAGTATAGTAAATCATCTAGCAATGATTTGGTTGAGGAGTCGCGGGCGTTGGACCACGCCTCAATCTTTTCAAAATACTCTTCCTCGATGGTTTTATCCTTGAGCAGGAATTTGGACAACTTGAGTAGGTTCTTATCCAAGTACTGGTGCAGTTTAATCATTTCCACGGTAAGATCCAAGGAGGAACTGAGATATGACTTTCTCAGTTCAAACAGCTGGAAAGCGTCCTCCCGCAGAGCACTTGGTTCCTTGCTCTTGCTCTGTGACGAGTACTTCAGCAGGACAGAGTCGTATTTCGACTGGAAGAACTCAAAGTTCTTTCTTATGTCTTTGAAGTGCTTTATGTGGACTTTGGATATGTCCTGGAGCAAGTTTACCAGCTCCAGGTCGTTCAACGACAGCAGCTTCATGCTCTCCACATAGATGCTGCAGAGGTTCGTTTTGTTGGTCTCCAGCAACGAGGCCGTTGTTTCCTGGTCCACCAGCCCGTCTTTCAGGAAATCAGGTACCAGCTGATTCAGGAGAACTGTGTTTGCTTCTTTGAAGTCGTTGAACTGCTGAGGGTATTTCCTGAGCGACTTGATCAGGCCTTCTATCCAGTGCTCGGTGTGGTCCACCTGCGAGTTGAAGAAATTCGTGCTTGCTCTGAAGCTAGGCGAGTCCAGAGCTGCCTCTTTAAGACACACCGAGATCAGCTTGATCAGTCTCTGCGGGTGCGACGCCTGCTGCTGGTGCTGCTGGTGCTGCTGCGCGTCATGCTGCCGGTCGTGCTGTGTGCTGTGGGTGTCCGGCATTCTGATATAACACACACCGCCGTTGCCGCTCTTTATGTACTGCTTCTAATTGCTACCTGGGCCTTGTGGGACGCCTATTTGGGGTGCTGCAAACGTCAGGTACGTCGATTTCAGCAGACTTGCGCACTTCCTATGTACAATGCAGTGCTGTGGCGGGCTCCCAGTGCTCAATTCGTCCTGCCGCTGCCGTTTAATGGGTGTTGGGCCTCGTTGGTGTGTTTATTTACCGTTCTGCCTTCTATTGTCGTTTTTGTGCCCTAACTGCGGCGCGTACCGTTCGGGCGTTACCCGGCCGCGCGGCCAGCATAAAAAATTTTATTTTATGATATTTCTTTGGCCTCTTTTGTTTTCCCAGGAAGAACCCAACTGCGCTTCGAGACAGCTGTGTGCTGGCTCAGGAGAGCCAGCCAGCAGTCCTGAGGCCTGGTTTGGGGGCCGGGGATCAAAAATGTATGTACTGACACACACAACAGTGAATGATGAAAACCTTTCTCAGCTCACTCAGAGTTTCTACGGTGCTGATAAACTTTCCTATCCAACACTCAAAACTGATCCACTGTTGATACCTTTATGCGCTTGACCGAGTACTAACAGATGACAGTAGACATCACATGGTGTGTTAGTCCAGTGCTACCGATACCCAGTACCCAGTACCCAGTACCGTACCCAGTACCGTACCCAGTACCCAGTACCCAGTACCGTACCCAGTACCCAGTACCCAGTACCGTACCCAGTACCCAATATACCAATACCATTTCTGAATCCACCTGTAGCCGTCTGCCGTGCTGCGCGAGTGCCCATCCGTAGACTTACTTCGTCTCGGACAAAGTCAAAAACCGGCACCCGCCACAATCCCCCACCGGTTCTGACTCCGGCTCCACGCACTCGCCACATTCCCGTTTATTCAGCATAAAAAAATTTATATATAAAATTTGGCATCAACTTACCATCAAATACCGCGTTTACCAAGTGCTTTGAGCCATTATACCATCAAGCAGCACTCCCAGTAGCAGGTGCCATGTTGTCAAAGAGAATAGTAGCCAGCGGGAAGTCAGCTCTCACCAGATCATTAGCATCCTTTCCTGGTGGAGAGGCTAGCAATGTGTCCAGTGACGCACCAGCACCAGCACCACGCAGAAGACGCACCACCAAGTTCACAGACGCCTTGAACAAAGGCCCATCCTTCGACGACTTTGTCAGCGGCAAAGCTGCCGATTTCATTATAGATCCTATTGAAGCAGCCAGAGGTGATAAGACTGAGAGGCTACCACCTTGGTTGAAAGTGCCAATTCCAAAGGGGAAGTCGTTCCATAAATTGAAGAACGATGTCAGAGAGCTCAAGCTGGCAACAGTGTGTGAAGAAGCCAAATGCCCAAATATCGGCGAATGCTGGGGTGGTAAGAAGTCTGAGGCAACTGCCACCATTATGCTTCTGGGTGACACCTGCACAAGAGGCTGTAGATTCTGCTCGGTGAAAACCAACAGAAACCCAGCTGCACCTGATCCACACGAGCCTGAAAACACTGCCGAAGCCATCTCCAGATGGGGACTGGGATACGTTGTGCTCACAACAGTGGACCGTGATGACCTGCCTGACGGGGGTTCGAACCACTTGAGTGAAACAGTTGAGAAAATCAAGATCAAAGCACCCCAAATCCTGGTTGAAGTGCTCAGTGGTGACTTCAGAGGTGACCTGGAAATGGTTAAAGTACTGGCCAAGTCTGGCTTAGACGTGTATGCGCACAACCTGGAGACTGTTGAGGACTTGACACCATTTGTCAGAGACAGAAGAGCGACATTCCGTCAGAGTTTGGCGGTTTTGAGAACTGCAAAGGAAACCACACCTTCCCTGATCACCAAGACCTCGCTAATGCTGGGTCTGGGAGAGACTGATGAGCAAGTTATTGATGCTTTGAAAGAGCTAAGAAACATAAACTGTGATGTGGTTACCTTTGGCCAATATATGAGACCAACAAAACGTCATATGAAAGTTGCTGAGTATGTCAAGCCTGAGAAGTTCGAGTTCTGGAAACAGACAGCATTGGATATGGGATTCCTCTACTGTGCAAGTGGCCCATTGGTGAGATCCTCATATAAAGCTGGTGAAGCGTTTATTGAGAACGTTTTAAGAAAAAGAAACCCAGCCAACTCCACCACCACCACCACCACCACCACCACAGCACAGCAACCAAATATATAATATTTATTCATTTATTAATACATTATTAAACATCATTAGAGGACCAGGGCTAGAACGTTGGTATGTGTAAGTCTAAAACCTGACGATTTTCATCTTTAATTGGTGAACCATTTTCAAAAATACACTTAAAATCAACCAAAAATGGTATAATCATTTCACTGGTGACATTCAATGTTGGTGAAAAGACAATACATAGATTTCTCAAGTTCATTTTATTTGAATCTTGGTTAATCATAACTTGATTGAGAAATTTGAATAAAACAAATAATAAAGATTTGTTAACAATTGGTAAAAATCTTGTAATTTCTTTAAATTCAATTGCAACTTTTGCCTGGTCTTTAATTGTATTAACAACATTTTGATATTTGTTAAATCCATCATTTGTCAAAATTGATGTTGGCAATTCACGTAAATATAACTTCAAAAGTCCTGCAATTGAATTTACATCTGGCTTATTTTCCATTAAATTGAAATCAACATCAAACTCCTTATCAAACTTTTCACGAAGTTGTTTTATCAATGATGATGATCCATTAAGTCTAAAAATCCCTTCTTCATATATTGCTCCTGAATTGTTCATGTATGTTAAACATCTGTAAATAATACTTGGAACCTCATGCCCATATAATATATTATTCGACAGTTTAAATGCTTCAGCTAGATCATTCTTAAATATAAATTTATTGGCATCAGCTTCGGATAAGTTCATGTTTTGTAAAGACTTTTCAATGTTTGAGCTATTATAATCTTCTTTTAAACTAAATTTAGCTGATAATGGTGTTGCAGCTGTTTGCGATGATGAATAGCTTGCATTGTCATTAAACTGTGGTACTTGTAACTGTGAGTGTGCATCTTGGGATTGAGCTTGATCAAGCTGCTGTTTAAAGTTTTCAAATTCATCATTGATCACTTTCTTACTGAATGGGAAAAAACTTCTTTTCCTGTTTCTTTTGATTTCTTTACTTAAGTCATCGGTTTCAGTATCTTTATCTTTGTTACTTAGTATCGATGCCGCTGAACTGTTAATTGTTGTATCCTCTAAAATAGTTTGAGATGCTTCTGAAACTTGTCTTGCAGATTTTTGGCCGCCTAATTTATTGATATTATTCATTGATGAAGAGTTTGAAATAGAAGCTGAAGTGAACTCTAGCAATTCATTAATCCATAAATCTCTATCATGATCAGTCTCTGCACAAAAAACGTGTTTAATAAATGAGTTGGATTTGCTGCCCTTTTTAGGCTCCATAATTGCAAATGCATGTCTATAAGCGTTTTTATCATCATTTTTCTGTGCACTATCAGGTTGTCTACCAATTTGTGATCCATTCAATTTGATAATCTCTAACAACGAACCATCTTTGCTCTCAAAAACATTCATCATTGAATTATCAATGCAGCAATATCTTGCCTTCCAGGTATTTCCTAATCCTTTACCTTTACGTAAGAGGTATCCATCTTTCGAAACTTCTGTATTTGATTCATCTAATAAATTGATGATATCTAAAGACAAAAATCTGGATATCTTGTAGCATACATCACCTGATAAATGAGGAATTGCAAGTAAGGTTACAAAGTAATCTCTAAGTCTTTGTCTTCTTAAATCAACTTTAACTGGAATATTTGATAAGAATAACAGTTTTTCTGGAATTGGTGGTAGAGCAAATGAATTAATTAATGGTCTTATTTCAGTATCAAAAAACACAATTGATGATAGTTTCTTTTTGATTCTCCACATCTCCTTGTTGCTTTGACGATCTAGAATGAGAATTGAAATTTGTGGATCATCAGTTTTTCTCGTCAGATTTCCATTGATTGTGTTTAAAATTTCAATCCTAATAGTTGACAATTCTGTTGGTTCCACAAATAGTGCAACATCAGTTGGTAAATTTTTCTTTTGTGCTGAATTCAACAAATTTTGTTGTTGTTGCTGCTGTTGTGGAGTTGATGGGTGAATCTTGAGGTTTAAATTACTATCATACGACTCATAATTATCTCTAGTGAAAGATTTAACATCAATTGGATATTCAGGTGTCATTGGAGTTTTAATATTATTAGAACTCTGGTTGAAGCTGTCACCACCAGTAGTGTTGTTGATAGTGATATCTTTGTTGATGCTGCCATTGCTGTTGCTGTTGCTATTATTGATGTTGTTGTTGCTGGCACCCACATCAGTAGCAGGAGTACTGCTCGTGTTGATGTTATTATTACTGGAAGACAATGAAATAGTGTCAATGTTTGGAGTTTTCAAAGTGGATTCCAATTGCAACGCTGGTGCTGGTGCCGTTAATTTTTTGGCAATAACAGATTTCTGTGGTGAAGTTACCGGGCTGCTTGAGGTTTCATGGATAAGAGAGCTTGGAGATTTTACTGATGGAGTTTTACCTGATGCTGTTCTAATTGGCGATGACATTATTCTTCCTGAATACTCTCTTGAAACTGGTGACTGATCCCGTACACTGGAGTAGGCTGAGCTTTTTCGGGAAATGTTGGAAAATTGTTCAACAATTGGTGTTGTTATTGCAACTATCGAACTTGCTTCAGACCTTGTGCTTAGTGAAGCAGCTTGTTCTTCCTGCTTGGCTTCTTCTACCGGATCCACTATTTTAGGCTCTGGCTCAACTTCTATTTGCTGCTGGATGATCTTTGTAGGCGTTAGCGTGGTATCAGGTGAAGTCATGTCGTCAAAATTCAACTCTTCCTTAACATCTCTCGATTTCTGCGCCTGGCTGTCTTGCTTCTCCGGATCAGTGTCTGGGACCTGCTCTTTTGGCTGCTCCTCCTTCACAAAGTGTCTGGCACGTTGTGCGGATCGTGGTGGTAATTCCAAATGAATTGGTGACTTCTCAGCCACCTTCTTCAACTGGTCCAATTGCTGCTGTAGTTCATAGTTCTCGTGTTTTAGGCTGTTTATCATGAGCTGCTGCTCGGACAACTTCGCCTTCAGCTCAGTATTCTCTCTGGTCAATGCCTCGACCGACATGGACCCATTTCTCGATAAAACATCACTTTTCTCAATTGTAGGCGTGGTGTTCAGCATAGAGTCGTCTGCCCCATTCTCAAACGAGAAGTCTGAGAAATTGGACTGCACTGACTCGCGGTTCAGTCTTTCCGTCATGGTACCGCTCCAATTGTTTTCCTTAAACACCCTTTATCTTCAAATCTAAATAACCTCTAGAAAGGAAAAACACACACAAACCCTGCAATTCCTCAATTGAAAAGCAGTTCTTGTTGAAATTGATTGCAAGCTTTATTAGTCCCACGCTTCCTGTCGAATTTAAAGCACTATAAGTTTAACCGCTTTAACAAAACAAAAACAATCAGTTTCTTGAACTGAAATATCAATTTTGTGTTGTTTTTTTCATAAAACAAAACCAAAAAAGTTTCGTGTGTCCTACGAAATATAAACTAAAAAAAAAAAAAAAACAAAAATGCCATAGAAAATATTATTGCGAGCAAAAATTATATATATTTGGTATTTTGGTGTTATTCAGGCTTTGGAGAAGCAGCTGCTGGTGTTTCTGTATCTTTAAGCTTATCCCACAGCTTGATAATCTCATTCTTCTCGAGCTGCTCTTTTTCTAATTGGGAAGTTAATCCTTCAATCTCTCTTTTGAGCTTTTCATTTTCTGTTTCAAGTTTACTTAACTTGGACTGCCATTTTGTTTCATAGCCCTTCTTCAAAACTTGAACTTTCTGCTCGTGCTTTTTGCTGTACTGGATGTACAAGTCCTCGGCCAATTGCTGTAGTCTTTTGTCGGTTTCCTTTTCCAATGAATTCTTTTCCTTTTTCAGTTTCTCAACCATAGTTTCGAGTTCATGGTTCTTTAGTCTAAGTTCTTGCAGCTTCACTTTCAGATTATCAATTCTTGTCTCAGAATCCTGAAACTCGTCTTTAATTGATTTGTACTCGT
Source organism: Starmera stellimalicola (assembly GCA_030580055.1). Taxonomy (NCBI): domain Eukaryota; kingdom Fungi; phylum Ascomycota; class Saccharomycetes; order Phaffomycetales; family Phaffomycetaceae; genus Starmera; species Starmera stellimalicola. Next base: position 41,428 of record JAKTSD010000004.1, on the reverse strand, counting down.
AGTTCAACGAGTCATACTCTTTAATAAGAACATCTCTTTCTTCCTTCAGTTTGAATAATTCATTTGATCTTGACGTTAGTATATTCTGAACATTACTCATTTCTTGATGGAACGATTCCAATTCATTGATGTGGTCTTGCTCTTGTTTCTGCAACTCTTCGTCTAATTCTTGAATTTTATCATTCTTTTCATCAATTTCACTGATTTTATTTCCAATCGCAACGTTGAGCTCTTCTTCTCTAATTTCTTTCGAATTAATCAACTTCTTTAATTTTTCAATTTCCTCTTTACTAGCTTTCAATTCAATATTCAACTCATTAACTTCTGCTTCTCTAATGATTATTAGTTCTTTGGTTTCATTAAAATCATTAGTTAATGATTCGATCTGACTTAAATATTCTTCATTTTCTTGCTTCAATTTATTTGATTCAAAGTTTAATGAGCACACGCCACCTTTCAATCCTAGAATTATCGAATTTTGTAAGTTAACCTGTTTTTGTAATTCTATCAGTTCAATCTGATTTGAATTTAATTCTCCAATCTTTGAGTTCAATTCATCTTGCAAGCTTGAGATTTTAACATTATTTTCATTGATTGTTGTGGTTAAATCTTTATTCTGAACTTCTAATTTGTTCAAGATTTCATTTTGATTTGTAAAGTTTTCCTGGAAACTGTTCAAATTATTAGTCTTTTCACTAATAATGGAATCTTTTGACTCAATCGTTGATAATAACGATTCATGGACTTTCAATTGATCTTCAATTTGTAGTTTCAATTCATCAATCTTGTTTAATAAAACTTGTTCTCTTGATAATAGTTGATCCTTCTCATCATTTTTCGATTTAATTGAATTTTCCGCCTCTTGAAGCTGGGATCTTAATTCTTTTGACTCATTTTGCAGAGCTTCTAAACTTTCTTCCTTTTCTGTTATGGTATTAGTTAATTCATTGACACGGTCTTGAAACGAATCAACAGCCGCTTTATGATTCTTCAACTTCTCTTCTTTAGTTTTTAATAAAGCTTCTAATTCATTAATATCGTGTTTAAATAAATCAAATTCCATTTGGAATAACTCATTTTTATGATTTAACTGTTTCTTATCCAACTCCAATGATATTTTCAAGTCATTAAGTTTAGAAATTTCAATTTTTGAGCTATTGAATTTTTCAGTCAATTCCATTAATTGTGAATTTTTATCATCTAAGTGTAATTGTAATTTATCAACTTCATTCTTAAAATCCTGTTGAATTTCGTGAACTTGGGAAATTGTGAAGAATGGTCTAGATTTTGGTGAAGCTAGAATATGATTGGCACTTGAATGGTTCAATCTTGTTGGCTCTGGACTCAGTTGAATATTTTCAACATCAAAATCCTCAACATCAACATTTTTTAGTTCTTCGTCTTTATTCTCCTGTTCTTGTTCTTTTAGTTCTGTTTGTTCTTCTTGTGCTTCTTGTTCGTCTTCCTCATCATTCAAATTCTCTAATAATTTAGAGTTGTTATGTTGAGATAATGGACTTGCAGTAATATAAGACTCGTCAACGCTTGGAGATTTGGTGGTGTCAAGCAACAATCCAGACTCATTGGCAATTCTTGAGCGTTGTTCAGTAGTTGGATCATTAGCTGCGGGTTCAGTCAAACGTGATGGGGTGATTGGTTTTGGTTCTTCGCTAATGGACTCCAAAGATTTATCAAAAAATAACTCATCTATATCAGTCTGTTCAATTCTCGATAACTGTTCTTCGTTTTCATTTGTATTACCGTTCCCATTAATTTCTTTTGGGATTTCATCCTCTTTGTCTTCAAAAATTGATGATTCGTTAAATGAAATTAGAATAGAGTTGTTGTCTTCTTCAGCTCCTTCTTCTCCAATTTCAATAACTGAGTTGTCAAACTTTGCGTGTTTGTGTGGAGATTTGGATTCGCCAATTGATGAACGTTTGCTACCAATCAATGGAGAAGCTAAAAATATACTTTGATCTTCTTCACCGTTAACTGTATTGTTGTAGTCTTCATTAATGATCGTCTCATTATCGATTTTCTTCATTGGAGCAATTGAGTGCAGTGGCGAGTTCTCTTTGCCTTCTCTTAGTGACAAATTCAGCTGCTTTGTCAGAGATTTCTTTGCATCAGTGAAGCTACCTATTGGTCTTGAGTTCAACACATTGTTTCTAGGTGCAGTTAACGGAAAATTCTTTGGTGTGATCTTCATGGTGTTGCTGTTGTTGGTCGTTTGGTGACTGAAACTCTTACGGCGGTTCTTCTTTGCGGTTAAACCATGTGGGATCTTATCCACAGAATTTGAAAAGTTTGCATTATTTTCTTGATTTTCACCGTCCTGGCAAATCTCAAAAGCTGGTTTAGACTTAATTGGTGTGAACATTTCTGACTTGTCAGCCATCATGCTCAGATCGCTCATTTTAAACGATTCAGGATCAGTCTTGAGGTTGTAATAAAAAATCAAAACAAATCAATAAGAAAAAAAAACAAAACAAAACCAAAAATCAAAACAAATAGAAAATGGTTGTCGGGACAACCGACCAAAAAGAGTAATCTTATCTTTTCTCATCTCAGAACTGCAGCAGAGCTCTGATGCTCGGGTACGCAGTGTCTAAAAGCCGTAGTGGTGCGCTCCACCACTTTTCAGGTACCTGGCTACCCACAATGCTCCACTACCGCTACTTTGTCCTGCTCCTCATATAGCGGAATGCGGCCCCTACCGGTTTGCTGGTGAAAAAGTATAAAAACCGACAATTTTCTTCTTTTGACCCTTAAATAGCTGTTAAAGACGGTTGTAATCAGGTAAATTCTGGGTGCAGTCGGTTTGGAACGAGTGGAATTGCTGTATAGTTACCGGTTAGACGTATTTTGACCCATTTTGGAGCAGTTTTGGACAATTTTTTAGCAAGTTTGGAAAAAAATATACAGTAAAGTGAAAACTCATTAATAATGTCAAATCAAGAAGCTGCCACCATATATGAATCAATCATTGATGAGCTTATCCGTGAGTCGAGACAAGATTTCGAGGATAACGGGATTGACGAGCAGACATTGCAAGATTTAAGAACACTTTGGCGTACAAATCTAGAGAAGACGGGGGTTGCACAGTTCTCTTGGATGGACCCTTCGGGAGCCACCAACACAGAAGATGCGCAAATGGGGGTCAAAAAGGAAACTGGCAATGAGACTTTTACAATGGATCACGGAAAAATAGAGGATGAACTGTTGAAACAGAAACAACAGGCTGAAAAGAGAGAAAGAACACTGGCATCCCTGGATTCGGACGATATTAACTCGGATCTAGATGACTCGGACGATGAAAATGCGTCTGATGATGAGGCCGATGGTGACGGAATGATAATATTATGTCTTTATGAAAAAGTTCTAAGAGTCAAGAATAAGTGGAAATGTAATTTGAAGGATGGAATTGCTTATTTGAATGGCAAGGATTACGCTTTTTCCAAAGCCACTGGTGAAGCTGAATGGTTCTAGTCTGTGAACCAATCCCCCAACTTCTGATACCTGATGCCAATGAATTTCATGTCTGTTTTTGTGTGTTTTTTCCCTCCTGCGTTGTTTCAACACAGCTTTGTACTATAATGAATATAACCCACATGAGCATGTTGTAGCTGCTGGCTGTCTCGCTCTCCTAACCCGAGTTGTTTATCCATTTGGCGCTTCCAACTGAAATTGTGTCAAAACGTATTACCTCATTGCTGACTAACTAACGTGCTCCAAAATGTAAACAAAAAGCTCATTTAATTTGGAACAGAGAATAATTTGCAGCTTAAAAAGGATAAATAGAAGAGCTTGTGCTGCTGGAGTTGTACTGTTTTGAGATGACACCAAGCACTGCAACCCCTAAAATGGCGGTTGATAAAAGAATCTCACAATTACAAGCTGAGCAACAACAAGTTGATATTGTTTCAGATGACTTATCTGATGTCTTATCAAGATTAGACATCACTGAACTGCCTGAGATTATTTCACGTGACGCGCCCAGTGGTGACATTAACAGCTTAGCATCATTTAAGGATACCTACACGCACTTTTTGAAGAGAAATTCCCGGCGTTTGGAACTCTCCCTGTTAAAGCAACCTGATACTAAGACGTTGATTGTGTTATCACCATTATCAGTCAAGCACGCCTTTGGTAGACATTGGATCTCTAAAACGTATACCAACACCAGTATTGTTGAGAGACCACAAAGGCTGTTGGCGTGTGCCTTAGGCATTTCAGCTGCGATTTCAAAATTTCCATGTGATTATAGCCTGTACTCGTCAGTTAAAAGAAGTTCATTGCTCAGCGAGCATGTGAAAAGAGTCCATGGGACAAACTGGCCAGAACACATCACCAGGCTCTGTCTTGAGAGTGAGGCTAAACTGAAAGAACGGCAAATTGAAGTCCCATCAAACTGGGATAGTGGTGATATTTATTTAACAAAAAATACAATTGATGCGTTAGAAGGCTGTGTTGGAGCAGTTGAGTCTGCAATCGACTCGATTCTAGCAAAGGAGTCTGTAATAAAAAAAGCTTTTGTTGCAATTAGACCTCCAGGACACCATGGGCATCCATGCACACCATCAGGGTTCTGTCTAATCAACAATGCACAAATTGGGATTGAATATGCAGCAATCAACCATGATGTGACACATGCTGTTGTGTTAGATTTCGATCTTCATCATGGGGATGGTACTCAAGATATATGCTGGTCAAGAGCTGGGTTCGAACCTGATCTGGGCGAGGTGGGTGCTGGCTATGCGGATTCTAATCCGAAAACCTCAGACATAACTGAAAGGGTTTCAACAGATCCAAGAGTGGGATATTTCTCACTCCATGACATCAATTCATTCCCCACTGAAGAAGGATATGCAGTGCCAATTAATATCAAGAATGCATCAACCTGTGTTATGTCACATGACTTGAATATATGGAACATTCATTTGAAAAAATATCAAACTGATGAAGAGTTCTATACCCATTACGATAAATATTACAAAGTGTTGTTGGACAAAGCTGAGGAATTCTTGATAGATTCAAAAATTCAATATGAATCAGAAATTGAATTTGATAAGACTGCACCTAGTGACAAAAAATCAAAAAGTGAGAATGTTTTGAAAAGAAAGCCATTTAAAGCCATGATCGTCTTAAGTTCAGGGTTTGATGCTTCAGAGTATGAGTATGATAGAATGCAACGCCATGGAGCTAAAGTGCCAACCTCATTTTATCAAAAATTCACTTCATCTGCAGTTGATTTAGCAAATAAATACTGTGATGGAGTACTGTTATCAGTCTTGGAAGGTGGTTATTCAGATAAGGCCATTTCATCAGGAGTGTTTTCCCATCTAGTTGGGCTGCAGCAAAGATTGTGGAATAATGAATGGGGCTCTTCAGAGGCTGTTAAAGAAATGGTGAAAGGTTGTAAACCGAACTGGCATCCAATTAAATCACCAAATACTGCTGCAAAGTATTGGGGAAACCAAATTGGTATGTTAGGTAGAGCAATGCTGCCTGAGGCAATTATCAACCAAAAGCCAGTCAAAGAGGAAGCGGCTGAGGACCATCCACAGAGATATCTTAGATCAGGAAAACAGTTACCTTCCTTCACGGAGTCTTCTGCTTCGCCACCATCATCAGCAACACCAATACCTTCAACCCCATGCCTACCAAAAGAGTCATATGCCAATCTCGTAGCTCAAGAAAATAGCCCGGTGGTTAAAGCTGAGCTTGGAATTAAGGCTGAACCGCCATCAAGCGGGTCTGAATCCGTGGCCTATGATTATGAAGACGAAATGTCTATTGATGCTTCATTTGATAATGCCTCGATGATGGATATTTCTCCTGTCAAGATATACCAGTGAGTGCAATGGAGTTTGGGTTTTGGAGTTTTGGAGTTTTGTTTTTGGGACACTTGTTTGAACATTTATTCCAGTAGATTCAACTGAGCATCGCCATGTCTATTGAACTTTTCTTTATTGTTATTGAAAATCGAAACTAGTTCGCGTTCGTATAGTTTATGGTAATGGTCGACTTGTTCCTCTGTAGCATTTGGAATATGCGGGACTTTGATTGGTTTCCCTGTGACAATGTTGACTGGGTACCTGTATGGCATGAGCCCAAAGTCATAGTTGAATATCCCTCTTGCATGGAAAAACGGTAGTGTGAACCCAAGCTTATTCTTGAGCCATAACTGGATTTTTCTCAGGAACGAGCCCTCACCAGGATGAATCACATTGTAAACCTCGTTTTCGCCAAAGGCATAGCAGGGCACAACACATATCTCCTCGCCAGCTTCCAGTGCCAGCTTGATAAACCCTTTTCTCTTTCTGAGAACCAAATCTGTGGAGCCTGGCTGTGCAGTTAGAGACTCCTTTGCACCTCCAATCACAATAGCAGTGGAGTACCCCTGCCTCAGAATACTCAGTGCGTTGTCCCTCCCAACAGAAGTGATGCCCAGTGCCAGCAAATAGTCTCTGTAAAGCGGGACTTTGAACTGATTGGATATGGTGAGCACACAAACCGGTATACCAGGAAACAGTTTGGACCAGTTTGCACCTTCAGTTCCAAACGCACCAAACCCGCTCAGCGACACAACCCCATGTGGGTGCAGCCCAAAGATATATGCGGGGCCGGTCTTGACCTTCTTGATGTAGAAAGGTCTCTTGAACTTGATAAACGACAATAATGGCAATGTATAATAGTCATCAGTGATCTCAACTTTGGTGAAGGTTGGTTCCAGGTTCTCTGTTTTGTACAGCTTCATAGGGAAGTATTCACAGAAGTATGTCCAAAATCTCCAGCCTCTCAAGTGTTCTGAATACCTCGACGTGACTCCTCCGTTGGTTGGTGTCTTGTTTAGGATCAGGTACACCAGGTACGGGAATGCAAACACCCAGAATACCGGCACTGCCAGATACATCAGGAACAATGTCGCAAAAATTGGAATTGACGTCGTGTGCCATAGCACTGCAGCTGTCTGAAGCCTTCTGTGAAGTGGAGTTGATAAAGGTGACATTCTTGTTGCAGAGCTATTAGATGTGTGCTTTGACCCATTTTTTTCACTCAATTGACGTTTTGTCTGCTTGGACCCGTTGGTGCGGTTTGTCACAGACATCTTGCAGCTGGTTAAAGGGCACAAATCACCACAGTTGGTTAAAGTTGGGTGAGATATTTTGGAGACTAAAATTTTGACATTTGATTTGATTTATGACATTTTATTAGGTAAGAAATTGAAGCTTGCTGGTTTTGGTGAGATTTTTGCTTGTTTGGGTCACCAGGGAGTGGTGAGATGATAAGAGTTTATGGCAGGAGGAATTCCATGGTAAATTAGTGGCACTTGGGTCGGAAACTGGCTGAACTAAATGATGCTTTTGCTTTGCGTATTTAACCCTGTGTTTAGAGGCTGACCCTTTCTCCAGACCCAGTAAACACCCGTGTCTTGGCTCATGATAGTGCAATCAATGCAAAGCCCAATACCACACCTCATTTCACATCAACTACATCATTTCAAAAGCTTAACCCTTTTTGGCAACTGTTACATACTAACCAACAGCAAGTATTTTATTAAACATAACAAGCCTGGCTGGCGCAATCGGTAGCGCATACGACTCTTAATCGTACGGTTGCGGGTTCGAGCCCCGCGTCGGGCTTTGTTTGTTTTTTTTTGAAAAAATCAAATTGGTGAAAAACTTGTACTCTAAACGCTGTAACTACTACAATTCATTTTTAGATCCTGAATTTGAGTTTAGTTAGATATCGGGGCTATTTTTAACACCTATAAAGTAACCACACAGTTTGCAGTAATGTCTTAGCTCTTATAGTGCAGTAGAATAAACCACTAACACGTAATTTATTTTTACTAAACTGCTAGAGACTAAATAACTGTTATTTAGTCTAAAATTTTGATAATTGTACGTTTTTTACAATTCTGGAAAACATAACTTCTCCTGGTTTGTACCGCCACAGCTAATACCTAAACACAGTTCAGAGACGTACTGTTGGCAGAACGCTTTACTGGCTCGCAATTGCAAACATCACATCCAATGTCAAGCTTTTAATATTCTACAAATGACAGGACGCTAAGACATAAATATTAGATGCACTAAATGGTTGGTTGATCATTCTGCTTTGGGTAACCTACGAATATATCTGTCAAGTTTGACACCAGTCACATTTGGAAATGGAAACCCGATCAATATGCAAGCTTGACATGAAACCAACGGTTCAACCGTCAAAACAGCTGTCAGAAATATCCTAAAGACTTAGTCTTAGTTTTTGGGTCTAGGAGAAGCAGAAAACTGATCTGAGGCACGCGGCGCTTGTGGATTTTAAAAATTGATAACGGATATTAAACAGTTAAATCCGCACAAAAAAAGCTATTTTAGGGGGTTAAGATCGGCCGGCGGAAATAGATTATCGGTTATAAGAAATCAGATTAACACCGAGCCTATGCAGATCAGTTGAGGATCCTACAATAATTTGAGTTTTGGCTGATTTTATTCAAAACATTGACCAGTGGGTTATACTAAGCTTTCCACCAGTTTCAATATCTCATCACTCTTCGAGCTTGAGTTATCGCCATCATTATTATTGTAGTGTGGGTTGCCTAGTTTTTCCAAAATAACATCATCTAGTAAAACTCTCAATTCTTTAATCAAAACTGCATTTCTACACCAAGACTTAATTGGTAGCCAGTTATCAAGAACAATACCTTGCGACTGCTTCTGGGACAGATTAGTATCATAGTAGATTGGTCCACCAAATAATAAAACTGATAAAGTCGAGGTTGGTGTTATATCTCTTAAATATAATTTTGAAGTAACAGTTGATGAGTTATATGTTATAAATGTTGATTTCAAAGCTTTGTTCTTAGCTTGACGTAACGATGGTTTGATCTCATCAACTGATCTTGTTGGATTGAAATCTTGTAACCCATCATTTCTAGAAGTTTCAATTTCTTCAATGGTTTTAACATCCAATTGCTGATTTGATGTGTCAAATAGAATTGATGATGGATGAATAAATGCTCTTGTTGTGGAAGTGTCATTCTTGATCCAATACTTCAATAATTTCGCATCTGGGTCAACTGCAACTGAACCTAATGAAGTCTTCAAGAATTTCGCATCTGGTAATTGAACTCTTGCTAACTGTGGATAAAATGCCCCAGAGATAATTGCCTTTAACAAATTAATATTCAAATGATTTCTATTCAAATAGTTATCATTATTATTTCTCTCTTTATAATTAAATGGTATAAACCCAATATCTTTTAAAATAGAGTAGTATTGAGTTTTCGCACTTTGAATTTCTTGCATCTTGATATATGATAAATGATTGTTATTTAAAAATGTCTTCTTTGAAGAATTATCAGTTAGGTTGAAATAATCATTGACTAACAAGGTGACTGAAATTAAATCTCCGTATTCGTTTTTATTGTAATTACTCAGAATATTTTTAATTTCTTGCTTCAGTTCCTGGCTTTTGATAAATGGATTTCCACTACTTAAAACTGATGTTAATAAAATACCCAAGTCAATCATACCAAAGATAATACAAAGGATCAATAATTTACCGTGTTTTGGATCAATAATTGGTAATAGTGTGACCAATTTACCCAACTCAGTTAACTCGTCTTCTTCAATCAATCCGTTTGAGTTCAACAATTCCTCTGATTTTTTCAAAGAGCTTAGAGGCGGTGGATCCATACCGGTATTTAAAAATTCAATGACATCCTTAATTCCCATTGACTTAACAACCAAATACAAAGAGTCCAAATTAGTTCGCTTGATTTCAGGTATTGGGGCTGGGATCATTGATTCATAGGTTTGTTTTGTAAAAAGTTTATATGAAATACCACTTGAAACACGACCCGCACGACCACGACGTTGATGAGCCTCCGCTTTGGATTCAAACTGTTGAACCAATCTAGTGGTGTTATCTATTGGATTATAGCTTATATTCTTAACAAGACCTGTGTCAATGGTAACAACACAATCATCAATTGTAATCGAGGTTTCTGCAATATTTGTTGAAACAATAATTTTTCTCTCTTTGTATGTATTGAAAACTTTATGCTGGTCTTGTGGTGATAAAGCAGAATGTAAGGGTAGAGTAACTGAGTCCTTTAAAACTTTTTTAATCTCTTTAACACATTTTGAAATTTCTGCTACACCAGGCATGAAAATCAAGATTGAACCTCTTTTACCAATTTCCTTATCAACTTTTTCAACTAAACTTGCAATCAGCTCATAGTTAATATTACCACTTGAGAAAAAAGTTGAATCAGGGCTTGGATTGACTAATTCCCCATTGACAGTGATTTTGAAATCAGTCTTTTTGATAACGTCATCTAAATAAAAATCTTGAATTGGAAATGTACGTCCCTTAATATGAGCAGTTGTTAAGCCATTGAAGAATTTTTTGTACTGGTCAGTGTTAACAGTGGCACTCATCAGCACGATTTTTAGGTTCTTGAACTTGTTTAATAAATTTTTGATAAATATAATTATTAAATCAGTTTCAATAGAACGTTCATGCACTTCATCAATGACTAGGTAAGAATGTTTCAAAAAGTCATCATTTGATTGAAGAAATTTGACAAGAATACCAGTTGTTAAGAATTTAATTCTTGTTAAATTTGAAGTTTTATTGACACCTCTGATAATATAACCAACTTCACTACCAACTTTTGAGCAACGTTCACTAGAAACACGCTCTGCAAGACCAATGGCACTGATTCTTCTTGGTTGGGTACATAGTATCTGCGTTTTAAAATCATTCTTGCTGTTCAGATCATCCAATAAAAATTGAACTAATTGGGTAGATTTACCTGAACCTGTTTCACCAGTGATTAAACTGACTCTATTTGAGTTTATTGTTTTCAAAATATTGTCCTTTTCTGACCATGCTGGTAAAGATTTTCTCTGACTGATTGATGCGTTTAGTTCCTTTGAGCCAATCAAGTTTAGATAGTTTTCTTTTATTCTATTAAAATCATTCGGTTGTGATCTGTAAAGTTTCTTTTGAATGGAAATACTTGTGTTTGATAGACCATTTGATATCGAATCGACTGGGTCATAAAGAGATCCCGGGTTCTCAATGATCTCATTACAGTTGTCTCTCAACCATTCAACAATCCCTGAAATATAGCTATAGCTAGATGACAGTAAACTCTCTTTAATAAAGATTACCAGCTTTTTGAGGATTTTTTGTTTAACATAGTTTGGTAGTTTGTTCTTATTATCATTAGTTAGAATGACCAACCCCACTAAGTTAGCTGGATAGCTTGCTGGTTTGATTATTTTTACTGATAGCAGTTCATTAAACTTTATCACCACTGTTGAGTCATCGATAATTTTTAGTGAGTTTTCATTCAGTACGAATGGTAAAACTTCTAATTCTTCATTCCATAACTTTTGTGATTCTCCTTCATCTACTGTACTTTCAGTCTGATCCAGCTTAAAATCAATCAATTTGTGTGTAAGGGCAATGATTGAGTCGTTCAAGTTGTTAAACTTGTTAAAATTGAGTATCGCATCGTTTCTTGAAACACCAAATTCTATAATTTGCTTTATGAAGATTTCATTTTTATCTGCAATCATCACGGAATCCTTGAGATGAGTCATATCAATAAAAAACTCTGGTAAGTCATCTTCAGGTAGGTTGAACAATAAAAACGATAACGGGTCTTTATAGTGAATAGCTTCTTTTATATGTGCAGGTCTAAAGCCCAGTGAGGTTAGCAAATCCTGCGAAGACTGAGATGACTGTTTCTTCCAGTCAATGTAGTGTTTAATCGTTGAGTAGATCAGGTTTCTCTCGTTAGTTGAGAGCTGGAAGCTTGTTGACGAGTCCCAAACTTTTTGTGAGAATGTAACTTTATTAAACTGCTTGACAACTTTGGTTGGTTTTTTAATTGTGCTTGAAGAGGAAGCTGGTTTCTTGATCGAAGTGATAACCATCGATTTACCAACCTTGGACTCGTTATTCAGCTTAACTTGATTTTTCTTGATCTTTTCCAACTCGAGTTTTTTCTCTTCAATAACCACCTTGAATGGATCATTATTGTATATCTTGTCATGCTTCGCCTTGTCAGTTTTCAAGAGCTGCTTACGCTCATCTTCTAGTGTGTTCCAAATGTCCTTGAACTCTCTTGGGAGCACCAAATGCAATGACTTATTGAAGCAAATTCTATGTAGAGATGCACAGGCAGAGAAGTATCTTGCCTCAATTGGGGTTTCCTGAGCTGGTAGCGAGTTCCTGAACTTGACAGTAAGCATTTCTTTCGATTTAGGGTCCCTAAACTGCAGAATTGTGGTCGCTACTAAACCTTTTGAGGTCTTGTTCATGTCATATTGAACCTTTTCCCATTTTTGTCTTTGTGCATGTTCATGGAGCAGACTAACTGGGGTTTTACCACTAGACGGTCTGGCAACTGCCTTCGGTACTGGTTTGCCTGCTGGCGGTACTGGTTCAGCTTGCGCTGGCAGTCTCGGTTTTCTAGCCATTAACTATGAAGAAATTTTCGCTGCAGCATAACATTTTTGTTTGTTTTTATTTTTTTAGTTTTATCCTATAATCTAAACTAATCACAATCTGTACTGTGTGGAAGCGATCGTAACTGTAACGATTAGTGGAGTCAGTATGACAACATCAGATAAAACTAATTATATAACTGGTAAGCGGCAGCTAGTAACTATAAGCAAGCTAGTATTTTAATCACATGCGACGATTACTAGAAAAAAACGATATCGCCATTAGTAATTATGCACCGCATTCTTCAAATAGTAAACTCGCACGAAATAGATGTCTGCAGTGGATTAAACTCAATTAAACAATATTTTAGAAGGCATTAATAAAAACTTGCATTTATATAAAATGAGATACATTCCTTTTTATATCGTAGATAGTTTCTGTTTGCTTGGTATAAGTGTTTATTGTAAAAGAAGATATGAGAGTGACCAGATCGAATATTGTCAAGTTTCAGCCAAAATCTCCAGAGGTTATAAACGATGAGTCGTTCATCAAAAAGGCGAAAAGAGTGGTTACAGCTTGCGATCAGTGTAGGATCAAAAAGACCAAGTGCAATGGAGCTAAACCATGTCAAAGATGCATTCATGATGGTAAAATATGTGTTTATACTCCAAGAAAAGCGCCAACTACGAATGCTTCAACCGGCAAGCAGTATCCTGAGGGGTACGTTGAGCTCATTGAGAAGAGGCTGGAACTTGTAACTCAATCCCTACTAAAGTTAGTTGATGTTGTCAATAATGACGAGAGCACCGACTTTATTAAGAATTGCGGTGGTGACATCAATAGAATAGTCGAGCACCTGGCTGATTCCAAAGATAATAGCAGTGTGAGCAGCTATACATATAGCGAGAGCGAGAACAGCTCGGTGGACTACAACTTTAGCAACGAATTGGATATAAATCATCACCATGAAATGACAACTCTACCTCAGTTTGACGTATTTGAAGAGTTCAAATTAGGTGTAGAGGATTTTACAATGACTAATGATTTTGGGATATAAAAAACGGGATTTTTTTGACAATGGTATTAATAGTAATAGCAACAATACTAGCAAGGGGATTGTAACAGTAATGATCACACGGTAATAGTAATGGATTGTATATATTTAAAGATTTTGATAATTTTTTAATCTTGTAGGATGAAAAACGTTGACTAATAATAACTACCGTACGAGAAAGGATCGGAAAAACAGATTTTCTGTTCTTTGGTACAGCCCACATCGTTAGTGCCCGTTTTAATAGGCTAACAAGCTGCACTAATCAGAACCAACTTCTGGAGGTGTCACCTTAATGGTTAGAATTTCCAGTCCCTGCAAAAAATTCGGGGACTCGGGACTCGGGGGCTCGGGGACTTTTCAGGCACCGAGAGCCTAGGGCGAAAACTTTTGTACCAGCTGGCCAGAGAGCTGGTTAGTTGGGTGTTGTCGATGGTAGAAGGCAGCAAGCAGCCTGAACCAGCTAGAATCAGCAGCTTACTGGAGAACTACGCCTACTGCAGGGCTTGTAAAATTAATTATTATTAAAATATGTGCAGAATATACACGCTTATTAAGGACTTAGCTGTACGCGCTTATTAAGGAGTGAGCTGTGCACACTGACGATCACAGCAATAATACACACGCTTAGTAATGCCAGTGCTGGTGCTTCAGCTGGTGCTTCATCAGTTCTTCAATAATTTGGTAATTGTGTCTTCTAATGAAGATGGTTTGGTTAAGGATGAGTATCTGTCGTAAACGTTACCATTCTTGTCAACCAAGAACTTTTCAAAGTTCCATTTGATACCTCTCAAGCCTAATAAACCTGATTTCTTGGATTTCAAGTATTGGTAAACTGGATCAACGTTGGAACCATTAACTTCAATTTTCTTCAAAACTGGGAAGGTGACTCCATAGTTCAATTTGCAGAACGACTGGATCTCTTCTTCAGTACCCGATTCTTGGTGTCCAAACTGGTTACATGGGAATCCCAAAATAACCAAACCTTCGTCCTTGTGTTTTTTGTAAAGCTCTTCTAATTCAGCATACTGAGGTGTGAATCCACATTTAGATGCGACATTGACAATTAAAACAACTTTTCCCTTCAATTGCTCAAATGGGAATGGGTTACCTGCTTTATCTAATGGCGCTAATGAGTAGAAATCTGACATTTTGCTTAACTTGTGTTACTTTTTATCCTTAAAACAAGTTTAAATAAATGGCTGTTTTTTTTTTCTAGTTTTCTATCAGCATTTTATATCCGTTTCCTGGCTGAAAAAATTCAACGGTTTAACCTCGGAACTCCATAAATATTTCAGTTGATTTGTAACGGTTAAGCATCTGGAACCGTTAAAAACCGGTGCTACAATGCAATGCACCTTTTAGGTCATCAAAACGTTTCAATTACATGAGTAATATACATAAATATAGGGCATCAGCCATGCAAATGAACAGGAGTTTCTAGTAAATGGCCCATTCTTTCAATTTTTGTTCTCAGGTACCCGTTAACTTCTTTCGAGTTGATACCGTCGCCAACCTTTTTCCACGCCAAGGGCACCATGGGCACTCTTTCCACCACTTTGACTTGGCCCTTGTTGCCCTCCACAGCAGCTATCTTGTCTGGGTTATTTGTGAGAAGCTTGATTTCCACCAGTCCCAGATCAATCAGGATCGATGTCGCTAGTGAGAACGATCTGCCGTCTGCTGGGTGTCTCAGCATCAGGTTGGCCTGCACCGTATCTGCACCCAAGTCTTGTAGATTGTATGCTTTGAGTTTCTCACCCAAACCAATCCCACGTCCTTCCTGTCTGAGATAAACTATGCACCCAGAGCCCTCCTTGCCCATCAGTCTGCCAGCCTCGTCAAACTGCTCGCCACAGTCACAGCGCGCACTCCACACCGTTTCACCAGTGTAGCACTCAGAGTGGATTCGTACTAGCGTTGGTGGGGAATTCAGGTCTTGGATGATCTCGCCGTCTTTATTGAAACTTATCGAGTTCCCACTGGCATCGTCAAAATCTGCCTCAGTTCTGCCTGGCTTGAGCCTGCCCACGTATGCACCTCTAATTATTCTATCCATTTGTGTCTCGTTTGGCTGCTTCTTGAACAGCGATTTCGATCTGATATGTTCTCCAAACACCACAGCCAGGTGCTCTTTATTGTCCTCGTTATTCTTGTACACATGCAGAAAGATCTCCTGACCCTGAACTGTTGGTATTCTGGCTCTCGCAATACACTCAACTATGGGCAAAGTGTCTGGCAGCAGCTTTCTCTGGCTCGAGATAGTTTCATTATTCTGGTCCACCGGTATGCCTATAGGTGTAGATGGGGCCGAAGTCGATGGTGTCAGCGATGGTGACACCAGTGGGATTATGAAATCGCTCTCCTTCATCTCAGATCCCTTCAAACTCATCTTGATAGCCTCTAGATACCTCTGCTTATTATATATTTTCTCTCAGTTCTGCTTTTGTCAATATTTCACAACAATTTATAATTATTTCTAATAATTAATGGTTATTAATAATTGTCTAATTTTTACTGTGGTCACAGTACACAATTGGCCAGATATTTATTGTGTATTTATCAGCTTAGACTCTTTTAGTTTATACCACTTGAACCAACTAGGTTTTCTTGCAGTAATATCCCACTAAAGCAACCAAAAAACAATTTTTTCGTTATCATTCGACCGGCGATGACTACTTTGTGTCGAGACTGAAAAGTTTTGGCTGACGCAGTGAGAGAAATGGGTCTCGTATTATCGGCCTGGAACCGTTCCTGGCGGCGTTGGAAGCTCGCTGCGGCCACTTCTGAAGTCTACAGAGCTGTCCCGGAGCTGCAGTGGTCGAACGGGCCCGCACAGCTCCCCAAACAACAAGTTTCACAGCTACACCACACTTTACCCACTTAAGTCTCACGAAAAACGACAAAAACGATGAAAAACGACAAAATTGACAAGAAACGGTAAAAACGACAAAAAATGACAAGAAACGACAAAAAAACGACAAAAACGACAAAAACGGTAAAAAACGACAAAAAAGACAAAACTTCAAATAGCAAAAACCGAAAATAGACAATTTGACATAATTATCAAGACCAAAGGACAAAAGCAACAAAAACGACACAGGATGCTGAGCAGAAGACAAATACTAATTGGGACCGGACTGATAACTGGGGCAGCCGTGGTGGCATCTAGACAGCTGTGGTGGACTCCCAGAAAAGTATTGGACCCTCCAACCGACACAAAACAGGGAAACAGGATATTCCTTCCAGTGAGGTTTGAGAACGAGCTGGAGGACCTGCTGCTCATCAAGAGACCGCTGCTGCTCAATTTCACCATCAGGGGCGATCCGTATTGCAATAAGGTGACTGGAGCATTACAGAGAATAGTTGCCTATGAAACAGACCACAAGATCAATATGGTTGACATTGAGACTGACGAGCTGACAACCAGGGATCTGTTACCAAGATTTGGTGTGAAGAACATCCCTACGATTGTTGCTGTTAAGAAGACACTGCCTGTGGACTCCTATGTTGATGAGAATTTGCTCAAGAACCCGGAAAGCGAAGTTGATTGGATCAAGCTGAAGCAGTTTGTCGAGAAGAACGCAGACTCGCCTGACCAGTGAACATCTAAACCCGGTAAATAGATTCTAGGTTCTAGTGCGGTAAGTTTATTATAATTGAAGTCTGAACGCACTAAATGAGTAGCCAAAGGGTGCTAACCGTAGATAGGTAACTTCCTGTATGACTTTGTAGTATAGATGAGTGTGACTGCCCTAATGACATTATATGAATAACAAATGCCAATGGTTCTAGACATCTGGACTAATTGTTCGGTGAGCCTGAGAATGCCTAATACTTTTCTGATCTAAGCATTCCAAATGAAAGAGTGTTCAAAAATATACCAACCTACAAAAGTCAATACATGCTTTATGAATCTACTTAAGAGTACCTAGTGACTTTCTAGTAAAAAGTTTCATAAAAGAAGTATGATGAAAATTCTTGAGGGGTCTATCAAATCTAAATCAATGCTAACAACTCTACTCTACTAATTCATTTTAATGAGAAGTGTGACTTCCATTTTACAGAGTCTTAAAAACCTCATCTACGCTTGCCTTGCATCTAAATTGTCCTTATTCAGTCAATGGACATCTCTCAAACTCAACACACCAGTCTCTGTACCTTGACATGCTAATACCTTAAACTGCAATAGATACCCACTGAGTCTATGAGACAACTAAGAAGCCTAATAAGTGTATCGAATGCCTTCCCTCTACAAATAAGTAAGGGGAAGGTTTTCTACAAATAAGTAACTTCTAGTGTGAATGAACGATAATGAGAATACCAATGGGCGCATTCAACCAGTAGAGAAAGCTATATCTGAGTATCAGCGACTCCCTAGTAGCCACTAGCCCTCCCAAAGGTGAACCACCTTATCGTAGAAGCTGCATGTGGCCACAGTCCTGCTGCTGGAGCTGAAATCGCAGCCGTAAACCATACTTTTATGCTCGCCGTGGAAAGTCTTCACCACTTCGCCTTGGCTGTCGAGAATCCTTGCCCCATCGTACATACAGCATGTCACCAGCTTGTCTTGCTGGCCGTCGCTGGCAAATCTCCAGACACCACCTCCAAGATTGGTTTCCTTTAGCACTCGCGGCGGTATACCACTGACCAGGCCTGTTCCTGGCACACATCTGAGGTCTAGTATCCGGAGACAGTCGTCGTAGCTGCCCGTCCACAGAGCGTACGGGTCGGTGACTTTCCAGCTGTGCCTGCCGTGGGCGTCTCCCAGGGTGCTGGTCTGGATCGCCACCACCCCAGCCTTGTGGATCCTGTTGTTCTGGAAGATCTGCTCGTTGGAGCGCAGGTCATGCGCAATGAGCTTGCCATCGTCACCACCACTGAACACGACGGAGCTGAGCTCGCCCAGCTCGCCAAAGGCTGCGGTCCAGCACTGCAGGTCGTGCATGGTGTCGAGATATCTCGGCTCGCTGAATGCGCCGCTGTGCAGCTCCACCACGGACACATACCCGTCTGTGGTGGTGAGCAGCAGCCTGTTCTCGACGGTGTTGGAGAACACCACGGCTGTAACCAGCACGTCCGGCTCAAACAGGCGCTGGTGGTGCACAGGCACAATTTCAGCGTGCCCGCTCACTCGCCACACTGTCAGGTCGCCCCTCGAGTGCGCCGTCACAAACATGGTGTCGTCAAACGGGTTGAACTTGAGGTCCAGCACCGCACTCTGGGTGCGCACACTGTGCTTCAGCTTGAGCTCCAGCACCGCACTCTGGGTGCGCACATTGTGCTTTGGCTCGAGCTCTTTGGTCTCTGAGACCGCATACACCTCCACCGAGCCGTCCCGCTGCGCCCCCTCCACCAGGTTGTACGTTCCCACAACCACCCAGCGCTCGTCAGCAGGCCAGAACCTCACGCAGCACGGCGGGAACTCGCTCACTGCGCTCATCTTGATGCCACTAAACCTTACAAACTGCCTCTGTCAGGTGTTCCACAATCTACTGCTGTAGCAGGAAGCCCAATAGCACAATCTACTGCTGAATAGCACAATCTACTGCTGTAGCAAGGTTATGTGGCCTTGGACGTGCTAGAGGTAAAGTATGTCTGAGGTACAGTACGTCGCCCACAGCTTCTCACTAACCTGCAAAAACTGTGCCGGGCACACTTTTTGTTTATTTTATTTTCGTTTTACCCAAAAACAAATCAAAACACGTAAATAAACAAACAAGAAGCAACATGTCCACAAAGACGTACAAAGACGCGTTTTCTCTCTTTGACAAGAAGGCCACGGGCACTGTGAGCGCGGACTCGCTGGGGGACCTGCTCAGAGCGGTGGGGCAGAACCCTACACTGGCGGAAATTGCCGATCTGCAACAGCAAATCCCAAACAACCAGCTGGACTTTGATACATACGTCAAGATCATCAACAGACCAGACGGGTTCAAGCCGCTGGGCGACCCGGAGGACTACATCAAGGGCTTCCAGGTGTTTGACAAGAACGGCTCCGGCGTCATTGGCGTGGGAGAGCTCAGATACATCCTGACCTCTATTGGCGAGAAGCTGTCTGATTCTGAGGTTGACGAGCTGCTCAAGGGTGTCAATGTCACCAAGGACGGCGAGGTGGACTACACAGAGTTTGTCAAGGCTATTTTGGCTCAGTAAATGTATGGTTTATTACAACTGGCGTGCTCTACTGGAGTACTCTACTGGCGTAGCCATCGCCATCGCGTAGCCATCGCCATCGCGTAGCCATCGCCATCGCGTAGCCATCCCCATCGCGTAGCCATCGCCATCGCGTAGCCATCGCCATCGCGTAGCCCATCTACTGGGGTACTCAACTGGCGTAGCCCATATACTGGCGTAGCCATCCCCATCGCGTAGCCCATCTACTGGGGTACTCTACTGGCGTAGCCATCGCCATCGCGTAGCCATCGCCATCGCGTAGCCATCGCCATCGCGTAGCCATCGCCATCGCGTAGCCATCGCCATCGCGTAGCCATCGCCATCGCGTAGCCCATCTACTGGGATACTCTACTGGCGTAGCCATCGCCATCGCGTAGCCCATCTACTGGGATACTCTACTGGCGTAGCCCATATACTGGCGTAGTCATCGCCATCGCGTAGCCCATCTACTGGGGTACTCTACTGGAGTACTCTACTGGAGTACTCTACTGGAGTACTCTACTGGAGTACTCTACTGGGACTGGAGTACTCTACTGGAGTACTCTACTGGGGTACTGGCGCAACTGTAGCGACAACACCTCTGTAGCCAGCTACTGGACTCTATTAGCACAGTTGTTCCAGTTATTCTTCATCAGCTACTGGGTTTGTGTACCACTTTCTTAGCTTCTTTCCACTACTTTGAGCAACTCGGCAGGCAGCTTTATCTATTCACCGCCTAAAATGGTGGGTGTTACACAGTTTAATAGTAGTTCTACCCAACCTCATCAACACCTTTGTAGACCAAAATTTCATCCTTCTTCATCACAACAGCCCCTACCGGCCTATTCTTTAGAAACAGTCAGTAGACCACTTTATCTTCAGCACTCAACTCTGGCCTAAATACATACTCTACAGCCATTGGAAGTGACTTTACACGGTTTATGCAGCTCAGTTCCAAGCAGTTGCCAATTGATCCACCCGGCTGTGCTTTAAATAAAAGAGTCTGAGCGGATGGCACAGGAGAGTATGTAGATGGATTAGAGCAACCATTGGCACCAAAACGATATTTTCTTAATTCAAGCACATCGAAATGTCTATGTTATGTAGCAGGAGGCCCATAGTAAGACAGAAGTGTGCGGGTTTATTGAGAGGGATATTAGACTGTTAAATATTGTAGTAATTCAGATGAAGTGTGTTCTTGTTAGGGAACGTTAGGGACGAGCGGGAGGTCTATGTTATAGGAAGTCTGATAGTTGTTTGCCAGTAACTGATGGCAGCTGTTGAGGCCTCAGCTATTTTCTTGTTTTAGCAGGGGTCGGTAGTTCTGTTGTCAGTCATTGAGCTCATTAAGGCTTTGCCCACACGCACTCACTAAGTTATTCCAATGTGTCACTACAGCTGTCATTATTTCTCAGTAATCGTAGTCCTACACCTAGTTTGTGTATAGCACGCTTTAAACACCTGGCTTCTTCACCTACAACTTCATTATTACTGACTCACAAACGCTTCACAGAAGTTGGCAGTTTACAGCCTACTGGCCTGACTACAGTTTAGCCCAAACCACGTAGAATACACAACCTATTACTGCCAGTTTACAGCCCAAATCACAAAATACACAGCTTTATTACTGCCATTTTATAGCCTGGCCGATGTAGACGTGTTGTCAGGTAGCCTGTGTTAGGGTTGAAGAGCTTATAGGTATTCTAGGGAGTTCACGCTGAACTGTTGTGCTGGGGTAGGAGTCTATAGGTATGTTAGGGCGAGTGAGTGTTTAGCTCTTTATTTCAAATTGTTATTAAGGTGATGAGTGAATGAAGGTCATGAAAGGTATGAAGTGTTATTAGGGTATATAGGGCGCCTGTTGGGTATGTTAGAGCAGAGATAAGTGGTTTGTACTGGTGGTAAGATAGACAGATGAGAATAATTTGTCTACCCAGGTGTATGGGTATGTTAGGGATGTCCATGTCCGGGCCAGATATTGAGTGCTCTGCAAAACTTTAGCGACTTGTGCAGGTGAGGCTAGGGTACTTCACTGTATTCCTTATTGGTATAAACCGCAGTTGTAAAATACATAATTTGTTACTCCAGTTAGCAGCTACAACTAGCTTATAATACACACTTTAACCTATTTACCAGCTCTAATGGCTATCCAGAGATTGCCATTCCAGGTTTTCCTGACTTACCTGGTTTGCTTCGCTGGATTTTTAATATCGGCAGGAAGTTACAACGATCACTTTCCCAGGATTTGCTTGCTGGGCCGAGCGAGCAGTCCCACAGGCGGCTATATAATCGGCAGAAAGTTCCCAACAATCATCATTGGTATACCAAACACATCCCTCTTGAGGGTCCAAATACACGTGGTCTTCACCTGTTTCTGTCCAGCAGTCAGCAGGGTGCACCCGGTCATGGTGGCACCGCGAAAGTCCCCGTACGCAATGGTGGAAAACAAATCAAAGTACTCAACCACAGACACATCATCCATGAGCTCCACAATAAACGTCACCTTGTTGAGCAGCTGGTCCTTGGACCACCCGGTCAGGATGCTAAACTCCTCGGAGACATAGCAGATCTGGCCCGTGCGGCGCCAGACAATGGTGGGCGTGCCACTGACCTTGATGAACTTGTCGTACTCGAGCAGCGTGCGCTGGAAACACTGCTCCATGAAGATGAGGTCGTCCTCCTTGAGCGTGTTGGTGCACGCAATGAAGCTGGGCCGGTAGTTGGCCATGCTTTTGGCCATTTTGACCAGGTCCTGCTTACTGAACCTGCTCTTGAGGTAGTTGATGAGCGCGTGGAACCCGGGCGTGTAGCTGAACGGCTTGTTGATCTTTGCGTAGATCTCCTCGGGCTCCTTGTACCGCAGCCCGTAGAGGCTGTGGCCGTCGGCCAGGCTCTCGTTGAGGCTGATGGTGAAGCTGAGCGACAGGTCAGTGTTCTGCGGCGAGCCAATCATCTCCAGCACCTGCGGGTACGTGATGAACTGGTCCTGCACACAGCCCAGCGAGTACTGGTTGATGGACTTGTCCGGGTGCTGGTTGTAGATGTAGGGGAACTGGGGCGAGCCCGAGGGCGATGGGGTTGAGTCCTGCCGTACCAGCAGCTGGTCGATTTTGAGCTGCTTGAGCTCGTCCTGCTTGATGATGTCGCTCAGAATGCTGTACTCGAGGTCCACGGCATTGGACATGAACTTGTGCCTCTTGTCTGGGACGGTGGACACCTCACCAGCACTGTGCCTGTCTGAGATGGGCTGCTGGGCACCCTGGGCAGCCGCAGGGGCAGCCTGGGCAGCCTGGAGAGGTCTCTGGGCAGCCTGGACAGCCGCAGGGGCCACCTCCTCGTCCATCAGGTACTTCTTCCGCTTCCTTGGAGCATCCACACACGTCTCTGCAAGGCCCCTGCTGACACACCTCTTGCACGGCCTGCTCTCATCGCACGGCATATGCCCCTTGTGGCAGTGCACACACGCCCTCGCAGTCTTCTTTCTCTTGGGTTTGGGCTCGCTCATGCTGCACCATAGCACAGGCAGCTGATATACCACCAATACCTACTAAACACTATGTGTTATGTGATTTTTCACAAATTTCACATAGTTAAAAATTTTCTCAAATATCGACAATATCGAGTAAGATGAGTTTAACCGACAAGCTGAGCAACCTGACCATGAGCGACGCGCTGACCGACGAGGAGAAGGCGCTGGAGTCGCAATGGGCCACTCTGAGCAAGAAATTCCCTGAGGGCATCGACAAACTGAACGACGAGCTGAAATACAAGACATACATCCTGGGCAACAAGCCAGCTGAGATCGACGTTGCGCTGTTCAAGACCGTGCTGCCAATTGCCCGTGGCTACACCAGTGCGGACTATGCCTCTAAGAGACATATTCTGCGCTGGGTGGACCTGATCCAGCACACTTTGGTCACCTCGGAGGAGAAGCTGGCGATTGATTTCAGCGTTGAGGTGCCACGCGAGGTCAAGGAGAAGAAGGAGAAGAAGGAGGCGGCCGCCCCAGCCGCGGGCAAGGCCCCAGCCAAGGCCCCAGCCAAGGAGGAGAAGAAACCACGCGGCAAGCCAGACGAAGAAACCCTGAAGAAGCTCAGAGAAGAGGCAGCCAAGGCGAAGAAAGAGAAGAAGGCCAAGGCCAATGCTGAGGCTGCAGCCAAGGCCAAGGCCGAGGCCGTGCCTCCTAACCCATCCATGATCGAGTTCAAGATCGGGTTCATCGAGAAAGCCGTCAAGCACCCAGACGCTGATTCCCTATACGTTTCCACCATCAACTGCGGTGAGGACGAGCCACGCACCGTGTGCTCCGGCCTGGTCAAGTACGTGCCACTGGAGGACATGCAGAAGCGCTACGTTGTCCTGGTGTCCAACTTCAAGCCCGTCACAATGAGAGGTATCAAGTCCACAGCCATGGTCCTGTGTGCGTCCACCAAGAACAACCCAGACGCCGAGGAGGTTGTCGAGTTTGTCAACCCACCAGCTGGGTCCCAGCCGGGCGACAAGGTGTTCTTTGAGGGCTTCGACGGCGTTCCTGAGAAGGTTTTGAACCCAAAGAAGAAGATCTGGGAACAGGTCCAGCCATCTTTCAGCACAAACGACAAGTACGAGGTTATCTACAAGCAAGAGGGAAAGCCAGACGCCAGATTGGTGAATGCCAAGGGCGAGGTTTTCAAGAACTCCACCATCGTGGGTGCTCATGTCAGTTAGAGAGTTTAATGTTAATACATAGTGCCAGTCAGATCATCAGGCGTAGCAACCAGGCGTAGCCAGCAACCAGGCGTAGCAACCAGGCGTAGCAACCAGGCGTAGATGACATACAATGAGACAAACTGTTAAACTTCTACTAACAAGTCAGTTGCACCAACGCTGGGTATTCGATGGCTTTAGTATCCTCTGTAAAGTGGATCACCTGGGTCCAAACGGTCACATGACTAACTGCAATGTGATAATATGAACCCATTAGATCTCCTATATCATGCCCACACAAACTGCTACACCAGTCCAAAATTGCCAGAGAAGAGCGTG
The DNA here is from genome assembly GCA_030580055.1 of Starmera stellimalicola. Lineage (NCBI taxonomy): Eukaryota > Fungi > Ascomycota > Saccharomycetes > Phaffomycetales > Phaffomycetaceae > Starmera > Starmera stellimalicola. The sequence goes on along the minus strand of JAKTSD010000004.1, from coordinate 16,722 downwards.
AATCCAGTGATTGAAGAGCTAATTTTACGAATAAGCAAGGTGAGACGTAGTTCGATTAAGGGCAAAGTGACGTATAAAGTAAAGTGATGCAGTTGGATGGCTCGATGATACACAAGTTGGAGAGCATTTCGTGTCCAGAGTTTTAAATAATAAACACTGCAGCTTTAGCTAAAAGATTGTGGTGATAATGTGCTAAGCGGGTTGTGCTCTAATATTGGATAAGTAAAGAGTAAACGCAGCTTCAGAAGGGAGTGAAGTAAGGCTCGGATAGCTGATGAGCACTGGATTGATACTAGGGGAAAGCAATTTACTGTTCACAGTTTTGTAACTGTAATGAAGTTGTAGGTGCTAGTTATTGGTAACTGCAGGTGGTGGATGGTTTTTTATTACGACCGTATGATGCTATCATCAAGTAACAGTGTCGTAAGGTCATATTGATGCGGTACAACTTTGTTTCCGTTGGTACTTGTCATGTTACGGTAAAGTCCTGTTGTGTAAAAGCATTGCAAAGACTTTACTCACTGATATCAAGCTTTACACGCAACACCATCTTATTCATATAGTATAGTTACAGTAAATAAAGAACTCCAAAACCTGATAAAATACCTCCAGTTGAAGCATTCGAGCCATTTTCCGTAACGACGCTACTGGCATCGGTTGAGTACTTCCATGAGTGCTTGGTCAATACCCTCAATTGCATCACTGCTCAATTAAATATTGTATTCCCATGCTCAAAGCTGGTATTGGGGCTCATTGCAAGCTTCCATATTGCTGGGTTTTGCGTATACTGAAAGGCCACAAGTAGCGCACCTTCAGTGGTTAGAAGTAGAGATTCAACACTCACTTTCGGCTTCATGTCGTTCTACAAAAAATCCACTTCGATACCACATCGCACAGGAAGCTAAATACAGGTCAACCCTGATGGATGAGAGTGAAGTATTTACTCTGAGCTACCCACAGTACAGATATCTGGCTTATTTTTTATAAACTGGAGGCTGTTGAAGCAGCAACTGAGATGTTTTAGACTGGATGAGAACTGTGATCTTGTACTGTGTTTGGAGCTGCAACTGAGACTCTGTTTTAAACTGGATGAGAACTGTGATCTTGTACTGTGTTTGGAGCTGAACAGGTTTCTAGTTTCTACAACCCACCCGCTACTCAGCTGATTATCACTAGCATTATCACCTAAGCATCTACCCAGCTGATCATCACCTAAGCATCTCTACTCAACTACCCAGCTACTCACTAAGTTCAGTCTCAGCTAGTTGTCTCTGACACCCAGCTACCAAGCTACCCAGCTAGTTATCTACATCTAATTATGTAAACATCTACATCGTGCCAGCACCCTGCAGGCAGCTGTTCTGCAGTGAAAGTGAAATTTGATTTTGAATATTGAAACAGCAAGATGAAGTTCCTATGGCAGAAGACGGAGCACGACGGGAGCGGCGGGGTGTGCCTGCAGGTGGAGGACAAGGAGGACCTGTTTGCGCTGGACAACCTGATCCTCGAGGAGGACATTGTTGAGCTGGTGACGGTGCGCAACATCAAAAAGAGCAACGAGAGCAGCCTGAAAGCAGCCAAAGCCGAGAAGAAGCAGCTGAAGCTGAGCATCCGGGTGGAGAGCGTGGACTTCCAGCCGCAGGACGACTCGCTGCGGATCAAGGGCAAGACGACGGAGCAGCACCCGGACTGCCCACTGGGGTCGTACCACACGGCAGAGGTGGGCATCAGAACCAAGCTCACGGTGTACAAGAGCGAGTGGGACTCGCACAGCTTCGACATCATCAACAAGGCGTGCAGCGTCGAGGAGCGGGCCGAGGTGGGCGCAGTGGTGCTGGAGGAGGGCATCGCGCACATCTGCCTGATTACTGAGTACTCCACCATCATCAAGACGCGGGTCTCGATTCCCATTCCCAAGAAGCAGCGAGGCGACACGAGCCGCCACGACCGGTCGTACGCCCGGTTCATCAAGACCACGGCCGAGTCTGCGGTGCGCGACCTGGACCTGCTGGGGCTCAAGGCGGTGATCATTGCGTCCCCCGGGTTCGTGGGCAGAGACCTGCTGAGCGCCATCACACTGGTGATCGACCAGACGGGCCAGAAGCCGCTCATGCACTGCAAGAGCAAGTTCGTCGTGGCGCACTCGTCCACGGGGTACATGCAGGGGCTCACCGAGGTGCTCAGGGCGCCCGAGATCCAGAAGAAGCTCATCGACACCAAGTGCTCGCAGGACGTGGCTATTCTGGACGAGTTCTTCAGCGAGCTGAACAACGACACCGACCGTGCGTGGTACGGGCCTGCCGAGTGCCAGCGGGCTGTCGAGATGGGCGCAGTCAAGGCCCTGCTGCTGTCCGACACCAAGTTCAGCACCGTCCAGGACCGCAAGCACTTTATCGAGCTCAGCGACCTGGTCAAGGCGGTGGGCGGCGATGTCTACATATTCTCGAGCCACCACGAGTCCGGGCAGCAGCTGAACGAGCTCACGGGCCAGGCTGTGATCCTCAAGTACCCAGTTCCGGACCTCGACGACGACCCAGAGGTGCCTCAGTGATTAGCCCTGCAATACACGTGGGCGTAGCATGACACCAGGCAAGTCCTGTGCTAAAGTACGTAGCAGCTGGCACCCTACCCGGGCCTCATCCCAGGTGGGCCTGGCGCTCAACACGTAACAGCTCTCACAGCCTAGGCGAGGCTGATGCTAAATAATGATACGTAGCAGCCCAGACGGGCCGCAACAGCCCAGGCGGGCCTCCAATAGGCACGTAGCAGCCCAGGCGGGTGCCTTGTAAGGCCTGTTGCCATTACCAGGCTGACGCAGCCTGCTTAATAAGGCCTCTACATAATAATGCGCATGATGAAAAGTGTACACCCCATAACGATGAATAAACCCAACTTGCGGCTGCTTGTGACGGTTGTGGCCGCGTGTGTCGCGTCCGCCCAGTTTGGGTACCACATGGCGGAGCTCAATGGGCCCTCCGAGGTGCTCTCTTGCCAGAAGACGGCTGTGCCTGGCCACCTGCCTAGCTACCAGGACACCTGGTATGGGGCCCACGGCTACGCCCAGTGCATTCCCATGGACAGCCAGGGCGTGGGCCTGGTCACCTCGGTGTACTCCATTGGCGGGCTCGCTGGGTCCATGTACGGGGGCGCCCTGAGCGACGCAATTGGCAGACAGAGAACCAGCTGGTTCAACGCCCTGTTCTACATGATTGGCTCCCTGGCCATGACCTTTGCCAACTCCCAATGGGGGCTCATTGTCGGCAGGCTGTTTGCAGGCTGTGCTGCGGGCTGCACCATTGTCGTGACTCCACTACTCATCAACGAAATCAGCCCTGCGGGTTCAAGAGGCATTTTGGGCAGTATGACGCAGGTTTCCATCAACATTGGCATCCTAGCAACCCAGACTCTGGCAGTCGGTTGGTCAAACAGCTTCCAGTGGAGAAACATCCTGCTGTTCGGGTTCATAATCAGCTGCGTCAACTTTGTGCTGATATTCTTCCTGAGCGAGAGCCCAAAATGGGCACACCAGCAAGGCGACATTGTTAAAGCTAAGAAGCTGCTGTTTGCTTTGAGACAAAATAGCGAGCAAGTGGATGCTGAAATCAGATCCTACGCCAACTCAGTTTCAGTGGAAAAAATCTCTATTCTGGAGTTTATCAGAAACTTGAAGTACAGAACTGTGCTGCTCGTTATAACAGTGCTAACCTCAGGCCCGCAGTTCTGTGGTATCAACTCCATAACTTTTTACGGCGTCAAGACCATCAGCGCGATATTGCCAAATTATGCGGTGCTGATCAACTGCTTGATATCATTGCTGAATGTTATCATCACATGCATCGCAGCACCGTTGATTGACAAGTTTGGTAGAAAGCCATGCTTGCAGATCTCGTCAACCATAATGGGTGTTGCCTCATTCTTGATGGCAATTGGGATACTCAACAACTTTTCAAATATAACCATCCTTGCCACTTTCATCTATGTGGGATCCTTTGCAATTGGTTTAGGTCCAATTCCATTTTTGATGATTTCTGAAATCTCCTCAGACGAGTCAAAGGCATCAGCACAAAGTGTTGGTACAACAGTCAGCTGGATATCAACTTTCCTCATTGGTTATTTATTCCCAATCTTTAGCTCGTCAATTGGTGGTTACGTTTATATTATTTTTGCAGTTGTGTGTTTCTGCTTTACACTCTTCACCGGAAACCGCATTCCTGAATCCAAAGGTGCTGGCTCGTATGAACAGATTTGGAATGTCGTGGGATCGTCCGACTCTGCAACAACTTCACTTTTGAATAATTCGCAGGTTTAGTCTTGAACCATCGTTCACGAGGCTACTAAAAATCTATTGCTATACCAGCAAGTGTTCAGCCTGAAGTTGTTCAGATCATTAGTGTTATGACTATTACATTATTACATCACTATATTCTATGAATCTATGTATTCCTTGTGGTCATTACATATGTACCTATGTACCTATCCACCTATCCCCTTATCAACCTATGTACCTATATGTATTTTCTACTAAGTATCTGGGTATAGTATCTAAGCAGTAGTATCTGAGTATCAGTAGGCATATAGTTACGCAGTAGTATCAAGTATCAAGTATCAAGTATCAAGTATCAAGTATCAAGTATCAAGTATCTTAAGTATTAGCAACACTATCATTATCACTATCTAGGTATCCACCTCTGCGACCCAAGCACCTATCATCAGGCAACAGGAACTTCCCAGCTCTACCCGGCGCTTCAGCTTCTCTCGTGGGGCCAGCTTTGACACAAATATTTGCAGGTGTGTGGATGTACCCGCTGTGACTGCTTTTTCCGGAAAAAGCAAATTTGAAGTAATTCTTTTGTGCTTTTAAAAAAAATTAGAAATGTCCGGATGTGGGTAAGAACTCTGCTGAATTTTTCAAACGACGCAAAAAACATTTGGTGAAATAAAAAATAAATTGAAATTTCTTTAATTGTTTAGTTTCATCTTCAACAACAACAGCAAGTTAATTTAAAATGCCTACCAGATTAACTAAAACAAGAAAACACAGAGGTCACGTCTCCGCCGGTAACGGTCGTGTTGGTAAACACAGAAAGCATCCAGGTGGTAGAGGTAAAGCTGGTGGTCAACATCACCACCGTATTAACATGGATAAATACCATCCAGGTTACTTTGGTAAAGTCGGTATGAGATACTTCCACAAACAAGCTGCTCACTTCTGGAAACCAGTCTTAAACTTGGATAAATTGTGGACTTTAGTTCCAGAAGAAAAAAGAGAACAATACTTAGCTTCTCCATCAGCTTCTGCTGCCCCAGTCATCGATACCTTAGCTCATGGTTACGGTAAAGTTTTAGCTAAAGGTCGTCTACCACAAGTTCCAGTTATCGTCAAAGCTAGATTTGTTTCAAAATTAGCTGAAGAAAAAATTAGAGCTGTTGGTGGTGTTGTTGAATTAATCGCTTAAGTTGATTTAATGAAATGATAATAAAAGAGTAATATAAAACACAAGAAAAAGAGAAAAGTGGATTGTTAAGTTTTTTTTGATTATAGTTAAATTCTACAATTTGTACAATCTAATGGTTTTCATGTAATTTACTACTGAGTTGTACCTTTCGTTTCTGTCTTTGTTTCGTCTTCCATAGTAGATTAGCCAGCAATTGGGTGACACTAAAAATGGCTTACTGTTTCATTGTTGAGTCTTCTCAGAACTCTTAAGTTTCTACCATCAATACCCATCAAAGCAGGCATATCAGCTGTAATCCTTTAGTCATTTTGATTTCAAAAGCTGTAATCTTTTAGTCATTTTGATCTCCGTTTTGGTATATTTTTTGATATTATTTTTTTGGCAACTAAATAGCTACACAACGTTTTACTTTTCTGCAAATTGTTCATATACCCAACTCCATGACAATAGCCCAAGTTGTTGAACCAGAATTCAGTTAATCTCATCAAAATCAAGCTGAGTTTCCATTTTCGTAAAATTGTAAACATAAACAAATCAGAAAAAAATTATTATTGTGAAGATTTTTACTTTTTAATGTTTAAATTTAAAAGACTATTCAACTCATCTGCGATATTGAGAATGTATACCTCTGCAACCACTGCTGCTCCACAATGGTCTGTTGAATCAGCCATTCCAACAAACATAAAACAGCTACTATCAGAATCTAATTTGACTCCAAATAACTACATTTTGATATTTCTCCAAATAGTTTCACTACTGAAAACGCAAAGAAGAACAGGATGGGTTGACCACGGTATTCCAGACTGTGAAAGTATATCTGACCACATGTACAGAATGGCTGTTATTTCCACAGTGATCAAGAACAAGGAAGTTGATACAAATAAATGTGTTAAGATCTCAATTATTCATGACATTGCAGAATCGCTAGTGGGAGACATCACCCCATTTGATACCGTCACCAAAGAAGAGAAGCACCGTAGGGAATACGAAACCATCAAATACTTATCATCATTGGTGAAGAAATACGATGAATCAAATGGTGAAGAAATTCTACAATTTTGGTTAGACTATGAGGAAATCAGAACTTTAGAAGCAAGATACGTTAAAGATATCGATAAATTCGAAATGCTTCTACAGTGCTTCGAATATGAGAAGAGCCATAAAGGATCAAAAAGACTAGATCAATTCTGGAGTGCAATCTCATCCATTAAGACTGATGAATTCAAATCATTGGCACATGATCTCAAGGCCCAAAGAGAAGAGTTTTGGGAAAAAAATCACTGAACCAACCATAAATTGTCATAACCAAATAACCATGGACCGATCGTATGTCTGCCTAATATAGAAATAATACCAATTGAAAATTGAATTACTAATATCAGTAGACATAATTTATCTTCTCTTTTTGGCCCAAACATGACTAAGATCAGATTGATCAGTGTCCAGTTGCTAGTTTCTGTGATAATCTTTCTCTTTTGCCCGTCCAATTCAACCTCAGTTTCAACAACTTTTAATACTTTGAAGAATGACAAGATTTTAATCAACTTAACCATTAGAGGGTTCAATGGTTTTTCGATATTTGCCATTGATGGGTACATTAACCCATCCTTCTCATTAAATCTCGGCAATCTGTGTCTTGGACATGGGATTAACCCAAAGATTTGAGGAACTGAAAATATAAAATTAAGTATTTGGGGTATGAAGAATAGTAATAATGTTTTTGAGAAATGTCCCAAGATTCCAACAATTGCAAAAAGCATTCCAGCAAAATAACAGTATGTGTCACCAACAAACACTTTTGATGGCCACCAGTTGTATTTTAATAAGCCAATTGAAACACCTAAAAATGGTATCAGCAAACATGTTGAGAATAAATGTGATTCTCTAGCTGGTGAGACGCCAAACAATAAGTAACAAGCGTCATTAACCAGCAGGTTTAAAGCAATGACAACACTCTGACCAACCTCTAACCCATTTATACCAGCTAAAATGTTAATTGAGTTTGGACAAAAGATCGAAACTGAGCTCATGTAAACATAATAAATCCAGTTTAGTTGAACCAAGTTTTGTTTGAAATAATTTTGTAAAAACTGTGTTGGAATCAAGACATGAGTAACACCAAAATCCACATAGTAAACTATGAGTAACGGAATTGATGTGATTGCAGGAATGAAAAATTTGTGTCTCCATCTAACGTCAAACAAATCATCTGCAATTCCCAGCAAAACTGTGCTCTCAAGACACAGAACTGCACTAAGATACTCAGCTAACTTACTGTGTGGGAACAATTCATTTCCCAGTTCATTAACGCCTTCCCTATTGCCTCCACCTGTTGTAAATGTAACTAAGTATTTGTAAAATAAAAATGGAATGAAAAGCAACATGATGAGCAGATAAACTGTAGCTGAAATGGCACCAATTGATTCAGGGATCACGGGTTTGGATGGTTTGCTCATATCTTTCCCTGATAGTCCGATCTTTACGAAAGATGGTGATACTCTTGGAATAAGGTAGTCTGTCGCAAGAAACCCATAAACCGCAAATCCCAGCGATGCCTGAACGGCCCTAAAGCTTCCATTGGCACTGTACACCAGGGCAGTGGCTCCAACTGCGCTCGCAGCACTCAAAATACCGCCCATCTCGCTCTGTTTAGTTCAACTAAAAATAAAACGTTGAAAGTGGCCGCAACAGATAATTTTACTTCCAGTTTGATGACTAAGCTGTTAATAAGCAAACTTCCCCTATTATCGAAAATACCAAAAAAATTATCAAAATTTAACGCGTTGAGAATTTTCTGTAAATAAAGCCTGGAAGATTGCCTGAAGTTGTGTTCTGAGACTTGTTTCACAGTGTTGGAAAGAAGCTGGTAGCATGTCTAGAAGGATTCCACACATTGATCTTAGCGGGATATCGCTGGAAGACAAGAAAGAGAACGAATTCGGCTCTTTAACCTCGGAAGATTACCGTTATACAACAGTCTCACGTAATGGGTTACCATTGCCAGACCAGATAGAGGATGAGCCACCTTACTATGTGCTTCTGATCACGTACCTGAACTACCTGATTCTTATCATAGCAGGGCACATCAAGGATTTCTTGGGTTCAATTTGTTATCCAGACTCATATAAAGACCTTGAAGAGCACGACGGATTAGCTCCATGGTACTCTAAATTTGAGTCCTTTTACATCCGTCGTATGAAGAACAAGATTGACGACTGTTTTGCAAGACCAACCTGTGGGGTTCCAGGAAGACTCATCACTTGTATCAACAGAGATTCACATAATTATAATGAGTACTATACCTATGATGGCACCACTTCTACTTGCTTGAATCTGTCCTCTTATAACTACTTGGGATTTGCTCAGAGCGAAGGCCCATGTACTGACGCAGCAATTGAAGCCTTGAAGAAATACGGTACCGGATGTGGTGGCCCAAAAAATCAAATAGGTACCACTGACCTTTTGAGAGAAACTGAACAAACAGTTGCCAAGTTTGTTGGTAAAGACGACTCTATTTTGTTCTCAATGGGTTATGCAACAAATGCAAGTGTTTTTGCTTCTCTACTAGATAAAAAATGTCTGGTTATTTCAGATGAATTGAATCATGCATCAATCAGAACAGGTGTTAGATTATCTGGATGCTCAGTTAAAACTTTCCCGCACAATGATATGAAAGCTCTGGAAGATCTATTGAGAGAACAAATTTCCCAGGGTCAGCCAAGATCTCATCGTCCATGGAAAAAAATCCTAGTTGCAGTCGAAGGTTTGTATTCCATGGAAGGTACCATGGTTAACCTACCAAAAATGATTGAGTTGCGTAAGAAGTACAAATTCTATTTATTTGTTGATGAAGCTCACTCAATTGGTGCAATTGGTCCTTCAGGTAAAGGTGTATGTGATTATTTCGGTATAGATCCATCAAATGTTGATATTTTAATGGGTACACTAACCAAATCTTTTGGTGCTGCAGGTGGTTATGTTTCTGCATCACAAGATATTATTGATCGCTTAAGATTAAGTATCAACTCACAAAACTACGCGGAAACAATTCCTGCGCCAGTTTTAGCACAAATTTTAACATCATTCAAAGTTTTAAAAGGTGAAATTAATCCAGGCGAAGGTAGAGAAAGACTAGATAGAATTGCGTTCAACTCACGCTATTTGAGATTGGGCCTACAAAGACTGGGATTTATCGTCTATGGTATTGATGATTCTCCAGTTGTGCCAGTTTTATTATTCGCTCCATCAAAAATGCCAGCTTTCTCAAGAATGTTATACCAAAGGAAAATTGCGGTTGTTGTTGTTGGGTACCCTGCAACGCCATTAGCAACCTCAAGAGTTCGTCTCTGTGTTTCTGCTGCTTTGAAAAAAGAAGATATAGACTATTTACTACGTCATATTTCAGAAGTTGGTGATAAGTTGTTTTTGAAATTTAGTTCTGGTGTTGCCGGAGGCTCTATTGATGGAACTCCCCCAAGATGGAATGTTGACGATGTCATTGAACAAACTCCAAGGGATTGTAAAGATCCAACCTTTTTTTTCACAACAATCAAAGAAAAGGAAGAGCTCGAAAAGAAATGATTGGATTTCAAATGTTTTTTTGGGTTTGTACAGTAAATACGGTTTTCGATATGATAGTAAGATAAATTCGACATATATCTATATATAGTTATAATAATAATAATGCATGATTTGTTTAAAATATTTTTAGCGTATAAATTTTATAAATTAAGGTCAGGTCATTGTTCAGCTTTCACGAAACAAATAAATCATTGAAGATTTTAGGTAACGTGAGCATTACTCACTTACAACCATAGCGAGTTTATTCCCTGTGACTGAAACATGGCAACACCCCACGGATTTCTAAAACAAAATTGTTGAGTAAAGCTGCAGAAAAGCGTTTTCTAGTAGGTAAATCATGGAAAAAAGTAATATACTGAGATTTGTTGAGAACGCGAATCAACAAAACCAGTCTCGAGGTCTCGGGAGCACGGTGTTTTAGGCGGATTAAAAGTCAACTTTTTGTGGCTTTTGAAATAACATATGCGCTATACAGCTGTGCAATCGATATCACCAAGACTACCAACAGCGTACATATAAAATGAAATGCTGATGTAATAAGATTTGCGGTACTTATGTAATCCAGGCTACAGTGAGAACAGGGTGACGAAATCAGCATATAGAAAGGGTACCGCATTCGCGAGAGAGTTCCAGCTCATCATTGTTGACTGTAAAACTAAGAAAGGGGTGAATACAGCTGAAATAGTTTTTTTGCCTTTTCAATTGAGAGTATTTTTAGTAAAAAATTTCAAGTTTGGAAACCACCACTCCGTTTTAGAAAGCCTCTGTTTCAGCTGACTAGTGTGTTAATAGTGTACCTGTTTTCAAGATTTACCAAAAATTGATTACTACGCACAACCTCGCCGAGCGAAGCAAACTTTATTTTGGAACCTTTTTGTTCTAACAATAGGATCGGCGCTCCATAGATGTGGTGAAATTTCATTATGAACGTCACTGAAACAATTATCACCCTAACTTTACTGGCCGTACAGATACGGTAAACATGCTCGTTAGTTGTAGTAATCGGATCTCCAGCCCTTTAAAACAGTGGGTAAATATTCCAGTCCGTGTGTTAGAGATTATCTTTTATTGTCCCATTTTGATCGACTTTGAAATGATCGTCTTGCTTAAGAGCCGCAAACTTTTGAATCAATCTCATCTTCAAAGAGCATTTACTATGTGCATGATGCTTAAGCTGTGACGAAGCTACTTCGAACTGAATGAGCCACTTCAAACTCGTTCAATTCCCCCAACAAGACAGTCACATTTTTAATTTGTAAATCCAGTTGTGTATCTTTAGCACGTTACCAATTAAACAGAACTAACGACTTTCGTAATTATACACAGCTACTAAACCGTAAAATATTGCAAGTGTGTACTTGAGATTTTCGAAACTATGATTGCTTTCACCAGCCAAAAGGGCCGCTAATTACGAAAATCTTCAGTCGCAAGCTGCATAACTTCGCCTTAGTAATCACACATTTTCACCTTAATTACACTAAGCTTGACATCACAAATACTTGGTGTTCTAGACCCTATATTCTCAGACTGCCTTTTATTTAACAGAGAAAGAGTTAGGCATAGCTGAGCATACATCACAGCAATAAGCAAATTTTTGGAATTAGGGTTTCTAACTAAAAAAATACTAAAGTTGAGTGTGGTTTTTAGTAGAAATTTTATGGATTTTAGTGCATTTCAATGTATGGGAATTTGTGGAGATAGCAAAAATCCATGCATTTACAGTTCAAAGATGAAATTTATCACCGAAGAACAGACCAACCACACTTGATAAAGTGTCAATAGGTGGTGAGTCTTACTCTAAAATATTTGGTTGATAGTTGAGAGATACTGTTATTTTGTAACTTACTGTTAGGGATCTACATGACTAACCAAAGTCTGCGACGACGCCCTTAACATGGGAATAACCTGTGATACCCAGATTTGATAGGCACCGTTCAGATAGTAGACTGCACTACAGAAGGAAAAAAATACCTGCAGATCGTTTTACAATTAGCAATCCTTCAATATATGCAATGTATTTGCAGTACTGCATAACATATTAACGTAGTCAATAGCAACAATGTAGCTTGAGGTGTGCAGTAGCAGGTGCTGGTAACTCTAAGTGCGGACTATTGTAATTGAGCTTATGTAACAACTTTGATACTTACTTACAATTGCAGCGAATTTCAGAACAATTCTTCATTATTGGTTTACATATTCCCAGTCTAAGCTACACGTTACCAAGCAACCTAATCCAACTAGGTGATTAACTATTTCAGGCGCGAATCTATACGATGAATTGAGAAACAACATGAAATTTCCATATAATCTCTGGGTACAACATCTGGAACTTGACTCGTAATTCGTACTAAAAGCTATAAACATTCTGGTTGGCTTAAGTAAAGTAATGGAAATTGACTAGTTCATTACTGAGAGCGCAAATAACTACTAAAGTAAAGATGTTGATCACTTTTCTGTACAAAATTTCACGTTGAGTAATCCAGAATTAATTACCTTTGCAATTTTGGAACAATGAATAGATTTACAATTACCAATAGAGGCACTTAGCGTGCTCAAATGGCTGGAATTAGGAATTGACAACAAATTAGACACACCGGTAGTAGTAGGACAATTTTCTTGAGCTAAGTCTGCATTTCTACAGACTTGATGACCGGTTTAGTTTTATTTTCGTACATCTTTACGCATAAAGCCAGTACAGGTTTTTAGCAAAAATCAATAGTAGATTATCATATTTGTTGTTCATGCAATGCAAGTTGGTTGAGCAAACTTACAGAGATGGAATATCCACAATTATCCAGGTTAATGTATATCCATGCTACGGGCCTGTAGCAAAAGAAACTTGCAGGTGCACTTCTGGTAACGCTTACTTTGTAACAAATCTTATAAATATCTCTCAATTCCAAAATAGTCACTTTCTCAGTTCTTCACAGAACAGTTCATTTGAATTTCTATTAGTCAACTCTCCATTAGCTCAAAAGCAGGCTTTTGTGTTACCTGATTTAAGGAAGTCTGATATTAATTCAATATGAAGTTTCATTCAATATTTTTGACGTTTTTATGGTTAATAACCAATGTTAGCTCTTTTGTATCAGCTGCTTCCTCGTCATCGGCAAGCGCAAGTTTAGAACCTGTTACTGGTATTTCTACTGTCACTACTCCAATAACCATTGGTGCAGCAACAGCTTGTACCGTCAGTGCCCAAACAGGTGCAATTGAAGGTAAAAAATATCAAGCACTTTACACAGCCGATGTTTCATACAAATTCCTTGGTATTTTACCACTTAGTGCAACTGTAACATACAACTGGTACTTTAAATTTGATAATCCAATTGATGCTAAAACATTTACAGCAAATGAATTAGGTTTGAGTATTGGTGACATTAAAGGTACTGTCAATTTGGAGGAAGGTTCATTCCTTGTTTCATACCAAGTCACTTATTTGACAGCCACCGTTGCTGTTCAGCTGCCATTGTTCTGTGCGAATGAATATGTTATCTTCACTTTTGGAACAGAAGATGGTAGTGCATACAGTTTGTACACTGGTAATGTTGGTTCTGTGGTTATCGATTTGGTGTCAGATGTCATTTGTCAGACTGTCTCAATCATCACCGGTTCTTGTAAGGATTACTCCGAACCGCTCAATTTCAACTGTTTGGGACAACTGGGAACGTTAGCTGGTTCATCCTGTAAAAGTACTACAGTTTCTTCGGTCACATACCCTACTCTGACTTTACCAAGTTCCAGTTCCAAATCGGAAAGTTCAATTTTTTCTTCGGTGGTTTCAAGTGCTTCAAGTGCACCTTTATCGCCTTCCAGTTCGTCCTCAAGCTCGTCGTCCAGGCTATCTTCTTCATCCTATGGTGCAGGCTCAAGCAGCAGATTAAGCTCATCTGAACTAGCATCAAGCGCTCTTTCGAGTGGCGAGGTTTCCGTTTCAAGTGCCAGTGCCATTGCCAGCGCTAGCTCAGGTTCAAGTTCAGGTTCAACTTCACGCTCAGGTTCAGGTTCAAGTTCCAGCCTGTCCCCATCAAGCTTAGTTTCATCATTGCCATCTTCCACAGCAAGCTCAGCTGAAAGTACCAACTCAAGCACACTTTCTGGCGGTTCATCAGCTGCGTCGCCATCGGGTTCTTCAGCTGCGTCGCCATCGGGTTCATCAGCTGCTTCGCCATCGGGTTCATCAGCTGCTTCGCCATCGGGTTCATCAGCTGCATCATCAGTTGCAAGTATTTCAGCAGTTGGTGATATTACCACAGTTACAACTTCACTCACACAGACTGAAGCAAGTGGATGTGCTATTACAGCCCAAACTGGTTCTATCCATGGAAAACCTTTCAAAGCCGTCTACGACATGAACATTGAGTACCATGGATTTATTGTGACTTCTGCTACAGTGACTTATTCTTGGTACTTCAAGTTTGATGATCCATTAGATGCGGCTAGTTTTAAGATCACTGACTTTGGATTAGACATTAGCAACGTTAAGGCCGAAGTCAATTTAGAGGAAGGTGCTTTCATTGCCAGTTATGATATTACCTATTATACCGCTACTTGGTTGGTTCAGCTTCCAGCCATTTGTACATCGGAGTACGTCATCTTTTCATTTTCAACAGAAGATGGAGATGTTTACTCATTATACACAGGAAACATTGGATCTGCTACGATTGATTTGCTATCGACTGTACTTTGTGACACAGTTTCCATCTTTACTGGCAAATGTCAAAACTATGCAGAGCCACTAGACTTTGACTGTACAGGAGTATTAAGTCATTTGATTGCAGGATCATGTTCTGTTTCCACTTCGTCGACATTGTTCCCATCATCATCCATAATCTCATCTTCATCTAGTTATTCTTCAATTACTGCAAGTTCTTCAAGAGTACTCAGCTCATCGAGTACCTCAAGTGCAGCAGGTTCATCAAGTGCAGCAGGTTCATCTAGTGTGCCAGCTTCTTCAAGTGCAGCAGTTTCATCAAGTGCAGCAAGCTCATCAGCTTCTTCAATTGCAAGTATTTCAGCAGTTGGTGATATTACCACAGTCACAACTTCACTCACACAAACTGAAGCAAGTGGATGTGCTATCACAGCCCAAACCGGTTCTATCCATGGAAAACCTTTCAAAGCCGTTTACGACATGAACATCGAATACCATGGATTCATTGTCACGTCGGCCATTGTCACCTATTCTTGGTACTTTAAGTTTGATGATCCATTAGATGCGGCTAGTTTTAAGATCACTGACTTTGGATTAGACATTAGCAACGTTAAGGCCGAAGTCAATTTAGAGGAAGGTGCTTTCATTGCCAGTTATGATATTACCTATTATACCGCTACTTGGTTGGTTCAGCTTCCAGCCATTTGTACATCGGAGTACGTCATCTTTTCATTTTCAACAGAAGATGGAGATGTTTACTCATTATACACAGGAAACATTGGATCTGCTACGATTGATTTGCTATCGACTGTACTTTGTGACACAGTTTCCATCTTTACTGGCAAATGTCAAAACTATGCAGAGCCACTAGACTTTGACTGTACAGGAGTATTAAGTCATTTGATTGCAGGATCATGTTCTGTTTCCACTTCGTCGACATTGTTCCCATCATCATCCATAATCTCATCTTCATCTAGTTATTCTTCAATTACTGCAAGTTCTTCAAGAGTACTCAGCTCATCGAGTACCTCAAGTGCAGCAGGTTCATCAAGTGCAGCAGGTTCATCTAGTGTGCCAGCTTCTTCAAGTGCAGCAGTTTCATCAAGTGCAGCAAGCTCATCAGCTTCTTCAATTGCAAGTATTTCAGCAGTTGGTGATATTACCACAGTCACAACTTCACTCACACAAACTGAAGCAAGTGGATGTGCTATCACAGCCCAAACCGGTTCTATCCATGGAAAACCTTTCAAAGCCGTTTACGACATGAACATCGAATACCATGGATTCATTGTCACGTCGGCCATTGTCACCTATTCTTGGTACTTTAAGTTTGATGATCCATTAGATGCGGCTAGTTTTAAGATCACTGACTTTGGATTAGACATTAGCAACGTTAAGGCCGAAGTCAATTTAGAGGAAGGTGCTTTTATTGCTAGTTACGATATTACCTATTATTCAGCCACTTGGTTAGTTCAATTACCGGCAGTCTGTACATCTGAGTATGTGATATTCTCATTCTCAATGGAGGATGGTGATGTTTACTCATTATACACAGGCAACATTGGATCTGCTACTATTGATCTTTTGTCGACTGCCATTTGTGACACAGTTTCCATCTTTACTGGGAAGTGTCAGAACTATGCGGAACCATTGAACTTTGACTGTACCGGAGTACTAAGTCATTTGATTGCAGGTTCATGCTCTGTTTCCACTTCATCCACACTGTTCCCATCATCTTCCTTCACATCATCTTCATCTAGCTACTCTTCTATCATTTCAAGTTCATCAAGCTCCGCGTCATCATTGCCAACTGGCACAGAATCATCAAGTGCATCCTCAGCTTCAGACTATACCACCACCTTCACTGACTCAGCAGGATATACTGAAACTGGATTTGTCTCACACTATACTTCCACTGACAGTGCAGGTGTTGTTACTACTGGTGTCACCACTGTTCCAATTACCGGATCAGCCACCGGATCATCAGAATCTGACTACACCACTACCTTCACTGACTCTGCAGGATCTACT